>OY756996.1:8938629-10138629 GCA_963580505.1 Ennomos erosarius
TTTATATAATAATATAGTGACATGACATTTTATTAATTTTTACACTCCTTAATTTCTATTTTGATTTTGATACTTACATTAATACCTTATAATTGTTAAATTCATTTAATTATGTACCTAATTGTTAATGTTTACAATATTTGCATGCTGCCGTTGGTGGCAAAATGTATCTGGCACTAGTGATGTATACTTAAACCTTTATACCTACATTTAAGCAAATAAATGATTCTTATTCTTATCCTTAAGGTCACTGATAATTAAATGTAAGGATTTATCTAATAAAAGTATGCCATTTGAGTAGGGTTTTAAATTAGTATATGTATTTATAATATTATCTGTGGTATTACCTTGTTTGAAGTTTATTTCAACATTTTACATTTATTCTGCTTTACAGAATTAGCCAAGGAAAAAACATATTTTTTGGATATGCGCCATTTTAGAAGCTTTTTCAAATTAATTGTTTCATACATTCAAGACAACCTCTCTTTGGTTTTCATTACGACCAAACCTCGTACGTACCTCTGTGGGTTGCTAAAGTTTTAGGATACTTAAGTATAATTATTCTAACACTTCTCAAGTCACTCTAGATGTCTCCAGCATAATGAAGCCTGATTCATCCATCAGCCACTTGTCCATTGTACTCCGACCTTGTGCTGGTTAGGTGGCCCATCTGAGACACACACGCCACCGATTAGTGAAAGTGGATGACCGTGGCAGGGAGTTATAATGACTGTGGACGAACTGGTGTACTCGAATCAATTGACACCAACTACTGTCTATTTCATTGATAAATTAGTGTAAGGCTCTGCAAAAAAAGATGCACGTTAAGGCAGATACAGTATAATACATACATTGCGAGGCAACGCAAGCCTCGATATTTGCCTCGCCACAAATATGAAGATCCACACAGTCATTTCCGCCTAAGTTCTCACTTATCCTTCATACGATATTTGGGTATGACGCAGAGGAATAATTGCGAACTTAGAAGCTTTCAAACTAGGACAGACGGGCAACCAAACTATAAAGCACGATGCGCGCAGCACGCGCGTTGCAGCCGCTCAATGTGGCACTTTCTTGTGGAGGCCTATGATCAGCAGTACACGTCTGCAGGCTGTTGATGATGATTTGTATATCAAGACGTGTAGGGTGTAAATTGTTTTTAAAACCGCGGGGTACTAGTGTAGGTACTCATAAAGCTACTAAGTATACAAAACTTATACATTGGCCTTTGCTGACCTATAGACAGTGTTAGTGTCCTTGAGTTTATTTGGTCACTATAAAACAACTTGTTATTTCAGCATCGTTGTGAACAGACGTGTTGAATTATTACAATAAACAAATAATATTAAGCTGAATCGTGACCTGGTTTTTACCAACCGCCGCGCCGGTAGTGACTATGTCATACCTTTATGCATAGTTTGTGTTAACTTTTTTCGTGGAAATGTTCGGTGTTTGACGAGAAACAACTAATTTTAATTTAAAAATGGAAGGCAGCCCCTTCAGCCGGAGCGACAGGACTCCCCGCTCCCCGCCGCCGCCCTCACACCCAGCGTCGCCGTCTGCTCCTCGCCCTCAACCGTCGTCATCGTCGAGCCAAAGAGATGTTGCTCCTGAAGTGGTCTCTACTTCGGAAATACAAAGCTGGATGACCTCAATAGAACAATGCCTTAATGAGGTATGCAACATAGCTTCGGAGGGTAAGCTGAACTCAGAGCAGAAACTCCGCATTAATTCATTATGCCGGAAAGTAGGCCACGGTACTTCGCAGATGGCAGTACAGTATCAGTCCTTAAAACTCAAAGCCGTTCAAGCCCATTCTTCCATTCAAACCCTCAAAGACCAACAAGACTTTTCCCAGCGCCTACAGGATCTGAAACTGGCCATCGAAGATACCGCTAAACCTGCCGCAGGTGCCTCTTTTGCTGATATGGTAAAAAAAGGTACCCACAATTTCATTCAACCTGCAAATCTAAATTCTGTAGCCATTTATCCCAATGATAAATTGCAGACAAGCGACGAAACCAAAACACTCGTACAAAAGATTATTTGCCCAGAACAGATGAAGCTCCACGTGAGAGGCTTGCGCAAGACCAGGAACGGTGGTGTCATCATCAGCACTGACACGAAAGAAGACATCGTGAAGTTAAAACAATCAGAGCAGCTTACGAACTCAGGACTGACAGTTGATGAACCTCTCAAACGGAATCCTAGAGTGGTGATTATTGGAGTACCGACATCAATGCAGGAAAAGGAAGTTTTCACCTGTTTGTACCAGCAAAATCTTGCCGACAAACTTCAGGATTCTACCCTTGAGACATTTTTGACCTCAACTAAATTAAGCCACAAGTCAGGCAGAAGAGATGCGGAAACTTGTAACTACGTAATAGAAGTATCTGCAGTTGTACGTAAAGCACTAATCACAAAAGAAAGAGTTTTTGTTAATTGGTCATCTTGCCCCGTCAGAGATTTCACTTTGGTCACTAGATGTTTTAAGTGTCAGCAGTATGGTCATGCGGCCAAGTCATGTCGGCAGACTACTTCCACGTGCAGCCACTGTGGTGAGCAAGGACACTCGATAAAAGAGTGTCCAAAGAAGACAGAGGAAGCAAAATGTGCTACTTGCTTGCACTTCAAAAAACCGAGCAATCATAGCACCGGGTCCATCGAGTGCCCCGCAAAACTAATGGCTGAAAAAAGGTACATAAACTCTATAAATTATGAGGGCGCCTAGAGCGCCGTTTATTTGTGGTTGTTTTTGCCGTTACTTGCGTTTATTATCTTAACTTATGGCCGATGAATTAATGAATGACCTAGATAATACTTGTATTTACGAGTCAAAAGTATGTGACACTGAAAACTGCAAGCAATATCTATCAAAGTATAACAGCCCTTTAACAGTACTAACCCAAAACATCCGTAGTATTTATAAGAATATAGATAGCCTTAATGTTTTCCTACATAGACTTAACTTTGAGTGTGACGTAATGGTTCTTACTGAATGTTGGCTGTCAAATCGTGAGGGGGCTCTTCCTAGTTTGCCAGGGTACAATAGTTTCTACAGCACTGCATCGTTCAACCAGAACGACGGGGTGGTAGTATATACCAAAAAATCTCTGCTTCTCACAGTTGAAGAGCCTAATGTTCGAGAATGCAACTGTTTAGTTATTAAAATTGGTGCCGACGTCGCAATTATTGCTATATATAGATCTCCCTCGTTTAGACAATTAGATATTTTTCACAATAGTCTTAATGAAATATTGCAAACTCTTTCCTCGTTTAGAAATATCGTATTAACAGGCGATATTAATATAAATATAAACTCGGAGAATAGCGATGTAAATCTAAGTGCCCAGGATTACCTCAATCTGTGCGCCTACCATGGTCTTTTCCCCTCTCACACGTTATCAACACATCAAAGCGGTTCTTGTTTGGACCACGTCATGCTCAAGGCTAGACTTCCGTGTCTAACACTAGTAGCTAACTCAACAATAACAGATCACCACGCTGTCCTACTAACCCTAGATTTGTCGCTTTCTAAGCACAATAATCGCCTTCAGCAAAAATCAAAAATAAACATGCGTAGCCTCGAACGTGATTTATGCAACCTTGACTTTAATCCAGTTTACAATACTGCTGATGCTAATATTGCTCTATCATATGTAATTCAAAAACTGCAAGAAGCCATTTTACGTAACACTGCGTTGATTGAAGTTAATAGGACAAAATATCCTATCAAACCTTGGATTACCCCGGGTCTTATCAGATGTATACGGCACAGGGATAAATTACATAAGAGAGCAAAGCAACGCCCTGTTAATTTTGTTTTAGAATTATCTTATAAAAGGTACAGAAATTTCTGCAATAAATTGTTGAAAAAATTAAAAATTGAGTATGATAAACAACAGCTTCATCAAGCAGGTAATAATACCAAACAACTCTGGAAAATCATAAAGGATGTTACTTTTACGTCAAATCAGCAAAAATCAGATTCGAGTCTACTGCATACACACACGTCCCCGCTTACTTCCGCTGATAATGCAAATTCATTTTTTGTTAATGTCGGTAAAACTCTATCTGAACAGATTCGAAATAGAAATGACAGCCATCTCAATGATTACTCGCCACTAGCATGGACCAAGCTACGAAGTGGAAAGTCGTTTGCCATGCTAGATCTGGATGAAATGGAAGTGAATGGGGTAATTTCTAGTTTGAAAAATAGCCATGCTGCCGGGTGGGATAACATTAGCAATGTTTTTCTGAAAAGGTTTAAACATATTCTTGTCCCCCCTTTAACGCACATTTTTCAAATATGTCTTAGTGATGGCATTTTTCCGAAATTGCTTAAAAAAGCTGTAGTTATTCCGATTCATAAATCTGGAAGAAAGGACCTCGTTACAAACTACAGACCTATCTCGTTATTACCATCACTATCTAAAGTTCTGGAAAAAATAATTAATAACAGATTAGTAACGTTTTTAGAAAATAATTCCCTTTTCTCCCCCTGGCAGTTTGGTTTTAGATCTAAGTTATCCACAGCAGACGCGGTACATCACTTGACTAACTATGTCACCGAGGAACTTGGTAAAGGTAAAAGGGTAACTGGTATTTTCCTCGATCTAGCCAAAGCTTTTGACACGATTCCCGTTCCTATCCTTCTTAGCAAACTAGAAGCACTAGGAATTCGAGGCACTCAATTGAAACTCTTTGGTGATTATCTTCAGGATCGGTTTCAATGTGTCAAAATAGGTAACATCACCAGCACCGACTTGGAAATTCCTCCCTTTGGAATCCCTCAGGGAAGCATCCTTGGCCCTACCCTTTTCCTGGTATATATAAATGACCTCTGCAATTTAGATCTAGAGCATGGCAAAATAATTTCGTATGCTGATGACACCGCACTAATTTTCTCCGCTGAGTCGAGCACAGATGTACATAATTATGCACAACGTGGTTTTAATGTTGTAAACAACTGGCTTAGACGTAACCTACTAACGCTTAATGCTGAAAAGACGAAATTTATAAATTTTTGCATGCGGAAAATCCAGACCATTTCTAACAATAATCAATTATGCGCACATTCCTGTGATAGCACTGCGCTTGACGTATGCGCTTGTCCACCTATTGATAAAACTGATTCCATTAAATATCTTGGCATTATTATTGATGACACTCTTTCTTTCAAAAAACACATTTCCACTCTGGCTAACAGAATACGTAAGTTAATATTTGTTTTCAAAAAGCTGCGCTATATTTCGGACAAAAAATTAATTATACAAGTATACCAAGCTCTGTGCCAATCTATTATTCAATATTGCATTACGTCTTGGGGTGGTGCACCAAAGACTACAATGTTACCGATTGAACGTGCCCAAAGAGCTATCCTGAAAGTAGCCACTTCCAGGCCGTTCCTCTTTCCTACTCGCGCTCTATATGAATGTTGCAATGTTTTAACTGTCCGTCAACTTTTCATTATGTACACTGTCCTAAAACAGCACACTACTCAGACTCATAATGCACTGCTTACTAACTCTAAGAGACGGAAAGATATTGTTTGTACGTCACTTTCTGTGTCAAAGTTTGTTTTCACAAACCGGTTCTTCTTTTTCCTAGGCCCTTTTTTGTACAATAAACTAAATAAGACATTAGCTATCTATGACCTCAACTATTTTAGCACTAAATTAATAATGTATAAGTATTTACAAGGTCTGACGTACGATCAGACCGAGTTACTGCTGCATATTGATAAATAAGTTTATGATGTAATTACGATTTTTGTTAAAATTTAAAATATGTTCACTGTTTAAGTAATTAATAGTAAATTAGCTTAAATATAATTTTATGTTTTACTTTTGTATGCATAAAATATAATTATAAGTTACTAATTATTCCCTATAAGCATGTATTTTCAGTTTTCAATGTTAAACATCTATTGTTAATAATTTCGTGTATCTCTAGTATCTTCGTAATAGACAAGCACTATGCCGCCTGTGACACAGGTTTATTCCTAGTACAGGCACCTCACTTTGTAAGACATAATATGTTTAGTTCCTAAGATTTATTTATTGTATTTCCATCATTTATGTAATTTTGAATAAATATTTATTATTATTATTATAAACATCCGGTACCAACCCGATATGTTTATTAACATGACACATATTGCTTTCCTATTTTTTATTTTATTGGACAGGTAGCCATAAATCTTGTCAATCGATAACTGCATAATAAAATATAATAAAACCACCCTCCTAAGTAAATAAGCATATACACATTTTACAATTCGCTACTTTACGGCCTCAATTAATATATAATTTGTAAAGCCCTAAATGGATAGTGTAAGTAAATGTACCTACGTATATTATTGGTACTTTTGAATATAATTAAATTGGCAAGAAGTAATAGTAATAATGCGGGTCCCAGTAGCTCCGATCGGGTGTTCCATGATGGAATTGCTTATTCTCCCAGTAGTTCCATGGATTTGAATATTTTTCTCGATGGACACCAACATAGTTATATTACGAAAAATATATACTTAACAAAAAGCCTACTTGACCTTGTGTATGTTCTCGTGAAGCAGTAATGAGTTACTCGTGTATGTGGTTGTAATATTATTACAGTGATTATGTAATTATAATTGTTGTTAATCTTAATACTTAGCACTTATTAACTTACATAAATAAAATAAGCGACCTATAGAGGTCAAACCAACGTCGGTATTAATAATTTATTGAATTAAAGTTAGTAGTGTTTTTATTCTTCTTGAAAAACTTACTGTACAGTACTTAAAAGGTAAAAGCCTTAAATCCCAGATAATATAATACCTACAGTACAGATGCCTTATCCCATACAACGGAATAACGCGGGCTATTATACGAATTATTTTATTCTGCATAACGCAAGATTATCAAGCGACATTTATTGCGTGTTGGCGAAGTATTGGGCTAATGTTTTTTTTTTTTCAAGTTCGGGCTGTTTTTCGTGTGTATCGAATGGGACCCCATACTTTAAATAGTTCCGAGTTAATATCCTAGTTAATATGTCAGTGAGAGGTGCTCCTCTCTCGTATTTTGGTCACAAAAGAAAACATCGAAATATTCGGCAATTTTCTTACCCACGCGATTCCTGTTTTGTATTCTGAGACAAAATGTAACGTGTAATCTGTACGTGACCAGATTATTTGTTTTTTAATGTGTAATTACTACCTCTGTTATTGTACCACCTGTTGGTAGTTGGTGTACTCTACATTCGAAAAACGTATCTCGTAAATATGAAACACAAAATGTTAGGAGCAGAAAACTCAAATTTCCATCTTATTCTATTCAATATTTAGGATTTTTATAGCAGTATATTCGTGCTCGTGATTATAATTTTTCCTTTACAAATTATTCTATTCATTTTCATATTATGTCGTATTGTGATTTCGTAATTTGACTGCGTATTAAACGCTCAAATTAATCTCATGAATACTGTTCGTCTGCCCCGCAAATATTAATTTCTTTATCAATAATAATTGCCATGTTAAAATTCTTTGATTTAAACCTAAATCACTAGATAATTATGCATTTACCTACGGCTTCATCTGAGATGCACGCAGATCCTTATACGGATATTCAGTTGACTCAGGTGTCATTCCGCGGAAGTACCTACATGCTGCTAATAGATCTTAGGCACTTTTAGTTTGTTACTTAGGGTCGGTTTTTGATCCATAGTTAAGGTAATAGGCCAAAAATTCTAACAAATTCTAACTATTGCCTAGCCGAAGTTCTATCTATTGCTTAGATAGATAGATAGAAAATTCTTTATTGCACAAACAACGATATAGTAGGTACATAGGCGAACTTAATGCTATAGAGCATTATCTTCCAGTTAACCCCGGTGTATTGTGAAAGTGTTTAGTGCGGTAGCGCAATATTGAAGCAATACAAAAATTATATTTATGTATGTCAACAGACAAGTAAAACAACAACTTATAACTAAAACTCTAAACTGATGGACGTATATAAATAATATAACAAATACATGAAATATAATAATATAATGTAATGAAATATAATAATAAACGATTTGATTTGATTTGATTTAAATAATATAACAAATACATGGGGTCCGACTGAAAATCAGTAATTAAGGTCTTTAGGACCTTAATTGTATGCTGAGTCGTCCATTCGTGACACCACGCAGCATTGCACTGCTTGGCACTGCTTCTGTTTGTGTGTATATTGTTTTGTAATGTCATTTATGTAGTGTAATGTTGTGTGTGTTAATGTCACGAATAAATGTATTTTCTTTCTTTCTTTCTTTCTTTCTTTCAAATAAATAAAATACATACAATAATATCATACACATATAATACAATATGATAATAATACATACATACATAATAATATACTTATAATTAGATGGATTGCTTTGCACGATTTAATTTTGGAGAGGGTAGAAGTTATACACTTTGGATTTAAACACCCCAATCGATGATGCCTGACGAATGTGGGTAGGAAGGCTATTCCAAAGGCGAATCGCCGTTACAGTGAAGGAATCTGAGCACAGTGCAGTTCTGTGTTGAGGGGTCACTAGTTGTAAATGATAAAAGGAGCGTTGCGGGCGACCAAAGGACGAACTAGCAATGAAGCGGTCTTTGAGATAGGTGGGAGCACGAGAATACGAGCTTAGAATTTGTTAGCATCAAAAACCCTGCCCTTAGCAACGGATATATACTGAACAGACAATAATCTCTTACTTATAGTAGATTTTTTTTCTCTAATCTGTGCCTCTACTACTCTACCAATAGTAACATCTGTCACGGTCATATAATTTGTACAAAAACTGTGTCACCTGTCACGCAGCCACGACACCCATTCATCCGGTAGACGAAGAGGTTTCCTTGACCTCGACGGATGAGTGGAATACCCGCTTGATCACGCGTGAACGCGCGAAGTCACAACCGGATGTCTCCTTACGCAACAGTTATGAGGACATGCAAGCTTACATATTGGTTATATATATGCATTACTCGGGGTCGGAAAGGACTTTTGTTAAGTTTGATTGAAAGTATATAGGGTCCAGGATCTATGTACTTATGTGATCGTTGGGTGGTGGGTGTTGTATTATTCTGTGCACCATCCAGTGATCTCAGATCTCTATTATTTTCAATAATACACAAATTATAAGGTAACGACGGCCCGTTTTGCAAAAAGGCTTAATTATTCAATGATTTAGTGATGAAAGTACAAGTACTTACAATACATAAAATTTACAAGCGACGTTGTCTATTTCTATACTTATAACACGTAACATACTTGAGGCATTGAGTACAGTTAGGTATTTTGTAGTAGCGCCGCCGTAACAGCTTAAGTAATAGTTTCTTAGGTACAGTTTGACCACAGAATCATTAGTAGTAGTCCTGGTACAAAGTTTTGTTATGCACAGGCCAGTCGAGTAACAACCTCTATTTAACTGTACAAATCCATTTAAAATACTAACGGTCAAATGATTTGTTCTGTTTATGACATAAATTATGATAAATCGTATAAGTTAACTTTTTGTGTTAGTGTCTGTCAAAATTGATTGCCTGGTGTTGGCCCGGAGCGATAATTTGTCAGCACCAGCTGGGTGCAGCAGCACCACTTTCTTCATACTTGCTTATTTGTCAAGTGGAGTAAAACAGGGAAAAGACAATTTTATCTACCATCCGTGATAAAGCTGGAGAAAAATTAGCCGTGGACCCAATAGAAGTAGAAAAAGTATAGAGCGGAACTACGTTAACTATTATCTAAAAAAGAAATATAGGAAACATATCTAGATTTCTATAGCAGAAATTCGATCGTTGAACATAAAATACACACTAACTCCCGGATCCTATACCTAGAGAATAGGAACTGAGTTTATGAACATCTTTGAGTGCGTTTTACATATTAATTAAGCACCTACTAATTTACCGGACACCTTGCCAGACAGATTAATTTTCAATTTTAAATGGAAGAATTTTGTATAAAATTTTCAAATCTTTCCTTCAACTATCTATAACGGCCCACCACTGCATGGCTTCGTTTCGCATTTTTTTTACTAAGAGTAAAAAGTTCTTAGATAACTTTAGCTCTATTTTGACGGTAATTGGTAGGTACTGTTTCTTTTTTGGGAATAGTTTTTAATTGGAAAGTGCTATCTGGGCGGTTATTCTCTATGGAAAGACAGATTCCACACGATACGAAACCACGTCGTTATCGTGTCTTGTTCAAATCGTGTCACAGCGTCAGATATACCTTCACTTTACATTAAAGTTATCTTTATTTTGAATAAAATATATTGACATAAGTGGTCATATCTTTTGATGTGTTGATGTTTCGGAACGCGTCTCGGTAAAACGTATGATTTTTGACAGTTCAAATTGCGCCAATTCCAAATTCATTTCGCGCGGTTTTGTTTTCGTTTCATAGAGAATAGACTTTAGCAGATTTCTTATGTAAGACAAGGAATTCGCGTGGTTTCGAAGTAAGAATAGATAGAGAATAACCACCCTGATTGTTTTTAGATCCGATGGGAGTTGGATGCTATATAACCTAAAGTGTTTGTAGAAGATTAATTAGAAGTTTTTATGTCATAAAGGTCGAAACGTAGAAATATTTGGGTGGTGCTTGTGGGAAAAATAGTAATAATCGCTACCCAAATAGTTGCAATATTATATTTTATGTTTAATTTTATTGTAATATGTGACGTAAGATTCAAATTGTGAAGACTATAGTCCAAAACACCGAACAAGAAATATATTTAAGCATATTTTCTGTGTATTTTCAGGTATATTTTCGTCGCATTAGCCAACTTCTGTGTACAATTTTGACCAAATTGGGTTGAGTAGGTATAGATTTGAGCACTATACTCAACATGGTATATCTGCAATTCCTGTGCAAAAACATTAGTTCACCTGCATTATTATCTAAGTATTTAATGTGCAGGTATACCTTGAATGCCTATTTAACATATTATGGCCATTCAATTTGGCTTCGTGTGTGCTGTATCCAACATATTATATAAGCATGAGGACTACTATTAAAAATGAACAAGTAAATATTACTTTCATAAAGAAGATTAAAAATGAATGCAATAATTGAAAAAATAAGCAAAATCGGTAAATAAATCAGGGAGTAATAAGCTTTTAAAGTTTCTACAGGCGGCAACTGCTGTCCCTTTCTCGCGAAACAGAGCGCCTCCAGTTACTATGAAAAATCTACTCGTGTCGTCACATGCCAAAGAGATTGTATGAAAAGCTACCACAGCTTAGTAATGAGGTACTATAACGACCTTCCTCCGATGTCACCGGCCGTTTGAGCTATCTCTTTCTATTCCGGTTTTTAAAACGCTTGTAACTTGGTCATTTTTTGAGATATTTAATTTTTGTTTTCACAAATGTTTATCTTGAAAGGAATATAATTAATTATGCTCGTTATACTCTGTCTCAGTAAATATCCCGATTTATTTAAGCTTTCTTTTAAACCTAATGTAAACAATTATTTGTGCGGCAAGGTGTGTCAAGAAGCCTTGAGAGGTCATAATTATTAAAAATGATCGATAATGTGTAAACATGTTGGTTTTGGTAATTTTATGTGCTAATTTTATACCTACTCTATCCTAAATCTAATGCAAATGCCTCCAAGTGTTTTAGTGTGTATATAGGCACGTGTAGTCTTAACAATATACTGATAATTTTCTACAGTTTGTTATTATGTTTTGACTTTCCGTATACGGGGGGAAACTTTTTTATGTTCGTGCCGTACGGCAAACTCAATCCGATGATGAGCTGAAATCCAAAACTTACTATATAGTAAACAAAGTGCAAACTTCCTTGGCATATTTGGCAAATGATTGATGAATGGTTCGATGGCAGTTAGATTGATTTCGGCGGTCAAACTAATTTTCTATGCACTGCTGATCGATTCATGATCTTATCGCTAAAGAAATAGGATTTACATGGTAATAAATGAAGTTGACCAGTTAATCTTGCCTACTGACCGTGGTCTACTTTAATACCGGTTAAAGTAAGAGAGCTCGTTGTGTTTAGAGGTTAATGTAGCGTTTAGTAGTGGGCCCGATTCTCAGAAATAACATTCTCAGATGGCAATTCACGAGGGAATTTTATTACTTAGTAGGTACCTATTTTAATTTGACATTTCACACTATTCATTTGCTCGATGCGTCGTTGAAAGTTTAGTTCAATAATACGTCTATTAATATCACCCCTTGCCCTAGGGCCTAAGGCCAAAAAGGTCATGGTACGGGGCGGCACAGCAGGTTGTGAAGGGCAGCGCGACAGTTTTAATAGGCTTGTGTCCTGCTATTAAAAATAAACAAGTTAATCTTATTTTAATAAAGTAGGTTAAAGATTAATGCCATAATTGTAAGAATTAGTAAAATCGGTAAATAAATCCAGGAGGAATAAGTTTTTAAAGTTTCTGGGGGCATCGCCTGTCCCTTTCTCGCAGAACAGAGCATCCCCACAGCTACTATAACTTTGGGATATGACGTCACATGCCAAAGAGATTGTATTTAAATCAACCACAGCTTAGTTTTTTTTTTTCTCATATTTTGGCTCCACACATAGTGTATTTAGCCAGTGTCAAGTATTGAAAATTCTCATCATGTTAATGGAATATTTCACGTGAAAACAAGTCATAGTCATAGTCCAGTCTAAGTCAGGCAGTCATATTCCAGTCTCAGTCATGCTCCAGTAAAGTGGTGGCAACTTTACTGGAAGCTTCTATGGAATTTTGGAAGCAACACAGAAAATCACGTTTCACCACATTATATCACTTGCCCACACTCATGTACTCGTAATTCAGCACTTAATGCGTAAAACTCCACCAATATTAAACATTAACACTGGAAAAAGCACAAGTTTTAAGGAATAATACAATGCAAAGACGTGAACTTTTCCGCGTTCCCGCCAAAACTCCTACACAGCTTAGTTATGAGATACTATGTAGGAAGAAGTGACGTCACTGCGCGTTTGAACTGTCTCTAATCCTGTATTTTAAAACGCCTGTAGCTTTGTCATTTTTTGATATATTTAATTTTTGTTTTCACGACTGTTCATTTTTTGAAAAATAATAATAAAAAAAAAAAAAAAAGTCGATTTATTGCCGCTACTACAAAAAACATAATGAACTTAAAACTACCAATTATAAATGTACCTAATAAATACACTTATTGTAGGACAATAGGGGTAACTTCAGCATGTGCTGTATTCACATATTTGCAAACACAGCGCTGTTTTTCAAATTACCCCTGTGCTTGGACAGATTATCGCCAAGAGGAAAAAAAACGTAATAAGCGGTTTTGTTAAATACAGAATTCCTATAACAACGAATAATAATAAATATATAAAATTAACATAAATAATTACCGAGAACAGAATGTCTTCCAACCTTCCAACAATAGCTATAAAAATGTGGGGGAAGGGGGGTTCAGGGTGTGTGTGTGTGTGTGTGTGTGTGTGTGTGTGTGTGTGTGTGCGTGCGTGTGTGTGTAATATTAATTTATGCAATAAAAAAATAGCAGGGAACAAGCCTATTATAATCGAATCAATTCGTACTAGGGGTACAGGCAGTGACCTAATCAATTTCTCAGAATATCTACATACAAGCACCTACTAGGGTATTGTATTAATTATTACTGAGACAATGTTCTGATCAGTGCCATCTTTGTTACAGGTAAAATAGATGAAGATGAAATACCAACGCCCAAATCTTCAATATCAGAAAAACCAACTACAACTACTACTCGACCAACATTACAAACTACGATTGCACCGATAACCACATTAACTGAGAGTAATTTGAAAATAGAAGTCCCCTCAACGGACCCTGAAATTCCGTCTGATGCACCAGAACAACCGGAGCAAGAACCGGAACAGCCAAAACCAAAGCCTAGACTCCTCAACCTAAATGTAGACGAGCTGCAAAACTTTGCAAACGCGTTGCATAACCAGTCTGACAAAAGTAGCAAAAAGTTGACAGATCTCAGTGATGTTAACTTAGATGATGATGATGATGAGGAATCGCCGAGAATAGGTGAACCTCATCAGCATAAAGGTATTGCAGATAAGTTTTACTCGAATCTGCAAGCTCCATTCAATTCTGTGTTGTCGGGGAATCGGGAGTCGGGTGAGGTGGATATATGTAAAGAAAACGGAGTTGGTTTTAAGGTTAGTATTAAAACATTTGAAAAAGACAGGGTTAAACTCTATTGAAGTATTCAGTAAAAATTAAATTGAATCTTAGTTGCTTCTGCACCAATTTCGGTTTACAGATTTTATTTTGACTAGACTTGGAAGTGTCATTAACCGCTTGAAAAGCTCGTTGACACTGGCTTAATACGCTAAACACGCAGAGCCACTATAAAAAATAAAAAATATTGGTGTTGGAAAACTGAAATAAAAAAATTTAAAATTAATCAATTCAGAATTGCGTAATGCGTTGCATTGTTTTTTTTACTTGAATTCGCATATTTACTATTATAGCGATATGTTTATTTTTTACCTACCTATTTTAAATGAAATCGATTAAATAGTTACGGAAGTTAATCTACACTTGCAGATAGGTGAGAAGATAGACCGCGGTTGCGAAGAGAGTTGCGAATGCTTGGCCGGCGGTGTCTTCGAGTGCTCGCCTCGCTGCAAGCACCCGTACATCCGTCTCGGCCGGCGGCTAAACGATCCGTTGTGCTTCGAGTCGCCCGTGGATGACTGCTGTTCTATTGTGGCTTGTGCTACCGGGAATGGAGGTAAGAGATGATTTTATTTTTATCTTTGCTAGGTCTTACATATTACGTGTTTTTGCTAGATGCTACTCTACCTACTACAAGAAACATGCAATTTTGATACCTGTTAGTCGCGATGACTTATAGACAGCCCAAATGGTCCAGTACACTACCATTGGGTAGCGTATCCAACAAAACTTGCCCGCGTTGCGAGCTGCAGGCAAGCACGTTTCATATGACGTTTTTCATCACACTTGCGAGGAAAAAACAAAATTGATAGTGGTGTAGGTTTCTTTTTTCTGCATGCCACTTAGTATGGAATGAAAATATGTTATGAAATCAGTTGCATTTAAAAAGTATCTAACCCTATCATAATCTTGCGCATGCTATCTTTAATCGACAGTAAAAAACATAATTAATTCGTAGAGGTAAAGCAACGTTAGAAGGTTTGTAAAACAATAAATGAATTCATGGAACCCCATTCAATCCCAAAGTTGTGGGTGTCGAAACATTATGAGAAACGCATATCGCCTTGCTTTGTGCAAGTTATCGGCAAAAACATCTGTCCAATCAATTCTAATTAGACATTACTTGGGTCTATTGAGTTTCGAAATGCATGGGAACAGTTCGTTTGTTTACTTAGCTGTAGGTACTTAATTGCAGATACCTACCTATCTTAATAATTTTTCTGATGATCGTACTGATAGCCATCAACATCCCGTAGATGTCCATTGCTGAACATAGTCCTCCCCCAGAGAGCGCCACTTTGAGCAGCTCCTCCTGCATCCATCGTCACCCCGCGGTTTTCACCAGGTCGTCGGTCTTCCTAGTGGGGAGGTCTGCCTACGCTGCGCCTTCCGGTTCGTGGTCGCCACTCAAGAACCTTTCTTCCCCATCGGTTGTCAGTTCTGCGAGCGATGTGGCCTGCCCATTGCCATTTCAACTTGCTAACTTAACCGATAGTGATACTTGCTAATCAAAAACCGTTCTTATTTTCCAGACCCGAAGATAACAAAGCTGGAAGTGTGCAAATACGGCAACGACACCTACCCTGTTGGTGCTAACTGGTTCCTCGGATGTGAGACGTCATGCACATGCGAACCTAACTCCGTCGTCACTTGTAAACCGAGGTAATTCTGAAAAGAGTGAATATATCGACGTTTCACTCCAACTACTATTTTAATGTAATGGTGGAAGCAAGAAACCAGTAGGTACTGTATCTTCTATCTAACAGTCAAAACTCAGACCATTCGCGAGTTCTGCGCGCGTTTTTCTTGATGCTGCTTTTGTTTTTTTTTCTTTTGTCGTGCGTGATAGGCTTGTGTGAGCGGACTAGACATGCGCGAAACAGTACAGTAGAATGTAATGCCATGTTACATGGCATTACCTAGCGAAGTCATATAACTTCGTAATATAACATGACTTCAAACATGACAGTGATGGTTGTTATGTCGGGTAATAACTGTAATAAGGGATACTAACATATTGCATTACTTTATTCATTTTATCACTTGTAAACATGTGTAAACTGTATAACAAAAAAATAACTGAAATAATATTTCCGAACAAAAATTCCCTTCACAAGAGATTTACGGAATAATTAAACTCATAATATAAAATCATATTTACTTAATGTATATTACCTACCTATTATTTTATGCGACTAAACTTTATTACTCATATTTAAAAATCTCAAATCTCAAAAGATAAATATAATTGATAACTTTGTTGCATCTATGAATTTATGGCCCTCATAAACTACCCAAACTTTCCCATTCTATGTAATTATACGTAACGAAACGTAACATTAGCGTGAATCGGAATACGGCCTAACATGACTGTTCTGTAGCTAACTTCACGTGTAATGTTTAAGCATGGCGCGCGATGAAACATTACGCGTGATATTAGCTGCAAATCGGGGCGCGCGGGCGCCCCGATTCTCTCGGCGCTCGGAATCCATAACGTATCACAGACTAGAGATACATTGCACCATAGTGATGTTGCCATGTGTCATGCTTCATTCCCTCGAGTGATGGTGTGATATAACAGTACGCGCCGAGTTATATGACATTTGTAATATCACTTGCATTACTTACACATGTCTAGAGCGGACCAATTTGCATGATCCTTTTTAATGGTCTTGCGGTCATTTTTGTAAAGTTCACTAATATTAGTCGAATACTTCTTTAGGGCTGTATTTTATAAAAATCTGTAATTGTTGGCAGACGGAAATGCACAATAAATACCTACACCGTACACCCTTAGAGCATTTACAAATTTTGTAATAGATGGAAGTATACACCCCATGTGATGCCTATATTGTGCTTTTCCCCTGTTGATTGAAAGACATTCTCGTTAGCAATAATTTATAAAAGCGATTGCTATAACCATCTTTGTAGGTTCATTTTTGGTTTTCTTTTCTTACATTTTGGAACAATTTATTTTATTTGTGTATTTGTCAGATGCAAGCCACTACCACCATCGGAGAAGTGCATCAACGTGCAGGATCCGAGCGACGCGTGCTGCGAGGTGCAAGTGTGCGACGTGTCACAAGATGCGCACGAGTTGAACGATAACGTTACCACTTCTACTACTACTACTACTACTACTACTAGTCAGGTATGGCAAGGAATAAACCATGTCACCAGCGCAGAGTAATTATGCATTGCACTGATCATGTGGTGCACCGCTGTGGCTGGATTTGTTTGTTATTAGAATGTAAGGTCTATTATTATCAGTATCAATCTACTTATCTATTTAAGAGTCTTTTTGTTGGTTCTTGGACCAATTTTGATAAAGCAAACTAAGTTGAATCTGTTGTAAATAACACTTGCATCAAAATAAAAAGAAATTGAATAACTTATTATTTTTCTTAGAAACTACAATATTTCTTAACCCTTTAAAACTGGTGAGCAGTTTGTCGACGAACACAAACTCTTGTAAATACTCACTATACCTATACCTGACATCGCTATATTAGCTGCATCATTGGTATCTTTCACAGCCTCTCAAACTATCCGAAGACTACGAAGAAAGAAGATCCAGTAACAGACCCCTAGTCCTAGCTGAACCCATCGGCTCCATCAAAGTGCTCCAAAACAACTCCGTCCAAGTCAACCTCATGCATCCAAACAACACCGAAGACCCGATCCACCTTCTCATCAGCGATAACGGAGGAAAGACCTTCGAGGATGTTGAACTGAAGTATTCAAATCTGATCCTTAATCTCAAAGGCGGTAAGGACTATGTTCTGAAAACGAAAGAGACTGGCACGAAATTTAACTTCACCATCACTACTTTGGATGACGGAGGTCAAGAAGAAAGCGGTGGAAATGAGTCAAAGGTTGGCTGCTGGGAAGATGAGAAATTCTATGGAGTTGGTAAGTTATAACTGCCTTATTGGGTTGTTGAATGTCTGTCTGCTGCTTCACATTTTTTTTAGGGCGATAAAAGTTTTTTTTTTTATCGCCCAACGGTCACATACATAGATCCTGGACCCTAACTAGGATTCCCTGTATATAGGGACCCAGGAACTACATGGTCCTACAACACCCAGACACAGAACAAGTATTTGCGCTTTTTTTTCGGGCACAAATACTTGTCCTGTCGCGGGAATCGAACCCGCCACCTCCGGATTATGAGCCAACCTGCTCAACCACCACACCACGGAGGCTGTCGATTTATTCAGGGTCTTCTATCAAAATTTCATAAAGCTTAGTTCAGTCCACCAAAAGCTAACAAATACTCACTCAGACAGACAGACCAGCAGTCACCTACTTTCGAATGTAATGATAGTATAATTAGACAATTAGGTGCAGTCTCCTTTTAAAAATTTCCAAAATATGTTACACAAATGTATACGTAAAACTATACATAAGTATATATCCATTTGTTCCATAGGCGAAGAGTTCCGCATCGGCTGCTCAGAGCTATGTGAATGTACTGGCCCCAACACACGTGACTGCGTGGCTCTGGTCTGTCCAAACCACGTGGGGTTGGAGATCATGTCTAAAGGCTGCGTGAAGTGGGCGCCCAGTCCTCCTGCTAAACCACCCAACTGCTGCCCCAGATCTGCCAGGTGTCTCAGTGATGGCACCTGCCACTATAATGGCGTTCCGTAAGTATCTTCTTCTCCTAGTGACTTTCCACTAGAGGCTGGCTGTCAGCTTTGCGAATCCATCTCGATTTGTGCCTGGCGACACAGATCTTCAGCACTGGCAATATCAGACCACTTTTGGATGTTTCGCTAGTCGCAACCCAGATTTATTTCTTCCAACAAGCGTTATTTTTTTACTAGGTAGGTACTTTTCCCATTAATGAGAGCTGGAGATGTAGGTACTTAGGAAGTCGCACCTATTTCAAAAGCTATACAGCGGTCGGACGATACTAGTTGGAATTAAATACATAAACAACTGTGTTAAAGAAAACAGTCGAAAATTTCGTAAAATATATGTGATTTAAATCAAACTTTCCAGGGTGCCGAACTGGAGCGAAGTTCCCCTATCGCTAACAGGTTGCGAGAAGCGTTGTTTCTGCGAGAACGGCGACCTGGACTGCCAGGAGGTGTGCTCCCCGCTGCCGCCCGTGCCCCCGCAGGCCCTGCGCTGCCCCCCGCAGCACCACCCCGCGCCACTCAACATATCTGATGAGGACTGCTGCAAGCACTGGGGCTGTCTCCCTAATGGTAAGATTCCCTAGAAAATTCCCTATTCCATAGCCCAAACTCAAGCTGTTCCCTAAAACCAAGACTATGGTGCCTGCTGGTGAACTGCGTGGATGCCAGCTGAATGCAGTTTAGATTAGGATGAGGGCTGTGCTGTGGTATACCACTGGGGCTGTCTTCCTAATGGTAATATAATCATGGTTTTAGGGAACTGATTAGGTGTCAGATTGCTGCAGTTCAGATTAGGATGAGGGTTGTAGTATAGCACTGGGGCTGTCTGCCTAATGGTGAGAGAGTAAATGTTTAGGGAACTGTTTGGGTATCAGATTGCTGCAGTTTAGATTAGAATGAAGGTGTAGCACTGGGGCTGTCTTCCTAATGGTTTAAGAATCATTGACGCTTTAGAGAACTGGCAGTGAGTTGAAATATCATGGGGAGCTGGTGTTATTGATGTAACAGTCTCCAAAAGTTAAGGGTTGGATAGGGACTGTTGTAAGCACTGGGGCTGTCTGACTAAATGGTGAGAGAACCATTGAACCATGGTTTTAGGGAAAGGACATCACACGCATCATCAGCAGGAAGACATAGTTCCCTTTCATAAAAAGCCACTTTAGATATTTATCATGGGGGGTTAGCTATAATCGCTTGGCAGTTGTGAAATAAACAAGAAACATTATACAATTGCGCTTTAATTTAAGTAGAACATATAAGGATAAGGACTCATTCATTCTCATTTGGATCATGGTTTGCATTACATTTACATAATTCAGTTATGTACTATTTATGTTTTCAATAATTAACTTGCTTGATAAAGTATAGCACAAAAGCTAAGTGATTCATAGAATATAAATACAATGCATGTAGCTCATTCATATTTCATATCTGCATGTCATTCATTTACATTATTGCTTCAGCAGGATCGAATGGATCTCAGACATACAGCATGCCAGTTCTTGGTGAACCTACCAACTACGTAACGCCGATATCACCCATTTTACCGGCAGTCACACAAGTCCTCTCCATCCCACCTTTAGCCACAGACCCCATTGACGTTTTTAAACACCTTAATCCATTCAATTCCTTTCCCAAGTTTATGAAAACTGTTACACCTTTGCCTCCCAACGAGATTGTTCAAACCGACGCAGGGCATTACCAGCCAGGAGATAATATTACTGTCTTTACTATAGAAGACATTAGGTCCCCTTTTAAAACTATCCAACCTGAACCTCCTTTAGTAACTGGCACTGATTACTGGCCACAGCCTCTTAGTACGAAAAAACCAATAGATTCAGACTTAATACAAAAACCTCATACAATGATAAGCCAGAAGGTGCACACTCATCCCGATAGACATGTGAACTTTATAATGTCCGGTAATAAAGTTCAAAATATCATGCATAACCTACCATCACAATCATCCGACCAATGGTATCAGCGTAAAGTATTACTAAATACATCACCAGAATTGCAAAAAAATCCAAGTCCTTCATTAAAAAGCTTAAAATATTTTTCACCGACTCACCAAAAACACTTACCGCCTTCGCTACCTGATATTTACCACGAATCAAATTCCGATGGTTTGCTATCGTCTGGAAGCCAATCCCTTTTTGAACCTACTGCCAGGAACAAATCTGATTATGTTCTGTCTAAACCTAATCCAATTCCGTCGAATTCCCTTTCACACAGTAATCCTAGAGACCGAACAATAACTAACTCCTTTGGAAAACACGTGACCGTACTTAAAACCAAAGATCTACGGACTTCAAAACCAAGTGGAGCTTACGACTCTTTTTGGACCCAAGACACGACACACGTGTTGACTAAACAGGCAAATCCTTATGAAACTGTTCTGCTAAAAGCTATTCCCAGCCCTAAAGCTGAACGAACGTCGATGACAAATGAGAAGTTTAACAGCCTGCATGTTCCGAGTAAATTGTACTCCACAGTAGACCTAGAACATTTGTTAAATCAGATGGAGGTCCAATCTGAGGTGAATCGAAACCTTGGACGGTCTGCAGACAAGAACCAAGGACCTGCGGCAGGTCAGTGACCTAGCCTGGTGTGACCAATCTTCTTGCGTGTCTCCTTATCTAGATCCTCAACTGACAAACTGTTCCTGTACCTGACTGAATGACCTATAACCGTAGACATATCATATCTATTATTTCATTAACACCATCCATTTATCATCTACTAACCATCTATACCTAAATATCTACTGTTCATGTTGACTTTAAAAATATGAATGGGTTCCCAGAATTTGATTAGTTTTTCATATTTTCAGGTCAGCACCACTCAATGCCACAAAATTTTTCATCTCAAAAGCCTCAACCGCCATCATTCTTGCCCACCATTCCACCAGAGATCCACTTTCCGAATGAAGAGATACCTGACGACGATCAGAACAACATACATTGGCCTCCGCAGCCTGGGCCTGGGTTTTCAGGGCTTCCTCCAGGGTTGCAAGGGCCTTCGAGTTTTGGAGATGTAACCAAGAAGTTGACGGTGATTTCAATAGAAGCGGATTCACCAACAAGTATCAAAATGCTGCTCGGGTTACCGCCAGTGCTGGTCGGCTTGAGAGGCAGTGTAGACTTGAGATACACGGACAAAGCGTAAGTTTAATCGTTCAGCTTTACTATAACCTTTTTTATATTGAGGTGGGATTCTGGCACCACAAGGCAGAAGAAGAAGACTATAGTCAACGCCTTATCATAATAATCAAGCACATTGTTGTCACTACCACAGATTACTGAACATGTCATTTTCCAGCAGTAAGTTTAATAAGCGAATCCTGCAATGCAATCAGTAAATCTGATAAAAGTCCGGAAATCCTAAATCCAGATTCTGCATCAAATCTTTTAGCCTCTATTATATTTATTTCCATTCATGAGTATGTCTCTTTTCCAGTGACGAAGATGTGTCCCACTGGTATTCGCAAGTGTTCGCTCCAGCGGATGAGGTCCTCACAACTCCACGACTGGAGTTCCGACTGACTGGCCTTAAGCCTGGAACTACATACAAAGTTCTGGGGAAACTGTTCCTTCACAACCTTCCAGTGTCACCGGAAAGCGAAACATACAGTGTGCGAACCCAGGACCTTTCTATGGTAAGAAGAAATGTTAAAAAGCTTTCCATCCATGGTCTTTCCAAATGAGTATTCATTGATTCCTAGATCTGCAATTTTTGTCATTATCTCTCACTGTCTGTAGTCTCACTGTCTTCAATGCACCATTATACGCTTTTGGTGTTATTAATGCGTATTTTGTATTAGAGTCTGTTAATGGCTATATTTAACTTACCATTCATAACATAAGCACTTTGATTATTCAACCTATAAGTAGGTTTAAAGTCAACAACAATCACTTAAACATAACTGATCTCATTTGGTGCTTCAAAATGATATTGCATCAGGTTACGTTGCCAGAAAAAGCACGCTTATTCCATCTTTTCTGGCCAAAGTCACATCAATAGCCGAAGACATCCACTGCTGAACATAGGTAGGTATCTCCCTAGCTTATCATAGGGGGGGCCATAATCACCACACTTGGCAGGAGGCTTGGTGAACGAGACCTTGGTGATGAGTGCTTATTTTATCATTTCTACTACTCAGGTTGCACCAGTGGAAGAAAAGCTTAAAGAAATCGACAGTGGATTGAGGGTCGTAGAGGTCAATGACACTACAGCTAGCGTCAGCTGGAGGCACTTCACTGAGGAGGAACTGCAGTTCATCGATGGTATACAAGTCAG
Organism: Ennomos erosarius; assembly: GCA_963580505.1. Classification (NCBI taxonomy): domain Eukaryota; kingdom Metazoa; phylum Arthropoda; class Insecta; order Lepidoptera; family Geometridae; genus Ennomos; species Ennomos erosarius. The sequence goes on from OY756996.1 coordinate 8,961,791, forward strand.
GTTAGTCTCACTATTTCTTAATATATGTGCCTACGTAAAAAACATCGTATATAAAGTCAGATTAAAGTTTTTCTCTTCCTATGCTCAGCATTCAGACCAATGTTCCAATTTTCTCCAGGTACCGTCCAGAGGGTACTCCAATTTATAGCATGACAGAAGTTCTTCACGCTCGTAGAAGCGGTTCTCTTCTGAACGACCTTCGTCCAGCGACTCGTTATGAAGCCTCGCTTGTGCTGCTGCCTCCTCCACGTGCACCAACGGAACTAAGAGACCCGCAACGGCTGAGCTTCACTACTCACGCTTATAATGGTATGATATGTAACTAGGCCTAGCACGAACATTTACGCGGGAGTAAGTGTAGCGTTAACGTAAGTATAGGGCGCAGTATGCTGACCTAAGCCGAGGTTGAACTGGGGGTCTAGCAAAGATCCCTTTCCATTAGCGTTAATGCCAAACACTAGCTTCAAATTGTATTGGAATGACATAGGTGTGGAAAAGTAAGTGATTTCCGAAATGTCATTTCCATACATTGTGAGCGTTTGGCTAATGGAATGGAGGGATGTTTGTTAGACCCTCTCTGGTCGTTCTGACCTTCTAAACTCCTAAAGCCATCACTCCATAAAGGTCCATCACTGGACCTTCCTTAGGGCCATCAATAAGACCCCTAGAGCCATCATGAGACTGATAGCCATCACAGAGTCTCCTAGCGCAATCACTGCGACTTTGAGTGCCATCAGTAATACTCCTAGAGCCATCATTGAGACTTTTAGTTTGAGGTTTTTCACCAATAGTTAAGGTAATGGTTAAAAACTATATAATAAGTTCTATTCAATAGTCAAAATTTGTTAGAGTTTTTAGCTATTGGTGAAAAAACCCACCCTTAGAGCCATCATTGAGACTCCTAGAGCCAACACTGAGAACTTAAAGTTTTGTCTCCCAAAATGCTTCACAATCTAATTTCATCCTTACCTTTCAGATCCATACAACTGGACGGTGACCATCGAAGTCCGTTCAGTCGGCGCTGAAGCTGCAGAACTGACCTGGCACGGAGTACCGTCACCAGCTGAGAGATGGGTGCGGGTGTACCGAGCGGCGCATGCGTGTGGAGACCAAGCCGCTGGGAAGGAACATGATGAGTTCAGGCTGGCTGCGAGAGACCAACCTGTTTCTGTCGTGTTGAGTGGACTGGAACCTGATACTAAGTAAGAAAAGCTTTTTGAAGATTCATTTTCAGAAAGTTCATTTTTTATCATTGGCTAGTTGCGGCCCGCGGTTTGATTTGTGGATAAAAAGTTTCATCATCATCATCATCATCATCAGCCCGTAGACGTCCACTGCTGAACATATGCCTCCCCCAGAGAGCGCCACTTTGAGCGGCTGTTCGCTTCCTGCATCCATCGGCTCCCCGCGGTTTTCACCAGGTCGTCGGTCCACCTAGTGGGGGGTCTACCTACGCTGCGCCTTCCGGTTCATGGTCGCCCCTCGAGAACCTTTCTTCCCCATCGGTCGTCAGTTCTGCGAGCGATGTGGCCTGCCCATTGCCATTTCAACTTGCTAACTTATAAACTTTATAAACACTACTTACACTAAAAATTATACTAGGATGCGAAAGCCACGTTATTTATTGTCTAGGTACTGGTAAAATTAACTATCTATCTATAAACGACTGTATCTCTTGAAATATTATTTTGACTTGCTTGTTATGCTGTTATTTTTTTGTGCACGTCTATTTACATAAAGTATTTTCTGAGAAAAATACGAAACAAAAGTAAGCTATAAAATGTGCTTAAATACTTAAAATTATTTTTAAATGGGTGTGTTTTTGTTACAGGTGTAGGGTATGGTTAGAACTGTTCCTCACGAACGGTAAAGTGAAGACAAGTAACGTGCTGGAAATCAACACGAAGTCTTTAGACACGGACAATCCGATCGACAGTAAGTAAAAATTCCAGTTTAGCAAAATTTGGTTGTGTCTTTGAAGCAATATGTTAAAGAAAAGACTTCCTTGACCATGGTATAAAAGATAAATATTCAAAGGTCAATAATGTTAACTTATTACCATTTTCCTAAGTTGATATCTTTGTTGAGGTATTTGGCGGGAAAGTTCACGTCGTTGCATTGTATCTCAAAATTAGTGCTTTTTCCAATGTTAATGTATAAAATTGGTGGCGTTTTACGCATTAAGTTCTGAATTACGAGCATGAGTGTGGGCAAGTGATATAATGTGGAAACGTGATTTTTCGTGTTGCTTCCAAAATTCCATAGAAGCTTCTAGTAAAGTTGCCACCACTTTACTTGAGCATGACTTGGACTATGACTTCCTGACTTAGACTAGACTATGACTCAGAATTGACATTACGTGAAATATTCTAAACATGATGAAAAATTACAATACTTGACACTGGCTGAATACACTATGTGTGGAGCCAAAATATAAGAAGAAAAGAAAGAAGATATCGTTGTTGACCAGTGTTGACCTTAGGTATTACATTGATGACCTTTGTTGACTTGACCATAATCTTTGTTGGCTTTATTCCCAAGATCATCAACGATTCTAAAGAAAATGAAATCAACAAATGACAACAGTCAACAAAGACAAACGATGGTCAACGAAAGCCAACAATGATCAAAAAGGTCAACAATGATCTAAAATTATAATCACAAAATAACAAGAATTAAAGGCGTGAATTTTAAGTAGATATTTGCGAATGCAAGTGTTTTCTTTATATTTGTTCATGTTTTGATCTAGCCTTTGACTGTACCATTACTTTGACTATTCAACCTAATCACCTTAGCATTAAGTAATTATTTTCATTTTTTTTTCTTTTTTACATATTACTCTCTAATTATCTTCATAAGTCATAGTCTCACTCACTTTAGCTTTGACCATGTATATGACCATGCATAGGCATAGTCATTGTTTTTTAAAATAATTTATGGGCTATCATTTGACCACTGCCTTGTAAGTCGGCCTACGATGGTGCATTCTTGCCTAGAAGATACCTGCGGGTCTAGCAAAGATACCAACCACTAACGCTAACGCCAAACGCTAACTCCAAAACTGTATTGAAATGACATTAGCTGTGGAAAAGTAAGCGATTTCCGAAATGTCATCCTAGTACATTTTGGAGTTAGCGTTTGGCGTTAGCGTTAGTGGTTGGTATCTTTGCTAGACCCCCTGTACATTTTTGGAGTTAGCGTTTGGCGTTAGCGTTAGTGGTTGGTATCGTTGCCAGACCCCCTGTTCACTTTTGACTTGAAAACACCCAGGTTATACTTAGCCATAGAGAGTTTCTTGCAACAAGCTATTTTTAGCACTTTTCATGTCAGTATTGGAATATTGTCTTTCCTACTGGTGCAAGCAATCCAACACAACAATAATTCCCTTATTCCAAACCCGTTTCAGATGAGATCGAAGCATCCTCCCAGTCAGCCAACGGTCGCCATTCCCGCGGCGACTACTACTCGGCATTGGTCGGTGTTGGCGTGGTAGCGGCGCTGGGGGCGTTGACCTCACTACTACTACTACTGGTGGTAGTACGTCGCCACCGACCGCACTCCGTCTCTATCACGCGTGAGTAAATAATATATATATGTCTTATAAATGGTTCAAATGAAATAATTTAATCCAAATAAGCTAATGTTGCACAAAGTGTGGCGCATCAGGTGCCTAGGTGTACCGTACAGTGAAAAACACGGGAGTCGATGGATGCAGGAGGCAAGCAGCCGCTCAAAGTAGCGCTCTCAGAAGGAGGGCCATATATTATCATTTAAGATCGCAAAGTTTTAAAGTACCCTCAAAAATTTTTAAGCAACACCGGACAATAGTTTTGTTTCCACCAATAGCTAACGACAACTAAAGCTTTAAGTTACGATAAGGGTCAAAAGGTGGTCCTGGTTAGGGTGTAGTTTAGGAATCATTGATGAATAATATAATATAAAATAAACGACATATTTTTTATCCTTAGCCATTACTTACAATCGGGCTTCAACTGACCACTAATGCTTCATACATTTCACAATTTTCTAAACAAACTCACTGTAACAAAATGAAATGAACCTCGACCGTGGTTTCAGCTTCGCCTTCAGCCCCTCGAGAGTCCTCTTTGCCGCCATACGACAACCCCGCCTACAAATTAGAGCTACAACAGGAGACTATGGGTAAGTCAACACTTCGATTTTTAAATAGGTACATATAGGGAAGCCGATGATGCAAGAGGCAAGCTTAAAGTGACGCTCTTTGGGGAAAGCTATGTTCATTAGTAGACGTCCTGAGGCTGATGATGATGACATATTGGGTCACTTGTACAAGTCAAGGGTACTATACTGCAAATAGGTTGATATTGATTATGATGGTGTGACATAGACCTAATCGGCTTTGTGTAGTGCGTTATCGTTCATCTAGCTACTTAGTTAATAAGTACCAGTAAAACGACGATTATTTTACCACAAACCACAAGTTACAACTATAGCAGGGAGCCGATGGATGCAGGAGGCGAGCAGCCGCTCAAAGTAGCGCTCTCTTTGGGAGGCCTATGTTCAGTTGTCTTTAGGCTGTTGATGATGATGAAACTATAATAGGCATGATGACAATTATTTTTTTTGGATAAATTGATAATATTCCTCAAAAGATAAACATTTGTGTAAACAAAAATAAAATATCTCAAAAAACAATCAAGTTACAAGCATTTTAAAAACCGGAATAGAAAGAGATAGCTCAAACGGCCAGTGACGTCAGAGCAAGGTCGTTCATAGTACCTCATTACTAAGCTGTGGTAGCTATACATAAAATCTCTTTGGCATGTGACGTCACGAGTGGATTTTTCATAGTAACTGTAGAGGCACTCTGTTTCGCGAGAAAGGGACAGGAGATGCCTTCTACAGAAACTTTAAAAGCTTATTACTTCGTGACTTATTTACCGATTTTACTTATTTTTTCAATTATTGCATTCATTTTTAATCTTCTTTATTAAAGTAATATTTACTTGTTCATTTTTAATAGTAGTCATCATGCCTAAAGCTGCGTCCGTAAATCTTGAATAAAACTGTGTTTAATTAAGTCACTCTACGTACAAGTGTGCATAGACCCTAATATTCTATAATGGTCGTTGTTTCCAGACCTCTGACAGTTAAGCTCCCGTGGGCAAGCCAATGGCCTCAACGGGATCTCAGAGCGCGGCGTCGACATCGGCACTCCCAATGGCAGGAGTTACAACGAAATGGGCGTCTAAATGTCGCTAAATTGTGCTAATAAACAATTTTAAATGTGGATATAGTGAGTTTAGTGATCGTTTATAATGAGAACGGAGACAAGGACAAGTCGTTAAGACAGAGACAAGTCGCTGAGACAGATACACAAATCGTTGCGACGAAACCGTCGATATTAATTATGCTAGTATACTGGATAAACAATATTGTACAAAACTTTAGAATTTCTTGTGCCGTATTTGTATAATAGGGGCCAGTGGACAAAACTAAGTCACTATGACAAAAACAAGTCACTGTGACAAAACCGTCGATCTTTATTATATTAGTACACTGGATATAGACGATATCGTAAAAAATTCAGAATTTCTTGTGCCGTACTAGTATAATAGAGATCAGTGGACAAAACCAAGTCACTGTGACAAACAAAACCAAGTCACCGTGACAAACAAAACCAAGTCCCTGTGACAAACCCATCGATTTTTTTATACTAGTACGCTGGATAGACGATATCGTACAACAACTGAGAATTTCTTGTGCCGTAGGTTTATAGAGGTCAGTGAACAAAACCAAGTCACTGTGGCAAATCCAACTCCGGTAACAAAGCAGTCGCCGAAGAGACAAGTCACAGTAACTAAGTGAAATAAGTGTCTTGACTCGCACTTGTGCATTTAATTGCAAAAATTCAAAATCTGCGCCTCAGAGTGACAAGTTTGTAAAGTCAACATGTTTCTGTCTAGTATAAAATAACATTGACTATAGCTATAGAAGGCGCTTATTCTTATATTAATATGCCTTGTGACAATATAAGTTTAGTATTATAATACGCGTAATTACCATGGTTACTTGATGATTTTGTTATTTGCTAGAATGGGGCCCAATAACAATCATGTTTATGTTCAAATTGAACAGAAGTTAGTTATCGACGACGTGGTTATAATGAAGATAACTACTAAATCTTGAAAATTGAGAGATGTTTTAAAAATCTTTAATTCATTTTCATAATTATTTTGAAATTGCTATGTTTAGCGAGTAAATATTTGAAGTTACTCTATTATTTTCTTTAGTTTTAGTGTTAAATTATCCATGTGACCTTTATTATTTATAAGTAATAATAATTTAATAATACCACTACTGTAAGCTCTGTTTGAATTGTAAATATGTAGCTAAGAGTCTACCTAAGGAAGATTATTATAGATTAAACTTTGTTTATAATAATTTAATTGTAAATTATACGCCGTATCCTATCTGTTTAGTTCATTATATAAACATTGTAATATACCTGCCGTGTGTTTGTATAAAATTTGAAGTTTTTTTTTTTTCACCCAAAGGTTATGAGTAAATAATATTAAAGGGAAAGGATCAAAAATTATAAAAACCTCTTTTAATTCAAATACAACATCAAATCACATTATATTTTCTATAATATTGATACATAAGAGTTATTATACTTTCTTTTATATGATTTTTCTTAGGACTATCAACTTGTAGGAAAATCAGGGCTTGTATCCATCCATTTACATTATTACGATATACATAATAGTTTAATATTGGATAAATTTGGATTAAAAACACATTCATTATTTTAAGTATGTATTTAATAATAATAATAAACGTTCTTTTTAAGAAAATACTTACAAAGAGCCGGTGGTTAAATACACTTTTACTGTCACTGGGCCCCAAAGGAAGTCAATAAATCATTTACTATAGATATTTTTAGTTAATCTTAATTGATAACGATATTTTTCTAATATATTCATTGTAAATATTCTAATGCACGCATCGGCATACATTTTGCCTAGCGATGATTTACAACTTTACACTATAAGTTAACATAAATAACACCTAAATAAGTTTCATTTAGCTGGGATAAATGAAATTTATTTAGATACACATGAAAATATTAAAGTAATAATTCTTAAACAATTAAACTATAAAGATAATAATAAATAATTTTAAGTAGAAAAGCAAATGAGACACTGAATAAAAATATAAGTAAATAAACGTGAATGTTAAAAATTGATGTATAAACTAACTCTGACAAATCATTTTGACTGTAAATACCCACTATTAAAGTTAAAAATTAAATTATATAAATATAAAAATTAAAGGTTAATTGTTTTTATTGAATGGTTACGGGTAGTTAGTACCGTATATTATGTTCTATTTGAATATTTTCTTACTGATATGTACTCTGTCAATGAAAATGCTTAGTTAAATGATGAAGCAAAAGCAAAAAAATCTAAATATTCATTTTCTAAAATAATTTAATTAATACACAAATATTCTATTTTAATTTTGTCTATGACTACATCATAGTCGGTTTCTCTTAGGCAGGCTACGTTAAAGCTAATTATTATTAAGAAAAACAAGCTATATAAAAAATTAGTGGTTAAGAAAAGAAAGCAAAGCCAGAATACTATTATTATATTTTTGAATGCTGATAAAACGTTATTATAAATGCAATTTTTGACTAGATTGTATGTAAAAACTACGAATAATGTAGCTCGCCGTTGACCCAAACTATGTTTAGTCAAAGAAAAAAATGTTAACAATATTGAAAATAGAAATTACATGAAAAAAATTTAAAAAAATCCTTAACTTTTATACAGTTATAGTTTTATCGTTATCATTTTGTTTCTTTGACTCACACTTAACTAATTTTCAAATAAGTTAAAAAATTGGAAGGTAGGAATCAACCCAACCAAGTAATTCCTATCCTAAAATTAAATATTAAAAAATTAATAAGCAAACAAGTGTAACGTTAAAATAACTTGAAATATATAACATTTTAGATACATAATAACGAAACATGTACCTACTTGGTTTTCTATATTCTAATCATAATTCGATATTAGTAAATTATATGAACATTCATTTGCTACTGTAAGAAAATATCTTTAGTTTTAACTATTTTACAAAAGTTGAAACCATTTACCCTCATAGGCTGGTTGCAGACAACACCACTATAAATATAAAGTTGTATAGAATTCGCGCCACTAAAGAAATATACAGTAGGTAAAGTACAGAGAAAAGTTTTATCGCAATTTGGACTTATGCTATTTTGATGTGCGGCGACGATAGGATGCGCGCTCAAAAGACATTCCAGTGAGAATACCCACGTTGCTTGTATATGATAATAATAGCCAATGTCACCATTACAATTATTAACCAAATAAAACGTGTCGCCTTTTATGATCAATTCTAAATCGAAATAAACCGTAAAAAATATGCTACACTATTACGGTGCAGCGAAGATTGGCGACTTTATTTTTGATCGGGTTAGCTCTTAGAATAGCTGCTCATGTAAGCATTCGTCGAATTTACCCGCATTTTTTTAATTTCCCTTCTTAAAGGACTGATGAACTTGGACTATTATTTAATTTTAATAATGTGGCATCTTCTGAATGTTTTTTAGATCTGATAGTCTCACCTGGAAACAATAAAACAAATTCCGATTCTGAATCTTTCTGAAAAAGGTTGTTGATTTTTCTATTCTCTTTTTATAAACACGATTTCCAAGCTCATCAGCCCGTCATCAAAGGTTGCTTCAATAAAAAAATTTGTTCACGCGTGGAACTACCCATGCTTTTCATTCTTCAAACCTTACAAATGTGTAATCTTTGTGTTCCGAATCCATTTCTAACAGTTCCTTTCTCTTATCTGTAACCCTCATTCTTTAATAATTCCTTAATTTTATGCTTCTGTTTAGATTTGTGTCTACACTTCTTTTGATGAGACTTTTTATCATTGCATCTCACTTTTAGTTGAAATTTGATATCCATCACCAATTCCCATTTTTTCAATCTCATTGACCTATAACCGACCAAAAACGGGAGTAGTTCCACAGCACCAACAAAACCTTCAACCACGGCATCACTCTACTTTTTCTTAATGTTAGCGTTATCTTCGTGTGCCTTTTTAACAATGGCCAGCTTGGAGTGTGGGTCTTGTGGCTGTAGTCCAGCGTATGGTGGTGCACGCGTACCGTGCAGTACTAGCGACCAGCCACGGACGAACCCTGACCAACTCGGTGGGGAACCCCCACCGTTGTATCGTGCCTGGAAACATCATTATCATCATTGACATCACTATTATTATCAGTATTATTTTTAATATTAGAATCATCATCAACATCGCCATTATCATCATTAATATCATCATCAACATCATCGTCACCATCATCTTCATCACAATGAAGAATGGAATGCATCTTTGTTTCCCGATATGTACAATCTGGAGCTCTTCCAGTCGCGAGTGAATAGGTATCTTCTAGGCAAGCATCGTCACTTTCCATCAGGTGAGATTGCGGTCAAATGCGGGCCAATCCAGTTATAAAAAAAATCCATCAGCTGAAGACGTCTGCAGGCAGATGATGATAATGATCATGATGATGATGATGATGATGATGACAGTGATGATGGTGGTGGTGGATATAATGATGATAGAGTTTTGAATAATTATGCACTGACTGCACCTTTTTCAATATAAGCATGTAGGATAAGGTTACCTCTAAAGTCCAGGTCCCCTGCGGGTATTCCCCCCAGGTGTGCGTCGTCATGAAAGGCCACTTGGTGAACCCGTCCCGCTCATCGTCGTCATTCGCTCGCCTGCTCAGGATCATTGATCTGGAAGGTTTGTATCTTTTTAGCAAACATGCTGGTACCGTTCGGGAGCTATACGATGCGACAGCTAGACAAACTTATACGCCTCTGTTAGGTCGTGAGTTGAAAAAACTAAAAGAACCAGCAGTGCAAGCACCGATCTACCGATCGATATATTTAACGAATTTTCATGTCAAATTTGACATAAATTATCGGTAGCATGGAATGTATTTTTTCGACGACGATATAAATTCGATAAATCTTAACGAATATGTTCGTTCTATATCGATTAAACCGCGCATGGATCTAAATTTTGACATCTGTGATCGGTTTAATCTTGTCGATCTTATCGAATGTACCGAATATTTATCGGGTTCCTAAAGTTGCTCGATAATATTAACCAAACATTAGTAAAATGGATTTTGGCTATATTTTATTGTTGGAAGCCGAAAGAAGGACGCGGCGGGATGCCTTGAGGATCAACAGGCGGCGTTTAAGAGACGCCAATGATCCTCTCGACCTACCCAACGACCAGTTCGAGATTCTTTTTAGAATCAACAAAGAAATTGCCCGTGCCCCACAGAATTCCCCCTATTACATAAAAAGTCTTTGCCTCGCCCTTATTCAAGGTGTTGAGACTGATTTAAGGGAATCATAGAGAAAAGTAATCAACTCTTTGCCATATATATTACTTTTCTCTATGCTCTTTGCTACCAACTATCAATATACCTTTTCAAAGAGTAATTTACTTCGTATAACCTTAAAAAATCCGACAAAGAGTATATAAAATCTACGTGAAACAAATAAAATCGGACAACGGCTATCTCCTAATCTGTGGAAATTTCCGAAATATCGTGCTACTCTGTAAGAGTTAAGAACGAATGATCGATACGCTGTCGACAAAATAAAGCCCTCGAAAGACATCGACAAAATTTACCGATGTTAGATCCATGCTACATGTTACCGATAAGAACGATAAACAAAATCTGTTTATCGACTCGATATATTTGTCGAACCGAAGATCCGTGCTTGCACTGCTGATTCGGTTATGACAATTTAAATAAGCACCTACACCTGACGATAAAAAAGATACTTACTCTGTATTATATACATGTGCAATCAAAGAGCATCAAATTGTCATCAAATGCAGTAGCTGCCACAACTCTTCGATCAATTAATTAAGTAGGATACATGATCGAAGCGACAACTGCATTGTAACTCAGTAAGAATGGTTACACGGTAGGGCTTCGTCATATAGTTTTAAAACTGCAAAAATTGTCTGTTGGTAAAATCAATTCAGTCCCCAAAGACACGTGACTCACGTACCTACCCTCTTTACAAAACTAGTAAAAATTTATGTAAATTGGGATCCCGAAGCCTGTTGATCAACCAAACACTTACTTAGTACCCATAGGGCTGGTAAGGAACAGTTCCAGGTCACCGCGACGACTTGCATTGGCGCTCACCACGGCCTGGACGTGTTCTAAGTATCGCACCTCACTAGGCGAGCCTTCGCACGCGGTCGTGTCTATGGTCAGCTTGATGGTTCCATCTATCGGGATCTCGCTGGAATAAGAAAATGTAGGTGCGCTTAATGCTACACAAAAAAAAAACTGTGACAAGCTAGATAATATAATATACTTCTTCACTTGCACTGGTTTGTCGGCAATCTAGTGAGATAATAGAAAATACAAATGTTGTCACACCAACGATCGGAAGATGTCCACTGCTGAACATAGGCTGCACCCAGAGAGTGCCACTTTTATAGGAAATTGAGGCTTGTGGGCAATAAAAGAACGTGGTTTAAGGATTTGAAAGATATGAAACGTGTATTATCCTTATTAATTCGATACTAGGAAGCGATGCGACTGACTCCTATCACAGAGAATGATCGAATGGGAAACTAAGATGGCGTTTCTTTTTAATATTAAACGCGATGTTCTGTAATCGAGTTCACAGATTAATTTTTGCAAATCGAATGAAAGAAATTAACTATCCGCGGCTTTCACCAAGATCGTCGTTCCGCCTAGTGGGGGCTGGCCTACGCTGCCGGTTCGTGGTCCCCGCTCGAGAACCTTTCATCCCTATCGGCTGTCAGTTCTACAAGCAATGTGGTCTGCTTATTATTGTCATTTTCAAAATGGCACCTATAGTGGGTAAGTCATTTATTTTGTGTCTTTCAGTATCTATTCAACGATGTTCATTAGCTTAACGTAGGTACCTACTACTATTTTAATATCTGTGGCTTACACAGTCTTGGTAGTCTAAAATTAAACACTGCTGCATTTTTATAATTAAAGAAATTAAGTTTTAAATGTAAGTAAATGAAAAATTTTACTTATGAGAATTAACGACTTGACGAGCTAGTCGTTCACCTGATGTTAAGCGACACGGCCGCCCATAACAGTTGCAGTGTCACTCGGAACTTTAAGATAATAAAGTTTCGCGTGACACTGCACCGCGCACATCATCCTGAGACATCACACAGTCTAGTAATCAGATTACTACACTGTGTAATCAGGTCATAAAGTCTCATTTGCCCAGTAATTTCCCTAGCTACAATGCCCTTCAAACCGAAACACAGTAGTGCTTGCACACTACTGCTTGGCGACAGAATAACTGGCATAGCGGTGGTACCTACCTAGACGAACTTTGCAGAAAAGTCCTACCACCTAGTATAAATATATTCTATAGTGTATACTAGGTATATACTTACGTATGAGTGTTAACAGCACCAGCCTCGCAATGATACCGTGGTGGCACGGACCGCCAGTTGGCAGCCAGCGCCGTCATGGCTCCAGCATCCAGCACGCCGAAACCGAAGAGATGGTTGAACTCCAGACCGACACCGTTCATGGTCCAGTGAAACCGACCCTGGAAGCAGCTGGCTTTTTACAGAGATAACAGTTAAATTGACAGTAACATTCAGCACCGTAGAATTTAAGGATTCCCTGCCAACTTCGTGGAGCTGTATAAGGCGAAGAATTTTGATAATGCGAGACATGGAGCTAATAAAAAAAAGAAGGAGGGAATTCCGTCTGATCCAAAACTGAAGCAGCCTTAGGAAGCCGGAACGTCTCGTATGTACGAGCGGCGCACGCACACTCTCACATCATATGCAGCCGGTCGCCATACTTTCATCTGACACACATATGTAATATGTCCGCCATTTTGGGCTTCAGTTCGATGTCAATCAAAACTCAATCCTTCTTTTTTTTATTTCATCCATGATGCGAGATAATTTGAGCAGGGTTTAGGGACGGATGGGTGTCGGTCCTAATACCATCCGTGATTCAAATTTTTCCTTAGTAAAGTTTTATGGGTTATTTATTAATACACCACTTGTCGTATTATAATGCTTATACTTACTTATATAGGTATGTAGGTACCTACTATTAGATCGCTACACCACTGGCAGAGAAAAAAGTTCGTATATTGTTATACGCCTATGTAACCACTTCGTACCCAGACCCACACTGTGCAGGTGTGTTAAAATAACAGTAGGTACCTTTACCATTGCAATTAGAAGATTTAGTTCTTCAGATACACACCTAATGGTCTATTTTAAAGAAGAACAAAAGAGAATTTTGAAAAAATCTACCTACAGTCAGTCAACAGAACGAAAACATAGCAAGTACCTATATTAATTTTTGGTAAATACTTTTACCAGAGGGTGATTCACACCGCGGTGTGAAACGCCCCATTACCCAAAGTATCTTAATAGGTATCCACCACGCAATTAAACCAGCAGTAGGTAGGTAAGCTATAACTAAAATATGTAAATTCAAGGATATATTATGTTAACATAAAAGTACCTAGTCTACTAAAACGTGTCTAACCGCAAAGGTCGCGTTACATAAAACATGCGTCCCTAAATTTAAGCAATTCGTTACATTCCGCGAACCAAGTTAAAAAGGGTCAAAAGTCCCGAGTCCCTAAAACAAAAACGTGTATAAAATTAAAATGCTTACAGCGTCAAGGGTGCTGTAACCGCAGTGAAATAAACAAATGAACGTTACAGAAAAACCCTATTTTGTTACGTTTTGAACTTAAGACATCTACGTTTTATGCTTGTAAAATGTAACGTAGGGTAGGTATTATAGAATTTTAAGCCTAAATTACCACTAAAGAGGTACCTACACTGTATGTATAGAATATTTAACAATAAAAAAACACGTTTGTTGTATGGGAGCCCCTTTAAATATTTATTTTATTCTGGTTTTTAGTATTTGTTGTTATAGCGGCAACAGAGACACATCATTTGTGAAAATTTCAGTTTTCTAACTATCACGGTTCATGAGATACAGCCTGGCGACAGACGCACAGACAGGCAGCGGAGCCTCAGTAGTAGGGTTCGCTATAAGCCTTTGGGTTCGGACCCCAAAAAAAAAAAGAAACCCAAAATCTTATCTTAATGTAAACAGACCGTCTTTTAGATAAACACAATAAATAATTAACAATTCTGATCTGTGTTTTAATGATTTCTACAAATTATAAGCCTAGAAACCGTAATTTAAGCTACCGGGGTAGATATAATTATGAATATTGATTATACGAAGGTTAGATGATCCACAAAAACAACTATAAAGGTCAGAAAGTTTTCGCAGCAGAAAACGTATTAAATTTCACACAAATTCTACAACAACAATATTCATATCATCAACATTATCATCACCAACAGCCTGAAGACCCATCCCGCAGAGCACCACTATGAGCGGCTGCTTGTCTCCTCCAGCCATCAGCTCCCCGCGGCTGACAGATCATCGGCCCACGTATCTGGGGGCTGCCTTATGCCGCGTCTTTCGTTTCGTGGTCGCCACTCGAGAACCTTTTTTCCCCATCGGTTGTCAGTTCTATGTGCCCTGCCCATGCCATTTCTACTTGCTAATCCTAAGAGTCTATAAAAGTCACTTCAGTTCTCCTGCGGATCCCCTTAGTTCGGATTCTCAAATCTTATCTCACAAGGAAACACCGAGCATAGCTTTTTCCATCGCTTTACAAATATTTATATATACAAGATAGGACAAAAACTATAATAGCAGAACAATAACTAAACTACTTTTGTTTTACACAAAAGTGTGTCTGAAACTCCAAGTAGGAAAGTTTTATACGCACTCGTTGTTTTCTTTCGCTGAATAAGGAAAAGTTCAACAAAAGAAAGGAAAGGAACTTACCTTCGCGTCGTATAGAGAATTCCTCTTTGAAGTTAGTACCGTCAGATGCTGAATGTCTCGCCATGTTAAACTCGGACTGAAAAAAAAAACAAACAAATTAACTACTCAGAGTAAAAGTTTCACTGAATAAAAAAGGTTTCCCTTTGTTACATTTTAATCTCCTTTTTTTGTTTTACTTTATTTTAATTACAGATTTAGAAAGCTTTATCGCCTGTCGCTTGTCAGCAAGATTTTGTTGTTTTTGAACTTTTTACTCCATTTTAGGGGGCAACCACAACGTCTTATAGCATTATTACCTCAATATTACTTGAATCATATATTGACAAATGACATAAAAGTAAGAATACTTTAATGTTGCAGAGCCAGGGCGGTTATTCTCTATGGAAACACAGATTCCACACGATACGAAACCACGTCGTTATCGTGTCTTGTTCAAACTGTGTCACAGTGTCAGATATACCTTCACTTTACATTAAAGTTATCTTTATTTTGAATAAAATATATTGACATAAGTGGTCAAATCTTTTGATGTGTTTATGTTTCGGAACGCGTCTCGGTAAAACATACGATTTTTGACATTTCAAATCGCGCCAATTCAGAATACAGTTTTGCAGATTTCTTATGTAAGACAAGGAACTCGCGTGGTTTCGAAGTAAGGAATCGATACGGAATAATGGCCCAGTGATGACGTCACGTTAAATCGTTCACTCAAATACAACTGTCATGTCATACCTTTACATCATGTTGACACTGACGTGCGACAGTGATAACGCCATATAAAAATGTAGACGCCTCATTCACAAGCAGGAATACTTTATAAGTTCATGGTATGAATTCGGACAATATTATTGTAACCTTGAAATAATAATGCCATGAAACATGATGGTTTTGTATTAGTTTGTGGTAGCCCAGCGGGATGTCCTAGGATCAGTGTCAATCGATACCTAATCCTGACATTGTTTTCATCAATTTCTAGGTCAACCTATATGATATGAGGCATTTAGCTATTTTATGGTGATTAACTTTATATTACTAGTATATTATTTACTTCTACTATTCCCGTTTTTTTTTATTTGCCCCATTACTTACTTCGCATGTAAAGCCAGGGCAAATACCCCCGCCGCTTCCGGCGCAGCGGCGGAAGTACCGGAGTGCGTGGCGGTACATTTGCCGTACAAGTCGGTGGTGGCCACTCCAGTGCTAGGGTCTCTGGCACCGTTGCTGAACGTGCTAGCGAGGGTAGATGAACAGGACTCGTCGTAGTGTGCATTCTGACCATCGTTTATTGCACTATAAATTAAAAATATGTGTTTTTTTCTATGTAAACGAATGACGTGACGAGCTAAGTCGTTCGCCTGGTGTTAAGCGTCACGGCCACCCATTACAGGTTGCAGTGTCCCTCAGGACTCAAATATAAGTTTTGCGTGAGCTCAGTTCATAAGTCAGGGCTTCCACGGGAAGAGATAAGGTGATCGAGATAGGTAATTTCGATTAACTGCTGATCAAATGTGGGTGTTGATGAAAAGTGCCGTAAGAGTCAGTTAAGGCAAACCAGGGAATGGATATCAGCACGGTTTGCATTATAATTTTTCAATGCCACACTGGAAAAAATTAAGACCGGGTTACTTTACACAACGAGGCGGCTGATTTTACTAACAAGGTGGTTATAACAAACTCCATCAGTAATAGTAGCTTAAAAATTCAGTCGATTAGCCAGTTTTTTTTTTTATTTTTCTAATATATAAAATTGTTTACCTATTAATAGAAACAGTCCACATGGAAGCTGCGTATCCATCGCAGTTGCAATCGTCATCTTCTCCTCCGTCACCACTCGCCCACACATAGATGTTGCCCAGTCCATTGCGACCCTGAAAACAAATAAACTTTAGCACATACGCCTCCCCATAGATCGCCATTTTGAACTGCCAACTTGCCAACCCTTTGCAAGCGTCTTGATTGCAGATGATTTTAATTTACCGAGGAGAATGCTGCTGCCCTCCCTGGATATTCCCTCAGTCCACTTTTACTAAGATTATATAGTCCGTTGATAGCTCGTGAACATAAATTGTCCTATAACACGACTCCCTTGCGTGGACAGGGGGCGAAGTAACAAACAACGAGACAAAGTCATCATTACACAAAATTACAAAGAACGGAGTAGGGTAGGGTGTAACAAAAGACACGTTGGGTGTCTCGTCTCCTCTCATAGGATTAGCGGTTGAAACACTACTAATTTTCGTATGAGAGAAACATAGAAGAATCTCTATGGAGGGGAAGTTGTGTCATTGGTCAACTGGATTTATAATAATAATAATTTATTTATTCATTCAGGTAAGTTACACCCACTACACTTAATTATAATATTAAAACACAGTCACCACATTATCTTAATTTTTTTTAAATTTATATTCAATGGCTTTTACGTTGTAGTTGCATTAAAATCCAAAGACTGCAGAAACTTACAAATAATAATTTGTAAGTTTCTGCAGTCTTTTCTTGCAACTCTTTATATTGTTTTTCTTTTAGTTTGGTAGATTATTATAATTTTTCTGATTGTCATCTCACAGTATCTATAATTTTTAGTAATTTAGTTATATTTAATATGTAGCCATGTAAATGTTTTAAATCTGTAGCTGTAATGTAACCGCACCGTGACGACACTGAACCGGCCCCAACGGAAGACCAGCGCTGGTTTTACGACCAGCATTATGCTGAGTTGGGACCGATTTGTGGCTAATGGTAATTTTTTGTTGTCATATTTTGTACCTACTTGTTTTTGTTTTTTGTCACAAATAAATTATTTTTCTTTCTTTCTTTTCTTTCAAAGTTACAGTAGCGTGCTGTTAAAGCGGTGAAGTGAGTCCCTAGGGTTACTAAAGGTAACATAAATAAACTGCTGCTTGTAGTTTGCAGTTTTCTGAGGAAAAAAGACAATAAGTGCCTACGCTTACTGAGAACCATGATAAAATCTATTTTAAGAGACCAGCCGTAAGGTCCATTATGTTTCTGAAAATTCAATGGTTCTATTTATATATTTTTATTTTTGTTGTAAATGTCACAGATCGACAATATTTTCGTTCTCTTACACAGAATCAAAAATATCATCATTGTATATCTGTGCATCATCATCAACAGCTTTAAGACGTCCACTGCTGGACAAAGGCCACTGAGCGCCACTTTGAGCAACTGCTCGCCTCCTGCATCCATCGGCTCCCCCGTAATGCAGTTAAACAATATGGGCCGGCCTACGCCTCTCGAGAACTTTTCTTCGTCAAAAAAAGTGTTTCTTAACTTGTTAGTCAAATCTCAAACGAAAGGATCCATAGAAACTGTGATACATACGACAAACTGCTCATGTTTCAAAATTCGAAAAACTTTTGTTTTTGAATACTGTTAAGCTCGGACTAACAGACAAAAACTAGAAGACATTTTGCCGGATAAAATTCGCCTAACTTAACCACTGCCCTCAAAATTGATTAAATTGCAAAACCCGTACTTCCCCAGCAAAAACTATAAACTGCATAATATAATCTTAAAACAAACCACTCCAGTAAGCAAGGTGCCGAATACGCTGGCAGCATTACCATGTTGATTTGTTGAATGGTTTAATATGCCCCGTCGTGGGAGTCACTAATGCTTTCTAGTGCCATCTATTTTATTGTTTTGTCTTATACTCTATGTTCACGTTTCAGTGCAAAACTTAGCGGGTTCAACTGTAAATTACTTTGTTGGAACAAAGCGGAAGCCTTTAAAGATAAAGATAATTTTATTTGTTTGAACATGAGTAAATACATTTACAAAAATACATGCATTGGTGTTATGGTGATTTTTAGTCCACAATGTCTTGCCTGCATAGGCGTACAAATGATTGTCAGAGCATGAACTGCTGTCTCGTAATATAAGTAAGAAAGAGAAAAATGAAATAAATAAAATATTAAATTTGTAATAACATAAATGAATAAGAATAAAATGTCAGGTTAAATAAAATCCAAATGCACAAATCATCAACAACAACAAAAAAAAACACAAATAAAGTATAAATCAATAAAATAAATAAATAAATAATAACCTACTTACATGTTTTGTCATTCAAAAAATCATTAATATCATAATAACATTTTTCTGTCAACATTTGTTTCAATTTTATCTTAAATGTGTCTGATTTTTTTATACATTTAGGCACTTTGTTATATATTGTGGGTGCCATGCTTAATACACTTTTACGCATCAGAGTAGTTTTTGCAGAGGGTAAAAGCAGTCGATCGTTGTCGCGTCTATTGCGTTGTACTACATCGGATATGCGCCGAAACAAGTGAGGATTGTTTCTTACAAATAAAGCCACCTCAAGAATATACAAAGACGGAAATGTCAGAATCCTGTACTTGCTGAAGTATGGCTTGCAGCTATCAGTTTTTTTTAGTCCAAACATGGCCCTTATGCAACGCTTTTGAGCATTAAAAGCTATTTTGGCATCTGTTGAGTTTCCCCAAAAGATAACTCCATATCTTAGTACTGAAGCTGCTAACCCGTGATAAGCTGTGAGTAAGGCGTCGCTATTCACTATCGGGGCTAACTTAAACAAAGCATATGCGGAGCTACTTAGTCTTTTACAAATTTCAGCTATATGTGCCTTCCAGTTCAGTTGCCTGTCGATTGTTATACCTAAAAACTTCGCAGATTCTACTTGGCGTATTTGGCTTCCTTGATAGTTGACATTAATGTTTTGGATAGGAAGTCTTTGACTAAAATGCATTACTTGGGTTTTGGTCAGGTTAATCTTTAGGTTATTGTTATCTAGCCATAGAATAATCGAACTCAAAGAGTCATTAATGTCTTTTTCGTAGAGCTCTTTTATTCTACATGGGATCGATACCGTACTGTCATCGGCAAATAATGACATTGGATGGTTGGTAAATTTTGGCAAATCATTAATGTATATAATGAACAAAAGCGGTCCCAAAACGCTGCCTTGTGGCACACCGTACATAACAGAACGTGCTTCAGAATAATATGATTCTTCACGTTTAGTATCAACGCTAACTCTAGATATTTTAGTTACTTGAGTCCTGTTACTTAAATAGGATTTTATCAACTCTAGAACATTGCCTCTAATACCGTATGACTCTAGCTTGCACAGTAAAATATTGTGATTAACGTAATCAAATGCCTGTGTCATGTCGCAATATATAGCACATATAGGAGTCCTTTTATCCACGTTAGTCAAAACCGTATTACAAAAGTCGTATATGGCCATATTAATATTTTTATCGCGTCTTAAACCTTTCTGCTCACTACATAGTATTTCCTTTCGTTCCAAATAACTATATAACTCTTTATAAATAAATTTCTCAAATATTTTAGAGAAAATTGGTATAAGTGCAATTGGTCTGTAATATTCCATTTGCTCTTTATCCTCTTTTTTAAATAATGGTTTCAGTATAGATGTTTTTAAGCCATCGGGAAATATGCCGCTACTAATACTTAAGTTAATCAGGTAACTCAAAGGCCCACTAATTATTTTACCTACAGCTTTAACTATTTTGGTTGATATATCATCATAACCTGCGCTACTTGTGTTTTTAAGTCCCCTTATAATATTTTGAATGTCTACTGGGATGCTAGGAGCCATAAATATAGATTTTGTCATATTTGCTATGCGAGCGGTTACATTTACACCCGCACTAGAGATGGGCTTTATTTTGTCAACAAAATAATTATTAAAAGCGTTCGCTATGTCCTTCGGTTGACATATAAGTTTACCGTCGACTTTAATGCGCGTTATAGAGTCACGAGGAGTATTTAACCTTGAATTATTAATTATCTGCCAGGTAGTTTTAGATTGATTATCCGACGTTTTGATTTTAAAATTATTTTGTGCCCGCTTTGTCAGTTTAATAATTTTTTTATATAATTTAGAGTAGTTAAAGCTCGCAGAGTTCTACTAGTTCCAAGTTCTTCGCAACCGGAAATGACGGTCGGTCGGGGATAAAAATAGGCTTCAAAGCAGCTTGTGGATGAATCGGGAGCAATCTCTTGTCATTTCATGTAAATAGGTCAACCTTTTGCTATATGGTTTTGCCTCACTTATGTTAGGACCTCTATATTCTATAATGTAGGTAATACGTAAGGTATACGTTGAGTTTTAGTAGGCTTTTACTGAGATGGGACTGGCAACAGAAGTGAGGAAGAGCCAAAAGTCGGGCTCAAAGGCGTAGGTCAAGACTTACAGTACCTAGTACAGGACGGTGATGATGATGCTGATAATGAATGCTGTTAGAATGGTAATAATTGGGTTCTTTTATAAGTAGATTCACTTTCTACTGTTCTGAAAGTGCCGTTGAAGTTGTTCTAATCTAAATAAAGTTGACTTTATCTACAAAGAAAAGCATTTTCCAAGAACAAATTACGCCATCTTTAGAATTCGTAAACTGATATGAAAAGACGCAGAGCTGTCTCGGGAAAGAGGTCGAAACAGATTGACCGATAAAAGTTTATCATACGCATTTTTAGGCCCTATTTTCACGATACGGTATTTTGCCGCTCCGTTGCCGGGTCTACGTTCAACCGCGTCTACAAATATTATGTTAATATAGTTTTGATCTCTATAACTATCTATGGAACCGTTTCTACGCACTATCACTATCGTAAGCGCGTCTCGTAGAAATAGGTCCTTATGAGAACAGGGTTGCATTGTCGCCTCCAAAGCAACTCGACTCAAAAAAATGTAAACTCATCTTCATGGACCATCATATACCAACTGGCCACCCCTGTAAGTAGAACATGATCTACGAAAAGAAAAGCCTGGAAAACCCGCAGCAGCGCAGCGCATTTGGAAATGTCCTAGAGACAACAAGTGTGAAATTCATTCATCAAATTAACTTTTAAACGAGCATTTATACATTGTACACCTAAAATAAACAAATAAAACGCTCGTTCTAACGAGTTTGAAACCCACACCCCACACGTCTCAGGGATTTTCTTTCAAAGGTGGGCGCTGCCAGCCCCGAATGTTGATTGAAGATGAAGGATATTGGACAGTAGGTATTGTATATCTAAGTATCTAATTGCTTATCGTGATAGCTCAATAAGGGCATGTCCCGGCAACTGGGACGGATTATTGATTTTTCTGCCTCGTCTTATCTATCCAAAGCCATAAAACATCTGAGATTCTATTAAGGCTTATGACGGAATAATCTATCGAAGTGATTAGGAGCGGAGGTTGTATTTGCAGGTTTCCTTCTATAACCCAACATTTCTGCTGTAACTTACTTGTTCTGGCCATATTTACTTAGTGGATTCTTGGTAGTAATTAAGCATAGATAGCTACTAATGGGAACCACTTGAACCTTCGCAAAGTAAATTTACTCTACCCTCTAACTTTGTTATGAGCTAGTACTAAATCCAAACTGAAATCATGACTGGAATTAATTTGAAAACTGTTCACAACTTTAGGCTTAAGATTAAGATAAGAACATAAGTAGAAGAATAAGCTTAAGTTCTGTAAGTAAAAGTTTTTGTGAATGTGGGGAATAAAATATATGCTTGTAGAGAAAAATTACACAGTCATCATCACATCTCACCTAATGTTAAGCGCAGATGAAGCCGAAGACGATTTCAGTATTTTTGCTTGCTAATTCTATATTCGTAGCTAATGTTCGAGTGTTAGATAGCAGGAAAGCCCGGCTAATGCTCTGTGAGTGCGTGCGGTGTGTAGTCATACAAGACAAGCCGAGCGGCAACAGCTGCGTGCTTGCTTTGAAGTGTCGCCTCGATTATAATAGAGGCTTTGATAATATGATCGTTTAAGCTGACATAATTATGATCTAATATACGTACTTAATTATTAGCTAAAAGTGAACGTTGTATTGAAGTAAATTATTGTGTTTATAATAACTTAGATAATGAAGGGTTTTCTTCCGGTCGGTAGAGACCAACAGCATTAGCCCATTCAAAAAAAGGGTTTTCAAAATCTTTTTATTAGCATATATCAGCATCTACTGATTGGCTAGAACAATTTTAATCGTACTGCCAATAGTATAAACGAGAATCGAGGAGTATATTATATGACGAAGATACTCGAGAAGTGTTGACAAGACCAGATTAGGGTTTCCCTCACTGATCTCTATTATAAACAAGTCCTACCTTTTAAGTGTTAAATAAATAATCAACGTGCAAATAAAAGAGAACATTGGTAATTTGGAATAAGTGAATTGAAATAGAAATGAAATAGATGGACAAATTGGATTCCCACACATAACTACATATGCGTATATACCTACATACATAAACACTCCCGTAGGTATATATACCTATCACATACCTACATATACCAGCGTTAAATTAATCTAGAAATATAAGCATTATAACTTTTTAAACCTTTTTGCGCATTTTACGTCGGCTCTTATGTTATAAAATACATAGAATAGAATAGGCAGGATGACTACTATTAAAAATGAATTCAATAATTGAAAAAATAAGCAAATTCGGTAAATAAATCACGGAGTAATAAGCTTTTAAAATTTCTACAGGAGGCATCTCCTGTCCCTTTCTCGCGAAACAGAGCGCCCCCACAGTTACTATGAAAAATCTACTCGTGACGTCACATGCCAAATAGATTGTATGAAAAGCTACCACAGCTTAGTAATGAGTTACTTCAACGACTCTCCTCTGACGTCACTGGCCGTTTGAGCTATCTCTTTCTATTCCGGTTTTTAAAATGCTTGTAACTTGGTAATTTTTTGAGATATTTAATTTTCGTTTTCACCAATGTTTTATCTTTTGAGCAAAAAAAATAATTAATTTATCCAAAACAAAATTTTAGTCAATATGCCTATATAGGTAAGCTTATATTAGGTATCTCTGCCTACTGGTATGTTATTATATCTATAATTATCTATGTAAAAAATTTTTAAAATTTAAACACATCGAACTACTTGTCACATAAAACTGATAAAATGTAAGACTGGTACCTATCTATATAAAATATTGCTAATACTTACAGATTAGGAACGGCATAGTGATCAATCACTGAGAAAAATTAATAATAATATCAAACTACTCATTGACCAACAACCCCATTTTTCAAATAAAAAAAAACTTATTTTAGTTATATAATTTTGGCAAATTAATTTTTAATGTAGAGAAAAATTTGTATCTCGAACGTTATGTATTTGAACCCCTATCCATCCCTAACCAGGACATGATTTACTGATGAGACTATGACAAGTTTAGTGATTTAATGTCTTTTATACTTCTCCTTATATATTATACAACTAACACATTTTGTATTGTTGATACTACGGCAACGAGAACAGCATCTAGGTACTCCTGTATTTGAACATAACAAAATATATATATTTAGGTGATTGAGAAAAATATGTCAAGGAAATAATATGATCCTTTTAGAAACATATTTACTTCGGTCCCCGAAGGAATTTGAAATAAATATCCGAGAGGCAACGAAATAATTTTTCCATTAGCGCCTTGAGGAAATGCCCTCAGAAATACTTCATAAATTCTACTGATATAGCAGCTTATTTTAGATTAGGTAATTTAGGGTATTTATTGAATAACGAAGTTTTAGAAAATAATAAGATTGTTTAAAATATCTGTCGAATGATTATCATTTTTCAAAATTAAGTTGGAATAGGTGGACCAACGATCTAGTGAAAATCACAGAAAGCCGATGGAGCAGTAGGCAAGCAGCCACTCAAAGTGACGCTCTGGGGGGACGCCTATATATTCTATGTTCAGGCTGTTGATGATGATGATGATGATGATGATGATGAAGTGGGATTGACTTTTCCCTTTCGGAAAAACAGGCTTACGCGTGATTGTATATTTGTACAACAGCCAGATTCAGACTGTCGAAGTAAGAAAAGAAAATCTTGATGGAAAAACAATCTTTTATTTAATGGTTTGCAGTGAAGTTTTATGAATACTAGAGAAGAATAAACAGAAGTATTTATAAATTTTTTTGGTTTAAGCAATCAACCACAGAGGTTTTTAATGCTGTTGTATTTTTTCTATTTGTTGCCTCATATTTTCGTCACTGATTTGCAAAAATAATTTTCCAAAACAGTTCATGAAAATGACGGAGTTCTGAATACCACCACCTTTTTATGAACGCGGTTATAATTACATAATAAATAATAATAAAATATTTATTCAAAAATAAATAAATGATGGAAATACAATAAATAAATCTTAGAAACTAAACATATGTCTTACAAAGTGAAGTGCCTGTACTAGGAATAAACCTGTGTCACAGGCGGCATAGTGTTTGTCTATTACGAAGATACTAGAGATACACGAAATTATTAACAATAGATGCTTAACATTGAAAACTGAAAACACATGCTTATAGGAAATAATTAGTAACTTATACATGGGATATACTTGGGATATACTGACCTACTGATGAACTTAGTTGAGCCAAATATTGTTGAGCATAAAATGTTCGGTATACAAACTCTGTTCTACTGCTCAACTGCATCAACTAGTTGAGGAATTTAGTCGAGCATTGAGAAAGTAGCGGTATGTATTATATTTATCTGTGCTATAGGTAATGTATACCTACGTATATACTTATAGATTTTCTCAATATAACAGAACTCATCCAATTATGAAGCCTCGCACGGAACAGTAATTATATTCACGAATATGAATGAAAAGCTGGCTTATTTCAGAATAATTCGCCCACTCACGGTTATAATCAAGGGTGAGAGTGAAAATGTCAAAATAATATTTTGTACGAGATTATTCAACATAATTGGATATCTTTTTGGCGAGTTTTATGTTGAATTTAAGTTATAATGAAAGTACTTCCTAACGCTATAACACTTTTCAAACAAGTCACGATAAACCAACGGCTTTTGTAATCGGGTGATTATCAATTAAGGACCTCTTTAGGTATATCATCATCATCATCATCATCATTAACAGCCTGAAGACGTCCACTGCTGAACATAGGCCTCCCCCGGGGAGCGCCACTTAGAGCGGCTGCTCGCCTCCTCCATCCATCGGCTCCCCGCGGCTTTCACCAGGTCGTCGGTCCACCTAGTGGGGGGCCGGCCTACGCTGCGTCTTCCAGTTCGTGGTCGCCACTCGAGAACCTTTCTTCCCCATCGGTTGTCAGTTCTACGAGCGATGTGGCCTGCCCATTGCCATTTCAACTTGCCAATCCTAAGAGCTACATCGGTCACTTTAGTTCTCCTGCGGATCTCCTCATTTCGGATCCTATCTCGCAGGGAAACACCGAGCATTGCTCTCTCCATAGCTCGTTGCGCGACTTTGAGCTTAGTAATGAGGCCAACAGTTAGAGACCACGTCTCAGTTCCATAAGTCATCACTGGCAACACACATTGATTGAAAACTTTTGTTTTCAGGCTTTGTGGTATTTTGGACGAAAAGATAGGTCGAAGCTTCCCGAACGCTGCCCAGCCGAGTTGGATTCTTCGGGCGACCTCTTTGTCGAAGTTGGACCTACCCAGGTTTAGGTATATAAAAGCTTCAAATCGAATTTTCCTTTCTGTTTTGTACCAAATTGCTTGCACCAGTTACTACCAGTAGTAGGAAATTGTACTTTTTTTCCAACTGGTTTAGGCACTCATTTATAAGTACTTTAAGTAGGTACCTTGGTTTCGTTTTTAATAGTACTTACGGGATGTTTACCGTGCTTAGAATCATTTTTAAAAACGTGGTAAACAACCGTGAAAGTTTAAAACAGTGTTGTACCTTGGTTTGTTATATTTTGACCGCAGAATTTGCCATATTTAACTACATAGGTAGAGTACTTTTTAATTTCATATACCTAAGTACTTAGAGCCGTATAACTTCCCTTTTTAGCCCATCAAGTGAAACATAGGGTGATTGAAATTCACGCATTATTAAAACCGCATATTTACACAAGAAGTTAAACAATTTTGAACATTAAAGATTATTCAAGTCATAAACTGATAATCCACCGTTTTCAAGCGGATGAACTTCGCCCTTTGTGAGATATTAAGGGCTCTGAAACCAATTTTGTTCCTAATAATCTCAAGGGTATTATATTATCTGATATATTATATTTTTTGTTTAGTTGTCTCGCCTATTCTTCAGTCATAGGACCAACTTAAAGGTAGTTTTTTTAAGCGTCGTGGATAAATAAATATAGGTGTCTACTTATATACTGAAAAGTCTGGCTACGCAGCAATGTCACAGTAGCATGGAGGTTTTTGCCCTAGAGTGGTGTCGCACTAGAGTGGTTTTGCACTGGTTTATTGTCGCTTATTTACCGCTGGCGTGATGGCTCATTAGAGTAGTGCCACACTATAAGAGTGCTATCGCAATGGAATGGTATCGCATAGGTACTATTATAAAATCTGTGGTATCGCACCAGAGTAGAGTCGCATTAGAGCGGAGTCTAATTCCACTTGATTGAAGTTACACTACGCACTAGCACTACTAGTTGTAACTAGTTGTCACACACATGCTCGATTGCTTCCAGTACCATTGTGGCATCGGCTTAAAGAGCACTAGCAGCAACAAGGAACATAACATTACTCCCTCTACGAAAAATGAATATAATCGCATGACTGCGGTAATTTCGTTATCGTGTCATCGTGCTGGCACGAATGCCCAACCCTACCAAATTACCAACCAAACATCTCACTCTAAAGTGTTGATGTATTTTTCATGAGAATGATTGACGTGACCAGCTAGTCAGCTAGTCGTTTGCCTGGTGTTAAGAGACACCGCCGCCCATAACAAATGCAGTCATCATCATCATCATCATTAACAGCCTGAAGACGTCCACTGCTGAACATAGGGCTCCCCCCGGGAGCGCCACTTAGAGCGGCTGCTCGCCTCCTGCATCCATCGGCTCCCGCGGCTTTCACCAGGTCGTCGGTCCACCTAGTGGGGGGCCGGCCTACGCTGCGTCTTCCAGTTCGTGGTCGCCACTCGAGAACCTTTCTTCCCCATCGGTTGTCAGTTCTACGAGCGAAATGGCCTGCCCATTGCCATTTCAACTTGCTAATCCTAAGAGCTACATCGGTCACTTTAGTTCTCCTGCGGATCTCCTCATTACGGATCTTATCTCGCAGGGAAACACCGAGCATTGCTCTCTCCATAACCCGTCACAAATGCAGTGTCCCTCGGAAAATAAAAGTTTCGACACTGACACTGCTCTGCGCACGTCATTCCTGAGACATCACACAGTCTAGTAATCAGATTACTAGACTTTGAGATCAGGTCATAAAGTCTCATTTGCCCAGTAATTTCACTAGCTACAATGCCCTTCAAACTGGACCAGAATAGTGCTTGCACACTACTGCTTGGCGGCAGAATAACTGGCAAAGCGGTGGTACCTACCTAGACAAACTTTGCAGAAAAGTAATTCCACCTAGTTGAATCAATTAGTGACACGCACTCCAATGCGTACGGTCGCACATGTAGTGAATCGTGTACCTCAGCCTATCGCGCCAGCGCTGGACACTCGTTAACAAAGAAGGCCCTGGACTTCTATATAGGATAAAGACTTACCTCGTTAACCCCTCGTACGATAGCCCTCATAGTAGCGTTTCTAGGTCCGTCGACGGTCCGGCCGTCATCGGTAGGTCCCCAGGAGGCGCTGTAGATGTGGATCTTATGAGGCTCGTGCCCCATTGAGTTGGCTTCGATGAGGTCCGTCATGTAAGGCTGATCCAGCATTCTGATACCTGGGGAGGTTACAATGAGGATAAAGTGGAAACTCTTTTGTCCTGCCTATAATAAATAAATATAAATAAATAACCCCCAACGATCACATACATAGATCCTGGACCCTAACTAGGATTCCCTGTATCTAGGGACCCAGGAACTACGATGACCATGGTCCCACAACACCCAGGCACAGAACAAGTATTTGCGCTTCTTTTTTCGGGCACAAATACTTGTCCTGTCGCGGGAATCGAACCCGCCACCTCTGGGTTATGAGCCGACCTGCTCAACCACCACACCACGGAGGTTGTGTGTAATATTGCTGAAGAAACGGGTTTAGGGATGCATCATCATTATCAGCCTGTGTTAGTGTGCATAAATGTTTAGTGACGTAAGATTGTCTTATTAATATCAAATAAATAAATATCGGTCTCGCAAAACACGCCACGGAGCCCGGGTTTCGGCCCCTTTGATGTTGACGATGATTAAAGATATTTAATAAAGCTATGATGGATATCCTTACTAAAAATAAATCGTTATCAGTTTCTTTGTTTATTTCTTTTGTTTGTGTGGCCTTCCTCCCAAAACGGATGAAAAGATTAATAATGAACTTTCACACAGAGTTCCCATGTGAAAACGGGCTTAATTAATGTTATGTACGAAAAAGATTATCTATTTTATCGCGGGCGTGTATATGACAAATGATATGGTCGTACTCTTCTGATAAAGAGGAAATGAAAAGGATGAAGATATTTTAATGTCCTACTTAAAAAACGTTGTAAATTAAAAATAATTATGGACTATTTTTCATTATACCTACTAACATAAGTCTTATAGGATGAGTTTCGTTGAAAACGTTGCCGCAAAATTTAAATAAGAGTAGAGCTGTAACATTTTTATAGGCCCTACCACAAAATATACATAAACCACCATGGTTCGTGACAGTAATGCTTCAAGGTTACAATAATATTTTTTTTTATATGTTGGCTCCACACATAGTGTATTTAGCCAGTGTCAAGTATTGTATATTTTCATCGAGTTTTAGAACATTTTACGTAGTCAAGTCTTAGTCTTAGTCATAGTCATAGTCCAGTCTAAGTCGGGTCATAGTCCAGTCTAAATCATGCTCAAGTAAAGTGGTGGCAACTTTACAAGAAGCTTCTATGGAATTTTGGAAGCAACTCGAAAAACCACGTTACACCACATTATATCACTTGACCACACTCATGCTCGTAATTCAGCACTTAATGCGTAAAACGCCACCAATTTTAAACATTAACACTGGAAAAAGCACAAGTTTTGAGAAATAATACAATGCAACGACGTGAACTTTTTCACGTTCCCGCCAAAACTCAACAATAATATTGTTCGAATTCATACCATGAGCTTAAAAAGTATTCTTGCGCGAGAACGAGACGTCTACTTTTTTATATAGCGTTATCACTGTCGCACGTCGCTGTCAACATGATGTAAAGGTATGACATTGACATGACAGTTGTATTTGAGTGAACGATTTAACGTGACGTCATCAAAGCTGCTCTGGCTCTGCAACATAAAAGTATTCTTACTTTTATGTCATTTTTCCATGTATGATTGAAGTAACATTGAAGTAATAATGCTATAAGACCTTGCGGTCAGATATTGTGCCAGGCACGACGACACAATTTGGTTATTATATCTTAAGTAACCCTGTTTAGTGTTTAGCGTATATATATTGTAATAACTAATAAAAACATGACAATAGCATAATAATAATAATACAGCTGTGGTCGGTCCACTTTACTAGAAAATTTAAAATTTTACATTAATTCTCCTTGGTATAATATTGGACATTGTATTAATGCGATCACCAAAACGCCTGCCAAAAGTGGTGATTATGGCTAACCTAATGGGGGGTCTAAGTTCAGCAATGGACGCAAAAAGCCTGATGTTGATGATGATTCTAATAAAAAAAATAAAATAAAACAAAACCCAAAAAATTAAAATAAAAGAAAACAAAAAAAACACCCGCCGAAAAAAAATATTCTAAAAATATAATAAAAAAAAATTCAAGTATCCAAAAAATTTCGCCTATAACATTTATATCCCAATGTTACGTTATCATCACTTCCCAGGGGCCTTATAACACAAAAAAAAACATCTTACCTAAAAGATCTGTGGTCACAAGCAAATGTCAAATAGAACTCTTTAGGTACCTACTTACTCTTTAGGGAAAAGTACCACGAATTACCTCTAATTTTAGGTTATGTTATAATGGACACTTTGTTGGCACAAAAAAACATACTCAAATATTTATGACAAACCTAAAATGTTTTAGTGGTTAGCGAGCCCTAGGGAATTGAAGGTAGCTTGTTTCCCCTGTCCATCTCACGTCACGTCTTATTTCTTAGTGATTCGATTAATAATAAGAACATTTAGTTGGTTTACGAAATTATTTATCCGAATTGTATTGAACTAGGAGTTAATTTACCACATCTAGGGTTGAATTTTCAAAAAGCATTTTTAGTACCAACATTTCTATGCCGCAAAGAAATGCCCTCCAAATATAAATTCCCTAGGTCCAATGGTTTCGGCTGTTTGTCGTCAGCCCGTCAGTCAGTCAGAACAAGTCAGATTTTATTAATGTTTTCTCAGCTCAGCATAATTTTAACTTCGTCTAAAACCGCTTCACGTCACAGCAGTACAAGTACGGATCTTTGGTTCGACAAATATATCGAGTCGATAAATAGATTTTATTTATCGATCTAATCGGTAACTCGTAGCATGGATCTAACATCGGTAATTCTTGTCGTCGTCTTTCGAAGGCTTTATTTAGTCGACATATTATCGATCATTCGTTCATAATTCTCACAGAGTAACTTTATATTACGGAAAATCTCACAGATTAAGCAAAAAATTGGAGGTTAAAGAAAATAGGTTAGACATTCATTCGTAAAAAACACCTACTTGAACAATTTATTCTAATGGGTGGTACCTTTGCATTTTTATGAAATATTACAGAAAATCCATTAATTTCATGTGAAATCCGATTAATTATTTAAGAGGAACGACATAATAATAATATTGGCCAAAAGAACTTTACCTAATTATTCAGTTGCAAATATTTTACAACCGTATTATTATATTAGATACGTAGGTAGTGCTTAGTTGATAATATGATAGTAAACACATATGAAACTTGGAATAGGTGTTTAATACTCTTTCATTTATTCATGCAAAAACTACTTTATGGATTTGGCCACCAGTAACTTCTCTCCTATCCCTTGCAGTGCTAGGGACCATGATGTAACTGCTCGTGAGATTTTGAACAACTGCTTGCATCAAATTCTGCACAAGCTTGCTTGTAGTCCTTTGACCAGTGCAAAGTTGTGTTCTTGACCGATACACCTTTGGTAACTGGCAACGACGCGAGCGTAAAAGCGTACCGTACACCCATACAGACCTACAACAATGAATTTCCATGTATAAGTAGGATAAAATAACAATAATTAGAATGAGTATAAATTTAGCAAATAGTTTCCGGTTTGGGAAGTACTTACTAATTACTATAACATTCACGGGCAGTCCATTTGATCGGCTGCTTATAGATCGCTCTGAACAACTTGAATAACGGCGAGGGCAATTTCTTTATGAATTCTAAACAGAATCTCAAACTGTTCGTTAGGTAGGTCGAGAGAATTATTGGCATCTCTTAGGCACCGCCTATTGATTCTCAAGACATCTCGACGCTTCCATTTTTCGGCTTACAATATTAAAATATAGCCAAAATCCAGTTTGAAATATAAATTGGTTATCGAGCAACTATGGAAACCCGATAAAATTCGATAAGTTTGACAAGATTAAACCGATGACAAATGTCAAAAATTAGATCCATGCGTGGTTTAGTCGACATAGAATGACATGATCGTTAAGATTTATCGAATTTATATCGAAGTCGATTAAATACATTCCGTGCTACCGATTACGTTTTATCGAAACTTTATGTCAAATTTGACATGAAAATTCGTTAAATATATCGATCGGAAGATCGGTGCTTGCACTGCTGCAGTGCAAGCACGGATCTTCGGTTCGACAAATATATCGAGTCGATAAACAGATTTTGTTTATCGTTCTTAACGGTAACATGTAGCATGGATCTAACATCGGTAAATTTTGTCGATGTCTTTCGAGGGCTTTATTTTGTCGACAGCGTATCGATCATTCGTTCTTAACTCTCACAGAGTAGCACGATATTTCGGAAATTTCCACAGATTAGGAGGTAGCCGTTGTCCGATTTTATTTGTTTCACGTATATTTTATATACTCTTTGTCGGATTTTTTAAGGTTATACGAAGTAAATTACTCTTTGTAAAGGTATACTGATAGTTGGTAGCAAAGAGCATAGAGAAAAGTAATATATATGGCAAAGAGTTGATTACTTTTCTCTATGATTCCCTTAAATCAGTCTCAACACCTTGAATAAGGGCGAGGGAAATTTCTTTGTTGATTCTAAAAAGAATCTCGAACTGGTCGTTGGGTAGGTCGAGAGGATCATTGGCGTCTCTTAAACGCCGCCTGTTGATCCTCAAGGCATCCCACCGCGTCCTTCTTTCGGCTTCCAACAATAAAATATAGCCAAAATCCATTTTACTAATGTTTGGTTAATATTATCGAGCAACTTTAGGAACCCGATAAATATTCGGTACATTCGATAAGATCGACAAGATTAAACCGATCACAGATGTCAAAATTTAGATCCATACGCGGTTAAGATTTAACGAATTTATATCGTGGTCGAAAAAATACATTCCATGCTACCGATTTCGTTTTATCGATAATTTATGTCAAATTTGACATGAAAATTCGTTAAATATATCGATCGGTAGATCGGTGCTTGCACTGCTGGTCTTAAATTAAAAATGGAACATGGTGACGTCAGCATTTCGTATCAAATGCGACAATCACGCGGCCCGCTGGAGCGAGAGTAATGAATACCTCTCATATACGGACAAAGCTCTTTAACGTTAAACTTTTATGTGACTCGTAGATAAAGCAGTAGTAGTAAAATTTTTATTACGACTAATATATTTAAAAGTATAATATTATGTCTGTTCATTTTTCATGCCAATGCTTTTAAACTTTTTAGGATGAAATTTTACACTACCTAGATTATCGTACACTTTTAATCCTGAAAAATTTACATTTAAATGAGAAATCTGGTAAGTTGTGTGTGTAGCCGTGAGGTGCTCTAGTTAATACATTGCTGAGCTCTTCATCATCTTCATTAGCAGCCTGAAGACGTCCACTGCTGAACATAGGCCTCCCCCAGGGAGCGCCACTTAGAGCGGCTGCTCGCCTCCTGCATCCATCGGCTCCCTGCGGCTTTCACCAGGTCGTCGGTCCACCTAGTGGGGGGCCGGCCCACGCTGCATCTTCCGGTTGCTGAGCTCTTAAATATATTGAATTATAACAAAAAGCTAGTTTATTCTTCGCAAACAGGGACTCCTTGACCCTAGGGACTAAAAGTGGTGGATATTGTTAATAAAAGTTCCAATCACCAAAGAGATTGACCGTGAGTCGAATAGTATATGAACAAGTACGGCTGTATGACCCAAATTAAAAAAAGTGAAAAAATTTAATACGTGCGAAATACAACTTCTACTACTACCTCTCTGAAATTTTTATAAAAAAATGAGTGCGTCTTCCTCGTGTTACAATAATGAAAGTATTATATTACCTCCAAAGACCAGCAGAAGACAAAAAGTCTGTAACCTACTTTGGACTGACGTATTTTTTGTAACACACTACCCAGTATAAAAAACTTATACTTCCCTATAGATATACATTTGATAAATGTATATGTATAGGGAAGTATAAATGTAGCCTGTAAGAGCTAACCATGAGAGGTTCATGAACGGACTGATATGCCTACATAGTATAGTATAGTCCTATAATAACTTGTCCCTTTACCCTAGTTTTAAGCCCAATTTCCCTAATTTGCCTCTCGGTTACCAGATTAATCAAACGGACCCGCTCCCAGCGGATCCAATTCCCCTCATTACGAAATGAGTTCTCCGCCAGTAAGGCTAATTTCAGAGTTTTGACAGATGCGTGGTCGAACACGGACCGTTTGAGAAACAGTGAACTGGCATGGTTTTTTCGTATTTGAGGTTTGAGGATCAGTGGAAATGTGCCATTTTTATTGGACGTTATTTGAGAACAGCTTTTTAGGTTTAGCTTTCTGATAATAGATAAAACATCTACCGCATATGAATGAATGTTTCTGTCGGCGAATCATTCATAGTGGAAAGGCTCTGTCGTCGATTTGCTCATGAATGAATGGTTCTGTTGGCGAATCGTTCGTAGTTGAAAGGTTCTATTGGTGAATTACCCATAAACGAAGCATTCTGTCAGCGGCTCATCCGGCACATAAACATTTGTCGGAGATATGGTTCAGAATCCATTACATAAGCAAAAATTGCGTACTGCTATAGACGTAAATGACTTAAACTACACAGGTTACCTATGAATTTGGAATTGTGTCTTAACTAATTAGATCCAAAAATTCTTTAATTTTTGTAAACTGACCGGCAACTTTCGAGTGGTAGGCAACCCCGACGCCACAAACGCCGTTGTCGCGCGCCGCTGCCACCTCGCCAGCGCACCTTGTCCCGTGGCTGTGAAAATAAAATACATGTAACCTCAACACAGAATAGATATATACTTATAATATATGCCTCCAATAGAATATAATATTTTTGAAGTACTATTATATTTTATTTTTTACCCCAACTTAGTATTACTTGAGTTAATAATAAAGGTGGCTGTGGTTGCCATAGAGTAACTTTTATGTGGTTGCGGCTGTGTATATTTATAGTTTTTTAATTGCAAGCCTACGGTGTCCGCAGAGTAGGTATCAACCAGTAACATTGCAAAGTTTTTTATATGATATCTTAAAAATACAGAAAGCAATGCGACATTTTTGATAACATATTTCGGTTATTTCAATTTGAAGGGCTGTGGAATAGGCCTGCCTCATTTGCATGATTCAACATTAAAAAAGTTAATTGATTTACCCAAATTTTTTGAACGAAATCCTTTCACAAATCACGAGTTCCTAAAATTTTAATGAAACCGAGAAATCTTTGGTTAATCTAAAATAATACCGCGAATTGAAAGCATCAAAGAATTAAGGATAACTTTTTTTGACATTAATGGAGTGACGAGCTAGGCGTTCACTTGTGGTTAAGCGACACGGCCGCCCAAAACAATAGGCATGATGACAACTATTAAAAATAAACAAGTAAATATTACTTTCATAAAGAAGATTAAAAACGAATACAATAATTGAAAAAATAAGTAAAATCGGTAAATAAATAAAATGCTTGTAACTTTGTCATTTTTTTGAGATATTTTATTTTTGTTTCCACAAATGTTTATCATTTGAGGAATATTATTAACTTAGGCAAAGAAAAAATTAAATCATCATGCCTATTGCAGTGTCACTCGGAACTTTAAAATAATAATGTTTCACTCTGCACTGCGCACGTCATCCTGAAAGTCATAAAGTCGCATTTGCCCAGTATTTTCACTAGCTACATACGCCATTGACTCTACACTTAAAACTTTTTCCAAGGCCGATGTTTAATGAAATAAAATATTTTATTTAGCTGATTATATGGTAAAGTAATTAAGGATCAGTATTGAGTTTACGCACTAAAAATCATCTGGGCTGCACCAATTCGTACTTTTCACTTAAAAAGGCGTTATGCTATATTGTAGGTGTATCTACTACGTAGAACCTTTATTGCAACGCCTTTGGGTAGAGAACTATGTCATAGAGAGATTTAAGTGTAAACTTATAAGTTATGAAACATTAGTGCAGACGGCAATAAATTAGTTGGAGTAACTTAAACATCGCCCCCATCAAAAATCACCCTTCACATAACAGTAACTGTTGGGACTTGAAATTCCCAATTTTGTCAACTATTAATAACCGGAGAGACTTTGGGAATAGACAATTAGTTTAACAAATACACAGATACACGAAACTGTTTATTCCCATTTGAATACCAAGTTTGATAGCTGGTTATCTAGTCGGAAGAAAATTTCTTGTTACATTACTGGTTAAAAGATGTCTCGGCTCTAAAGATTTCTTAGCTTTTTGTTGATCTATCCGCACACACAATAATTAAAATAGAATATAAAACATTTTATTGCCAGACTGTATACATGCAAAGGGTCTTAAGTAATAAATGGGTGTCAACAGTTTTGTTTGTTTGAACATACCTACAATATTACCTAACATCTATCTCAATGAGTAGTTAGTTAGATACACTGATACATGGACAATAGGCATGATGACAAAAATTTTTTTTTTGGTTAAATTAATTATATTCCTCAAAAGATAAACATTTGTGAAAACGAAAGTTAAATATCTCAAAAAATGACCAAATTACAAGCATTTTAAAAACCGGAATAGAAAGAGATAGCTCAAACGGCCAGTGACGTCAGAGGAAGGTCGTTATAGTACCTCATTACTAATCTGTGGTAGCTTTTCATACAATCTTTTTGGCATGTGACGTCACGAGTAGATTTTTCATAGTAACTGTGTGGGCGCTCTGTTTCGCGAGAAAGGGACAGGAGTTGCCTCCTGTAGAAACTTTAAAAGCTTATTACTCCGTGATTTATATACCGATTTTGCTTATTTTTTCAATTATTGCATTCATTTTTAATCTTCTTTATGAAAGTAATATTTACTTGTTCATTTTTAATAGTAGTCATCATACCAATTGGAAAATAGGTTGATTAGAATTACTAGAAATATTATATTTTTTTAAAATCTGAACCGTAAATGGGACACAAGATAGTGACTTCATCATCATCATTATCAAGAGCCACGTGTGCTTAAATAAAACATGTCCTTATTGCTTCAGGGACAGTTGATGAGGGTACCA
This sequence comes from Ennomos erosarius, assembly GCA_963580505.1. NCBI lineage: Eukaryota > Metazoa > Arthropoda > Insecta > Lepidoptera > Geometridae > Ennomos > Ennomos erosarius. Next base: position 8,999,393 of record OY756996.1, read on the forward strand.
AAAACCATACCTACGTGCTTATTTTTTTTCTCTACATTTCTCTCTAAAGTTGGTCCGTTTATTACGCTAAGCAGGCAATACTGCTATAAATCATAATAATATAGCTAAATTTATAACATAATATTCGACCAATCACCCTAGGGGTGGGTTTTTTGACCCGGAGTTAATGTAACCAATGGTTAAAACCTCTAACAAATACTAACCAGTGGTCAATATTTGTTAGAGTTCAAACCCACCCTATGTAATTTGTCTGTCGGTCTCATAAGATCTATTGTACCTAAATAGATTGTAACATGATCACTGATCTTGAACATGATTATTTCGGAATAAAACATAAATAATAAATATTAATATTTGACCCGTATCGTGATTCCCAGAAAATATAGTGATTTATTCTTAAAGCCTACGCAATCAGTCCGCCCTTGCCCGAACGAAACAACAAAGAGAAAAATTATAAACCGCTCAAAACGATTGGAGGTCTAGGCCCTTTGTTATGTCCAATAAGTCTTGCCAGCCGAGAAATAAGTTTGTAAATTAGAATTCAGGCAATTATGATAAAAATGCTTTGTTATTTTTGTTAAATGCTTTGTTTCATTAAATAAGTATTTCATTTACTAACAAAAAGGACCACTTTTATAATTATTATGACATCTCATGCGAAACAAAGTGATCGCTTCCAACTATCCTTTAAAAAAGGGGCTTAATAATATAAAAAGTTTTTGCGATTCGGTATTAAAAGACTGAATTCTAAGGGCTAGCTGTCTAAAACATAAAAAACAAACAACAACATTTGAAAACCTACTCCTTTTTTTATGTCGGTCGACATTATCCGCAGTAACGATACTACACTCTGAATAGAATTCCGCTTACCTGTTGAACCAATCGTCCGTATACCTAGGATACGGGAAAGGATCATTGCTGCTGAAGTCGTAGGAAGCTTCAGCATTCTGTAACAACAAAAAACAATAACTCCATAAGAAAAAAGCGAGGACCGCATTAAAAAAAAATAGAAATGTGTTGTGTAATTCCGCTGAAAACTATAAAAAATGGATTATTCCCAACGGCCTACTCATACCGGTCCCACTAGGGAGGGTTGATACTAGTTCTTATTGTGCTAACTAGCCCCAATGGGGCTGGTTGGAAAATAACTTGTTTGTTTTCATGAAATATTTTTTTTAATGAATGACGTGACGAGTTGGGCGTTCACTTGATGTTAAGCAATACGGCCGCCCATAACAGTGGCAGTGTCACTCGGAACTTTAAAATAATAAAGTTTCGCGTGACACTGCACTGCGCACGTCATCCTGAGACATCACACAGTCTAGTAATCAGATTACCACACTGTGTAATCAGGTCATAAAGTCTCCTTTGCCCAGTAATTTCACTAGCTACATGCCCTTCAAACCGGAACACAGTAATGCTTGCACACTACTGCTTAGCGGCAGAATAACTGGCAAAGCGGTGGGACCTACCTAGACGAACTTTGCAGAAAAGTCCTACCACCAAGTAAAATCTATGAACTAAGGTCGATCACTTATAAAAACAACTCTATGTGATAGTGTGTAGATCTGAATTAATTACTTATTCTGTAATAATTTCCATACATATTTCTATAATATCATTTTAATATGAGCTAAACTACGCCTTTGTGAATTTGCTATTTGTTCCAATTTTTTAAGTCAAAATTAGATCAAAATCCAACCAATCATTAAAAAGCTCCGAGTGGCTGTGAACTGTGATTAGTGGTAGAGACGCATCAGTCAAACGACTAGCTCACTGGCCGTTTACCTGATTTTAAGTGTACAAGTTGAGCATAATTCAACAAATTTTCGCAGAGACCGTAAACCATGTTCAGCCAAAGCGAAACACATTTATTCCCACACTCTCTAAAAAAGGGTTATTGCCGAAAAATGAATGCCAGAATTACCCCGCCGGGGTAAAATGAAATATGATCATATCTCTTAAATTTCGGCACATTCTTCTACACTTATAACATGTAATAACGTGTATCTGAGCATTTTCGTGTAATCCGTTACTGTCTAGAAAAGGAAAACGCTTTAATAAGTACCTACGTCCTATGTAAATAGAAAAATCTGGAAGAGTTACGCAGGTTACAAGAAAATTTCAAAACGTGCTCTATACGGTTATACCTTATTCCAGCCACTCCTTGTGACACTGTTGTAAAGTTTTGTTTACCGATTGTTCCTGTGATATGGTGTTTTCAATAAAGAGTTTAGTTTATCTATCTATCTATTCAGAACCCAATGTATCTACATGCAAAGTTTCATTAAAATCCGTCCGATGCTAAGAAAATTAGTACAGAAGATATTGATTTCCTGAACGAAATACATGCTGAATTCTCCTACACGGGTACGTCGGCGGTGGATACGACGGCCGGCATGTTGCGCGGGCGGCCGTACGGTGGCGTCGCGATTCTTTGGAAGAAAAGTGTTTTTCAAAACGTGTCGGTTGTGCAATGTGACAACGCGCGAGTGTGTGCAATAAAGGTGATGATGGGCCTTAAGTCTTTTTTAGTGTTCAGCTTGTATATGCCTACGGATGACTTGTCAAACCTGGCGGAGTTTACGGATTGTCTTAGTCTGGTGAGCGCAATTATTAATAGTGAGAATAACGAGTCAGTTTATTTATTAGGAGATTTTAACGCCCATCCAAATACTTTATTTTACAATGAATTGAAGTCTTTTTGTCGTGACCTTGAGTGGACGTGCGCGGATATCGAACTGTTAGGCCTATCGTCAGATACATATAGTTTTATAAGTGAGGCTAACGGATCGAGACGTTGGCTAGACCATTGTGTCGTCACGAAAGCTGCTATGCAAACAGCTGTCAAAGCTTATGTTAAATATGACGTCATGTGGTCAGACCACTATCCTTTAATTATTGAATGTAAGTTAGAGATGATTAAACCTAAATTATTTTATGACTTTAAGGACACTCACAATAAAATACGGTGGGGGGAAAGAAAACTTGACCAGATTGAATTGTACAACAAAATATGTAATGAAAGACTAAAACTAATTGATTTTCCGGCTGAATTCTTGTGTAGTGATAAGGGATGTAATGACATAGACCATAGACGGGTAATTGATAGAATGTATAATGACATTATTCAGGTTTTATGTAACGCGGCCACTGAGAGTTATGCTGCTAGGATTTGTAAGAAAAGACCTGTCATTGGCTGGAATAAACATGTTCGTGACGCGCACGGGGAGGCAAGGTGCAAGTTTGAGTTGTGGGTTGTTTATGGTAAACCTAAAATGGGTCGGGTCTGGAATGAGATGCAGGAAAGCAGACGGATTTTTAAATCTCGCTTAAGATGGTGTCAAAACAATAGTGATCAACTAAAAATGGACATTCTTGTATCTCATCATACTAGCCATGATTTCAAAAGTTTTTGGAAATGCACCAATAAGCTTAACAAAAAGCCCGGCTTGCCAGTGAGTGTCAACGGCATCAATGATCACGCAGGTATAGCTAACTTATTTAAAGACCATTTTACTGTCAGATCACCGATGGGACCAGCTCAGTCAATATGCGAGGGTGTAAGTCATGGCCAGGAGATTAATACCAATTTCACAGCAAAGGATGTTAGTAAAGTAATAAAAAGCATGTCGCGTGGCAAGTCTCCTGGATATGATAGCCTGAGCATCGAACACCTAAAGTACGCTGGAGTTTATCTGCCGAGAGTGCTAGCCATTTTCTATAAGTTATGTATAGGGCACTCATACTTACCAGCGGAAATGCTGAGAACTGTGGTGGTCCCAATAGTGAAAAGTAAAACTGGTGACATAAGTGATAAAAACAACTACCGACCGATATCACTGGCCACGATACTGGCGAAAGTGCTTGACGGTTTGCTTAACGCTCAGCTTGATGCATACCTAAAGGTGCATGAGAATCAATTTGGTTTTAGAGCTGGACATTCTACTGAGACAGCTATCTTGTGCTTGAAGCAAACCGTCAAGTATTACACCGATCGGCGGACACCCGTGTTTGCGTGCTTCCTCGACCTGTCGAAGGCATTTGACCTGGTTCATTATGATATCTTGTGGCAAAAACTCCACAATATTTCCATGCCACAGGAACTAATACATATATTCAAATATTGGTACCATAATCAGGTAAATATCGTTCGATGGGCGAGGGAGTACTCAGCATCATACGGTTTGGAGTGCGGGGTGAGGCAGGGAGGGTTGACCTCACCAAAGCTCTTCAACCTGTATGTGAATGCACTTTTAGAGCAACTTAGTACCACTCATCTTGGTTGCCATATTGATGATGTGTGCGTGAACAATATCAGCTACGCGGACGATATGGTTCTTCTCAGTGCGTCGGTCTGTGGGTTAGCTAAGCTGCTAAACATTTGTGAACAGTATGCTCTCAGCCACGGCTTATTGTATAATGCGAAGAAAAGTGAATGTATGGTCTTTCAGGTCAGAGGAATAAGTGAAAACAACTATCCCACAGTTAAACTAAATGGAACTCCCCTGAAAAGGGTTGAACAATTCAAGTATCTGGGACACTTAATAACCTCTGACATGAAGGACAATGCAGATATAGAGAGGGAGCGTAGAGCGTTGTCTGTGAGAGCAAATATGATTGCACGCAGATTCTCTCGATGTTCCAGGGACGTCAAAATCACGCTGTTTAGGTCATTTTGCACGTCCATGTACACGAGTAGTCTGTGGGCAAGCCATACGCTTAAACAGTACAACGCTTTACGTATCCAATATAATAATGCCTTCAGGGTGCTGATGGGGCTGCCACGGTTTTGTAGCGCATCGGGGATGTTTGCAGAAGCCCGGGTGGATTGTTTTTATACAACCATGAGAAAACGGTGCTCCTCCCTGGTGCGCAGGGTGTGGGCCAGCCCCAACTGCATCCTGAAAGCATTTGCCGAAAGATTTGACTGTCAGTACTTGAATCATTGTTGCAGGATTCAGGTACTGACTAACCAGGCCTCTAAGTGTTGTTGATAATTTGATTTGTTACTAATATAGATTAAGCCATACTAACCCATTATGATCCCTGTTGATCGAAATAAAAATCAATTTATTTTATTTTATTTTATTTATTATGATGTCGTAAAGTAGGTTCTGACTGAAAATCACTCACTGACTAAATCGGTACCTAGTCTTGACATCACACAATATTACCTACATTATTATGTGCTAATAATGCAGTGTACGATTTAATTTTTAAGTATTTTCGTTGTTTTATTGTGTATTTTAACATGTAGTGCTGTGTGATATCCTGAATAAAATTTCTTTCTTTATAAAATATGTATACGTAGAACTTTTTCATTTACTGTAATATTATATTTAGGTACGAGGATTTTACACTCGCCGTAATAATTTATAAAATATAATAAGTATTTGGGCCGCTTTAAGAAATCAGTTTATTAGAAACTCGTCAAATTTTTGGTGGATTTCCATATTTATTTCATTACGTAGATACGTTTTGTACAGAACAAGGCTTCTGCGAAGCGTTAACTGTATCGCAAGATATTCAAAGAAGAGATAAAATTATATTGTACCACCATAATTGGATTTCCTTTGTCTACTTCAATGTTCTTTCTTCTATTGATATCTCTTTTGTATTTTCATTGCTTTGTATACGCTTTTCTAGAAAGATTTATATCAATGCCTGAATGAGGCGTCTCATTTTGGGTTAAATTACTCTGCGTCACTCGCGATGACAAGATGACGTCGAGAAGGAATCTTCTAGAAGAATTAATTGCATTGTTTTACCACATTTCTATGTTGTACTACGACATCTTATGCCACTCTATTCAATATTTAAATGCGAGCGCTTTTACTGACGACTATAATCCCACACACATTTCTCGTAAATGCATGTACGGTAATGGAATAAGTGTTTAATTTAATAATGGAAAGCATTCACGACTTCAATTTTCGAATTTATTTTATTACTAAACTCAATCAAGTTAAAGAGTGAATGAATGAAGTTAATGTATAATGAATCTAGTTGGTGCGTGATCGCAACTTTGTTCTGTCTGTGGTTAAGTTTAAAACTTTTCTCGAACTTTATACACAAAACCGTTGCGGTCTTTCATCCTGAATCTTGCTTGAACAGATCTTTACAGCTTTCTGTATCTAACTTAGTCAGACTTTGTAGGTCTGTGAATAGAGTTTTAGAATGTATTAGGTAAGAACTTACTTAAGTCGAAGGGTCAAGAAGCGTTTAGAAAATCAGTAAGCTGAACAAAAGACCAATCATAAATTAAAAAGAAACCTTCCAAAAAAACCTTTAAATTAAGAACACTCTAATTTAAGTCACCTTTCAAACATAAAGCATTAAAAAGCTGCATTCGTTTATTTTTCTGTAATCTGTGGGGTGGTAAAATGCCACATACAGACACATTATCACCAAGAGCCAACTGCAGAAATTTTTTATTCACTGTTAGGGTTATACAGTAGGTACTAATGATGGATAAATTAGCTTTCACATTCATTTTTAGCATGTGAATACTCAGTTACCATTTCGCAAAGTAGTTGAAAAATCCTGTGAAATATGAAATTTAATTTCAATTAATTTAGTATTTCTTAGATTTTCGCGATTTGAACACATAGTTTTACGTTTCACACAGGACTTAATCGCGCTAAAAACATTATTTATTTCCCTCGACGTTTCGGCCAAGTTTCATTGGCCGTGGTCACGAGAAGACTGGAGAATGCGGGTATCCGTGCCAGTAGAGCGAGCAGTTTATGCAAAACTACCCACACTTCAACTTCGATGGTGTAAACATACGATTAATTGTCACGGCACACATCACAACTAATCACACAACACTAAATCAATTAATCGGCACTCAAATAATTTAGTTCATTTCGAATTTAATTTTTAATATAAAGGTTCATTTCATGTTTCATTTCTTTTTCATTTCATTTTTCATTTTAGTTTTCATTTCATTTTTCATTTCAATTTATATTTCATTTCATTTTAGCAAATAGCATAGCAATAGCAACTAGCATGCTAAGACTCGTGCATTAGCATGTTTATGAAATTTACGCAAATTACCATTAATTGCCATCGCTAGTAGGTACTTATGGATGGTTAAATAGGTCATCCAATGCACGCAATAGACGTGCCAATAAAATTTAATCATGACGTTCACTTATTGTTATTGATCTGCACGCAAGAACGACGGCAAAGTTAATTAAGGACATAACAATTACTTTACTGCAATAGTTTATAGATTCAGATTCAGATTCAGATTTTTATTGCTTCCATAGTATACATACAATAGGTGGAATATAAAATTAAGTCTAGTTTCATATGGACCCCGTCGGGCGCAGCAAATTAGGAGAGAGGAGGGCGTCTTAGCAAAAGAATCAAAATGATCAAACAAAATAGGTACACTACATAGAAAATAATATTAGTTTGATTAGCTATAATAAAATGTCAATTCAATTTTATCTATTATTATTATTAGTAATATTAGTAAAAATTTAATGTCAGTTTTGTACAATATAAGTATATCTAAGCAAAAATGGAAAATATTGCTTTTTTGTATTATTGACTGATTAGTGATCTAAGATTACTAAATGAACTAAAACCTACTACAGTAGTTTATCACCCTCATCATCGGGCAGAAGACGCATATACTACTGGGGGGTCACCACAATGTCTTATAGCATCGCTACTTCAATATTATTTCAATCGTACATTGACAAATGATATAAAAGTAAGAATACTTTAATGTTGCAGAGCCAGAGCAGTTTTGATGACGTCACATTACATCGTTCACTCTGTCATGTCATACCTTTACATCATGTTGACACTGACGTGTGACAGTGATAACGCCATATAAAAATGTAGACGTGTTTTGGCGGGAACGCGGAAAAGTTCACGTCGTTGCATTGTATTATTACTCAAAACTTGTGCTTTTTCCAGTGTTAATGTTTAAAATTGGTGGCGTTTTACGCATTAAGTGCTGAATTACGAGTATGAGTGTGGTGATATAATGTGGTGAAACGTGATTTTCCGTACTTCCAAAATTCTATAGAAGCTTCCAGTAAAGTTGCCACCACTTTACTGGAGCATGACTGAGACTGGAATATGACTACCTGACTTAGACTGGACTATGACTAAGACTTGACTTCACGTGAAATATTCTATTAACATGATGAAAAATTACTAATTAAATACACTATGTGTGGAGCCAAAATATAAGAAAAAAAAATGTAGACGTCTCGTTCACACGCAGGAATACTTTACAAGTTCATGGTACGAATTCGAACTATATTATTGCAACATTGAAATAATAATGCCATGAAACATGATGGTTTTGTATTAGCTTGTGGTAGCCCAGCTGAACATAAAGCATCACTTTGAGCGCTAGCTTTGCTTCTTGCAGCCAACCGACCTCTTTGCACAATTCAATTGAAATAACAAAAGAGTATCGCTAAAATACAATTTATACGGAAACATTTACTTTGACATCAAACATTTTTTGGGCTTCATTTGAATTAAGAGTCAAGAGGTACCTAAGGCCCCTTTTCCACGTAGTCAGGCCTAAGCTGCGTCTTCAGGATTACGATCGTGACTCGAGAAAGAGACATTTCCTCATAAGTTTCGTTTTAACTTCGCAAAACCAATTTTAAGACACGCAGAACTAAAGCGACCGATATAACTCGGTATATAGAAATAGCAAGTTGCAATGAAATGGCAATGGGCAGGCTACATCGCTCATAGAATTGACAACTGATGGGGAAGAAATGTTCTCGAGTGGCGACCACGAACCGGAAGATGCGGCGTAGGGCGGCCCTCATTAGGTGGACTGACGACTTCGTGACAACCGCGGGAAACCGATTGATCCAGTAGGCAAGCAGCCGCTCAAAGTGGGCTCTGTGGGTGAGGCCTATGTTTAGCAGTGGATGGCTTCAGGCTGTTGATGATGATCATGTATCGGATATAGAACGTATATTCAAAAATGAGACAAAAAATTCTCCAAGAAACTCCATGTTTTTAAAATATAAGTAGGTACTTTCGTATACTTACGCTAAGTAAGTAAGTACCTATAACAAAGTAAACCTTAACGCCCAAGTTTTCATCTTAGGTGCTCGAAAACACAAACTTCCGCAACATCACACCTAATTTAAAGTATTCAACCTTTTAACCTTTAAAGATAAAGTATTTTCATTTAAAATTCAGCGGGGAAACAAATCCCTGCGGAATGAGGTGATAAAACAGCCCGACGGCTGGCTTTATCCTGTTCACGCGGAAAAGCCTTTTTAATTATATACTGGCTTTAGAAATAATAATTATGAGTGAGATTACGCATCATCATGGGCTTATTGGTCTCTTGGGTACTTTGAAGCCAGGTCTTTAACGGTTTGATTTGTGAAAGTGTGTCGTGAAGTCATGTGCATGCAGAGTTCTGCGGGGTGATCACGTAACTTTGACAGCAATGTAACAGGAGAAATTTCATTCGGAATATGAAAATTTTCATAGTAACTATGCACATAAACTGCGTATTGAAACTGTCAAATCCATACATTTTTGTGTTTCTATTGGTTGCAATCAAGTTACATAATCGCCTAACTGAATTCGCGGCTGTCCCACAGCAATTTCTTTTGTAAATTAAATTGATTTTCAGTACGAGGCAGAAGGGCCAAGTTTAAATACATGTTTCTATATATGAGCATGAGATAATTATGTAAGCATGACCTAGCGCTGACTCAAAATCCGGTCCCCAGCCAGATCTACATCCAGCCGCTAGTCGGGGTGGGTTCTGACGAAACCGCGGCAGAGGTTTTTCTTGCGTATGGAACCCAAAACTCAGTAATCAATCTTTTAATTAACTGTATACTCACATAATTGTATTTTAAGTCTGGATGCATGTAGTCCACACCTGTAGACAATAAATTAGAATTAATAGTTTAAAAGTCACGCTCTTCTCTACCTGTATTTAATAATTAGAGCATTCGTATTTATAATTTCTTTATTTAGACATTTGTTTCATTGTTTATTTTTAATTATAACCCCATTTTATAAACTCTTTTATTATGAATGTTTTATGTTAGGTCCTGTCAAGAATAGACAGTAGCAGGCTTGCCTAGTAATACCTATTATTCTTGCCCAGCGGATACAACAAAACACATCCAATTTTTTCAATAATGTCATCTGCATAGCGATTCAGGAGACCTCAGCGCTGAGGCTCAGCGCTGAGGCCTCGATTCAACCAACTTTTATTTGAAAATAGAACGGAAAGCTCTCCCCTAGCTCATGCCTTTTGCAGAAACGATGACGCTATTTCCGTTCTATTTTCAAATAAAAGTTGGTTGAATCGAGGCCTGAGCGCTGAGCCTCAGCGATGAGGTCTCCTGAATCGCTATGCTGATGTTAAAATTTAGTTCAATGTTGTATTTTTTATTAAGTAGATAGATACCTACCTCTTTCTGGTTATTTTATTTGTTTTATGTAGTCTTATTGGTACAGTTGTGGGGGCACTTGAAGTATTTCAATTTTAATTTCAATACTTTATTTGCATTCCACAATGTCGGTAAGTAGTTATCAACATTTAACTTTTTTTTAGCATTACATAAATAGGCTCTTACCATCATCCATAATAGCAGTGGTAACATTGACTCCCGTGTAGCCAAGCGCCCAAGCCGCTTCCACGTTCAAGTCCAGCTTAGGTTTCCCCCCGTTCTGTCCCGTATTCTTTAGATACCACTGAAGGGGGAAGTAAGGGTCCCTTGGCTCCGGTAGCGATGTTATGGTCTCCGGCAGACGGAGCGGTCCGTACCCTCGCTTGACTCGCTTGAACCCTGTCTGCTGAACCGCTGTGTGCACCTGGTGAAGAAAAATATGTAATTAGGGAGAGAAAACTCGTTAAATCGCCTCGTTTTTCTATTATCTTTAGTTTGCAGGCGTCCCACGGTCACATTCGGATAGTTCTCATCCAAGCTCTTTGGTGGTCACACAGTTATATTTCCATCTTCATCTATGGACAGTTATCAAAGATATTATAGTCCTTAAAATTTTAGCAACCGGCGGGATTTGAACCCGGGCCCTCCAACTCCCGGATTGGACGCTCTATCAATTAAGCTATGGTCACCTGACCGCTAGCTGCGAAAATCTTGTGTTTCACCGACTAAGCAGTCGTGGCGACAGCTATAGTACCTATATTAGACAGGCCCATAAATAAGACTCAATCTTTCATTCGGTCAATAATCGTTCATTCCCCACGATTAATAAGTTATGGTGAAGTGACGTTTAAAATAAACGTATTTTATAGCGAAATAATGCTCATAACGTAGAAATTTTACGGTATGACAATGACAGTATGACTAATTGCCTGTGCTCATAGTCATGACATAAAGGTCATGACATTCCAAAAAACTCATTCGTTTATTGCACAACGCTAGTTGCACACAAGTACTGTGACTAATTCAGGGCGGCACGTTTCGACTGAGACTAAACAGCAAATGAAACACTTGCGAGTTTTAGGGAGCTACAGCGCCATCTTGTTTTGCTTTGGTAAATTAAAAACCTGGTGTTCTAAAATAGAATTATACAATATTTATTATTATGAGCTATGAAATTAAATGCCAATAAAATATTGACCGTTTAGAGTGGTAGGTGATTATTATAAGCATAGTAACATATTCAGTAATCTATGCTACAGGAAGTTTCATTCTTTGAATGAACCAAAGACAAAAATTACGATCTATTTAAAAACGTTTCTCTCCTTAACGAGAGGTTTTTATGTGTAAATCTGTAAGGGATTTATTCTGCTCGCAAGAAATAACTAAACCATACAGATTTCAGCTCCGTACCAAATAATCACAAATTCTCGTAATTTGAAACGTACAAATGTTTTAATCACAGAGCTATAAACCAAATGAGGCTTCGCACTTAGATAGAGACGAAATTAATCATCAGAGAAAGCGCCTTTTTTTTGCTCTGTGGTTTCAATCTATCTACATACATAATAGTCCAACCCCCTAGTTTCTCATTCGTTTGTTAATGTTAAAATCAAATCAACTTAAAAATACAGAACGCTCATTGGTTTAAGATAGCCGATGATCAACAGGCATCCAATGGGCGTTCCGTATTTTTAATTTGACATGAGATGAGCTTAACTTTCAAACGTACGGAAAACATTGGGTTAGTCTCATCCATGTCTCATCAAATTCTCATAGGTACCTATTTGTGTATTCTGTTAAAATGTTAAACGACAGATTTTTCGATTAAAATTGATATGATTGTGAAATGTTATACAAAAAGTAAACCAAGTTGTAATTACGTACCAGGATTGCCTCTCCGATTGTAATCGCAATTGTTGAGTACCATCTGCGTCCGGCTGACATCTGGGATTACCCATGATGTATGATGGATGCCGCCCTTGACCTTCCTACAATCTGGGCAGGATTATGGTCACGGCTATCTTTTATGATGAATATTCATTACTTTGGTGATTATTGATACAAATATTTGAAAAGGATGAGTACGAGTAAGACTTACAGGTACTCCAAAGGTTTTTGTACAATTTTTACTTCTGAGCTTATATAGCTATTCATAGGAAAATAGAGTTTTGATAACGTTTTATTATGTATTTTTTTAAGATATAAGTTAGTGTAAAGTGCAGTGTAAGAACACAAGAACAATGTGTCATCGCCTTAATAGAGACAATAAGAAAAGTATTATTGAACACCTTCTTAGATAATAAAGTTTCTAGAAGTTTAGGTTAAATTTTAAATACTTATTAGCCAAAAGATGGCTAGATCGTAATACTTATTAGTAGAGTGCTTATTTTTATGGGTGCTCTAGGAAATATAAAAAAATGTATTGTTTAAATTTATTTGTTATTTATTATAATTTGATGTTAGAGCTTAGTCAAATCTATGTATTGCATTACAGGTTTGTCTGTTTCTATAAAAAAAAAAGTTACTTGACAGCCACAAAGATAGACCATAAGTAGGGTTCCTTTTTTATAACCTGAGGTACGGAACCTTAAAAAAGTATACATAATATAAATAGACACTGAATCAAGTAGGCTAGCAAAAATCATTTAAAATGTAGATCATCTCTAGACTCTAGATAGGTTTAAATGCATTATTCATTTATTCATGGACGAAGCCTGAGAGCTTTTAAATAGAGTTTCTGAAGTTGTTTAATATCTAATATTACTTTTGATGGGCATAAACCGTAGGGATGTAATAATAATAAATAAATAATAATAATATGTGTGGACATTTCACGCAGCGCCATCTAGCCCCAAACTAAGCAAAGCTAATACTATGGGAACCAGATAAGATAACTGATACAATACTTAGATACTTTTTATGTTTGTAAATACATACATAGAATACAATATAACACCCAGACACAGAACAAATATCTATGTTCATCACACAAATGTTTGTCCTGGATAGGAATCGACCCACAGCCCTCGGTTCAGAAGGCAGGGCTACTACCAACTGAGCTATCGGGCCCGTCAATCTATTCTAATTGTTCCTATTTGCGTTAGCGACGTGCGCGGTGCAGTGTCACACGCAAAATTAATAGTTTAGAGCTCCTTGTGGCAACTGTGCGTAGCCGTGACACTTAACATTAGACGGACGACTAGCTTGTTACACCATTCGCTGATACAAAAAACAACGGCGCGACAGATAAAATTATGGATATAAAGTGAAGTCACGTACATCTACTAGTATAGAAAACGGGATCTAACATAGATCAAGGAAATTGAACGTATTTTCTCCATAGATTAACAAAACTAATACCTAACCACATAATTCAACCTAACTAATAAGAATACTACAGCTGCTACGGCGTAGAGCTCCGTAGCAGCGTAGCAGGCAAACATTGTGGTCCCTTTGAAATTGATTGTATTTGGAAGGAATCTTTTTTTTGCGGCGGGATATTGGAAACTCAACCCTTAGTAGGTGAAATAAGGTGTTAAAGGTTATTTGAAGCATCGCGAGGGAAGCCACTATAACAATACATTTGTATTGCATAGAAGCAAGGTAAATAAATATACTGTAGAGCAATTTCAGCGCTCCACGTATATTCAGTAACATCTTTGCGGTATTTGATATTTTCCTTTAAAGACGAGATATTCCTTTGAGAGCGCGATATTTTCACGAAGAGAGCGTTTATTGGAATTTTCTCGCAGTTTATTTATGATATACCTTTGTAGATGTTTGAACTTTGATTCAAAATTCAACGCTTCTTGGTATATTATAATACAATATGCTTTACCTCTTACATCATCATCATCATCAGCCTGAAAACGTCACCTGCTGAATAATCCTCCAAAGTACTTTGAGTAGCTGCTTGCACCTTGCATCCATCGGCTCCCCCGTATCGTCGGTCCACCTAGTGGGGGCCCAGCCTTCGCCTTAGCTCTTAGCGCGATTCAAAATTGAGCCAATATTGGATCGCTTGTCAAAATCTTCATAGAAGCAATCCAATACAGGCTCTGTTTTGAATCGCACTAAAGCTCGTACTGTAAGCCCCTGGTCTGTGATCGCTATTCGAGCATCTGTTACATTACCTTCTTTAATTTTCTACTATGTTAGAATTATTTTAAAGCAGATAGAATGTAGCAGATAATACCCTTCCATCCCTCTCGCGTAGAAAAGTGGTTAGCCCTGTGTCAAAATTTTAAGCCATTCAAAGGTTTCTGACGTAGATTAATGACTGCTGGCTTACGAGAGCAGCTGGGATTGACCTGACATCCTCTTCGAAGCACACAGTTAGAAATACTTATTACAGCATAATTACAACTATCTACACTACATCAGCTTTCTATTTATAGCAGCCTGATTCACAAACCATCCGAACGGTTTTAGTTTGAAATAGTCAGTTGTTTTTCCTCTAATCTGTGATGATTTAAAATCTACATTTTCTTTCTCTTTTACCCTTTTTGGAACGCAAACAAACGGGGCCTCATATAATGGACTTGGTAATCATGTGCTCTCTTGCTCGCACGGACTTTTAAAATTGGCACGTGCAGGATGACAGGCGAAGTTCATGTCCAGAATAGTTACGCGATACGGGTGCTGAAGGCATGCTGAAGGAAACGAAGACTGTAGATTTTAAATCGAAGCTTTTTCTATGATAGACCTAGGATATTTTCATTACTAGGTCTAGATCTCTAGATTTTGTTTTGGCAACCAGAGTAGTTTTGAAAACGTCACGTAAATCGTTCACTCAAATACAACTGTCATATCATACCTTTACATCATGTTGACACCGACGTGCGACAGTAATAACGCCATATAAAAATGTAGACGTCTCATTCACACGCAGGAATACTTTATAAGTTCATGGTACGAGTTCGAACAATGTTATTGTAACCTTAAAATAATAATGCCATGAAACATGGTGGTTTTGTATTAGTTTGTGGTAGCCCAGCAGATGTACTTACTAAGGGATGTTGCTTTAGAAGACGGGTGTGCGAGATGGACCGGCGAGGACGCGCGTGTGGAAGCCCTCGGTGCGCAAAGTGCCATTCTGTGTCAGAGCCGAGTACCTGTTGAAGGAAGAATTTACAATGAATAAAGAAGGCCGCAACAAATACCATCGCATTAAAAGACGTTAGCTGTCTTTTAAAATGCTTTGCTATCGTATCAAGAAGATCTAGTTGCCATCTGTGATTTTGATTTTACAAAGTTTCTTAGTTTAATAAAAATAAATACATAATTTTGACTAACTCAACGAAAATATTCTAGGTCTAGTATTTTCGACTTTAGACTAACTATGTAATCAAGCAAAAAGCATAACTCTCAAATTAGGCGATTTGATTTGATAATAAATCAACTCATCCTACTTTAGATCAAATGCAAATTCAAGGAATAAATAATACACACGTAATGATAAAAATATACTTAAATACATCCAAAGGTTGCCTGGAAGAGATCGCTTTTAGCGATCGCCCATTGTAAAATTTGTTATCCTACAAAAATTGTATTATTATTTGGTGTGTGCAATAAAGTGTTTATCTATCTATCTATCTATATACATCCTAGTAAACTATTCTATTCTATCCTAGTAAACCAAAACTAAACGTGAAAAAATCACAGTTTCGTAAAGAAGAATGGAAGATCCTATGTATTTTAAGCCCAGGAGAAACTGGGAGCTCATCGCGTTTTCCAAAGTTTATCAGAGCGCCTGTTCGATGCAACGCGTGACCAAAATGCTGGCACTTATTAGCGTCAGCATTGCAATTCAACGAGGCAATGCTGCCAGCATGTTGGGTACGCTACCTACCGGTAGTGGACTGGATCATTTGGACTGTCTATAGGCCATCCTGGCTAGTTTACAGTTCAAATGTTATTTGTAGTAGGTAGTATAGTAGAAGTTCTAGTTAGTGTAGTAGGTAGTGTAGCAGTAGTTCTAGTTAGTGTAGTAGTAGTTCTAGTTAGTGTAGTAGTTAGTTTGAATAATAAAGGCACATTGCCCGTGAAAAAAAAGCAGAAACTGCAGAATGCACTGTTTGCTGTATCCCCGTTACGGAATGAGTCCATTTGAATTAGGTCGTTTTAATGAAATTCGCAATAAAATGGTTTATTGTTAGTTACTTTATTGCAAAAGTAAAATCTTTGTAAAATTAAAAGAATAATATGTCTGTATGTATATAGAGATTCTAGCAGAAATTGCTAGAAAATTTTTATATAAAATGTACATAAAAAAATATTCCCTTCGTAATTCAATTTGACGGATCTTTAAGTTAAACTTTCTAGAGAGCGAATTTTAGGTAAATTTTTCCTTTTCAAAGTTTAATTTGGCACGTAGAGGTACGAGCAAGAAAATGTTTCTTTTCTTTCTTTTCCCATATATAGATATAATAGGTATAAGTACCTACTACCAAAATATTAATAAAATGTTTTAAGGAATTTCTTTGGGTTGAAAAATATACTTCACAGCGTTAGGAAATTGCCCTTCAAATATTGTTTAATGTCGTGGAAAGATTATTCTGGCTAAAAGACGGGTCTATGAAATCTCAGTACGATTTCCAAACAATAAAGCAGGTGAAATATAATCGATAATATTCAAACCCAACCCATAGAAAAAGTTTCCATTCGAAATTCACGCTCTGCATCTTCTTCATCTACATTCAGGATGAAGGAGACGGAGAGTGTAGGTGGGGAATCGGGCTCAGCACCTGCTCAGCTCAACCTGTGCTGATGTTTTTTGATGATGATGCGAGATTCTTTTTATTTCAGTGTGTGAGTGGCACAGCAACTGTGACGTGACGCTGATCACCAGGCGAACGACGGACTTCACACGCCTTTGGTTTACATTTAAAAATATCTGCCTCTGATAAGGCTAAGTATACATAGATACTATACACACGCTTCTATAAATGTAGATTCTACCATGGAACCAGTCTCGTGTCGGCTCCGATCGCGCGGTATAATTGGCTATCAATAATTACTATGATGATACAATCCCCTTTGGAGACTAGTATGGAGGTAGTAGCTAGATAATATTCATTTTGATTTGAATACATGGCTTTACAAGACGACACACTACAGTAATACCCCGGACTTACGCGGTAAGTGGATCCGAGCTATTGCCACGGAAGTCGGAGTTCTGCTATGCATATAAAAACATATAAAATATTTTTAATCGGGACCAGAGTTTAAAGAAAACAATAATTTAGAAGAAAAATGATTAATAAAATGTAAGATAATAAAACAATTTACATTGTTATAAATAAAGTAACCTAAACCAAAGTTATTTTCATGTCGAAGGCTTCATATATTTTAACAATGTTGCCTGACGAGTTAAGTTTTTCTTCTTCTCTCGCAAAATTTCCTCGTAGCATATCAGTATTTTTTTATTCCCCATTTTGTAGTGGAAACGCATTCTAAATCTATTTTTTCTAAAATTTATAACCCCCTTTCAATTGAATTGAGTCCTTCTGTTAAGTTTGCAATTGTTATTTGATTTACCAATTCAACTAGGTCTAACGAATCAGTTTGTTCACTGTCTTGCTCATACTTACGCAAAATGAAAAACCACGTATCTCCGAAATCGCGTAAAATGAGGTAGCGTAAGTCGAGGTATTACTGTATTTTACTGCTAATAACGATAAAGCTGTTGTCTCAATTAGATACACAAATTTAACAAACCGTCATTATATTATTGAAGCCAACAACAAGAATCCCAACTCTATTGATTATCATTGATATTGCCAATTTCCGATTTAAGTATTACTTACTTATATGAAATTTTATACGCAGATTGCTAATACTACTGAGATTATTTTTTATCTGGGAAAACTAAGATTTCTACAGGAAAACCGATTAGTTCCGGGTGCAATGAAACCGTAAAGCACTCTTAGTATTAACAAAATGATTCATTGCAAACCTCGAGCTTTCATGTGTAAATAACTAGAGAAACGAAGCAAACTTATTTCACTGTCCCTAAGTCCAACAATTCCTGCAGCCCTCGCATAAATCCTGCCCTAGCTGTACATAACCGTAACATTTATAGCCGTTCTGCAATAAAACAAACTGCCTTTAACATAAGGAGTACGAACGGCTGGCTCAAACGGCTTTATGGCCTCAACTGGCAATGTTCAGCTGTGAAAATGGTAAGCTATTGTTTAGATTAATGTTCTAAACCCTTGCTTCTTTTTGTTTGCCTTTTGCAAAAATTCACTATGGAAAATCATTTTTGATTTTTACAATTTCACATACAGTGACAAAAAGAACGTGAGGTTTTAAAACTTGTTTATTATAATAAGCTTGCTATATTTGGCAAAGCACTTGGCAATTTTATGTGAATATATAAAACAATAACTTAAAGGAAGTAGGTAGGTACTTTAATCTTGACTTGAGAAAGTACTAAAATTAGCAGGGGGGCAACCACAACGTATTACAGCATTATTACTTCAATATTACTTCAATTATACATTGACAAATGATATAAAAGTAAGAATACTTTAATGCAGAGCCAGAGCAGTTTTGATGACGTCACGTTAAATCGTTCACTCAAATACAACTGTCATGTCATACCTTTACATCATGTTGACACTGACGTGCGACTGTGATAACGCCATATAAAAATGTAGACATCTCGTTCACACGCAGGATACTTCATAAGTTCATGGTACGAATTCGAACAATATTATTGTAACCTTGAAACAATAATGCCATGAAACATGATGATTTTGTATTAGTTTGTGGTAGCCCAGCTGGTGTGTTGTTTATTTTTATGCTAATGCCACATTTCAAATTCTTTTTAATATTGCAATTTTTTACCTTAATCTTACGACTTAATACAGTTAAAATAAATTAGAACTTCTGTGCGGATTTAAACTGTGCCTATCCACTGCTTTTAAAATGTGAAATCTTTGTCATAGCTTACCATTATAATAGGCTTGTGTCCTGCTATTAAAAATTAACAAGTTAATATTATTTTAGTAAAGTAGGTTAAAACTTAATGCAATAATTGAAAGAATTAGTAAAATCTGTAAATAAATCACGGAGTAATAAGCTTTTCAAGTTTCATCGCCTGTCCCTTTCTCGCAGGACAGAGCATCCCCACAGCTACTATGTAACTGTGGGATATGATGTCACATGCCAAAGAGATTGTATGTAAATCTACCACAGTAATAAGGTACTATGGAGGTGGAGGAAGTGACGTCACTGCGCGTTTGAACTGTCCCTTTATATTCCTGTATTTTAAAATGCTTGTAACTTGGTCATTTTTTGAGATATTTAATTTTTGTTTTCACGACTGTTCATTTTTTGAGGAATATTATTAATTTATGCAATAAAAAATAGCAGGTCACAAGCCTATTATTGTATTTGCAAAGGGTTATTCTCAAAATCCAAATCACAATTTGACTTAATCTCATTTTAGCAAAATGACTACAATTTTCTAACAAAGGGATACAATGAACAACCAAAACTATTATAAAGTAAACACCTAAGTAAGTTTGTATCGGAATAGTTGTTAATATAACTGGGTGCTGTAGATATGGCTGTACCCTTAGAATAAGTACCTATTCTAAAATATTGTGTGTTATTAATTATTATTATATTAAACTCAACCGGTATTGTTACCAGCACCGTAGGTACATAATATTGTATGAAGTTCAACGTGCTGAAACACCCGCCGGAAGTTCCACTTCACAATAACTTTTAGGTTTGTAAGCAGTCAGGACATGTTGTTTACAATGTTACCTACCTATAATAGTGCTGACGATAGCAGTGTTTGCGTTTTGCAAGAGTACTTTTTGTACGCGAATAGAAACCTTATTGTTATTGCATGAGGTTAGCTTTTAGAATGAATAGGTAACCGTCAGGCAGATTGTAAAGGAAAAGGGCAGGGATGCATGGTGGTAATACCCTCGATGAAGATAAAATGGTAAATTGACCTCCAATAGAAAGTGTAGAGTGAACAATTAAAAGGAAAGGATAGATAGATGTGGTGTTAGTTAATAATGGTTCTGAAGGTCTATAATTACAGTACGTCTTCTGGATAATTATTTGTGCTGTGATGTTATCACATCATGGTTAGGGTTATCTATCATAACCCTAACCTTTAGTGTAATTATCCCAAAAGGTTAGCTTGTATCTATACCAAAATAGTACTCTCATTTCAAAAACAATTTAACTGGTAGTATTGCTGAAATTACTGAAAACAATATAAGATACCTACTTTTCATCCCTAAAAACCAATAGTGTCATCTGTGAAAACCGGTCTTAGGTCAAACCAGTGTCTATTAATTCCTAGGCCATGGAGATAAATTGTAAAGAAAGTATTGAGCAATTTTTCGACTAGGTTCTCAAAATATTTTTTTATTTTTTTCTTCTATTAGTTTGTTGCTATATCTTTTCTAACTATGTGTGATGATAACATGTGTGAATTTTATTATAAATTGTAAACTATCGACCTATAACTATGTTATCAAGGAATAAATGATAATGAGAATAAATAAATAAATATGTGTGGACATTTCACACGACGCCATCTAGCCCCAAACTAAACAAAGCTTGTACTATGGGAACCAGATAACTGATAAACTACTTAGATACATTACTGTTTGTTAATACATACATAGAATACAATATAACACCCAGATGCAGAACAAACATCTATGTTCATCACACAAATGTTTATCCTGGGTAGGAATCGAACCCACAGCCCTCAGTTCAGAAGGCAGGGCTACTACCAACTGAGCTATCGGGCCCGTCGAATAATAATAACTCAGTACGTAACTCAGTATAACGCCTGATATCTTTCTTTAATTAAAGTTATTCCCACAATACATATTAATGCCAATCTACTTACGACTTACGACTCAACTTCTGACCACACTTTCTTCGCAACGTTCAACAAGTACAAAACAAAATACCTACTCAAACGCTCTAAAATATATTCTTACGCAACTCGGCTGCAGTTAGCAATTTAAGTTATTTGAACTCGAGCTACTGGATAATACCATTAAGTAATGAATGAGAGGAGGTAGGAGAAAAGGGGTAAACTCACCACCCACCCTTCACCTAAGTTCCATTATCCGCAGTTAGGTCAGAGACCTACAATCCTGCATGGAACCTGTATAAACACGATACCACAATCTTCGCTAGAGGTTTGGTTAGACTTGTACCGTAATGGATTTAAATTGAAGGTTCAATAGATATAGAGGTCATTATTATATTGAAATGACCTTTATCGAATTAATGCCCTATCATTAATTCGATAATCATAATCAGTTAATTGGGTAGAAGCGAGAATTATTTTGGTTATGGCTTATAAATTACGGCTACAAGCTAGATGCTGCCACTTAACCTATAATCTCTTGTGTCAGTTCTCTAAAGTATGTGATTATATTAAACTAAAGTGCTGGTACCTATTTAAAAATTACCCGGTGTTGGGCGCCAAAAATAACAGAAATATTTACCCAGAGTAAAACCTTTTAGAGTAAATGTAATTTACAATGGAGTAAATATAGACCGCTCTGAAACTGAAATCTGAATTGAAACTACGGTCTATGAAAACCTATAAACCGAGAGAGCCGTCTTAAAACGGAAATTTCTAGACAACAGAGCATCGAGCACACTCATGCTGATCCAGGCCTTTGTAGTTGTTTTGTAGTCACCCAAGATTCCATTTGCGAAAGTGGAAATGGAATTGTGAAAATAGACTATATAGTTCCACTTTACTATCCGCTTCGTTTATGAAATACCTTCATAAATAAAGTTTACTTCTCTTTTTTACTAGTTAAATGCAGGACCACTGCAGATTCTCTGAGATCACTGTAACCTGAACATGTGGCGCCCAAAATGGCTCATTATTGTGGATATAAAAAGACTTATTTTAAAGATCGTTACAAATCCCTAAATGAAAGTAAAATAGAAAGAAAAATGTATTCGGGTTATACGAAAACTGCAAAAAAGTAAAAATACAAAATAGCGCCCAAACGGGGACTAAGAAAATATGTTAAAAAAAAACAGAATCAGACTCGTGTTCCATTTGAATCAGGCAGCTGCTAAAGGCATTTACAAGTGAGACATTCGTACGTCGGCCAAAAAGGTCACATATCCACATATTTAGTTTTGTATCAACAGACAGTTCAGATTGAAAATATAGAGCAAGTATTTGCATAACCACGGCTTTGTCTACAGCCTCAGGGAACAAGGCTCTTTCGTAACTCTTGTATTTACCGAGATAAGCCGAGACGCCGTATTTATGTTTTTGTTTGATTAATTAATGGAGAGGCATTTAAGTGGTCTTTCATCTGTGTATTAATTCTAGCATGCTTACAATATTGCGAGATTTTATAGATAAGTAAGAGTAGGTATTTGAATTTCTTTGAACACGTAATTAACGAATTAATTATAACGTATTTATGCAAATAAACTTGTTAGATCGAGTAGGTAAATAATTATCGCAGATTTTTCATTCAGGGTTAATATACTTACATAGAGTACAAATTTATTTATATTTGTCATAAACTACATAATAATATAGTTTTGCATGTTTGTTTCTGTTGAACTACCCCTCGTATTTACATTCATGTAAGAGAATTCTTAGAAGTTAATAGAATTCTGTTGACATTTACTTATCCCTTCCTCTTCCTCAAAACTAACTCCAACTGTTTACGTTGATGATCTGTGTGACCTTTCCTTTGAATCATTAGCACCCTGGTAAATCAAATAAACGAAGGTAAATAATTACATATCTCCAAACATCAGAGGAAAGTTAGATATTTTGAAAACTGGATGGAACAAGTTATTTCTGATATTTTTTAGTAAAAATTAGCTATTTTCATGTAATAAAGCTTGTTTGGTTATTACCCAAAATAACTCGCCTCAGACGTTATTGTGTGGATAATCTTGACACTGTTTGTTCTCGATACATGTTATTAATATTTATAACCTTATAATTATTAAGAAATTTCTCTTATACCCAAATAATATTGGATTAAAATTAAACTGCTGAAAACGATACCTATCTATAGTACCTACTTACGTTACGTAATCGCGTTTAAAAAACCCTACTTATATCATTTAAATTGCGAATCTTTATTGGATCATCATCATCAGACTGAAGACGTCAACTGCTAGACTTACGTCTCTGCATGTTATAATATACTCCAATTACAGTGTGGTAATACCTCCACTAGGTGGACAGACAACTTGGTGAAAACAGCGGGGACCCGATCGATGCAAGAGGCGAGCAGCCGCTCAAGGTGGCGCTCTCTGGGGATGCCTATGTTCAGCAGATGATGAGGATGATGATGATGACAGTGTGGTAGGCTGCCTCAACTTCACTCAACAGACTTTCAATCAGACATTTCCCTGCTACTCTAGTAAGAACTCTTGTTTTAACTCAAATCCAACTATTTTAAAACATAACACTCATGATTTAGAAACGCTCAGATAAGTATCTATTCTAGATTCTATTAGCTACTATTTCAATTAGCTTCTCGATTAACTGAAAGTCGATCCACTTGTCTATTTTGGAGTCGTACTTTTGAGAACCTTGTCAGTAGGTACTCGTTCTAATGATGAGTGAGCATTGACAGGACAAAGAAGACGGGCTTACCTCTTAAAATACAAGATACAAGTAGATCATTTATTATTTTCGCTTCATATTAAGTGAAAAAGAAAACCCTCCATCCATCGTCCATTGATGTCAAGTTCAGGGTTAGATGTCGCAATAACGTGACAGGGTGAGAGCGCGTGCGTTCGCCATTTTGTCTTGTTGGCGGAAAATGACACATGACGCCAGAGACGCGGGAATAATACTTTATTCGTACGAGGAAAAAACCTACATTATTTTTGCTTATTTGTAAGCAGTCGGTGGAAGATAAAAGTTTTCTTATCAATCAAAATGAGTTAGACCTAACCAGGTACTGTTAAGGAATACGAAATATTATCTAGGAAACTCTTTATCTGGATCGCGTTTTGTCCCAGGTTTCAAGCTAGCCTATCTAGTCCCAGTTAATTCTACTTCCATACTTTACCAAGATTGATTCGGCGGTTTAGAGCCACCCATTAAAATCGCAGATCGCCCTGAACTCGGGACTCTAAGCCATAAAGTTTTTTTTTAGAATGAATGACGTGACGAGCTGGTCGTTCACCTGATGTTAAGCAATACGGCCGCCCATAACAGTTGCAGTGTCACTCGGAAATTAAAATAAAAAAGTTTCACGTGAATGCGAACCGCAGAGCAAAAAAAACGCTTTGCGAAGCATCATTTATTCCAATTCTCTGTGATGCGTACCTACGTCATCCTGAAACATCAGCACGATTACTATATAAAGTCTAATTTGCCCAGTAATCTCTCTAGCTCCAGTGAAGCTACCCAAAGGAAAAATTGAGTAGGTAGTCCATACAAACAAACAATGAATAATCCATCAGCATTATGAACATCTGTAATTCATACCTAGCCCACCTCTATATAACCACTATGAATAAAAGAAAACGTCCATTATCCGAGCTCTTTGACCCTCATTCATTGCTCTTATAATAAAGCTGCGGAATAATAGGGATTCTACAGAGTATATCAGCTTGCACGGCTTCAGGAAACCGGACGCCGCAGGAGGTCGGAGCCTTACTTGTAACTTCACATGTGTTGTATGCTACAAGTAAGAAACGTGTGTTCTATTATCTATTTTGACCATAATAAATTATTAAAGTCTTAATAATCTACGAGTATAACCTATAATTAATATTATAAAGATTTGATTGCTTGCATTGAAAAGGCTCCGAAATTACAGAACCGATTTGAACAATTCTTTCGCTGTTGGGACGCTACTACCCTGGGTGACATAGACGACTATATTATATTTTCGAAAAATTAGGAATCCTTACTAAAACTGCAATAATGTAACCCTAGGAGAGGTGTATGTAACAGGGTTACGGCGTAAAACTAGTTAAGCTATTAGCATGGAGTCTCGTCCGGTACAAACGAAAAATAGCCCGAACGTGAAAAAAATTTAGTTATCGTGTCGCGAGCGTTACCAGTTAGTGTCCAGTGTATTCATTTGGCCCAATACTTTGCCAACACGCAATAAATGTCGCTTGATAATCATGCGTAATGCAGAAAAAAAAATATTTTGTAAAATAGCCCGAGTTATTACGTTGTATAGGATGAGGCATCTGTACTGTAGGTATTATATTATCTGGGCTATTAGTATATTATAAAGCTAGGTAACAATAATACGAAGAAACAAACAAAGTTTTTCATTTATTAATGAACAAGTTGACGTACTGTCTTAAATTATGGATCAACCACAATATCTTAAGCTCCATTATAGGGAGATAAAAATGTTCCTGTCCCGGCGCCGTGGTTTATTCATGGTTTATTTTAGTAATTACTCACCGAAATCGCGCTTATTACTCGTGGCTGTTGTTTTTCGTAATTATAACAACCTTTTTGCTGTAAAATTTGGTGGAAGTGCCGGATATTATCTGGCAAAATACCGAAATACGAACCAAAACTAGAACTGAACCAGAAGGCGCAGCTTAGGCCGACCCCCCATTAGGTGGACTGACGATCTGGTAAAAAAAACCGCGGGAAGCCGATGGCTGCAGAAGTTGAGCAGCCTCTAAGTGGCGCTCCCTGGGGGAGGCCTATGTTCAGCAGTGGACGTTTTCAGACTGTTGATAATAATGATGATGTACCAAAAAGAGTAAAGTATTGGTATGTAAATTTTTAAATACCTATTTATTTTATTCGGTTTGTGGCGTTCGGAACGCACCTCTACTGTGTTTCTGAACGCACGACTTTGACGTTGACGTGACACGTTGACAGATCAGTTCACGCGCCAATTCGGCGGTTACGAGAAGAATTTTTTCAAGATCATTAAACCATTCATTTTCGTTTTTGCTTCAACGGCCTTTTTTAGAGCCTTCAGTAAAATATCCACCATTTTACTGTTGGCGTTTTGACTGACAAAATATGACTTTGACTTGACATAACCGTACAAATTTTACTCACTTGACATTGGCAGAATTATTGCAAAACAGCGATAGAAAGCCACTAAAGAAGAAGAAGAAGAAGAAGAACTTTTCCCGAGAGAACATCTCAGCTTTTGCTACGGCAACCAAGTGATTTATAATATCCGACTGCTGTAATTAGTGTAGCTCTAGCCCTAACTACTTACCACCTTTGTTACGTGGACTATTAGTGTGTGCAACGTGTGCGGACAATACAAATACCTACCTACCTACTCGAAACAGTGGTTTCATTGCAAGAGATCCTACATCCTAAGAGTAGGTACCGTTCGCCAGCAACAGAAGTTCAACAGACAACCGGGACTGCCACAGGCACCCGCAGGTTATACTCGTTATTTTTGCATGAGTATAAACAGAGTCATTATGTCTGTCTAAAGTCATTTTCTTCACACAATTTCAACCCTCCCCCACAGAGCGCCACCTTGAGTGGCTGCTCCTCCTGCATCCATCGACTCCCCGTGGTGCTGGTGGGCCTACACTGCGTCTTCGCCACTTGAGACCCTTTCTTCCCCATCGGTTGTCAGCTCTACGAGCGATGTGGCCTGCCTACTGCCACTTTAACTTGCTAATTCGTAGAGCTATCGGCGATTTTAGTTCTCCTAACTACTAGCATTATTAACTATGTAGTAGATTATGCTTCTAACAAACATAATATTAAGTAGATAAGACAAGCCAAAGGAGTTAGGTACTTTGAGTTTCAGGCACGTGCCTGAAACTCCAAAACCACGTCCTAAAAGCCTTATTGGAGAGCTTTCCGTAAAGTTATTCACAAAGTCGTCTTACCTCCAGATAACTCGAAGATAACGCTCTCTAGCTTTAAAAGGATGTACGAGCTGCGATTCCCTATACAAATATACATTCATTCATTTCATTTATTTATTCCAAAACAAAACATTTGTATGGGAAATCAAGAAGTACAAGCAAAATACACACAACACAATAATAGTTCAAACCATTAGATTCCTACCTACCAGCAAAATTTGTCCAAACATATTCTCCTATTTCCTTCCTGAAACGAATTAGAAAACGAAATATGACCTCCCGGAAATCCCAAAAAATTCCCGGTTATTGTCTGCTACCGTGATCAAAGGACTACCAAACAAAATTTTAAAAAATTTGTGGTTTTTTTTTTAGATTTCTTTTTGTTTTTTTGTTAATGCATAAAATAATTAAATCGATCCACTTTTGGAGGAGGAAACAGGGAAACACGAAACATTGATCTCGTCAAGATTTCTGTAGGTATTATGGAGTCATCATCATCATCATTATCAGCCCGAAGACGTCCACTGTTGAACATAGGCCTCTCCCATAAAGCGCCACCTTGAGCAGTCATTTGCTTTCTGTTGCTGGTTTTGGTTTTCACCAGATCGGGCCAGCCTACGCTGCGTCTTCCGGTACGTGGTACTTTTAAATTTTTATTTTTTTTTTCTTAGATTATGGCTCTACACATAGTGTATTTAGCCAGTGTCAAGTATTGTAATTTTTCATCGTTATAGAATGTTTCACGTAAGTCAAGTCTTAGTCATAGTCATAGTCCAGTCTAAGTCAGGTAGTCAAAGTCCAGTCTAAGTCGTCTTCTAGTAAAGTGGTGGTAACTTTACTAGAAGCTTCTATGGAATTTTGGAAACAACACGAAAAACCACGTTTCACCACATTATATCACTTGCCCACACTCATGCTCGTAATTCAGCACATAATGCGTAAAACGCCACCAACTTTAAACATTAACACTGGAAAAAGCACAAGTTTTGATAAATAATACAATGCAACTACGTGAACTTTTCCGCGTTCCCGCCAAAACTCTTTTATTATTTATCTGAGCTCTATATTAAAAGAAGCACTTGTTATCGTAAGCCTTTGTGAAGTTTAATTTGCTTTGTTTTCGCTCTGAATTTTGATATTCTGTAAAAGCAACACAGATCCATCATGTTTTTATATAATTGAGTAGATTACAGCCTGCGGGCTATGAGTAATGGCTTTTATTGTTACAGCATAAACAAAGAGTATTAAAATATTCTGAGTATTAGGTCCAAATTGTGTTTTATGCTCGGCTGATTCACAATTTCAACTTTTTGAGGCTTCTACGGTGTTACCACAGTTTTGGCAAATTATCGCGTGGACTGAGTGGAAAGCACACGACCGACGTTTATCGTAGAAATAGAATTTGGGATGCTAAGATTATTAGAGTTTGTTTCATCGAATGGAGACAAAAACAGCGTTCAGTGTAACATAGCCAGCTTTCTTGCCATGCCTATATGAGAAGAAGATAGGAAGATGCCACCATAGCCTTCCGTCTATGACACTAGATGTGCCGCTAGTAGATCTAACATTGTTTTCAATATCAGTGGTTTTCGTATCATCTCCCAGTATTATACCTACTTATTACTATTTGTTTATATCTCCACGGGTTTATATCTGCGAGCAATAAAACTTTTGTTATCGGTTCCAGTCGACTATCCATGCACGTCAAAGCTACAATATATCTATTTATTTTTATTGATATAAGGAATAAGGAATATAAGGAATATATCTATTTATTTTTATTGATATAAGTATAATATGTAAAATATGTAATATGTATACTTATAAGTATTATGTCTATTATGAATATGTATTATGTTTATGCAGTTTTTATGATGTTTATTGTATATTATTGTATAGTATGTACGTTTATGAACAGCTTTTTGGGGAAACCACCGTCCATATATTTTTGCGTTATTCCTTTCCATGCATGGTTGTCTGGAAGAGATCGCTTTAAGCGATAAGACCGCCAATTGTAACACTTCCGTTAAATTTGTACTTTTATTTATAATTTGTGTGTTTCAATAAAGAGTTTATCTATCTATCTATCTATCTACACCACCTACGCTGTTCCCGGTACCTAAGTAAACATAAAAGCCTTTGTTTAAAACAGTAGAACTAAAGTTACGTGTTCGCAACGTATAGAAGGTATACGTAGGTTTTTAGTTAGCTATCTGGTGCAAAGTATCGGGAAAAGTTTAATCAATTTTGAGCAGAGAAAGAGCTCTATAATTTCCTATCTTTTTTTGTCGTCAGCGATTTTTGATTGGAGTTGTTATTCTGCCAAAAGAGGGAATTATTTGTGGCCGCGCCATTCACAGGCTGATTTTAAAAAGAATTGGATGAATTTGTTAGATACTCAGTTCTAAACGAATACCTTCAAATATGAGCAAAATCGCAATTAAAAAGTAGTCAAGATATATAAAATATAAGATTTGGGAAAGTTTGTGTTCGCGATGGCTACTGTTCGTACAACAGACACCGACAGCACCTACTTAAAACTATATTTTCCCAGTTACATTTCATACAAACGTACCTATATATGTATAGGTTATGAATGTGTATACATAAACATGTACATATTTTAGTGCAAGTCAACAGAAACACAAACAAACAGCCTCGTTTGCCTATGTTTGCCGACAGCCCTTGAATTAATTAGAATGAATGTTCATTAAGGGAGTATTCAGACGACGCGACGTGGTACTGTAGGTGCAAAGACAGTCACACACAAACGTTTGCCCCACAGAGCAAAAAAACTGCTTCGCCTAGAGCAAGCGTCATATTTTTCAATGCTCTGTGTTTGCCCCTTTGAATAATAAACACTAGCTACTAGAAACAAAAATGAAAAAGGTCGGCGGTGTGGTCTCGCGTACGTTTTCGAATAGAACTACCCCATCTCTTCCTGCCGTACGAGCCGGCTTTATAAGGGAATATTTTCTTCACTAAGCCGCATACTTTTAAATCCACCTATAGAGTTTCAAGAAAGTCAGAATTTTTAGGTTTCTGACTTGTCTTAGTCAACAGTGACGGCGGCTTTGCGTGCCTTCCCAATCACGGTGGCTCAGTTTTAAAATTTATCACGTTTTTATGGCAGTGACCCATCAAAGTAATGACCGTAGACGCTGTTTAACTCTCATCGAGCTTCGCTGACAACAGACGCCCAAAACTCATTTAAAGTTTAGCACCCGTATTCCCAACTCATCGAAAAATTCGAAAACGTTTGGATTCGAACTTTTCGCTCTCCGTCTTCTTCATTCTGAAGAATAGTGTATAGATTTCGATTAGAATTTGGAATAGGGGTGCTGGACCTCTAAGTATGTGCATAGTATGCGCGCTGAACCAGCGGGGAGTGGAGTAAGTAGTCGTCAATATCGTAATCATAACATGGTCAGCTAACAAACCTGTTTTCCCTATTTCATATAAAACAAAAGAGTGTTATTAAGTTTGTAAACAGAACCTTTGCAGGGCTTCGAAAACGTGACAATAGGCGCGCAGAGGCTTCATTCGTATTGTGAAACTGCGGTGCGTTTGGCACGTTCCAGCAGCGAACTGGGCCAAGCTGGACTAAGTTTGTTTAGCTGGTGTATAGGTTCGAGTGTTATTGTTTGCTTTGATGACTGCAGTTGAATTAATTACCTAGCTACCACTATTGTATTTCAAACGGATTCCCCGCCCGTTTCGCTTAACACCAGGTGAACGACTAGCTCGTGACGTCATTCAATCTAATTAAAAAAACTTTTCAAATTATGCCCGAAATTCACACACGCTCTTACGCTTCCGGATAATTAAGAAACCTAATGAAATGTGTTTTAACTATAAAGTTAAGGGAAAATGGGCAAGTAAATGCACCTGTAGGTTTAAAAAACTAAATTATTACTGTGGATAAAATATAATTTGTGATTGGTATTCATTGCAAAACTTCTTCATTATGAGCTAACAAATTTAATTTTAACTGTTGTAAATAACAATTAAAAACCTAAAATTGGCTGTAATAAGTTAACCACTAACTAACACAAACCTTTGCTTAAAGTTCTAACTAGTTTCAAAATTGCCTTCGCAATGAAATCGAATCAACAAAATTGTATTATAACTTAAATCTAATGTATTAGTGACGGGAGGAATGTTTACGGGTCTTTTATTTATTCATATAGATGGATTTTCCACTTGCTTGCAGATAAATGTCATAGGAATTAATATTGAAACTAAAAAAGTTTTGTTTGGGTTTTGCTGTCCACTTTTTCTACGGCCATACTGAAGGTATCAAACTGAAATTATTGATGGGCCGCATGCATAATGCATGCTATGCATGCAGTCCATCAATGACTTCAGTTTGATATGCATGGGTAGGCCATAATCCACCACGCTAACCTAGGGTTGGTAGATCACACGTCCTTGAATGTTGTGATACTCAAACACATAATGCCAGCATCTATAAAAATTCGATTCTATTTTCGAAGTTTAACAGTCAAGTGGGTGTGATGGCAACACTCAAGAGATTTGAATTGACCCAAGTGGAGTTCAACAATCATGCACCTTTATATTACAGGACCTATCACACAGTAGAGTTCACTTGTTTGCTCCTGAACCTATGACAAGCCGTGGGAGTAATGACGTCATCCATGGTGGTTATTTCTCAACAAGTTGTTTACAATACCTCGAGTAACGAGTTGACATGTTGCCCACCTTTCATCTTAGAAGTCAATACAATGAGTAAAGATAAACAAACCCCAGAACAAAAATACTGATGTCTTCAGTGGCTTATGAGAAATATTACAGGTAAATAGACAGATATAGATAGATGGATAGAAATAGACAGATACCTAGATAGATGTAGATATAAATAGATAGGTAGGTAGATAAACGTATAGACAGATATATGGATGGATGGATGGATAGAACTCTATATATTGTCTCACCAATAAAATATAATTACATGTAGGAATAAAGCAAAATTTCTATACTCTAGGTACCTATAGAAAAATAAACTGTCACTGAAATTCCGTTAAAATATTGACGAAACTAAACTGATTGGTGCTCCGTCTCCGACCGAGATTCGCTTACAAAAGTAATTTTACGCACCGAATCCCTTTTCAAAAGTAAATTAGGTATTTCAGTTTTAATTGAAAATGGAGGACTTAAGAACTGCGACAGACGGAATTCGACGGCGCAAAGAAAATATCCAATTTTCTTAAGATTTACTTTCAAGCGAGTTTTATTTTTGGCATTTTCTAATATATTTAATTTGATCGAAGGATGACACTGTTTTCGTTTGGACGGGCGTTGTTTTTGAAGGATGGATGGGAATTTACCTCTAACCTTATCGTTTTGTTTGATCTAAGGGCTTTGCCTTTTACCTTGATTATTCACGGTCGTACTTCAAGGCCTACCTACACAAGTTTGACACCTTATCCTACTGAAACGAAATAGAAACCAATCTCAAACTTCAATACACAGTCTCCGTAGTGTGGTGGTTGAGCAGGTCGGCTCATCACCAGGAGGTGGCGGGTTCGATTCCCGCGACAGGACAAGTATTTGTGCACAGAAATAAAAGCGCAAATACTTGTTTTGTGTTTGGGTGTTATGGGACCATGGTCCTCGTGGTTCCTGGGTCCCTACATACAGAGGATCCTAGTTAGGGTCCAGGATATACATATGGGATCGTTGGGCGTTATTTATTAATATACGTTAATGGCATGTTGACGCACTACGTAATTTTTTAATTTTTTTTTTAATAATAGGATTATGAATGAGAACTGTAAACCTGACGTCACTAAAGTAAAGTTTCTTGTAGCTTCTTCCTTACAGATGTAATAGAAGCTGCGGATCGGAGTTTTCTATTCTATACGGTGCCGGATTGCTTGCACCTGTAGTAGTTAAAAAATAAATAAATAAATAAAATAACGCCCAACGATCACATACATAGATCCTGAACCCTAACTAGGATTCCCTGTATCTAGGGACCCAGGAACTACGAGGACCATGGTCCCACAACACCCAGACAAGTAAGCGTTTTTTTTTTCGGGCACAAATACTTGTTCTGTCGCGGGAATCGAACCCGCCACTTCCGGGTTGTGAGCCGACCTGCTCAACAACCACACCACGGAGGCTGTCAAAAGTTACGTGCTCACAACAAAAAAAAAGAATATTTAAAATATTTTTGGTGTCGCTGGCTTTCTCCTGAGTTAAGATAAAGCCATTATAAAAATACAACGCGCTGTACGCAGTCACTTACGTGTCTTGAGTGACTGATTGGCAGACAACGTACCAAAGCGAAGCACTTAGAGGCATTAGGAGGATGACTAATTTATTTATGGAGAGAATTTTTGGTTAGATGTAAAAAAGGTTATTTAGTCAAAATAACCCCTAATAAAAACATTTGAATAATAGTAATAAGTTAAACATTTGAAAATAAGGGTGAAACCGCGGAGTGCCTTTATTAGTAACGAACAATGATATTCTAGAGGTAATTATAACAACAATTTTACTCTCTCATCACCCATGTTAATATTTTCCAATTAATTCACCATTTATCCTCTTATTTTACTTCATTATCATGGATGTTTGTCCGGTATAATTTTAGAAATATCTTATTTCCGAGCAGCCAAGCTTCATTTCCTTCCGCTCAAAGAGAGCCTGTACGAAAACACGAAAACGTTTATTAATAAATAACACGTGCTTTAATTTGTTTTTATAATTTATTTCGAGTTTCGCGTCGCATGTTTTTCAAGCGTAAATTATCATCTCTCAAGGCTTTCTAAGAAGGAAAAAGAAAATATTGCCTGCTGGCAAGATAATAAGGTATTTTAGTAATATAATATGAAAATGTATATGTATCTGATGCACGAGCTGGAAGTACGAGTGTCCAGTCTCTCAGGGAAGACATGATTGAGCGCATGAATTTAGCTTTGCAAGCAGTATCCGATTGGGGCAATGCCAATCTTGTTAAATTTAATGCCTCTAAAACACAGGCGTGTATATTCACCGCAAAACGGAGTCCATTTACATATACTCCTACTGTCCGTGGTGTAGCAGTTCCGGTAACTAATCACCTAGAGCTGTTAGGTGTATCGCTAACTTCGAACCTCAACTTTGGCTCGTACATCGAGGGAAGGGCTAAATTGGCTGCACAAAAGCTGGGAATCCTTGGGAAGGTTAGACAGTATTTCACATCAGGACAGATCTTAGATCTATATCAGGCACAAGTCCGGTCATGTGTGGAATACTGCAGCAATCTCTGGGATGGTTCGGCTAAGTATCAGCTTGAGACCCTCGCTTCAATACAGAAACGGGCTATAAAGCTCATTGGCGACGATACATTAGTAAAGGCTAAACTCCAAAGCCTTGAGCATCGGCGAAAGGTTGCCAGCCTCTCGGTTTTTTACAAGCTGCACTTCGGAGAGTGTGCGATGGAATTGCACAACTTAATTCCCCCATCCCCATTTTACCACCGGACATCAAGACGCACGGAAACACGGCATCCGTATGTGGTAGAGATTCCTCGAATACGTACAAAGCGGTTTGATTCTTCGTTTATAATTTGGACAGCGAAGGAATGGAACACCTTACCAGCGTCATTGTTTCCTGACAAATATAACCTGGGAGTTTTTAAGGCTAGAGTGAACCGGTATCTTCTAGGCAAGCATGCTCCATCGTCGACCGCGTCATCACTTACCATCAGGTGAGACCGTGGTGAAATGTTAGCCTATCGATGATAAAAAAAAAGCAACAAACGTCGAGTTCTTCATTCGGGCAAAATAATATAGAGTTAAACGCCTGATAGCGTTATATCGTAGCGTCTATTATAAACACCCAGCTAAATGAGAATAGAACTGGTGGTAGGAGTTTTCTGCAAAGTTCGTCGAGGTAACACATTGCTTAACTTTATGGATCGATTAATAGTGATAAGCTTTTTTTGCCAGTAATGTGGTATGGATAATATCTTGACACAAGTGGGTACTTATTCCGTAGCTATCTCGGCCTGAATCCTATGCCACGCCCACCATATCCGTTGTTGACATCCATTCCACTTAATGCCTTATTAAATTACTAATTAATTACGTGTATTAAGATAACATTATCTGATTAAGGGATATGGTAAATGAAAAGCGCCGATCCGACCAAGGTAACGAGCTACGACTGCGATCTGCTCACCGAGGCCTTTTTTATGAGAGTGAATGAACAGTGAACACCTAGTATAAAGGTCTAAACCTAACGTGTCACTCGTACCATATCAGAAAGAAACATAAGCACTGGATCTTTTACCTATTTCTGTAACGGAGATAGAGTGGTGTACCCCTTTTCAGGGGCCTTACCACAAACTTAACAAAACCATCATGATTCGTGACAGTAATGTTTTAAGTTTACAATAATATTGTTCGAATTCGTACCAGGAACTTATATAGTATTCCTGCGCGAGAACGGGACGTCTACATTTTTATATAGCGTCATCACTGTCGCACGTCGGTGTCAACATGATGTATTTGAGTGAACGATTTAAAGTAACGTCATCAAAACTGCTCTGCCTCTGCAACATTACAATAATCTTACTTTTATGTCATTTTTCAAAATATGATTGAAGTAATAATGCTATAAGACGTTGTAATGTGTAAAGAATTATTATTCCTTTTCTGAAAGGTGAACTTTCTGAAGCACTTCGCCTTTCACCGCTTTCGCCTTATCCAATTTATGTGCAAAGTAGACAATCTAAGGTAGTAACTCTTCATTACTTTCTGATAACTTTTTCTCGTATTTACATATGTTTTCTTTTATAGTTGGATAAATTTATTATTTTAGGATAAGCAAAACAGAGCAATAAGAAAATGACGTATTACACCGAAGCGTATGTTTTGTTTGTGCTCTGTGGCAACGTATTAGTGGTAAGTCTAGTGTTACAGGTTTCCATAGGCTATGGAAACCTCTTCTCAATCTTCTCATCAGGATTAGGAGGGCCATAATTATGCATACATTTACTAGGTAGGTACCTATATTTATGATTTTTGTAGCAGTAACGCCTTGCTCAGCGTAATCTACAGATTAATTTGTAAAGGAAAAATTAGAATCACGAGCGGGGATTGAACCCGCATCCATCCATCCCTCAAGCCGGGATATGCTTTACTTAAGCTACCGTGACAAGTGGTCTCATGTCTGAATTTTTCCTTCACCTTTGCAACCAACTTACGGGGTTGGTAGCGCCATCCATTGAGTGATTTTTTAAGAATCATCCCAACCAGCATGGTCAAGTTACATCAACACAAATGCTGTACAGATAACGCCTCCCAAATCAACCCCGTAAGTTGGTTGCCAAGGTGAAGGAAAAATTCGGACATGAGACCACTTATCACGGTAGCTTAAGTAAAGCATATCCCGGCTTGAGGGATGGATGGATGCGGGTTCAATCCCCGCTCGTGATTCTAATTTTTCCTTTACAAATTAATCTGTAGGTACCTATATTATACTAAAGTAGGTACCTACCTATTAGGTAAGTACTTACCTGTTTTTATTTAGTTTTTTTTTACTTTCTAGTGGCACCCTGCGGTTTCCCCCGCAATTTACCCTTTTCCCCCGTTTTTTTAAAGTATGTTTGTTTATATTATGGCAGTACAAGCTCTCTAAGTGCAAATTTCACCAAACGGACATTTTACATTAACAACAAACCTACGGAATTTCCACCACCAGTCGTTCCCTATTAGAACTATATATACATACAACACGCAACGCTTTAAGGAGGGTCAAAAGAGTATTAGTACAGGGTAAACACGCATTAGTGATAGGTCTAGTGTTACTAATCCATTGCATCCTTGTTTGCTACATAAATAATAACAAATATAGCTAGTGAAATTACTGGGCAAATGAGACTTTATGATAGTAATTGTCTTAAGATAACGTGCGCAGTGCAGTGTCACACACGAGTAAATTTATCGGTTGAGAGTTCCGAGTTACTGCAATCCGTTATGGGCAGCCGTGATGCTTAACACCAGGCGAACGACTAGCTCGTCACGACATTCATTTCATTTCCACAAAAAAATTATAATATAGTAGATACGACCCATGAAACATCTACATCATTTCATCACACTAATATTTGTCCAGGGCGGTTATTCTCTATCGATTCCTTACTTCGAAACCACGCGAATTCCTTGTCTTACATAAGACATCTGCAAAAGTCTATTCTCTATGAAACGAAAACAAAACCGTGCGACATGAATTTGGAATTGGCGCGATTTGAACTGCCAAAAATTATATGTTTTACCGAGACGCGTTCCGAAACATCAACACCTCAAAAGATATGACCACTTATGTCAATATATTTTATTCAAAATAAAGATAACTTTAATTTGAAGTGAAGGTACATATATCTAACGCTGTGACACGATTTGAACAAGACACGATAACTACGTGGTTTCGAATCGTGTGGAATCTGTGTTTCCATAAAGAATAACCGCCCTGGGTAGGAATCGAGCCCAATAAGTGTTAGTTTGGGGCTAGACAGCATTGTGCAAAATATCCACACATAATTTTTCTTAATAATAAAAATAAATAAATAATACATTGTTATTTTATCTCGTCCATTTTCTTTTGTTTAGTTTACGAAGCAAAATGAAGGCACATTTTGTTTTCGTAACATGCCTTTGTAAACAAACTTCAGAAATAGTTGCGAAACAAAAATAATCTTGTTATGACTTAGTAAGTAGAAATGTTAAACACAATTCATACGATTTATGTTTTTGTTTCTTGTTTGAACGAACAATAGACATTTTGACTACTATTAAAAATGAACAAGTAAATATTATTTTCACAAAATATCTCGGTAAATAAATCATGTAGTAACAAGCTTTTAAAGTTTCTGGAAGGGGCACCGCCTGTCCCTTTCTCGCAAAGCAGAGCATCCCTACTGTTGCTATGAAAACACGTCACATGCCAAAGAGATTGTATGTAAAGCTACTACAGCTTAGTAATGAGTTACTATGAACGACCGTATTCTGACGTCACTGCAGGTTTGAGCTGTCTCTTTCTATTCCTATTTATAAAATGATTGTAACTTTGTCATTTTTTGAGATATTTTATTTTTGTTTTCATTACTGTTTATTTTTTGAAGTGTATTATTAATTTATGCAATATAAAATAGTATAGTCATCATGCCTATTTGTTGCATTTTCTATTACATATAACTGCACCGACCCGGTTTTATGCTAGCTAGTTCATTTATGGGGGCCATATAGGAGGGAAATTCAGGCCCACACTAAGTAGACCGACAACCTCGCGGGGAGCCGATGGATGCAGGAGGCAAGCAGCCGCTCAAAGTGGCGCTCTTTGGGGAAGACCTATGTTCAGCAGTGGACGTCTTCAGGCTGATGATGATGATGATGATGTAGGTATAAAGGAACACTGTTAATCAGAATCTCGTATCTAAGAGAGACAATAGAAAGCCTTATCGCTTGAACCGATAATCTCTTCCAGTTAGCCCTAGTTATTTAAAAATAACTCGGCTCCTATATATTTTATGAAGACTCATTACTTGTATAATGTTTTAAATTATATTATTTACGTGAAAGTCAACATGAAATACCTTACTTCTCGTTTTCAGTAAATATATTATACTAAATATTATCCGAGTGCTTTATTAGCATAGAATTAATATAATATAACACAAATAAATAATACAGAAAATATTACAGATTTTTTCACCTATTAACTTGTCACCCCTTCTCTACGCCGTAGCAACTGGCTACGTAAAAACGTAGCTGTTGCTACGGCTACAAGATCCACGTCGTAGCACGTTAACATTATAATGAATGATCTTGCTTAGAGGATAGAAAACTCACTCGATATTATGAATGACCTTTAGCGGATAGAAAACACACTCGAACGAGTATTAATGAATACGAAAACGTATTTTTACGTAGTGAATGTTTTTATACTATCTTTGTTTATAGTGTTTTTCTTATTACTGTATGTTAAAAACGAAAAATAATGGGAAAAAGTCTACTTATGAAAAAAATCACAGTAACTATTCGGGACTAATAGATAAATAGTGTACTGACAACCGATGGGGAAGAAAGGTTCTCGAGTGGCGACTACGACCTGGTGAAAACCGTGGGGAGCCGATGGATGCAGGAGGCGAGCAGCCCCTCAAGGTGGCGCTCTCTGGGGGAGGCCTATATTCAACAGTGGACGTCTATGTGCTGATGATGATGATGATAGGCATAACATTTGTCCACTGTCTCATTTGATGGTAAGTGATGAATGGCCTACGATGGTGCATGCTTGCCTAGAAGATACTCTTCTTCCTATCTATCTAAACTAGAGAATAACGAAAATTTATTCTCTAGATATTGTAGGTCTGTGAGTAAGCTATTGGTCTATGGTCAGATTTATTTGACTAAACTTGTTGATTGCAATCGCCACTCAAATGTAGATCAAACAATAATTTCAATATAAATATTGAAATGACAATATTGATTTCATATGGCCTCTTTTTTAATATTGAATGCACTTCTGTTTTGTTCTTTTAATCAACAACCCCTTTACTAATAAACATTGCATAGGGGGATTTTGGCGGGAACGCAGAAAAGTTCACGTCGTTGCATTGTATTATTTTTCAAAACTTGGGCTTTTTCCAATATTAATGTTTAAAATTGGTGGCGTTTTACGCATTAAGTGCTGAATTACGAGCATGAGTGAGGGCAAGTGATATAATGTAGTAAAACGTGGCTTTTCGTCTTGCTTCCAAAATTCCGTCGAAGCTTCTAGTAAAGTTGCCACCACTTTACTAGGGCATGACTTAGACTGGACTATGATTATGACTAAGACTTGACTTTACGTGAAATATTCTTTATTACGATGAAAAATCACAATACTTGACACTGGCTAAATATACTATGTGCGGAGCCAAACCATAAGAAAAAAAGGACAATGCATAGCAGTGGCGTGGCTATATGTTTTCTTTAGTCTTATCTTTTTTTTATGGTATAGGTAGCAAACAAGCATACGGCCCTCCTGATGGGAAGAGGTCATCGTAGCCTATGGACATCTGAATAACTATTTTGAATGTGATAGACAGAAATAAAACACAAAACAACTATTCCTTCACTATACCCCACTATACAAGTTTATCATAAGATGTAATGAAGCCATTTTGATAGCCATGGCTATAAACTAGACCGATGATAGGATCGAGTTACAGTCTAGTGACGTCATTAGGTTCCTATTCATGTAGGCTAGAAGGCTCGGTCTTGTAATTGGTTTATCTGTGCCATAGAGAGATACCTATGTCTCTGTGTTGCGTGAGTCAGTAATTGTTGTTTCTGTAATCTGCGGTAGCATGCAAATCACATCTGTGATGACGCGGCCAAAACTAAATGTAATAAAAAGTTTTTTTTTGCACCTATGGATTCTTCATCGAACAGACAACCGTCTGCCAAAAACTCCTTTATAAGTGCGGGAATTTTATTATGTAACACGAGTGGCTTCGATACAAGGTAGGTATGCATAAGCTTAACTATACTGTGGGCATCTGATTATTGATTACATCTCTGTATTTAATTAAAGTTTGTTGAACCCACCCGCATTATTTGTATCGTGTCAAAAGTAGCATTTGAACGGCCATAACGGTTCTAAGCAATGCGGGTAGGTCAGTCTATTCAATTCCGAGAATGCGTTTTGTAAATAGAATCAATAGAAATCATCTTTCATCTGACTTCACTTGACTGGCAAGCAAATCTTACGCCAGTATTTCAGAAACATTCATACTTTTGATTCCGTTGGAATTAAATCGTTTATTGTGTTAACATTGGTCTTTTTTTAATCCTTAAACGTTAGAAATCAAGTATTATATTAACGCTTATATACGAGTAAGTCTCTGCGATCTATCCATTCTTATCACCATCCAATTATATATTTGTTGACAATAATATTATATATCGTCAAGTTATTAGGTAAGAACTATCTTCCTTAGTAAAAAAAATCACTAAACAAGTCACTCGGTTTGCTTGTCGGGGATTCTTCAAAAATATCGTACCTTGAAACCCAAGGTACCTTGAATATTTTCGCTACTCTATGACTCTATTATAAAGCTTGAAATTTTAGTTTAAAAACTATAGTGGGAGTAAGATTCATTTTGAAAATCAGACATAATTTGGACATATTTGGAGTAATTTCGACTGTAAATAGACGCTATGTTTAGCCGTTGTTATTTACCAAATCGTATCAGTATTTCATAACGATGTTTTAGATTAGGTATAAGCAAGTACTTATGTATATAAATGCCCTGTCATATCAAGTCTATAACACATTCAAGCACTTAACGCTGTAGATATACCATTTGCCGTATCTTTTCATGTCCATGTTGTCAATCGATTGTGTTTAACTACCACACACAATATGCCAGGGACGTATTGAGTGAAGCAGGGTAGGGGGTTTTTTGTCTAACTTACTACATAAAGTAGGTACGATACGGATTTGAATGAACTTGGCTGTAACACTGAATACATAAATGTGATGAAGGCGCAACGTAGGCGATGCCCCACTAGGTAGACCACGGCCTACGGGGCCTTATCGCGTAAAAAAGTTAGTCCGGTGGCGCGTGCAGGATGGCAAGTAAATTCCATATCCATATGTCTGTTTCCTCACAACGTTTCTCTTCACCGTTTCACAAGTGCAAAGCCTGCACATAAAGAAGCGCTCTTTGTTACATTTTATCAGATGCCCTACATGAGCACCTGTATGTATCATATCTTTGCGTTTAAATCTTCCCTCTATGAAATAAAAAAATTACATTGCTTGAGAGTAGGTATACAATGTATAGAGTACTTATAATCTGTCGTGTTAAAACCACAGAACAAAAAAAACAATGACTTCGCCTCTGCGAAGCGACCGTCATGTTTCAAAGATCTGTGGTTAAAACCCATTAAAATAAAAAATACACATATCTAGGTTTCACACAGCGCCATATGCCCGAAATTAATAGTTTGTATTGTGAGAACTAGGTAGTAAACTTTTCGTAAGTAAAGAATAAGTAAGTCGCACGTCGCCCCGGAATTAATTACTGAATACGTCTACCCTGTGCAACATACATTTATCAAAGGTGAATAGTGTATACTACGGAAGCAATAGCATTTATAAGTGTGTATGTTAACGCCCACCCTCTCCGTTATGATGCTCTCCTTGGACGTAAAATATATCTATTCGTACTGGTAGACACTATATGGTAGAGTTTCTGTACAATAGCCATTAAAAACTTAGACGTAAGCATTTATGAGGTTCGTTCTCATTTTTACGATTCTCATCGTCAGTTTCATGAACAATTTTATTTTGTGCTTATTTCAACTATTTTTGTACAGTATTTTATAGCGCTTTATAAGATGAGTAAATTAGTATATAAGTTAATCAAATAGAAAGTCTTGTTTAGGTGATAAACGGTTTTGAAGTTTTAGAGGCCACGAAAGCGA
Organism: Ennomos erosarius; assembly: GCA_963580505.1. Classification (NCBI taxonomy): domain Eukaryota; kingdom Metazoa; phylum Arthropoda; class Insecta; order Lepidoptera; family Geometridae; genus Ennomos; species Ennomos erosarius. Next base: position 9,042,123 of record OY756996.1, read on the forward strand.
CGCATCGGGCCACGAAAATGACTCAGTAACTTTACAGCTATTATTTTCTCACGTTTTGCTACTGTTTATTGAAAGACTGCATGGCTACACTGTATTACAGATTACAGTAATAAAACAATGATTACCGACTAATAAATAATGACTCCTTCATTTTGTAAAAAAAACGGGCTATGTGGAATGTGAGAAACATACGGTAGTTACGTTTCACCTGATGAAAAGTGAAGATGAAGTCGACGATGAATCACCTAACAGAAGTTGCCTATTTACTCTTGTTCTGAAAACAAAAGATTGTAGTACCTAAATATGGGGCTGGGAAGACTGATTTTGAGAGCTTGATCCATTCCTTTCATCACCATCAACAGCCTGAACATCCAGAGAGTGCAATGCCAACTCCACTCCTTTGCTGTTTATTTAATCGCTTAATACCTACGTAGGCTTAGTTGAATAAGATAAACAACATATACCAACAAGCCAGCCCCCTACGCACAACCATGCCGAAGTGGTTGGGGTGCAACGCGGCTCCGCACCTTGTGGTCCGACTTCGGAATGGAGATGATGGCTCATTCCACCTTTAAAAAGTATCTCAGCACAATCACCGAAGGGGACACGGTAAAACACTGACAAACATGCGATGGCAATGATCTTCCAGGCTTTGCAATCTGCTCCCAATCATCCCCAGCTTGTTTTAAACCAATGATGCGATGAGCTAACCGATCGCCTGATGTCATGCGTATATAATAGGTACATACATACCTATTCACATACTCTATTTCGCAACAAGATAGCGAGCGGAAAAGTCCGAAAACTCTGAATATTAATGAACTTCCATAAAACTTCTATACCCTACCGACAAAAGCCGTAAAGCTTGGCTAGTTAAATTCATTAATAGGTACCGTACCTACCAATAAGCTTTCAAAGTTACCTAAACTATAAGTTGTACCTACTAATAAACAAAATGAATGTAGTAAATATTATGTTTAATAGGTAACTTTTTTAGTTTTAATGAAGTATGTAGGTAGGTACCTATTATAACCGCTGTGGAAGAAAAGTGCTTGAGTGGCGACCACGAACCGGAAGACGCAGCGTAGGCCAGCCCTCCCACACACCGAAAGCATTGGTGAACCGGTGGATGTAGGAGGCGAGCAGCCGCTCATGTAATGCTCTCTGGGGGAGGCCTATGTTGAGCAATGGACGTCTTAGGCTGTTGATATTGATGATGATGATGATGATGATGATGATGATAATGATGATGATGATGTTGATGATGATGAAGTACCTATTTGGAATCTGTGTTATAAAACAGTTTCAGATCATTGAACTTTTTTAAATTTGCTTCTAACTCTGCTCGCGCCGATATGGAAACGCTTGCATTCATTTTCGCAGGTTCAATTCTAGAACTGCAATAGGTACCTACCTACATAGTTTAAACAAAAAGGGTGAACGAAGGTTAGATAGTATTAATGTATCCATAAAGTTTATGTGCAAGCCATTAGAGCGTCGCAACGCGTCAATAAAATTGTTACGATTGATTCGTGGGCGCGAACAGCCATCACGATAACGTATCAAGCAAATCACAAATCCCACAACCCACGTCATATATACCTCATTTATGGCGCCAACATTAAATTAGTGTCCTTCTCGATATGTATTTTCTCTCTTTCCCTCTCAAATTCAAAAACAAATTCTCCAAGCGCTAGGTATATTATTATAGCACACCAAACAGAATACCCTTTCACATAAGGGGTGTAAGCTGTAAACGTATTAGATTTTAGTAACATCTTACGTTTACAGCTAGTTATAATCATCATAAAGTTAACATCTTTCAGTTAATGAACCGATATTAAAGACACATAGCCCCATAGATGGTCTATAAACAACCCCCAAGACCAATTTACTGAAATCCGAGCCAGAAAGTAGCTCGATTTGGCAAATTCGTCTCCGCGTAAATTTAGTTAGGCCACCGCAATATATGATTGGTGTCTATGGGTATGTTTACTTATATCAAGTTATCACGTGGTCGGCGGCGTCACTTACCGGGCCTAAGCTGTCGAAGCCGTGGCGCACAGCTAGCTCGTGAGCCTCGTCGTGCTGCACGGACCGCTTGAACCGGACCAGGAAAGAGTTGGTGAAGACCTCGCGGGACGCGGCCGCGGCTATCAGCACAATCGCAGTCAGGCATTGCAGCCACATGTTCGCGTGGTGGCCGGTAGCGGCTGACTGAGGCCTGAAGCTCACTGACGTCACTGATATCGACCCTTTCGAGTGTGCCGCTCACGCATGCGCCAGCCGGACCATTCAACACCTCGGTCGCAAGAGACACCATTGTGTGGATGTGGACGCTGCCCGTGGTACCGTAACATGGCCTCATCTTCATGACCTTGTTAATAAGGCTTCAGAGGCTGATGGCGCATCACAGCTTGCGCTAAGTGCCAAGGCGAGTAAAAGCTCGGGGCATAAAAGCGGGAAATTGCTTGCCCTGGAATGGGGGATAAACTTGACGACATTTTGCGAGTAGTAACCAAGTCAGGCGTTAGGTTGGGGCTGGTCGTACAGATTTGCTCTAATGTAGAGAAGGGTCGACAGCTAATTATCTCGACACCGAACCCCTTGAGAGATGATAGCCAATATTGCGCTGTTAATCGTAGCGTACTTATATAGGTACCTATATATCTTATATTACCATCTTGCTATCAGTTTGGTGGGTTAGTCTTGGTAGTTCTGTTCATTTTGTTATGCCGTGAGTTGGGAAGCGCGGATTCAAATCCCACTGATTTCTAAATTTTTTAAGGAATAACATCTTATTAATTTAAAAAAATAGAATATTGGTATATCGTGTTTTAGATATAAATTATTAAATAAATGGTTGGATCTCGCTCACGAACCGAAACTCGTTTTCCCAAAATTCAATTTCCTTAACCTATCAGTTAAAAATAAATACCTAAGAAGTTTTGTTAATAACTCTTGATACTGAAACTTCTATTTAATGATGTTATGATTTAGTACGCTTTCTTATTAAACACGGAGTCTGGTTTCTGTGATCTGACGTACTAGAACGATATCCGAAAACTTTAACGAAATATTATAATATCAGACTTATATGGCCACCTTACGAGATTTGTCTCAGGCGGTGTAGATAGTGAAGGCGGTGGGGATACTAAGGGCATACCTGTTTGAGTATTTAGTCTATCTAAGTAATTCTAAATGTATTGTGTATCAGACAAATTGCTAAGCCAATATTATACATTATCCATTATCCATACATATACTATACTATTATTATGATATGCCCCTGACTGTGGTGGCATAAAATTGGGGTCATGTCGTGTCCTACATCTCGCTCGACCCTGCCCCTTATTCGCTGTAACACATAGATTAGTACTGATGGGTAAATAGGTTAGCTGGCGTATGTAATTATGCATTACCATAGGCCGTATTCACAGGAACAGGTTTTGCCGCGTGCTGGTCCAAACGTGAGAACTGGAAGGTACCTACGTGTCGCTTAACACCAGGTGAGCGACTAGCTCGTCATGTCATCATTCTCATAAAAAAAGGTACCGGGAGAAGACCCGGCTGTGGGGAATACTTAGGTAAGTATCCAGGGAAATAACTGATCAAAAATATTCCCCAAAAGTGCATCGTCTTGATCACAAAAATTTTCAATGCATGCTTAATGCTGAACTATTTCCCATCCACCTGGAAAACAGCTAAAGTCATCGCTATTCAAAAACCTGGTAAAAATGCTACGGAGCCAGCGTCCTATCGTCCTATCAGCCTACTTCCATGCCTGGGGAAGTTATTCGAAAAAATTATTTACACGCGAATGGCCCGCATGTCCGAACACTTAATAATAAATGAACAATTTGGATTTCGTGCAGGACATTCGACAGTCCAGCAGTTAACCAGAGTTGCTGAAGCAGTATTACATAATCTTAACCTGAAACAATCAACCGGTATGTTTCTACTAGATATTGAAAAGACATTTGATACAGTTTGGCATGATGCACTGTTACATAAACTTTTCAACCTAAACTTGCCTATGTCGTTAATTAAATTAATCAAATCTTATTTAGCTGAACGGTCCTTTCGAGTTCATATAAATGATTTCTCATCTTCACTCAAACCTGTACAAGCTGGGGTGCCCCAAGGCTCAATCCTGGGACCTTATCTCTTTCTGATTTTTCTTAACGACATACCCAAACAGACCCGCACAAGTATTGCTTGTTTTGCAGACGACACTGCTTCCTTTACATCTTCACGAGACATTGATTTGATAATAGATAGACTTCAGCTATCTATTGATCTCCTTCTTGCCTACTTCCTCAAGTGGAAGCTCAAAATCAATTCAACCAAAACGGAAGCCATTTTATTCAGCAGAAAGCGCTCTTTCCCAACTCGCACATTACGCATTGATGGTTTTGATATTCCTTGGAGCCACTCTGTCAAATACTTAGGCCTTGTACTCGATAAAAAGCTCAAGTGGTCAGAAAATACTGACAAGCTGCGCATTAAAGGCACTAGAGCTTTAAACGCCTTGTGTCCAGTTTTGAATAGACGGTCTTGTCTGAGCAATAAAACTAAATTAAACATCTATTGCAGCCTGGTCCGTCCCTACATAACGTACGCATGTCCAGTATGGAGCAGTACTTGCTCCACCAACATTAAAAAACTACAAGTTGTACAAAATAAAGCACTAAAATATTCATATAATACCTCGTTTTACACTAATCTTACTCAACTCCATTTAAAAATTGACTTACCTAGTATTTACTCGTATATTTATAAAATATCCAAAAAATTCTATCTTTACAGTATACCTAAAAATAAAAATAATCTAATTAGAAATATATGCAAATCTCGTAAAACTGACCTAACTTATATCGATAAATATAATCGCTACAAATTACCCCATCACTTATTCCTCGGCACCGATGAATAGGTGCAGTCGCCCGCGCAAGCGACCGTGCTCCACCTGTCGCAGTCACACGCGCCGTTCTCGGCCGTATTATCTAGGGATATGAGAGCCGGAGTGGCGCGGCGCGATACGAGGCGGTCAGCGAGCGCTTGCGCGGTAGATAATGAATCAGTTAAACTCGCACGCAGTTCTTGTTGCTTACCGCCACCGCTCGCCTTTCGTATTGCGTTTATTATTTACACCTACCGCCGTTTGGCTGCTTGTTATGCTTATTCTTAATCTAAAAACGTAATGCTTGTACTAAAGCTTTCGTAACTAGTATGTCAATGATATAGGACAGAAGTTAAATTAATAATCAAGTGAAATAATATGAATCAGTCACCAGTTAATAGTTTTATATAAGCATCTAGCTTGCAAAACGTTATCCCTACATATAATAAATGTGTAATTCTGGCGCGCTACGGAACACACACATAATGATGTCAAATCTAATTTATCCCATAGGTTCTATTGTTCAAAAAATATCGTAACCGCAATGCAGGACTACAAAGCTTTTTGGCCTTCTCCATACATTTTCTAATTTATCGTATCTAACGCCATCTAGGGACAATAATTTGTAGCTGTTTGTTTATTTGTTTGTTTGTTATTGAACAAAACCCTAGATACTGAACTGATTTTCATGCGGTTTGCACTAATATGCTTAGAAATAACCGGCGGACAACATAGGATATATTAAAATACAAATATCATTAAAAAAATTTGGTCAAAATTATTAAAATATCATTATGAAACCGGACGGAATTTTATACAACATGGCCGCTTCATGGTGATTTTTTTTTGGAACGGTTAGTTTATGTCACAGTATTTTTTTATGTTGTATTATGGCTCCACACATAGTGTATTTAGCCAGTGTTAAGCATAGTAATTTTTCGTCGTGTTGTTATTGAATATTTCACATGTTTCACGTAAAGTCCATCTGGAGGCACAGATTAAAGAAAAAAACGTGTGTAAGGCCATGAACAAAGAGTAATAGGAGTTAATTTCGGTAGTAAATATGCATTAAACAGTGGAATGAAATTTTACAATTTATTAGATTTGATTAACCATTATTAGTTTTTCTATTTAAGCCCTTGCAGGTTGTTTGGGGTTTTTGGAGTAAAATAGATATACCATCAAATAATATGTAAGTAGTATGAATCGATTGCATTCAAGATACAAACATGTTAATTATACTTGAGTGCCCGCAGATTAGAGAAATAACCGGCCAAGTGCGAGTTGGGCTCGCGCACGAAGGGTTCCGTATCATTATCTATAAAAACTAGCAAAAAAAGTTTGTTGTATGAGAGAGAAAAAATACTAAAATACAGAATAATTAAATACTTATTTTATTCTGTATTTTTTGTAATAGCGGCAACAAAAATATATTTATCATCTGTGAAGATTTCAGCTGTCTAACTATCACGGTTCATGAGATACAGCCTGGTGACAGTTATAGCTATAGCTTAACCCTTGGGAGTATAATCCTGACCCTTGCTACGCCTATTTTTGGCATTACATGACGTTTATGTTTGGCCCACAGGTCTGAGGGCCGATGCATACTATTACCACCATAGGCTAATGCAGTGGGCCAATGATACTCTTACGTTACGTAATAAATTATATACTCTTTGAATGATACGAAGTACATTTTTTTTTCTAATCTGTGTACGAAACATGTTATGTAAAATGCCTTGGGGGTCTAGCAAAGATCACAATCACTAACGCTAACGCCTCACGCTAACTCCAAAAATGTATCGAAATGACATTCGCTACGGAAAAGTTAGCGATTTCCGAAATGTCATTTCAGTACATTTTGGAGTTAGCGTTTGGCGTTAGCGTTAGCGGTTGGTATCTTTGCTAGACCCCCAGACTTTGCCCTATTGCAAAAATGTTTTGAAAGCCTAGATTTTAATATAATATAGGTTTTAATTAATCATGAGTTCGATGATACTTATCGAAATATCATCGAAAATTTTTCTATAGTTAAGTAGCTATGAGTGGAGATTTCATCAAAGTTGGTCCAGGAATATCAAGGATAATAATTAGCGTACCTACGCTGTTTTGGAAAATATTATAATTAATTAATGTCATTTTTATTTCGTGGAAGTGATTATACGAGCAGAAAACTCAGTGTGGCTGATAGAAAATCAAGTTAGAAGTTTTTAAAAATAAATCCATTACCCAAACCGAAACCTGAAAAGTAATGTAGTCCACGCGTGGCAACGCCGCGGGCAGTAGCTAGTGTTTAATAATAATTGTTCTGTCGTTTCTAGGATTAATACGTACACTAGAAATTTACAACATGTATTTTGATGTGAAATAAAGATTATATTTATTATATTATATTTATTTATATTTATTTTATTTATTTTTAATATAACACCCAGACACAAACCAAACATCTTTGTTCATCACACAAATGTTTGTCCTGGGTAGGAATCGAACCCACAGCCCTCTCAGTTCAGAAGGCAGGGCTACTACCGAACCAATTGAGCTACCAGGCCCGTCGGCCTGAAAGGCCAGTAATATTGACTTCGGTTCATTAACCTCTTCCCGCGGGTTTTGTAAGAGCCTAAGAGTGGCTAAGGGAATATCCAGGTAACAATTTCCTTAGTACCTGTACCTACCTACATTAAAATCTACTGCGATCATCTACCTATCGTGGTGAATAAGGCCCGTATTAATCCTGAATCTCTTGCTCAAGACGAGATGCCATTCACAAAATAGTCAGTGAAGTCTGTATAATTAAATAGTACCTACCTATATAATACTAAGCTATCTACATATACTTTGAGCATCAATCGACGACTGAATATGTATGTTCAGTCGTTTCAAACAACAGTTTGAAAAGGGTTTTTCCTTTTCTCCCCACCAGCTCTGTCCCACCAGTGGGACAGTGGGGTGGTGTGGGAAAGTAAATGCCTTTTCTTCCCACTGTGAAACATAATATTTGCCAGTGGGGAGAAAAGGAATACTTAATCAAAAAGTTTTTCTTTTCTCCCACTATCATAGTAATCATAGTATTGCTACGATAGTGGGAAGAAAAAATACGGGCCCCTATGACCTCTAGATAAGCCTCCAAACTAGAGTTTTACGGGAAGGTCTGTTCAGCAGTGGATTTATTCTGATGTGATAGGCCTACCCGCAAGATATTGCTGTTCCTATCCAGTGGCTTTTGCTAGTGCCTTAATTCCTCATGCAAATTCAACATTCACCTTCATTGGCTCAGAACCAGCGGGTTTTGAACCAGTGCACAATCAGTGGACTTGAATTTCTAAGTTACCAATGAGCTACGATCGCTATCACTTTGTGTTAGTAGGAGTATTATACTTACCTTAGTATATTGTTGCTTTATTTTTCATGAAGACGTGCGTCCCGATCACGACCTACGCATCTGTCACGCTTGCTCATGTATCCTCCCACACAACCTTGATTCACTTCAAGTGATTCGGAAACATTGGTGGGCATTGGCATCAACGTCACTCGAACCTCCATCGTGACCTTGATCTCCATCGATCAGTTTATAAAAAGGAAAATAAACAAATCTTTGTTTCAGAAGAAAACATGAAACGTTATTCTTGGATAGGACCCATAGAGTAATCAGGCTCTAGGCTTTCTTTTGGCAGAACGACTTGCTATTTTAATCAAAGTAAAGAAGACTAAAACCATTTAAACACAATGCTGATTTGTACCAAAGCTCGTAGCTTAGAAGAGGTTAGGAGCATAGGAGCACATAGTACATTGATTTGATTGATTGATTTTTAAAAGTTCTTTATTTATCATAATAACACCGCTAACAAACTAAGACACAGTCTAGGATTGCATACAACTTACATTAAACTAGTGACTATGTCAGGCTAACAGCGCCTATGTTAGTCTTTTATAAACGAGGTAAATTAAATAATGGATTACTTACAATTAACCAGGAAAAATACAGTTGTATTTATAACTAGCTTTTGCCCGCGGCTTCGCGCGCTTGTGTTATGTTATTTTTACGTTATAGTCTAATAATAGATCATGCATTTCGTACCAAACAACAAAATCCACTAAATCTTTTCCGAAACTGAGCACAGTAACCTGTATTATCATAGGTATAGGTATAACGCAAGCATAGCCGTGAGTGGAAGCTATTTAAGCCATTATTTAAAATAAATGTATTGAGTCTGATATAGATTTATAATATTAAAAGAAGTTTCAAACACATTACAACAAAAATAAATCATCATCACTTCACTCAGGACTTTAACAGAAGTTTTAGTAAATTTTGTTTAGTAGTTACCTAAGCAGGCAGGTACAGTTCAGAAAAATATGAAAGAATCACACACGATGATGGTGTTTTGCTCAGTTTTACATATGTAAACATAATATTATCCGCGCGCTTTTTGTTCCATTTACCACATTTTTTTACCTTCTTAAGTTTGGCTCCATACGAATTGAGTTACCTACACTTAGCCAGTGTCAATAATAAGTTTATAAAAATACATAAACAGCCGAAGATATGCATTTACCTGTACGATGCGTACATAATTAATTTTCTTAATACTAATTAGGAATTACAACTGCTAAACCACCACTCCTTAAAGAATGGACAGTTAGTGGACATAATAATAATTATAACTTATTATATATATTTTCCACGCTGTCTCATTTCCACTGCACTTTTAACATACCTACCTAGTGATGAAAGTGAGGAAGTAGGTTAAATAGTCATTACATAATTATTACTTACACCCAAAGACTTATCTACTATAACTATAACCTCCTTGGAGTAACCGAGTAATCAATCATTTTTTGCTCCCGTGGTTTATTTAAAAGTCCACAGATCTAAAATATTTTAACTTATAGAAACTTATTTCAACATGCAAGAAAAGAAGAAGAAGAAGAACAAATCAAAAACAGTCAAAAACGAACGTTACGCGACTTGTTATTGTTAATTCGAGGATAAAATTGCCATAATGATTACCTACATATTATTATATCTAAGTACCTACCCTTTTTAACATTTTTCATAAAATATTTCGTATCATTGGCTAAATACAAATAATAAGCACGCACTCCGGCTTACTTTAATGCCAAAATAAAAAAAGGTTTTAAAATGCGTAGCAATGGTAAGGGTCTATAACTTAAGTAGCTATAAGTACTATAGGTACCTTAAAACTTCCTTGGGGTCTATCAATATTGTAGCAGTAGTGCAAAAATTATTTTAACTACATAATTTAGAATGGTAACGTGTAGTAAGTTTATGTAAATAATACATTTGACCAGATCGCCATTAAAGAACATTGCTCCCTCCAAAACCCTATAAATCGATAACTTGTATAAAAATGTTAATTAAGTAGGTTTCAATATTGGCTAAGTATGATAATCGCGTGAAGCCTTATGAATGATTATAAAAAGTCAAGAACCTACTCTTTAAAACCGTTTTCATAAAATACTTCGTATCATTGGCTAAATACAAATTTTGTCTAATGCCAAAATAAAAAAGGTTTTACAATACGTAGCAAAAGCAAGGGTCAATAAATTAAGTACCTACAGGCACAGATTACTGAATATGTTACTACTATAGGTTAAGCTATAGGTACTATAAATACAATTTTAAATACTTATTTCGAATGGTAACGCGTAGTAGTTTTTTGAAAACGAATACATAATACCAATTCGCCAATATTGGCTAAATATGATATCTCGTGAAGCCTTAACTTATAATAAAAAGTCTAAGAAGTTTTTAGTTTTCGAAATTCCTTGTTCTCTGTGTCGTGTTCATATTCAAGAAGGTTCTCATACCTATCCTCTTTTTTAGTTTGGACCACAGATTAACGAAAAAATTTATCTATATGTAATACATATGACTTCCTTGGGTATAGGTACTTACATAATGAACACATTGTTTTTCTCTAATCTGCATTGCATCGAGCGCAGACGAAGTTATCGTGCGATGTATTTCGCCGTAGCCCGAAAAGTGTGATACACTCATGATACACTGCCGGTAATGCAGGCGCGCCAATTGTTATTTACTGTTTTTTTTATATTTTATGTTATAAATAAAGACATGCATAAATAAATTACTTCCTTATTGCTTAGTGCAGTGGGGATTGTTCAGAATGAAATAAAAATGATTGGGGTTCCGTACTCAAGGGTAAATCCTTATTACTAAACCTCCGCTGTCTGTGTGTGTGTCTGTGTCTGTGTGTCCATCAGTCACCAGGATGTACTCATGAATCGTGACAGTTGAATTTTTCACAGATGATATATTTCTGTTGCCACTATAACAACCGTGATCCGTATTCAAAGGGACAGATAAACAGACAAAAACATTGGTTTTACTTCATATTGATAAGGAATTATAAATTAAAACTAATAAAATTTATTTTTGTAATTGCAAATAATACTCTCACAGTTTGTAAAACATATTTATTCGCCGACATGCAATATAACGCTACTGCTTCCTCAATTTTATTTAGCCCACGTCGGTCGCGCAGCAGGCAAACAAATTGACTATGTGTCTGGGTTGGGGCGCTACAAAAACTTCGAGAATAGTCAACAGAGATGTTTTGCGCGCCAACTCAACAGCATCAGCATTCATTTCATTTCATTTCAAAAACAGCGAAGGTTCGGGCGTATATGAAGCCGCGCCATAATAGTAACAGAGCTTTTTTATTTAATCTGTGCATCCGGATAAACCCGAGATAAAATTACCGTCAGTAGCACAGAGTAATATTTTTTTCTCTCATCTATGATTAGTAGCCAAAATAAAACTTACCTTTTGACACTGGCTAAATACCTACAGTATGTGTGCCGCCAAAATATAAGAAAAAAAAACTTACCTTGAAGCCTTGAAGCGGCCATCTTGTTAAAATCCCGTTTCGTTTCATAATGAAATCTTAATAATTTTCACCAAAAAAAAATTAACGATATTTAAAATTTAATATATCCTATGTTTTGCGCCGGGTTTTTCTAAGCTTATTAGTGAAAACCGCATGAAAATCCGTTCAGTATTTTCGGACTTGTGCCGTAACAAACAAACAAACAAACAAACAAACAAACAAACAAACAAACAAACAAACAAACAAACAAACAAACAAACAAACAAACAAACAAACAAACAAACAAACAGACAAAATGTCTAAAAAGTAGCTTAACGTGATCAGCGAAAAATTTCAAGCCAACCTGTGTAATTTTTTTTTCGATATCTTGCATTTACAGATTTTTTTATCTCTACAGTTTTATTATATGTATAGATAATGCGCATTTTGTACCAGACGCATTTTTTTGCATATTAGGTAGGTAGCTACGATCTTGTTTACACTAAAATAATTACGTGCGTTCCTCTTCCCACGCACATCTAATTTTTGCTACTACGCAGTTTCGCGCCGCCGACTTCACAGCCGCCATTGAGTTTAATTCGCACTCTAAGTAAAAACATCCTGTAAAATTAATATATCTGCTAGTTGCCCTGTGGTTTGATCCACAATCTATTATTTTCCAATATAAAAAGTAGGTAGGCTAGGTAGGTGTGATATCGGGAGTGCATGCAACTTGAGCCATATTGTATAGAAAGCCACACAATGCAACAATGTTTCATTTTGTTTATACTATTATAAGGGAGTAGGTGCTTCGAGGCTTCGAGGTCTTATTGGAGTTCTCTAACATGTTTGTAATTTTCAGGGGTAACTCTACCACACTGGGTACAGAAGCCACAAGATTTCATCAGATTGGTGTGGTCCTCCTCTTGAGATCCCCAACACTCCTTGGTGTTTCGTATCATTATGTTTGGATCTCAAATGCTCAAGAATTATACTGCAGGTGAAACAAATGAAAAGTGCTCCATAAATGGCTTTTTCTTAAAGTAAAACTACCTAAAAGTCTTGCTGCTGACATAGTGTGTGTGACAGATACAAATTTTTTAACATCCATCAGAGTAAATATATTTCATTTTCTCTTACAGGGAATCAAAAACAGTCAGTACAACAGTATAAAAATACAAAAATGTTTTAGTTACTTATTGAAATTACAATTCTATAAACTGATTCTTGATTCTCAACATAACAATAAAAGCCAGGACATAAAGTATATACAATTTATTTACCTATAAATATAAACAATGCTAAAATTATACATCTGTTTAACTATTACAATTAAACAAGGATCAATCAATTCTTGGGTGGACTTGAACTTGCAGCTTGATCTTCCTTCTCCATCGCATGAGATGGGGGGTGCTCTAAAACATTATCAATTATACCAAAACTCTTAGCTTCAGGTGGAGACATGAAATAGTCCCGTTCCATAGAAGTCCGTACTTTCTCTAACGGCAATCCAGTATGACGCACATATAAATTATTAATCTGCGATTTGAGTTTCAAAATCTCCTCAGCTTGGATTTGTATGTCAGTTGCTTGACCTCTAACTCCACCTGATGGCTGGTGTACCATAATGCGAGCATTAGGAAGGGCATGCCTCATTCCAGGAGCTCCTGCGGCAAGTAGCAGTGATGCCATACTGCAGGCTTGTCCCACACACCATGTTGCAACTGGAGGAGTTATGTACTGCATTGTATCGTAAATACCTAATCCAGCTGTTACATTACCACCAGGAGAGTTGATGTATAAATGCACTGGCTTTTTGCTGGACTCTGATTGGAGGAAAAGTAGTTGAGCGACGACTAGGGAGCTTATATCGTCATTGATAGGCCCCATGAGGCAAATGATGCGTTCACGAAGCAATCTAGAGTAGATATCATAAGCTCTCTCACCTCTACCGGTTTGCTCCACCACAATTGGTATCATGCCGAGACGTACGGGTTCAGTAGTGCATAACTTCCTCTGCAGTACATGGGATCTTTGCGCGCCGATGGAGCAGGTTACCCGGACGAAATGACGAATGTTTAGTGACATATTGATCAAATTTCCAATTAAACACAGAGTGCCATTTACCAGATTGCAGCTACTTATGGTTATAACAAATAATTTCCTAGTTCCAATCCAAAAATAAATTTATTTGCGTTTCTTTTCAAGTTTCAATTTTCTTTCTTGTTTTTAATTTTATACTTTTTTATTCTTCTTCATTGTATTGTAATTGCGTTGTGTTACTATTGTCAATGTCACTCCGAGAGTCATTTCGCGATTACGGGTGCGTCAGGCTATTTTCGATTACAAAAGTCAATCATCAGAAGTAATGGTATTCTTGGTTTGTATTTATATTGTACCTGTCACTGTGGAAGTCTGAAGCATGAAGTACCTATGGAAATAAGTTTTGGCGGGAACGCGGTAAAGTTCACGTCGTTGCATTGTATTATTTTTCAAAACTTTTGCTTTTTCCAGTGTTAATGTTTAAAAGTGGTGGCGTTTTACGCATTAAGTGCTGAATTACGAGCATGAGTGAGGGAAAGTGATATAATGTGTGAAACGAGATTTTTCGTGTTGCTTCCAAAACTCCATAGAAGCTTCTAGTAAAGTTGCCACGACTTTGCTGGAGCATGACTTAGACTGGACTATGACTACTTGACTTAGACTGGACTATGACTATGACTAGGACATGACTTTGCGTGAAATATATTATAACACGATTGTAGTAAGAAATAAGCCTGTAACTGTATTATTTAGGCTTTATTCAACAAAATTAAACGTATAAAACATATTGGCACAAACAACCGTCACATGTAATTATCTTCCTTTTTATGACATCGAGTATTCACAACGGAAGGAGGCTATAATACCACATTCTCCTGGGCTTTATTGTGTCAACACATAGTCAGCCAAGTGGGCGGGCTGGTGGCGTACTCTTTCAGAGCGCCGCTGTGGCTGAGCATGTTGAGTATCTTCTTGACGCTCTGTAGTTACAGCGGTTTCATCCCCTCCATCCATTGCATCAGTGAAGTCATCATCTTCATTTGAATCGGCTTCATCAGTATCAGAAGGGCGCTCCCCAGCAGGAGCTAAATGCCGATTGGAGACCACAACTTCTCTCCCACTGCTCAAACGCACGCGTGAATGTTGAGGGTTACTCTCCAGCATATCAACTTCTTCAACCAATGGTTCATATTTGCTAGACCGGTTATGATTACGCATCAATACTTTTCCGGGATTGGCTAGCCACGTGGGCATCGACTGGCCGTTTGAGGATCTCCTAGCGTGGGAAAACATGCGTTCATGGGGCGTGCTGTTGGTGGCCGTACAAAGCAGTGATCTCACAGAATGTAAAGCCTGAGTTAGAACTGACTCCCATTTTGTTATAGGCAAATTTTGACTTTTTAGAGCCAATTGTACCGTCCGCCAAATTATTCCGTTGTATCTCTCTGTCTGACCGTTGCCTTGAGGGTTATAAGGCGTTGTATAGCTCGTAGCAATACCCTTCTGGTGAAGAAAGTCTTTCAATTCTTTTGATAAAAAGGACGTGCCACGGTCAGAGTGGATGTACGTTGGCATACCGAAAATAGAGAACAAATCTATAAGTTTGTTAATCACGGTTTTTGTGCTTAAATCTGGACATGGATATGCCCAGGGGAAACGAGAATATTCATCCACTATTGTTAGAATATATCGATTGTTCCCAGAGCCATCGGAAGGTAGCGGCCCTTTAAAATCTAGCGATATTCTTTCGAAAGGAGCCATCGCTTTCACTAATATCCCAACATTTGGTTGAAAACGAGGTTTTACCTCAGCGCAAATCGCGCAATTTGAAGTAATGCGTTTTACTTCTTCTGTGGAGTATGCTAGATTTTTACTTCGAATCCAGTGCAGCATTCTTGTCACACCAGGGTGACACAGTGTCTCATGCAATGTTTTTAGAGTATTTTCTGAATAGTTTGTAGAAGCAACTAATACAGCATTGGCTCTCGATAAAGCATCAGCTACTAAATTGTCTTTTCCGGGGCGATAAACAATATCAAAATTATATGCAGAGAGTTCTAGTCGCCACCGTTGTATTTTGTCATTCTTTATTCTTGTTGAATGTTGCTGGTTAAACATAAATGCAACCGATTTTTGGTCTGTGATTAATTTAAAAGGTCTCCCACTGAGAAATTGTTTCCATTTACGAAGACACTCAACTATAGCTGCTGCTTCCTTTTCTATAGCTGGATGATTCCGCTCGCTACTGTGAAGACTTCTTGAGAAGAAAGCTACGGGTCTGCCTTCTTGCGACAGAGTTCCCGCGATCGTGTTATCTGAGGCATCGGTTTCAACAACGAATTGTATCTTGTCATCAATAGCGTTAACAGCCGACTTCGCTATTTCTTGTTTCAGGGCTTCAAAAGCGCTTGCTGCCTCCGAACCCAATGGGAATATTCCTTGTGAAATTAGGGGCTGAATCTTAGCGGAAAATCTTGGTACCCATTTAGAGTAGTGGGCGAATAATCCTAATGCTCGGCGAAGTGATGCAGAGTCTGAAGGTAGAGGAAGATCTAATAGGGGACGCATACGCTCCGCGTCAGGTTTGATAACTCCTTCACATATGGTATAGCCCAGAATACTTACTTCCTTCAATGAAAACTCACTCTTATTATGGTTCAATGTCAGATTGTACCGATTGGCAACGTCAAGAAAGCGTTGTAGTTTTTGATCATGGTCAGCTTGATCAATTCCACATACGGTTATGTCATCTAAGTACGCATGTACTCCTTGTAAATCCTCTTTGGCAATGATATTATTGACAGCTCGTTGGAAAGCTGCTACCCCATTTGTAACTCCAAAGGGTATCCTGTTAAATTGGTATAAATTTCCTTCAGCTTCGAATGCCGTATATGGTTTTTCAGCCTCCAAAATTGGAAATTGGTGATAGGCGCTTTTCAAATCGATTTTACTATAAACTCGGTATTTGGCTATTTTAGAGACTAGGTTTTCAATACTTGGTAAAGGATAAGCATCCAGCTGTGTATATCTGTTTACAGTCTGCGAGTAGTCTATACACATCCTTCTTTTGTGGTTTTCACTTGTTGTTACGAGTACTTGCGCTCTCCATGGCGACAAACTGGTTTCGATTATCCCTTCAGCTAATAGCTTCTTTACCTCAGAACTGATGAACTGCGTGTCACTTTCTGAAAATCTTCGTGATTTTATAGCAATTGGTTTGCAGCCTGGCAGTAGGTTTGGAAATAAACAGACTGGATCAATATTAGCACAAGGCAGAGCACATAATTTCAATGGAGCCTCTGGTCCGCCGAAGTGCATTTCTAATGTTTTGTGCTTCGTAAGAATATCATGACCTATTATTATGTCTGTACACAAATCTTCAATAACTAATAATTCTGCTGCAAATGAATGGCCTTGTAGTTCAATATTGACGGAGCACAATGTGTGTACCTTTGTCTTTAGGTTTGAAGCAGCCATGCTTACATTTTGATTGCATGAACGCAGCCTAAGTTTGTGTAGGTGAGTTAATCGACTGTCTATAAAACTCGCAGTACTCCCTGTATCGATCAACGCTTTGGCTGTAAATAATCCGTTTACTGTGATAGGTACCATGGCTTTATTTAATTCCATTGTAGCGGCAACAATACAGGATAGCCGTTGTTGTAGAGATTCTCTATTTTCAAACTCTTTGTTTTGTTCACTTTGAGCCGCAAAAGCACCATGTTGAGGTGCTGCCGCACCCTTGCAGACTTTCGCAAAATGTCCTCTTTTTCCGCACTTGAGACAAGTAGTACTTGCAGCAGGACAGTTTCGTCGTGGGTGTCTTTTATTTCCGCAAAAATAGCACAGTTCTTGGGTATTATATTTCTGATTATTAGTAGATGCGGCGTTTACGAATGGACTAGACGTAGAAGCTGCTTGTTGATAATCATCATTGTGTAGCCGGGCCAATTCGAGAGCACGGGCCTGTTTAAATGCATCGTCCAAAGTGAGAGTGCTGTTTTCAAGCAATCTTTGTCGTACCAATGCCGACGACAGTCCCGCAATGAATGCGTCTCTAATAAATTCGCATTCATTTTGCTCGGCAGTAACGTGCTTGAAATTGCATTCCTTTGAGAGGAGTTTTAGTGCCTGCAGATACTGGTCGATTGACTCACCCGGTTGTTGCGACCGTTTTGCTAATCGGTGCCTGGAGTATATTTCGTTAGGTGGTTTCAAAAATATTGCGTCGAGTTTTTGTATGGCTATATTATATTCAGTGCAGTCCTGTATATGAGCATATATAGTAGGTGCCAGATGGTTTGTCAGAATTTGCAATTTAGCTTCCTTTGCAATCGGTTTTTCTTTGGTAGAGATAGCTGACAGAAAATTTTCAAAGGTATTTTTCCAATGTGTCCACTGAGGGGACAGATCGTGGCTCAAGGACGGGTCTCCGTCGAAGCGTTCAGGGCGTAGATATTTTTCCATTTTGTTGAATAAATTGTAGTAAGAAATAAGCCTGTAACTGTATTATTTAGGCTTTATTCAACAAAATTAAACGTATAAAACATATTGGCACAAACAACCGTCACATGTAATTATCTTCCTTTTTATGACATCGAGTATTCACAACGGAAGGAGGCTATAATACCACGGTAAAGTTCACGTCGTTGCATTGTATTATTTTTCAAAACTTTTGCTTTTTCCAGTGTTAATGTTTAAAAGTGGTGGCGTTTTACGCATTAAGTGCTGAATTACGAGCATGAGTGAGGGAAAGTGATATAATGTGTGAAACGAGATTTTTCGTGTTGCTTCCAAAACTCCATAGAAGCTTCTAGTAAAGTTGCCACGACTTTGCTGGAGCATGACTTAGACTGGACTATGACTACTTGACTTAGACTGGACTATGACTATGACTAGGACATGACTTTGCGTGAAATATATTATAACACGATGAAAATATTATACTTGACACACAGAATTCCCCCTAACTTGACACTGGCTAAATATACTATGTGTGGAGCCAAAGTATAAGAAAAAAAAAGTACCTATGAATGTGATCGTTTTTGGCGTTCTTGGCATTCTTAGCAGCTACCATGGATCTACTGAGAATCCGAGGATATAATCACTTTGCTGAGAATGAAGCGCGCTTTCAGAGTTCCGAGACAGGCACACTCACAGTTATTTTGGCTCCACACATAAGTGTATTTAGCCAGTGTCAAGTATTGTAATTTGTAATTTTTCGTGTTATACAATATTTCACGTAGTCAAGTCCTAGTCACACACAGTCGGGGTAGTCATGTCCAGTCTAAATTCGGTAGTCATAGTCTAGTCTAAGTACGCCCTAGTGAAGTGTTAGCAACTTTTTAGTGGTGGATGCTTCTATATAATTTTGGAAGCAGCACGAAAACCCACGTTTCACCACATTATATCACTTGCCCACACTCATGCTCGTTCATTCAGCACATAATGCGTAAAACGCCATCAATTTTAAACATTAGTACTGGAAAAAGCACAAGCTTTGAGTAATAATACAATGCAACGTAAACTTTTCTGCGTTCTCTAACAGGAGTGTTTAACAAATTAAACCACTATAGATTTTGCATACCTATATAATAATAAGTTGGTAATTATTTATCATATCTTATAGTATAGAATAATGGAATCACATTCTCAAATCAACTGAATCGAGACATTCATGAATACCAAACATAATTTTTATACCATAAAATAAATATCAAACAAACTGCTTACACATGACAAAACAATACAACAACTGTAAACTAAGTACCTATTTATTTTGAGGTTGTCTTCGTCGTAACTTCATTAGTGCTTCTTGTCTTTTCTTCTCAATCAACTGTTTTAAATCAACAGAGTTATCGATTGTTTGTTTATTAAGATTAACATTATTTCCATGTGTATTATTTATTAAATTACTAGATGCACTGGCAATTTTAGATTTGAAAAGTGTTTTTCTAGGATGCTGAGTAAGCTGGGATGGCAATGACTGGGTGTGCTGTGATGATGTAAATGGCAGTAACCTTTTCGCCATAAGCTTTTCTCTAGCGAGTTGATGCTTCTTCTTAATTTCTTCTGGGGTACATCTTATTGGAGAATCACCAGGAGCTGCAATAAAGCAAAATACGGATTAAATTTTGAATATGAAATGCTTCATCAACATCAATACATCTCAGATTCCTTATCATCATCATCTCCAGTCCCCAACATCAGTGCCAACGCAGCAGCTGTTCCTGTAGCTTAGAGCCACACTCCATTATTTTAACAAGCTGGGATGGCTCGGTAGATGCTGGCAGGGGGAAATGCATAATACACCCAAGCGGCTAGCTAGACACTGAATTGCCGCATCATTCATGCCCATAAAAAAAACTTAAGATCAGAATCTAAAAAAATCTATAATTTAAAGTGCAACATTGACAAGTAATGTATAGAATATGCAGGATATAACCCATCAAAAGTTCTAATATTTATTACTAATATTATGCATTGAGAATATACCTGATGAGTTTTCAGCTTCATTATCATATGGCATGGTACTGTACCGCCCGAAGGCCATTCCACTTGTTGATGGTTTACTCAAGTCCTGTACAGAAGGTGACTCTGGCATTGAGCTATATCTACCAAAAAAAGATTTTGATGATGGACTGCTACTATTTATCACCAATTCTTTTACAGTCCAGTCTTTAGATTTAACACCTGCACTACTCTTTGAAAGTTCCGTCTTTATAGGCATTTGTGTCAGCTGTTCCAAAGCACTGTCATTTAAATTCCCAACAAAACTGTCAAAAGAGTCATTATTCATACAAGGAGAATAACATTTCTTAACTTTAGTAACCGTTGGTGATTCTAATGTTATATTGTTAAGTATGATATCCATTGAATCTTGGTCCAGTTTTGGTTTACTATCAGTTTTAAGTAAAGTATGGTTGTCATACTTCACCTTCTTGGCCGGGACAAAATCATTTCTCAAAAACTTTTCTTCCACTATTTGGCTCGCCTTTAATAGACATTCATTCATCGAGTCATCAGATTCCAATGCTGTTTCGGGGTCTGGCTTTCCAAAATTAGAACTCAGCACATTTTTTCGTAAACAACGCGAGTTGCTTCTTGGAATACATTTTGGAGAACAATCTAGTGATTCATTAAATATATCATCCTCACTGCCCGAATGGGGCTTTTCTGGTACACCACTATTTTGTTTTTTAGCAATCAACTCTTGCAAATTTTGATTCAACTCAAGTAATTCTTGAAACAATTCAGTTTTTTTCTGTGACGACTTAACAGGTTGTCGTCTTGGTATCTTTTTTTCAATTGTTTTGGGTTGAAGTGATCTTTTGGATTTTCTACTGACAGGGGTTGAATTTTTGACACGCGATTTAGCTGGGTTTCCAGATTTGGGTGTGTAGAAATTCCAAACCACATCTGTTTCACCTTCAGCACCATCTTGAGTGCAAAGAAAAGGTACAGGACTGGCAGCTTCAGAATCACATATGGAGTCACTGTCCCTCGAAGGGGACTCCCCTCGATGCTCAGGTGTAGAACATAATACTGAAAAGCAATTATCAAAATAGTCAATCTTAGCGGTTAGTAGTGTTTTAGTATAATGCAGCTCAGCCATAGTGTAAATTTCAATGCCATTTCATCTTAATTTGAATACTCCAGATTAATTTGTAAAGGAAAAATTAGAAAGATAGATATTGGAGATTACGCTGAGCAGGCGATACTGCTTTAAAAATCATAAATTTGAATACTGCCTGGCTATAAACTGAGACCTGTACTTATGTAGTAACTTTCGATGTAATGACACGAATTTGGCCTAGATACATTCTATCCCTGTGAAAGAAGGCCCGTGTCTTAATAAATTAATAAATAAATATGTGAGGACATTTCACACAGCTTCATCCAGCCCCAAACTAAGCATAGCTTGTAATAAAAAAATTGTGGACTGATGATAACTATATCCACAACATTTACAACTATTACCTTTGTTTTTATTCTTTGTCGACACCATGTCTTTGGATTTAATAGGCTTGTTCATAAGTAAACGATTAAGCACAATTTACTTGTTGAATCCATCCATGCAAGACACAGAATTCGGCTTTTATTAAATACGATATATATCAATTATGTATTATTGTTGACAATGCGATATATATCAATTATGTATTATTGTTGACATTACAACTCATTACCCGACGCGAAATGAAACCAAAAGAAAGAATAGGTGAAATGGACAAGGAAGTACAGTCCAGTTGCAGTTGTTTATTTATTTTTAACCGAACCATGCGAATTATAACTAAAAAGTTAAAAACTAAAATCAAAGAGAATATAATATAATCACTTAAAATGAAAGGATATAAATGGGGATGTTCCGATACCAGCAAAGTATCGATACTTATACATAAATAGTACTCAAATCATTATTCGATACGACTCATATGAATGCCTAAAGGTATCATTTTATTTGAACCGAAAAATTAACGCACGTTGGCTTTTTGCAGCAAAGTTTTGTCGTTATGTAAGGAGGTCATATCCTCCAACCAGTTCTATTGACATCTGTAGATCGGTTACCTAGGAAACCTAAGAGTGTTATTCTACGGATTGTCTAGCTAAACGTAAAATATTAAAGATATTAAAAATGCGTAGATGTTGTGTTTTAACAGTTACTTTATCTGAATTGAAGTGTTTTGACGCGAATAATCAGACATTCGAGCAATATGATGCGATCACGCCCTAGCCAAACTAGCGGGTCAACAGCGAATAATCACTACTTGCAATGTATCAGGTGCAGACAAATTATCGCGTGATGTATTCGCCGTAGCCTGACAAGTGTGACTGGTAAAACTGGCGCGCTACTTATTGCTTTATACAGCTTTTTTTCATTTAAAACATAAATAAAAAATGCATTACATAACTTCCATATAGCTGATTGCAGTGGGGATTGTTCATTTTTTATTTTTTGTATTTACAAAACCATTTCGAGGAATAAGCTTACTGATTAATAGAGTCTGGCTGATGAAAGTAGAGGTTTTAAAAGCGCGGCAAATTTAAAAAGATATCAGCATACTAAGAAAACATATATAGACACGTATGCATAAAAAACTAAAGAACTAAAGAAACACATGGTACACAACTGAAATTAATTAAAAATATAAGATATATTGGGAGGCAATAGCCAACCATTGTCGGTACGTTGCCGACCGCAGCAGGCGGTCTGCCAGGCTTCTAACAACAGTATTTTTACTCCTGTAGAAATACATGAGGCGGTCCGTTTACGCTGAATGGCATTGAATGTGTCAACGCGTGCGTCAAAGAACATTCCGAACGCACTGCAGTTCCGCGATAATAAAGTTAAATCACAGCGCTAGATGTATAACTTTATTTAATATTGAAAACATGGTCGAAATTATAGAAAAACCATTTTGAGACAGATTAACAAATATTAGGTAACCAAGGCACCAAGAAACCACAGAGTAATGAGTAGATCTATTAAGCAATGCGATCTCCTTTCTTAACACGCGATAGCTCCATCAGCTGTCTGTAGATGTTGATGTACGCCACTCTGATGGAATTTATGTTATTGTAGATGACCAAGTAGCGCCATATGACCGGCAGAGGGGAACGCCTTACCTTTCCACCTCCTTTTTTAAATGCTCTAAGGTTTAGTCATATTATTTTGAATACCAGCAGGATAAAATACCAGTACCAGTATATACTACATAAGTATCACTGTGCAAAGGAGCTATAGAGGGTGATTTTGAAGGCTTTAGTTTTAAGTCACATTAAGAAACTTAAAACTAAATGGTTATTTAAAGACACCACTTTATGTCATTTTCAAACTCAATTTTTAATCAAAATGAATGAATGATATGAACGAAATCTAATCAATTTTGTGCTAATTTGAAGGTGCATTTTAAATAATCTAAACTTCTACTTATTATCTACTTAGAAAAACTGTTTGTAGCTGCAATAGTACAGTATAACTGTATAACACACATGAGGGCATGGATATCTTTCAAGTAAGGAGTTGTATATTGCCAACCAGTTATACAGGGTGTCCCAAAACTCAACGATAACCTGGTACCGGGCGAGAGGCCAAGGTATACCATTTATGAAAAAAATAAGAAAAAAAATTTATGTCACATAGTCAAGCGATGATAGACATTTTTCGGAAAAGTTACAAATTTGACACCCTTGGTCGCATTTTTAAGTACTGTGATCGCAATTTTCACAACTTCACACTGATTTTTTTAATAATGTTATCTCAAATAACAGTGCTATTAATCGTAACCACAAATGAAAGTAATAATCATTGTTAACTAAGTAAAATAAATTAAATTTTGACGAGCCATGGTTTATAAAATTTATGTCAGTCAACTTTAACACTCTACGTTGGAAAAAAAATGTACTACACTACCTATGGCCAGCTTTTTTAAAAGATGGCCCATTTAGTCTAGATTTCAAAATAGTACAACACTTGCCACTTTTCTTGCCAATAAAACTGCTATTTCATATGCTATGCGTAGGGATCCCTCAGTAAAAAAAATACCTGATATTCTTTTGTTTGAAAAGTTTGAAGTCTCCATTGTTTATAATGAACAAAAGTGATAAAAAGAAATAGATAGTAGTTATGGTATTTGTCAAAACGAGACGTCACTATCCGTCTCACTCACAACGACTCATCGGTCGTTCATAATAAAATTTAAACAATAACATTTAGTACGCATCGTTTCTCCGTTTACTGCGCATCTCTCGTAATCTTGTTACTTTCGTACTATCGACTTTGGCTTGTGTTACCCTGGACTTGATACTCTATCCGTACTTGACGACTCTGGCTTTGTTTTTTGGACTTTGTGCTGTGCAAACTGTGTGTGAACAACATGCCGCATTTGTACACACCGCAAGAATATGCAAATATGCATCTTATCTACGGTGAGTGCCATTGTAATGCCTCTGCGGCAGCTCGACTGTATCGGGAGAGGTACCCGAATGTGGAGCGGCACCCAGATTATCGTGTCTTCCAAAATGTGCACGCATCATACTCGGAAGGACGATTACCCAGTGCTCGTACATCTGGTGGGAGACCTCAAGGAAACTACGACGCTGAAGTTTTGAATGAAGTTGAAAATGACCCCAGTACATCAGTACGTGCGATTGAAATTGCAACGGGTGTGGCGAAGAGTACCGCACATCGAATTTTAAAACGATACGATTTTCATCCTTACCATGTACAACGTTTGCAGAGCTTGTTACCACGTGATCACGCACCCAGAGTTGATTTCTGCAGAACCATGTTAGCGAAAATTCGTGAAGATCCGGATTTTCTAAATAAAGTTTTGTGGACTGACGAATCGACATTTAAAAGAGATGGTTATTTAAACTTACATAACCTTCATGGTTGGCATACGGAAAACCCGCATTTGATGCGTGAGGATCGATCCCAATACCAATTTAAAGTCAACATGTGGACAGGAATATTAAATGGTCAAATAATTGGACCATTTGAATTGACTGAAAATTTAGATGGCGCCACCTACTTGCATTTTCTTCAAAATGATTTGCCGACATTGCTAGAAGATGTACCACTCAACATCTAAAGAGAAATGTGGTATCAACAAGATGGTTGCCCAGCACATTATGCCTGGCCTGTAAGAGAATATTTAAACGAATTATATCCCGGTAAATGGATCGGACGCCTTGGACCAATTTCATGGCCCCCTCGGTCCCCAGACCTGAATCCAGTAGATTTTTTTTACTGGGGATGCATAAAAGAAAAGGTCTACTCAAAACCAATTCAAAATGTAACAGAATTGCGCCAAAAAATTGATGCAGCATCAGAAGAAATCAATGCGAGGAGATTTGCAAGACTGGTGAACAGGTCATTTCTGAGGCGATGCAGAGCTTGTATTCGTGCTGGAGGGAAATAATTTGAGCATCTGCTTTAATTTTAGGAGGATAATAAAGTGTTACGATAATTTACCGTTTTATTTTGATTAAATTTTCCATGAGTTCCTTTCGCAAAAAATACGAAATAGCAGTTTCATTGGCAAGAAAAGTGGCAAGTGTTGTACTATTTTGAAATCTAGACTAAATGTGCCATCTTTTAAAAAACTTGCCATAGGTAGTGTAGTACATTTTTTTCCAACGTAGACTGTCAAAGTTGACTGAAATAAATTTTATAAACCATAACTCTTCAAAATTTAATTTATTTTACTTAGTTTACAATGATTATTACTTTCATTTGTGGTTACCATTAATAGCACTGTTATTTGAGATAACATTATTAAAAAAATCACTGTAAAATTGTGGAAATTGCGATCACAGTACCTAAAAATGCAACAAAGGGTGTCAAATTTTTAACATTTTCGAAAAATTACTATCATCGCTTGACTAAGTGATATAGACTTTTTTCTTATTTTTTTCATAACTGGTATACCTTGGCCTCTCGCCCGGTACCAGGTTATCGTTGAGTTTTGGGACACCCTGTATATAATAGAATGCTATGGATAAAATACAAAAAGGATTTGTTATTGTGATCGTTATAGTGATCGTTATATTTAAACATTTAAGTACCTATGCACATTTATATATAAGTAGCTAATGAATTTTACTAAATGGAGGCCCATGTTCGGTAGTGGGCGTGTTATGGCTGATGATGATTAATAATAGTAATCTAATTTTTTATTAATGTTTATTTAAAAAGTCAACTGTTCAAAATTGAATTATGATAGATTTTAGTTATTAAAATATTCAAAATTCAGTTACAATAGATAGTCTATTTCTATAATCATTTTAGGTTGTTGTTTAAAGACTTATTTTAAGTAATTGTAAGCTTTTTTTAACAAAAATAGTTTAAGTTGTATAATTGAATTGAATCATAGTTTTGCGGCAACATGAACATACCGTTTGTATTGGCAGATTGATGTAAATTAAAAAATAAATATTTTAATAAATGATTTATAGTTTTATTTGTACGATAATTAAATTTAGGAACATGAAAATGGCTATGTAACAGCTATAGGTAGGTATATATAGTGGCACACCGGCTAATTGCGTTTTACTTCATAGGCCACATGGATAAAAAAAAAGAAACGTCATGCGTCATAATTTTCTAGTCTATGGTGACAGTATTAGAGATGGTCGTCCGTCTGATACGTAGTATCTCTTAGTAGTCTGTGTGCCGTACTTTTGTGCCTCGCATCGCCAACGTCGTCTTTACCAATGTACTCTGTAGCCAATGTCAACTCGCCATCGTCTACGTACTTGCGTTTCGTATCATTCATTTGTACTTGTACTCCGCTGACTTCACAGGCTAGGTAGGGGATACTACGTATACTGACTTCATTACCTCCGCTCCGATTCAGTCCGGACTCCGGCCTCCAACCAACCAATCCTTCCACAGCAACCATCCACCACCTCCTCTTCTCCACTCCACCGTCAGCCGTCAGTCGCCTCCTAGTGCTCACATAGGTTGCACGCACGTTTATAACTTTCTCGTAACAACGCGATGCGACTTCGGAAGTGACAATAATAGTGTATAGTGAACAATAACTCGTGCAATATGCTAGCAGACGGAGAAGTAGTTGGCGATGGCTCGTGGAACCTCACGATCTACGTGACGGATCTGAATGAAAAACGAACGATGGTCGTAAAAGGCGACATGCACATTGGCGGGGTTATGCTCAAACTAACAGAGAGCTTTGGTAAGTAAACTGTTTGATATAACACTTACCTATTAATTAGCCCAAATATAACATTTAGTGCAAGTTTTGTTGCTGACTGGATACAAATCAAAACAACAGCTGTACCATTGACTGGTGCGATGAAGATATTATTACACTTGCATAGCACAAACCTTCCTGCTCATGAGTCTAGGGTTCCGTACACCACAGGGTAAAGCGAACCTATTACTAATATATGGTGTTCTAACATAACACACTTGGCCTTCTCGCTAACACATTTTATAAAACAGTCTGACACAATCAGCATTTCTATGATACAACTGTAATCAGTGTTTCACTGTGGTATAAGCTATCACAAATTCCATGATAAGACAATTTTTTAATGCTTTTGCTACACAGTAGAAAAATATATTTTAATAGCTAGCTGATGATATCTTTATTAATTATACCAATAACCATTACCTATTATTAAGCTAAGTTTTCTTTCTAAAGTAATTAACCTTGTAAATAAAATAGAAGCTGGCTATTTTCAGTTTTAATTACTGTGTTATCATCGTTTTTTTTTTTTTTTTTTTTTTATGTTGGCTCCACACATAGTGTATTTAGCCAGTGTCAAGTATTGTATATTTTCATCGAGTTTTAGAATATTTTACGTAGTCAAGTCTTAGTCATAGTCATAGTCCAGTCTAAGTCGGGTCATAGTCCAGTCTAAGTCATGCTCAAGTAAAGTGGTGGCAACTTTACAAGAAGCTTCTATGGAATTTTGGAAGCAACACGAAAAACCACGTTACACCACATTATATCACTTGACCACACTCATGCTCGTAATTCAGCACTTAATGCGTAAAACGCCACCAATTTTAAACATTAACACTGAAAAAAGCACACGTTTTGAGAAATAATACAATGCAACCACGTGAACTTTTTCACGTTCCCGCCAAAACTCGTTATCATCGTTTTAGATTATTGAAATTCGTTTTTCGAAATTAGAATTGAAAGGCTTAGAAGAAAAAAGTTTTTATTTAACCTAAAGTTTGTTTTATGGTGATAATTTTTCCATATTTAATTCATTGTATAATGGGCTTGTGCATAATAAATATATAATGGTAGAATAACAATAACCGGATGACACAATATTTCAACCAAGGGAACCCAGAGGTTAATAACACTGTAATGTACAAACCCAATGTAATTAATATCCTCAACACTCAACCCATACATCTATTTATAATTATTTATTTATTTTATGCACAAAACAAATCTTAGATATTACATTCTGACAGGGATAGTTTAATCCACCATACTAGCAGAGAATACATAAGAATAGTACATAATGCGGGTATTTCGCGGGTTGGTGGATTTTCATTGAACAAACAACCAAATCGAACCAAATATTAACATACTACAACACAAACAAGCAATTCCCGCTCAAACACATATTCAATACATTAGTATAAAACTATGTAGATAATAATATAACTCATTGTGGTAGTAGCAGGAAGGAAAACCTGTACAATAAGTTTATTACTAACTCGGTAAAATTGTCATTTTGATGACATATCACTGAAGAACTCATTTATTATACATTTTACCTACTCTAATCCTAAGCCCCTTAAATATTGTGATACTGTTTGTTTTCCCAAAATAATGAAAAATAAATTATTTTATACTGCTTTTTAGTGTTTGTTATTATTGCATCAACAGAAATACATCATCTGTGAAAACTTCAACTGTCTAACTATCACGGTTCACGAGATACAGCCTGGTGACAGACGGACAGACAGATGGAAAGCAGAGCCTTAGTTCAGTCAGGGTTTGCTTTACCCTTTGGGTATGGATAAAATGATATTGATAAAATTAAATAACAATCAAATCTAAATCAAATGAAAAATCAAATCAATAATTAATATTATAAAATGTATAAATTGATGAGGTAATTAAAATCAAGATACAATTTTTATGAATTCGTCTACATTGTAGAACACCCTAAAAAGCAGATATTTGTGCATGTGGTGGTAAAAATATTGGTGTAATTTAATTCATACTACATCATAAGTTTCGACCTGCCTATGTGGCTCTACCCTACGCCCTAAGTGTAGTCTCATTGCGCAAAGGTCTGACGTATTATTTTATACCGTAGTTCACACGGATAAAAGCTAGTAAATTATAAATGAAATTGTCTAAAGTCATTTCTAAAGCAAGAATCGCGATGCAAGATTTGCATCTCAATTCTCATTAATATTCAAAATATTCATCATACTTCAGAAGCCAGTTGCGCCTGTTAACTGGTTTCTGGGATAAAGCAATACCTTGATAAAGAGTGAACAGAGCGAAATAGCTGTACACAAGACAGAGATGGCAGATGCGCGTACGCAGCTACGTCGGTCATCAAGGCATGCGTCCTTCGCAGTTTGCGGCCAATTATGGTTTGCCCACAGAATTCCCCCTATTACCGTTTTTACTTGCTATTGTAAAGGTGAATTGCCGATCAAAAATTTCACGACATGGAGAGAAAAATTCGAAACTCCCAAACCTTCACATTTCCATCTAAAGTGCCTTCCAAAATTGTTTATTCAGAACTTAGCTTATTTATTTACTGAGATTAAATGTGTGTGATTCTTTAAGGTGTGACTTCATAATCTCGCAAGTTGCAATTGCAACAGACCGAAATAATATTTAACGAGTTTCAGACCGAGTTTAGTTTACCAACAGTGGTCAAATCGGCTCACAAATTGCTACCAAAAGACATTGCAAGCGACTTCTATATCAATAAATAGGCACTGAGTGGGCAGGTACTACATTTATCTCTACTTAAATTCAGGATTTTAGCAACTCCATAGAGTCACGTAAACAATTTTGAAGTTCTCACCTACGCGAATCTGAGCCGATAACTTTCAAAATGGCCGCCGATATTCGCCCACCTTCGCCCAAAACTTGTCTCATTTTGTATGTATTATGTATTATTCAAGACCTCGCCTCGCTCCTGCTTGATTACTAAATGTAAACAGAATGATATAATAATAACAATATCGTAGGTATCTGTATAGTTTAGAACTGTCGTAATGAGTCACGTACTACTATGTGCTCTGTGAAACGGGACACCCTTCCTTCAGAATAATAAGAAGAAGAAACGTAGGATATCCCGAATATGAAATAAACTCATAGATACGCCAATTATTGTGATTATTGTGAGCTCCGGAACTGATTAAAGTCTTTTGTGAATCTTTACATTTGGTAACTATTATACTATTTTTAAAGCTTAGACTCCAGAAGATCGACTTCTGGAACAGTCTCTTCTTAATTGAAATACAAACAGTTGCGTTCAAAAAATAGAAAACTATGCATGTAGTTTTAATACTTTTAATGCTAACAGAATGAAATAAGGAAAGAACTCGTTCTAGAGCTGCCTTCAACGCTTACATAAACGTATACTTGGTTACTCATTCTTTTTTCCAAAGACGACCGTGAATGAGAGAAATAGACATTCTTCGCATTTGATAACACTTCTATCTAAGCGAAGAACAGTAAAACGAAAACGATGGAACGTTCCTCGGAAACAGAACTCTAATAAAAAAGAGGAGGGTGCAAAAAAGGACAAGGAGTCGAAGATAAATTACACTTGGCTTTTACAGGTAGAAGGAAAGAATGAAAGAAAATAAATTTATTTCATAGTATAGCAGGATAAGTTGATGGCACGATGACATCAACAATACAGAAGGAAAACCCCGGTAGTGCCTTTTATATCATAAAACTAAAAGCCAGAACGCGAAGTTCCTATACTAAAACACATTAAACCGCCAACACAAATGAGAACATTATTGCGTTTAAAATGGAAAAGAAATGGCTTGTAAAGAGATTTAATAACGTCTCAGTTCAGAGCGTATAAAATAAAGAGAAGAAAAACATTTATTACGGCAAAATGCAAAAACAAACTTCAAGTGGTCCTAGACAGTGATAGAGATATTACATGAAGTAGGTATCCCGATTCACGACACGGCGATCAAATTATAATTGTATTAAATTAAATACGTAATCAGCACAAATGTTTTAATACCTATTTTTCTTATCAGTTCTACTGCCACTTAGTCTCTAATTCTATTGTATGATGTATTTCCCGCAAAGTCGATTTATGTTCATACTCCGCAACTTACAGTATGTTATGAGTCCTGCTTTTTAGTTTTTTTTATTTGTATACTTATATTTTTATCAACAACTTTGCATTGATCTCTTTTCCCTAAAACTAAATCGTTTATTAATTTAAATTTAATAAGTTACTCGGTAAACACTAGGTATTTACTAGTAGCGCATGTTTTTGCGGACTACTAACTGTGTTATTGTCATTCATTACACTATCTATTCCATTATTTTCTGTGTTCGTAAGAAACGTGGCATAATGGCCAAGTTGCACAACCAATGCTTTACATCGAACGTCCGCATATTATCATTGATAACGTGCCACATAAATAATGCGTTAGCCTGTACTCCGCGATATTGCCTTGCATAATCCCTAATACCTATAGATAAGATAGTTAACACGGCAATTACATAAATAGACATTCTTGTGATAGAGTAAGCAAAGAGCCTGCTGAATCGGATTTCGTTACTTGTTTGTCTGCATTCTAATGGTGTAACTGATTTTGAGAACTTCGGAATCAATTTAGATTGTTTTGTTGCAAATTAGATCGAGTTTGTTCGTCGACGATCAAACTCTTCTTCTAGGTCTGCACCTAGAACTACCTAGGACTGCTCCTTAGATACTTATACGGCAAACGGATTAGTTCTTTTTGTTTACGTTATTTTCTCAGTGTTGGAGACGGATGCTCGTACCATCTCGTACACACGTTCTGAGAAGCAACCATGTCGAGTCGCGTGTTTCCGGCGCCCTCCCTCTCCGCTTTCCCCCCCCACCCCCACCGGCACAGAGATAACGCCTTATCATCCGCTCATTGTTCCTCTATGTTCACGAGATACTTGACCAAACGCACAGAAGCTGAGGGCGTTGACTTCCTCGACATTTTTAGCGTGCCAAGTAAACGTTTCGAGACGCTCAATTTACTAAATACAGTCTAGCTTCAAACATGGATTAGCTAAATGACGGACATAAATTCGTTCCTGATCGCACTGAAACCGCTTACAGCTCTTTGAACTTTGCTAACCGATCATTTATTATGGGTAAAACATCTCATTATGCTACCGTAGTATTAATTGTGGCCCTGAATGAGTATGCCTGGATATAAAAGGAAATCCCGCCTTTTGTTTTGGTTGTATCCAGGAAATTGTCAGTTATTTTATCCAGCCGCCCTTTGTGGAAGATTATGGGCTTCCTATGTGAATTCCACGTGATGCTCATTATCAGAGTGCATTTTATGGTTATCAGACCGAACATGTCCATTCGATGCGAAGAGGGGGCGCGCTATCTGGCGCGATAATGTGCGACATCCTAGCTGTTAACAATAAAGCCCTTTTGTCAACATGTCTTGTTATCCTGCAGGCTGATACGCCCGCATCACGACCTATCTAGCTGATGAAAAGGCTTTTCAGGGTTAAGTGACACTCTGTACTATAGTGTATCGATCGCGACTATGTTTGCCGTCATGTTTTGATTTTGCGTGTCCAAGCAATTGTACTGACGGGAATATGGGGGAAACAAGCGAAACCCACGGGGTATGTATGACAATAGACTGTTGATTAGTAACAATACATCAAAGTAGTATAGAAGCTATGAGCTACTGCATATGTGTGATATCCATGGAAACCTGCTAATTTTCAACAAATGGATCTAATACGAATATTTTCATAGAACTCTGTGTTATTTCAATACTGTTTATTAGTTTCGCTCAGCTTTATTATTTTTATTATAAAAGCACTTGAAAAATCTGCTCCATATTGTATGTTCACAGACCAGCACACTTTCCACCTTGATATATTGAATGCCAGGCAACATATCAGAAGCTATTGACCTCTACAAATCATACCCGATCTAAATCTCATCAATGCACATAAAATGACCAGTGCCGAGATGGTTATGGACTGTGGAAGGAGTAAGGAGTGCTTCCAGGTTCCAACTATGGGTTGCGTAGCCGGACGCTAACGGTCGTGCGCATTCCACCCCTGCCCACAGCTCATTGGCTAATTGAGGTATTGCTGCGACACTTGCATCTACACCATCTCATCATAACACGGCAATTACATAAATATAAATTCTTGTGATAGAGTAAGCAAAGAGCCTGCTGAATCGGATTTCGTTACTGAGGACTTGTTTGTCTGCATTCTAATGGTGTAACTGATTTTGAGAACTTCGGAATGAATTTAGATTGTTTTGCAAAAAAACAAAAAAGCAATCTCTACCTAATTACCTCTGAAGCTTTAGGTAGCAATCTGAGATAGGATTATGAGCTAACTCAATCGTCGATCAAAATGTCGTCAAAGGTGAATGCTTCCAAAAGATTAAGCTCAAGCTGTTATATGGAAATCGGCAGCCTTATTGAGTGTGCCCTAAATACCTGGACCATAATCTCTCGCAAGTCTGTCTATTTGTCACGTTCGCCCTACACTTGCAACACTACAAATTGGACACATGCTTGTTTGCAATTTAAACAAGAGATATTCGCAATGGAGACTGGGAAATGGAATGTGTTATTATTTCTGCTCATTTATCCATTCAATGGTCCAGAGTCCGGACAAATCAAGACTCTTGTGTCATAATTACCTTATGATATTAATGAAGTTCAACCAGTCTCAGTCACGTAATGTGTGTCGAAACGTCCAATTAGTTATAAACACTTGGAGTCTATGGCCACTAATGGGAAGTTGCAGAAATAATCGTAAATGATTGCTAGAGCAATATTTTTAAGCCTAGGAGTGTAGAGACCGTGTAACCAGCGATAGATCGCAATGTGCAAAGCAAAAACAAGACCGGCTAGTTACACGTACGCGAT
Source organism: Ennomos erosarius (assembly GCA_963580505.1). Classification (NCBI taxonomy): domain Eukaryota; kingdom Metazoa; phylum Arthropoda; class Insecta; order Lepidoptera; family Geometridae; genus Ennomos; species Ennomos erosarius. The sequence continues at coordinate 9,076,537 of OY756996.1, forward strand.
ATGGATACTTGTAAATGGATAGTAGAAATTGTTATGAAAAAGGGGAGCTATGTGAATAGTCCGTTTAATAAATGTCAAATCCACAATCAATGTTTTTCGTCACAAGCGTCGGCAAAACGGAACAAGGGGCGCATTGTTCTGCTATTGTTATGCAAAACTGACACGCGCTCTGTAGTTTACTCGTCGATCTAATATGACACATAACATAAACCACTAGACTAGTACTACCGAGACACGTTCAGAATCACAAACAGTTATAGACAAAGAGTACCTTTCTCTGAAAATAGTTGAAGAAATTCTTTTAGTTTCGAGAAACTCTTCCAAGAGATTATGTAGATCAAGGAACCTAAAAGAAATTATCACAGTGCTCAGTGTGCCTGAATGGACATTAATAATTATTACGAAAATACTTTAAGCCATTGCATTGCAATTGGTTGAATCGAAATGAATATGACATACTACTGAGGTCAGTACGTTGCCAACGTGATTCAAGATAGTGGATGACTACAGCGGTCATGTATGATTCCGACCGGTTTTCTGCGGAATGGAGTGTGACGTCATCGCAAGAAATCGAGAGAACAACCAATACTTATAAGGTAATAACGCTGGAGCAGTTTAATTTCTCAATGTCTTAAGTGACTTTGTGGAACTTCAGGCACGTTCAAGCACTTGTAAAAATGTGGAACGTCTTAACATGGGAACGTGAATGAGAGTAAATACTATGAGACTATAACACAGTACACACAACTATTTACAGACAGATCTGAGTCACAGTCTTAAAACAGTTTGCAGACATGAAAATTCATTCCTTTGAAATCGAATAAATAACGTTCGTACGAAATGTTTGTGAATTGTCTTGAAAACTGTTCGTACACTCCCGATAAGACGCGTGACAAATGGTTGGCTTAAAGAATGTCTTACTTTTTAGTCCATTTTTTACTGCGAAAATACTGAACTAAATATATTGTGAAGCCCATTTGATACTGTCAAGTTCTAATAAAAGATTCCAATTTGCCGACGAATTGTTTGTTTCATTTCGCAATCTTAGGGTCTCGTACTCTTTCCGACGGTTTTATTTAGAAGCATATTGAGGCCGTAAATCTTGAATCGTGCCGTAAAAATTAAACACCAATACTCGTTTCGTGTCCGATTTCTATTTTTATTCGTCTGACTTCATTCTCAATGTGTACGTTTAGAACACGCTGTGTTTTCTTCTTCGACGATCTCGTTGATATTGTGCCAAAAAAATTCATGGTATGGTTCATCTATAATAGATAATGATAACATTGAAATGAGTGCATCTATTCTGGTTTATACTAATATTATGCAATTAATGTATAGTGTATAGAAAGGAGCTATTCAAACCTGAAGCTGAAAGACCGAGTGAAAAACTCACAAATCAGAAAGAGAACAAAGGCTAAAGATATTATAAAAGAAATTTTAAAACTAAAGTGGAAGTGGGCGGGTCACATTCAGACTAGAGGGGGATTGATGGGCTCAGATTGCAACAAACTGGATTTCCAGGGACACAAAGCGTAAGCAAGGCAGGCCAATTCAAAGATGGAACAGAGATATTGTACAAATCGCAGGGAACTCTGGACCCGTACTGCTAAAAACAGGCAAGAGTGGAAACAGCTGGAGGCTTTTACCGCCACAGGCGGTCCTTATACAATAGTTTAAAACCAATAAGAACACATTTTGTTTTGAATATATATATATAAAGTTCTAATAGTGTATAAAATAAATAAATAAGGTTATGCCACAGATATTAAAATAGTAGTACCTAGTTACCTACGTTAGGTTAAGTAATAGATTAAATTAGGTAAAAATGTTGTCGTTAAGATTGTGTGAGGAACAAATAAAAGCTATTTTATTTTTATTTTTTAGTGTATAGGTAGAAGAATGTTATAATGTTGTTGATCTTGAGAGGTATTAGGCTAATAACTAGTTACTTTTGTGGATGAATCTAGTAAGTTTACATAGTAATTTGACCGTCAGGAAGAGGAAACTCATAAATTAGTCTTCATATCTAAAAGCAGTGTCGTTAATACCCATTATATCTCCATTAGTGTAAATTGCTTGTGATAAAGGCCCCGCATCTCAAACGGGCAACTTAAATTGAAACGCTACTTATTTCTTGATTTCTTATGTATTCAAGGCATTCTTGCTAGCTAAACAGACCTTATCGTCCTTAACCTTTGTCTGTGACTACGTTTCTTCATAGACTTGTTTTTTGTCGCTTTTAGCCGCCTGGTAATTTGTTATTTAGCAACTGCGACAAAGCGTTTTGTTTGCCTCTTCATTAGGTCAAGGTCTGTGCCATGGGTGGGTCGCGTTACCGCTCCTTTATTTACTGTTCCATTAAACGCAACATTTTTGGTCTTTTTGTTTTTTAAAGCGCGGTGTATTACATTAATTACTAAATGGCTTTAACATTAACCCTTAGTTACTCGCGCATGAAAACTTACGTAAGTACTCGCGTGGGGTGCTTTACACCCCGGATTTAGAATTAGAAAAAACCAACCAAATACATGCAAAACCAGACTTTTATATATGACAATCTTTCGACTAAACGATTAATTAACAGATAAACACTTTCTGAAACAGATTGTGCCAATAAACATTTTCTTTAATCAACTCAGAATAGGAACTCATTTTCTTCATTACATTTCTGACATGTCGGAATAAAATGGTCACTGCACTCATGTTGATGGCATATACCTATAACATAATGTTTTGGATTTTCGGTCCTTTGTTCTTGGACAAATATGGACTTATGTTTAAAATTTACATTGGAAAAATATGTAAAATATGTACTGAAAATGTAGTACAAATCTACGTAAAAATTGAACGTAAACGCTCGCCTGGGGTGCTTTATACCCCAACCGCACTCTAACCTTATGCCACAGAGTGTTTTTTGTGATTAAATAACAAAGGTCCGCTCGGTTTAGGAAGCTATAAATAAATAAATATGTGTGGACATTTCACACAGCGCCATCTAGGCCCAAACTAAGCATAGCTTGTACTATGGCAACCAGATGGCTGATACAATACTTATATACTTTTTTATTTGTAAATACAATACATAGAATACAATATAACACCCAGACGCAGAACAAACATCTATGTTCATCACACAAATGTTTGTCCCGGGTAGGAATCGAACCCACAGCCCTCAGTTCAGAAGGCAGGAACACTACCAACTGAGCTATCGGGCCCGTCAAAATATCATAATAATCAGCGCTGTAAATTTAAAACTCAAATATCTATAGACGATCAAACAGTTGCTGGGGTGCAAAACACCCCACGCGAGTAATTCAGGGTTAAGTATACCTAAAACTAAAATATGGGCACGCAGTGTATGACAAAACATGATAGTTGTTCTGTACTTCCGCTTCCGACCGAACTCTCTGAACTGAACAAATCCTTATACACAGATTCGTACTGATCCTTATTAAACTAGTAACACACACACGTTCTTGTTTTTGCGGTGTCAATAGATTTATCTATTATTAATTACTTATACCATTCTATGATCTTCATCCAAAATTCAAAATCCATACGGGTTTAAGTTTCCGTTACTTATCGAGGAATAACGTAAACGATAATATTGATTCTTCTAATCTTTCGTTTGCGTTATAGGCTTAATTAACACTATCAGCTCTTTAACTTAGAATTTGGTCGTTAATTTTATTTATTTTGTGCACTATAACAACACTTGTTGTTTAAGGCCCTGACAGGACCCAATGCGAGCACGTTTATTACAGCAGACAAACTTGAAACTTATTTTGTATCTGATAGGGTCGCTTTATGCATAGCAAAAATATGGCGATTACGTTGCGTTGCACTTCGACTTTTCCATTTTTCGGTAGAAATAATTAGTTATAAAAGAAATGCTTATTGTTATAAAAAAATAAGCTTATAGACGGATGCATTGAAACATAGCTCATGATTTATTTCAATGGGGTGTCTTATTATTAATGTAACATTTTAGGACGTTTGAATGATTTTTTAGAGGTCACTTCACGATTTTTTTCTATCGAGAAAACTTTTCGTAAACGTGTTTCGGTTTCGGCAGATGGAAAGAAGATATGACCAGTATTAACGTGAATTTTCTTAATCCTGCAAATGGTATACGTTTTGTGATAATCACGTTTAAAATAGTCGATTTGGGAGCATTCAGCGCCTTAAACAAACAGTGCGTCAAATGGCCTTTGTAATATTTTAGTGAGTTCGCGTTTATCAACGTGACATCATTTCTGGCTTTAACTTAAATTGCCCTGGGCCAAGGCTACCACTGGTCGTGTTATAAATTTTTATTTATAAATAGAGGTAGCGTTACAACTTCGTGCATTAAACATGGATTTAGTATGAAATAATTATTTTTCTTTGTTTTAAATTTTTTATTACTTTTTAACGTTTTTATTTATTTCAAAACTCATTCTAAACGGATTGATAAAGTATACTTGTTGAATGTTTGCCCTACCACTTTCCACTACCAAGTGACTTATGCCATAGTCCCGTTGAATAATAATAGCTATCATAATTTTATTATAACTATTACCATTATCTTAAAGCTGAAACGTGTTTTACGTCTCTTACTCCATAAAAAAAACAATCCAGAGGAAAACCGCAACATAAAATGACTTGGGTAGTACCTACTTACCTATATTCCTGTAACTTGATTGCCATTGAAGCTGATTTACGTATTTTCCTATATTTTGATTATTTATTAGGCGCGTTTATGTTGGATATTATATTTTTTTAAGTACTTAGAAGGGCTCGTTTATGTAAAGGTTATTTATTAAAATGCGAAATGGGATTTGGCAAGTGGTTATTTTCAAATGTTATTTTGTATCTGATTTAGTATGAAATAATGCTATTTCTTTTATTAATTAAGCGTATTTAATTTTGCGTTCCAAACTATGGTACATCATCATCAACAACAGCCTGTATACGTCCACTGCAGAACATACGCCTCCCCAACAGAGCGCCACTTTGAGCGGCTGCTCGCCTCCTGCATCCATCGACTCCCCGCGGCTTTCACCACCTAGTGGGGGGCCGGCCTGCGGTGCGTCAAACTATGCTTGCCTCACGTTTTCGACAATCATTCGGAACATCCACAGCGAACTGTCTCTTTGTATAACAAATCTAACTCAAAGATGCGACACGCATAAACCTCCCAGAAGGGACTATTTGCATCATAAGGTACTCCCAATAATTACCTGCTGCTTCTACAATGCGTTCCAGTTCCTACTCCGGATCCATAGCTGATCGAATTATGACCGCGGAGCGAAACGAGAGCGCATGAACATGGACGTATTTGAGGGAGGGCGAACTAGTCTTCTATCTTGATTAACATGCTATTTACTTCGTTATTTATAATTGGCTAAAGATATTATTAGCCTTATTACTCTATGTTGGTATTCGTGAATACATATTTGGGAAGAAGGTTCTCGAGTGGCGACCACGAACCGGAAGACGTAGCGCAGGCTGGCCCCCCGCTAGGTGGACCGACGGCATGGGGAAAGCGAGGAGTCGATACACGACGTAGGAGGCGAGCTGCTGCTCAAGGCGACGCTCTCTGGGGGAGGCCCATGTTCAGCAGTGGACGTCTTCAGGCGGTTGATGATGATGATGACATATTTGGGAACAAGCATTTTAAATGCGTTTAGCTTTCGACCATCACCTAATCTGCTACTAGAGCGAATAATGCTACTTTCTGATTTACGGAAATTTTTTTTGGAGTTGCCTCCATACAGCATACAAAGCACATACAAAGGGGATTTCTAGATAAAAATCCCCTGCGCAGGGGATCGTCGAAGGGGAAATATAGAATAAGCCCCCATATGGTGTCTCTCAGAGCTTACTAATTTTTTATTGCCTATGAGGCCCTGTTCATACCCTGATTACGTTCACAGGGGTGTTGTGCAACTGCTACTGGCTTCCAGATGGCAGGTGATGGAATTAGACTGCGGTAACTGAAATGTTTACGGTGCTGTATAATGCCCTACCTGATCAGGTTACGGGCCTATCTTTAGAGCTGATCTGACTGTTTCATGATTTAGAACGTATTAAACATGAACATATTCATGGTTTTTAACACTAAAGAATAAGTGGCTGGTGATGTAAAGCAAAGTAAAATGACCGTCAGGCCTGACTAATGTAGAAACTATACTTACTGACCCCTAGACTGCACCCCTAGTACGAGATTCGATAGTTAACTTTGTTAAACTTGATTCGTTTACGTTTTCTCCCATGTTTCTCTGCAGCGCCCCTAGCGGACACGTTGATGAACTAAAAGTGGCAGTACAAATTTTCAATGGATTCGCGCGTATTCACGTATTGGAAAAGTGGTACTACTGATCAGGGGGGTTATTCGCTATGACACATGAGATTCCTTGCCAATAACGCGTGACGTGTAACATGCTCCAAACGTAAACGCGGGCTTTAACGCGCCACGACATGGAATTAACATGGAATCAAAAAATTGTATTCTGTATGCCACGCGTTAGATTGTTTGTGCCCAGTGTTTTCTGTTTTTTGACGTGCGTGTAACGTGTGTTGTCGTGTTTGTCAAATTTGACAACGGCATACAGAATAGCATTTTAAACCCAAAACCATTCCACGAAGATATCGTAACGCGCCGCGTTACGTGCGTGAATGGTCATACGGAATAAGGGCCCTGGTTGGATAAAGATTTACTGAAGATTTGTGTGTTGAGGAGAGAGAAGCGAAGGACAGATGATCGTTTTACCAGAAGTAAGTCGACCATAAAAAGTATATAAGAGACGTCCGGCTCCTAACTTGACTCATCAAAATAACCTAACTGTGTAATTATTAAAGCTCCTATAGTAATCTTTAGATGCAGCTACCGTGCAGACTGTCTGAAATAACAAATTATCTAATCTTACACAAGTTTGATCAGATGTTTAATAATGCGTTGCAGGAAACGTATACAATTAAAATGTAGATGTTTTTATTTCGGTTGATTTCGTGTTTTTGTACTGATTTTCATTTCCTGTTGAATGTTTATTCAATATACACCAACAAAGTGTGTTTCGTTTTGTACAAAGGTCGCCGTTCAAAAGAAGTCAGCATACATTACTAAACAAATCATATCGGAAAATATTCGCTTCAAGGATTTCGGCTTCCTACTATTTTTATAGCAATACACGCACTGTTACTATGAGGTAAACTAAATGTTATTAAGTAAAATTAACAGCTTTAAGAAAGTTTAAACCCAGTATTTATTGACATGCCAAAATGCCTTCGTCTTGTTACAAAATCTAAACTTTCTGAAAGAAGATACGACTCTCAAAATATTTCTAAGAATTTCACAGCTGGTGCCTTGAACGAAGGGCTTAAAGGGCATTGGCACTAAGGGCGCTCAAAGACGCCGCCAGCCCTGACTGGGATAATGTGGGTACAGCCGTTCTAATAAAAATTAATAATTTATCCAAGCATTTAAATATAATTTATAGGCGTTAATGAGCCAATGTCACAAATGATTTCACGCGACAAAGAAAGATAACTGAAAAATGAAAAGACTTATTTGATAACAGGCAAAAATTACATAATGGTGGTTGGAACACCTGGCTCCCACACTAGGCTTGAAACCCGGGCTGTAGGAACAAGACTTTCGTCGGAGACCTAATGCAGCCAATAAATTGATAAACTTTGTTTCGCGTTTGTCAATCACACGCTGCGGCGATTTTGGTTAGATTTACCTTCTGCAAGGTACAAAGGTTCGTCGACAAGGAGTCAACGTTCCAAAAGTATTCTTTTAACAACCTTAACAGTATTAACATTGAACAGAACTTGTTCTGAACTGGATTGTGCTGAAACACCTTTTTCATCATTAACACGTCCTTCTTAAGATAAACGGCTTCAGAATGTCTGAGACATGTGAACGTTGTACATTTGTTTGAGTCATCGCGTGAAATTGACGCTTGTGATTTCTTGTGAATTCCATTTCGTATGAATCGCATAAGGTCTTAGAGCAAGACTATCTGTATCTTAAAAGTAAGCTTTGGATCACGCCGTCCAGTATCTACTAAGCAGTAGACCCTAGAGAGTTCCTCTTTCGTCAGCCTTGTATGTTAGCCCTTTAACGTTCCAAAAAATATGGTATGGGCTTTATCTAAATCTGTGAGATTTAAAGAACAGACGAAGCGCAAGTCATGTCTTCATTTTTACGATCGTACGACAAAGCGCTTATTGTTGAAATTGAATCGAGATTAACCCTATCGAGGACCACCCGCATACAAACCATCATTGTTACACCCATAGTCAACTTAGTGACCGACCATGACTTTAGGATCTTCCATAATAACCAATTTCGATGCTAATTACCCCTATCGACCATATTTATCCTAATCAAATATTGAATTATGGTAAGACTTGATAAGTGTACGATTTCTGATACTTACTCTTTATGGGTGGTCTCCACTGCCATTAAAATATGGCTTATTTTCATGATATTCAAAGCTACACCTGGATTTTGTGTATTTTTCTTATTTTTACTTAACACCACATACATGCTAAGCTCAACGAAACCGAGAGTTGTTAGACCGGTGGCTCAGCAGACGTGCTAAAATCCATCTCTGGGAAGATGCCAGTAGCTACTGAAACTCCATCAAATAAATGCGTTTATGCATTTCGTGAGTTATCGAATTTTAACCTCTATGCTCTTAAAGATAAAGATTAATGATATTCATAATATACGGTCGAGGATTGAACGTAATATGTTCCCACGCGAAAAGTGCTCATCGGTGGCAAGTGGAGAGATAAATATTTGTAAACTTCTCTGAGAGCGAGGCCCTGACCTTGCCTCGACATCGACACGGCACTTAGGCCATTCGTATTTACTTCCAAATTAACATTGCTAATTTAATTTTTGTACATACATGCTTGTGTTCATTGTTCAAGCAAAGAAAAAATCAACTGACATTGAAAATAAGAATTTGAAACTAAAAACTGACCCTGATCTGCTATGTTACTTTTGGGTTGAGTTAGGTAACCATAATAAAATTATACAGGATGTCCTAGAAGTTAGTGTCCATCGTAAGACCAGAAGTAGAGCATCTCAGGACACCGTGTATAAGCATAGCTTAATGTCTTGTTTTATGACTCAGTGCTTTCTTCGTCACTTTGTTCGAGTGAGTCATTGGGTGACTCCAAAAGTTCAAATATGTAAACGAAGCGGCCCTTTTTATACGTGACTCGATATGCTAAGAATTTAATTAATTTAAACTAGCAATAGTTCCAGACGAACGGTGTAAGGCACATGGCGGGCGCCTGGGTGCTGCGGCCCGACGAAAATAGACTATCGGCTATTTATATAGTATGCGTATCCGCTCTGCGCACGCGCACCGCCCGACTTGCGCCGGCGCAATGAAACCTATCGCTAGAATATGGCGCCAGCTGAGTTCCTTTCAAGGATCATAGGACTCGACACGCTCGATCTAGAAAGTACTATTACAATTCATGACAACACTGAACCTTGGTGCATCGGTACAAAGGCGAACAGCTGGTACAATATTTATATTTCTGAACAGATACTCCGCCACTTCCGCCCATGGATTACTAAAGAAGCATATTTGTATGAGTCCTTTGAAGACCTTTGCAATTAATATTCTTGTCCACATTTCCTGGAATCATAGTTTCAAAATGATCGTCATTAACTTATCATTGTGACTGGAAGTACCATAGAAATAAAGATAAAAACACTGCAACTGTACCGGATTACAGAATAGCTATAATTTGCACTAAGGTACTAAAACGTAATCAAATGCATGGTATATTTGGTTACGGTTTATTATATACGGTACAAAATTTTTACAAGTTTGACGTAATTATGTATATTGTACAATCAGTTTGTCAATGCGACCAAATGTGAGTAAACAAAAAACAGATCATACAGAAATTTTAAAAATGTTTAAATTTATCAACCTAATGCAAGACCAACAAAAAGCAGCAGTGGACTGACTAACCAGGCGTTGATGCTAGTGACTAGTGACCATCCGTTCTAATCGTTCGGACGTAATCTTTGGTTGAACAGAATAAACAATTGAACTATGTTAAAATATTAAGCACATAAAGTCATAAAAACCCTATAGCAACCACCAGCCAGAGCTTTCAGCGGGAACCGGTAATGGTTCATCAATCATTATTGAGCTAAAAGCTTGGATGTAAAGGGGTGCGTCCGACCGTCCTGCCCCAGCTTTTAATAAAGAACAGTGGCGATAACTACATTGGAACAATAGCTTAACATATTGATGATACACCGCGTGACCATGATTTAAACAAATATGCGGGCTACTTATATTCGGCGAATGACTACTAGAATAACAGTGATGATGCATTTATTCTAGTTCATGAGTTTAATCTAAAAGATTCTGATCTTTCACTTTTTTAAATTTACAGGCAGTACTTTACACCATCCCTGCTACTACGGCTGTACCAACCTCAGATAAGAGCCTGTATGGAGTATTGTAGCCACATATGGGATGGTTCCGCCAAATACCAGCTTCCTGCTCTGGACTCCATAGAACGTCGCGCCAAAAGACTCATCAATGACGAGGTGCTATGGGTAACAGCCTAGAGCACCGACGGAGGGTGGGATGTCTTTCGATTTTCTACCGGTTGTACCACGGGGAGTGCGCACAAGAGCTGCACGAGCTAATACCACCATCTCCATTCCGCCACAGAACTACGCGGCGCGGAGAGTCGTTTCATCCCTATGTAGTAGATTTGCCAACATGCCGCACCAAGCGTTTCGCTGAGTCCTTCATTATGCGGACTGCTAGGGAATGGAATTGGCCCCTGTCGGTCTTGTTTCCTAACAAATATAATTTGGGTCTTTTTAAGACAAGAGTGAATAGGTACCTCATGAGTCTGCGTGCTACACCTTCGGCTACATCGTCGCTTTCCATCAGGTGAGATGTAGTCAAACGCAGGCTTATTCTACATTAAAAAAAAATATTTCAAATGAGTTTTCTAATGCTAAGATCTGGATATTTACTTAGCTTCAGATCACAATCGCACCTGAAACGAACCTGAACAATGAACATAATGGATGAGTATTGTGTATCTCCGGCTCGCAGACTTGTTTTGAATGTAACTTCTGAAGAACACCAAAAGTCCACCACTAGTGAGAAACTAAGCCATAATGCTGAGAATTAAAATATAAGAGAAGAAGATGCATTCAATGATCAAATACTTTTCAACATTCTCAATAAAATAACACAATGTTTAAATCATAATTTTGTATCGTGTTGCAGAGCTAACACAAATGAAGTCGCACCCAGTCGTGATGTAAGAACCGAGGTGACGCTATCTGTCGTAACTATTTATAAAGCCGTCGAACTCGAGCCATAATAATTTGCAAAAGGCATTGAGGATGCCCGATATGCTTAGCGATATTAATTTTACGCTTATCTCTAGTATTGGTTTGCATATTGTGACCTATAGTCATCGATGAAACTCGAAATTACCAAGAGCAAAATTTATAATTATAAAAACATCTTAAAATAAAATTACTACATATAAATTGACAGCCTCCGTGGTGTGGTGGTTGAGCAGGTTGGCTCATAACCCGGAGGTGGCGGGTTCGATTCCCGCGACAGGACAAGTATTTGTGTCCGAAAAAAAAGCTCAAATACTTGTTCTGTGTCTGGGTGTTGTAGGACCGTTCCTGGGTCCCTCGATACAGGGAATCCTAGTGAGGGTCCTGGATCTACGTATGTGATCGTTGGGCGTTTAAAAAAAAAACTATCTTAAACGTTTTTGAGCTAGGCGTTAGTAGATACTAAGCATCCCATCAGGTACAAACGAAAAATAGCCCATCTTGAAAAAATCGTGTCTAGAGAGTTGCTACTTAGTGTCCAGTGTATTCATTTGGCCCAATACTTTGCCAACACGCAATTAATGTCGGTTGATAATCTTGCGTTATGCAGAAATAAAATAATTCTTAAAATAGCCCACGTTATTCCGTTGTATGGGTTGAGGCATCTGTATCTGTATGTACTGTAAGTATTATATTATCTGGGATACAAATTACTAAGTAAGTTTAGAGTACTAATGGTTTTAAAATTTTTACAACTAGGTAGAGTAGAGGTACGTTACTTCCAAAATAAAAAAAAGATACGATCACATCATGAGATGCGAAACATGGTAAAAAATATATGTAATATTTGCGCAAAATATATGTACGTAAATACGATGCTTGATCATGCCTTTTTATAAAAGCAAAGTGGGCCATGGCATCGGAGAAGTGGGATGATTTCAATGTACTCGGAACTCTCAGAATAACCTTTTCATATAATGTAGTGTTTGTCCTTAAACTATTACAGTCAAATAAAACTCACTTTTTGAGATGGTACGTGCACTGTTTTAAAGGTTATCTTCAAAATAAACTGCACAATATCTCGTGTCACCTATTTCAGACATAGATAAAGATAACACATGCTCAATAAACACACGGCGAACAGTAACGTTGGTTGTAAATATCTCAGAGAAGATAAAGCTAAGTGGGGCGATGGTCGTCGGAAATGAACCTAGTTTAGTTAGACCTACCGGGATGAGCGTAAATTACTGCGTCTTTGTTGTGCCCCGTAGTTTCTCGTTCCAGCTTTTAGCACTATTTCTAAGTGAGCCCTTATTGCGGATGGCACAACACTCGATTTATTATGTCTAAGTTCGTCGTACACTCAATGTCTTCTCGAGGACAATGCGGTCGTCATGCTCCAATTCTTGGTAAGACCTTAATTGCTTTGAGTAATGTATCGGTCGGTACGAATTTGTAAAGAGCGTTTGTGATGGCCTACGTAAGGCTTGACGTTGTAGCAAACGACCTATTCTTGTTAACAGTTTTTCACAAACTCGGCGGCGTACTCCTCGGTCTTAGAATTGCCCATTTAAGTTTCTCTCGTGCCACTAAACTTTTACTCCTGCAAGTGATTTATGGCTTTCGGTTTATGTTAGTGACATTTTCACTATTCTGTCAAGCTGAGAAAGCTGACACCAATCCGGGTGCCAAGCTAGTGCTAATTACTGAGGTGTTCAGTGCTCTAGCAGTCCTGGTGCTTATAATGAAATTAAAGTCACATGCCACAGACTGTCAGTGTCTGTCGCCGTAAATCAACGTCAATAGGCAGTTAACGGCGACATTAGATGTCTCGATAAAGTACAGCCTCGCACGTCTCATTCGGACGAGCGGCGCCTGCATTGCAACAATAATTAATTTACGTTACCGCAGGGAATCACAATAGCAGATGGCTAAAACAGCTGGCGGCCATATTGGATTCAATATTGTAAGGATTTGACGTCAGAGAGCTTTTGTACGTAAGTGCACTGGATAATGCGACATGTACAGCAGTGACACATGTTAGGGATAAATAAGGCATTGCACTCTACAGCGAACAAGATGCATCGAATCAAGTCATGAGTTAATGATGCGTAGCACATAAAAGGATCGTCTGTTTGAATTTCGATTCCTTAGTTTCGTATGTCTGACAGCGGTTTTGAGACAGTCGCAAAGACCTAGTAACTACGACACGAGTCCAGTCAGAGGTTAACGACTTGATTGGCCAAGATGGCGATTGGCAAACGTGCTAAGTGGATGATGACGGCTCGCTAAACCCCCGTCTATTTTAAGAGTACGCCGACAAAATTTGTTACACCTACTTACTACTGACGGGAACAAAACAATCGTGTTTCTTGAAAGAGCTATGATGCATCAACACAATAAAATTGTCCTGTAACCGTTGCCAGTTAGCTTTGCGGTGAGAAAATTGTCGAACCAAAAAGGGAAGAAGCAGATGAGCAGTAGATGGACAAGTAATATCATTAACAAGATTCTGTGCTACTTTCTACCCACGCCTCGTGCCAAGCGCTTTATCATCTGTCAAACATTTGCTTAGCCGAGATTTCATCTGGTATTGCATTAATACATTGAGCTAACGAATGTGGCATCAGCTAATCAAAAGTTAAAAGTTCATTGTCCTCGCGCTTAAAAGAACGATGAGTCTGTGCTTAGAGCGTTCAAGATAATTGTTTAGACGCTGTTCGCTAACTGTCTTCTGAGGTATAGGTAATTGTTTCGTTAATTGCACCCCACTGGTTTGGTTCGTGCAAGTCTGATGAGGCCAGACGCGCGAATGGGGGAATTTATCGCCACAAACCCGGTTACGGTAGCCGCTACCGAGAATCTAATACAAATAATGATAGGCTATCCATATTGACAGATTGCCCTTAATGCTTGAAAGCGAGTTAAATTACTGTCCAACAACTTTGTATGCTAGTGGTTTAGAAACAGGAGCCGAAACGTTTAGTTCTTTGTAATTTCAGGATATATGCAAAGGGGTGCATCTGTTACGACTATGTAAACTTGTAAAGAGAAGGTAGATTATGTATTAGAGGCAGAGTAAGGTTAGGTACTGTAGAACTTGGCAAACTCATATTCTGCAAAATTTTTTAAATAGAATTTTTGTTTGATAACTGTCAGCATTATTGCCATCACTTCTAAAGCTTTTTACGTCTTTTATATCTTAGTAATACAATTGTAAATCAATAGATATTGTGTCTGTCATATTCCGTATGTTATGCATTGGTTTCTTTTATTTGTCTTGAGGACCACTTTCACTATTCGGCCACAATTTATTCCATAGTGGGCGAGAGGGAAAGTTTATGTTAATGTTATTACAGATAATTGTCCGACTAAAATACGAGTGTTTCCTGTTTTTATACCATAAATTACATCATTTTGCTGACTGTTCTAATCTAATAGTGCTTTCTCTCTTTTTTACAGGTAAAGGTGAGTGACGTGGCCATAGTTTGAAATTTTTTAGAGATCAATGAAGTTAATGGTAAGGTTATGGATACGGTTTTCTGTGATATGTAAGTCATTAAATATATTAAGTAGTTTTGTAGTTATCTGAAACGTACTATATCTACTATACCCGCTGCTGGGCTGCACTAATTAATGATAATATATAATATAATAATATATGTGTGGACATTTCACACAGCGCCATCTAGCCCCAAACTAAGCATAGCTTGTACTATGCGAACCAGATAACTGATATAATACTTATATACTTTTTTATTTTTTAATATTGTCATTATTTTATTTCTAGGTGGTAGGACTTTTCTGCAAAGTTCGTCTAGGTAGGTACCACCGCTTTGCCAGTTATTCTGCCGCCAAGTAGTAGTGTGCAAGCACTACTGTGTTCCGGTTTGAAGGGCATTGTAGCTAGTGAAATTACTGGGCAAATGAGACTTTATGACCTGATTACACAGTGTAGTAATCTGATTACTAGACTGTGTGATGTCTCAGGATGACGTGCGCAGTGCAGTGTCACGCGAAAAATTTTTATTATTTCAAATTTCCGAGTGACTGCAACTTTTATGGGCGGCCGTATTACTTAACACCAGGTGAACGACCAGCTCGTCACGTCCGTTATTCTCATAAAAAAAAAAAAAATTTTGTTTGGAAATACATACATAGAATACAATATAACACCCAGACGCAGAACAAACATCTATGTTCATCACACAAATGTTTGTCCCGGGTACATAGATCTATATATCAGGATATGCCCGAAGGAACATTTTATTTCCTCAAAATGGTGTGGGGAAAAGTCAGCGCCATCTCTTAGATTACTCAGGAACTACGATGAGAACGGCCCTATCGCTGCCATTATGCCCGTCGAATGTTTATGTTTACAATGATTATCCCAAATATAAATTCGATTATTTTCGTACAAAACGGAGTGTAATATTGAAAATATTGACTTACTTGTGGTAAGAAACTTTGTATTTCTTTTTATTGCACTTTAGAGTGTAGTTTGTGCAACCCTTCACAGCACAACTTGGCATATTTTCTTTGAGACACACGACCGATATCTTCTCACTTCCAACACAGACTGGGCGCTAGTGGATGTCAATCTGTGAAATTGACACCCTCTTTGAAGCGACGGTTTAATCTGTCATTAGGCCTGTCCTTATATATATGTCTATGCCCGGGTGGGAATCGAACCCACGGCCCTCGGTTCAGAAGGCAGGGATACTACCAACTGAGCTATCGGGCCCGTCAATAATGTAAGTATAATACACATACACACACAATACAGTCATGTTAACAAATAGCAAGTGTCAGAGCTATTAATAAATGAATAAACAAGATATATATACATTTATAACACATTTTTCCTTGTTCGATTTAAAAACGGTTAAAATAATTTGGGTGGGTCAAGCAAGACGAAAAGAGAACACAAATTCTGACCATGCGTGAAATAAACATCAAGATTATCAACGCAATAATTCGTACTCGTATACTTACTTGACATTCGTTTCACGATGAACATGTATCTTGTTTCGTATAAACTTAGTAGAGTATATCATTATCAATGTTTCGGAATATTGAAACCAGTGAACTGAATGAGGGCCGTGGGTTCGATTCCTACCCGGGACAAACATTTGTGTGATGTTTGTTCTGTGTTTGGGTGTTATATTGTATTCTATGTATGTATTTACAAACTGAAAAGTATATAAGTATTATATCAGTTATCGGGTCCCCATAGTACAAGCTATGCTTAGTTTGGGGCTAGATGGCGCTGTGTGAAATGTCCACACATATTTATTTATTTATTATTATTATTAGCGATTTGCCAGCTTCTCACTGTCTTCCTGAATGGGAACAAAGAGAAGGGAAACATCAAAATACAGATTTGTCACAAGTCTGTATTTTGATGTTAGCATTTATGGAAAAGTAAAACCCTTTCCTTGGCCCCATTATGGTCAGGGCAATAATGAAAGCGGAAGCTTATACTTCTGTGTGCATAATTAATTTTACTATTCAGATATTCGGTATCTCTAACAGTAACATCACTTATCATCCTATACCTCAAATATTTTTTATTAAATTACTTGTAGTTATTAGTAAGCTTTTAGCTAGCCAATATCAATGTATTGTTTAGCCAGTCGATATTCCTTGAAGTTTTGATGATATTAAACCCTGAATATGTTGGTTCCTAAAACTTTCCTACCATATGTATTGATTGTATTGTATTGATTCTACTGGCAATGTTACTGTCGGTATGAATAGCAAACCGGATCCAAAGAATGCCACAGCCGTACAAAAGAAAGCTCTGATCATCCAAGGTAAATAAAGCAATAAGATTGTTATCTAATCGGTATAGTACGACAGGAACGGTACGCATACTACTCCTACAACCAGCTGTGATTTGTCAATGAACAGCGTTCAATGAATGGCCCTTCTATTCGGCCCTAGTGATATTTCACATCGCGTGGGAGCTCCCAGGTTTTTATACGCTCAGTTCTCTTTAATTTCACCACGCAATCCACGATGCCATCAATTGAACCACGCAGTTAATGGTACGCAAGTACGGTATATTCAAGAAATGTAAATTGTGGTTATTTATGCGACAATACAAATTCGAAATTATCCATTTTTGTACGTAGTGTGTAATTCTGTATGTTGCTTACGTTATGTTCTACTATAGAGTATTATTTCAAATGCAAAATATTACTGTTATTATCTTTTGATGTTGACATGTCGTGTCATGCTAGAGTTACACTCCTTCATATAGCGCTGTATTGCGTTGCGTGTTACATTTTAACATTCCCTAGGCAGATGTAATATGATCACGCAAAGCTTAATAACCAGTGGCATCCTGTTATTTCAGATGACTTTACTGCTTCTAATCACTCGGTTACTTGGATTGTTTTTTTTATTGCAAGTTGCGACACACATCACGTGTTCAATTGTTCTCTCGCTTCTCATGGTTTTGTAATCTTCGATTATACTTCCCGCTTTTTTCCTTTGTTCTCTGTTGTTTATATTGGGCCTCGTTTCTTCGATATTGAAGTCTATTGCGTTAATGATTGGTCAATTTACGGTGCGAATAATTGGTCCTGTTGTGGGTTGACCTTCTCTTAGTTGAAGTAGGTCAACTGTGTACATTTAGTTAAATTGTATTTAGCCTTAAGGATAGTATTAGCTTATTACGTAGTTACTACAGGCACTTCATAACTCCATCCACAATTTACTATTTTGCTTTGCAATGCAGATCAGTTCTTGATAGGTACTGAGAGTGACGTTTAGGTACTCTCATGAGTTTCTTAACTGAAGTTCAAGTTTAAAATATGGTAAATTATGATCTCAATAAGTATTATAAACGCGTCCACGTGCAGGAAGTAGCATACATATGACTAATTTCCTCCTATCAATAATTAATTATTATAATTTATAATGAGATTATTCATAGGCATCATGCCATGCATCTATGAATCTGTCATCTTATTAATTTTAATTCAGACGCGAAGTTCTTACTCTTGCTCCCGATAATTAAGTATGTCGTTGTGTCTCAGATGTTTGTCTTTGATCTCAAATAGCTTAGTTATAAATGTTACATTACTGAAGAGTTTAAACAGTATCATTCCTTTAACGAACTTGAGAAATTTGAAGTCATTCCAAATATAATCACTCTATTTAAAGTTAAAATGGTATGAGGAAACCTGACAACGCCTTGGCTTGTTAATTATTTTAATCGATTAGGGTGGTAATAACGAATAAATCGGTGCTGACTAAGGTCGCCTTATCTAATAGTAACAATGAGTAGCACGGATGAATGTGCGTGGTATGTAACTATTATGTGCGATGGGCACTGACTGACGCAAACCAGTTGCTATGACTATAGTACAATAGCCTCAATATGGCAGTACATCGTTTGGCCAGAATACATAAAAACTTCCTTAATTTCTTCTAAGTTAATTAAGAACCTAATGATGCTCAAAGGTATGAAATGTTTAGAGTGAGAGCAACCGAAGGTATTCGATGTACTTTTTCATAGTCATCAGTCATCAGTATATAATTAGTAGTTTATACGCAAAAAAATATTCATAGAATCAGATGATCCAAAGGAACACCTTTGGATCATCGTGCCAAGCTGCCAGATACAAAGAAAACTGTAGATCTAGTAACAAGTTACCAAATTATTTCACAGCTGTCGACATAATATTTACTTGTCTTATTATCTCTATCGATACTTAATCAAGCCTTCATTGAGCTGTCCTCGTTCCATAGCATACATGTCGCAATACCTTCTGTTACAGTAGAAATGGTACTACTCATTGTGAACAGCGAACACCCACATGTAGGTGTGTGTACCATCAATCAATCTTGAAGCAATCAACGTCCATATCAATTGCGTTGAGCAAGTTTGCTACTGCTTCTTCTAACCTTATCCTTGACTTTTAATTCAACACACCATTCCTGGCTTCTTATTTATTTGTTCTATTAATTCTATTCCAATATACTGTAGAAATCGAACTTCTTTTACGTCTAGGGCGTAGCGCGAAAATGTTGCCGTTCTAACTTCTAACTGTTAAATAGATAATCTTTAGTCTATTGCTTCATAATGATCAGGTGCTGTAACGCCGCCTCTGCGACGGAAGCGGTGGGTGGCGACCTGGGGCGTCGCCTACGCACCTACGATTATGTCACCTATACCTCTTCATCAAATAAGGATCGCCATGCGGAATCCTAACACAACACGTACTATTATAGTAACGGGCTTCATTCCATTCTATTTCCTCATAAGCCGACTTAATACCATCTTCTCGGAAGGCGACAAAACTATTTTAACTTTATTTATGAATCTTATATTCTAATCAGTTCCTAGAATAACCGAAACTATTTCTAATGACCGCCAATTAAACTCGTTTTCAGGCCTACTGATTAACGACGTTGTAAGTAATCGTTGAAAGGAATCTCGAGTTGCTTCACCTGCTGACACTCTCAGGACACGTGTTTGCATGGGGGACCGCACGAACAGCTATTTATATGCATCAACAGAATGGCTGCGCATCATCTATTATCCAACAGTAGCGGTTTGTAGTAAACAAATAACGGAAACTTTAGACTCATCGTAAGCTTTTGATACTGTAGATTGCAAGTATCGCAACTCTTTACTCAACGTTTATTGTCACTGCCATAGGTGGACTTTTTACTTTATGAATACGACCAGTATGGCCTCGGACGTAATCTCAAAGCTGATCTATCTTGCTTGCGTATACGTAAAACTTCAAAGGTATACCGCAAGGGTTGGCCTAGTTCCACTACTGTATTATGTTACCACGACCACCTTGACCGGTAGATTGTATCATAGATTTAGTAGACACAGCCGGGTTTCAACTTGAATTATTTATTGACAATCCAGAAGTTTCTCGTATAGTAAAAAAAAAATTGCTTAACGAGTACATTACACATTCCGCTGGTGATTATTGGCTGCGGGTGTCGTCGCGGCAAAGTAAATCTTTCAATCTAAACAATCTACCCAGTGCTATGCGTTACCGTATTTGCCCGTTTGTTTTACGAGACAAAGATTTATTTGCTTTTCGCCGGTAACGGTAGGTTTAATTGCATTGTAGATAGTTGTTTTAGGTTTGCTCATTTCATGTGAGTATACGCATAATGACGCAAGCAGATAAAGTTTGGTAATCTACCAGGTATCGTCTATTGCGGTGAGGTGCAGTGTGATTGGTAGTAAATGCGATGACCCGGTTGGGTGCGCCAACTTCCTGCTAAGTAAGCTTCAGTCAGTTAGATCAGTACATTGGATATAAATGGGTCAACCCACATGTATTTGTCGTTTGAGCTCGCGCAATTTGTGCAGTTACTTTGCCTAAGCCTTTGTCCTGAGTCGGTAGCATAGCATTCCTTAGATCTTTCGACATAAATTGTTCTACCTATGCCATAATAGATAAGTTCTAATGAAACACATTTAAACCTTTCGGAAAAAGAACGACATGTAAATATACAAAAAAAAAATTACCTTCATACTTAAAATATTATAATAAAATGAATAAAAGGAATATTCAAATAACTATGTATGTGATCGTTGGGCGTTATTTATTTACTCTTATAGTAGTATCACATATCACATGTTATTAATAGTACAGTATTATTTGTTTTCATCAACCATTATGATAAGCTATCAGAGCATATTTTTATAATACTTTTTAAATTGGTATCTTCTACCTAAACAGGAATGTTATGTAATACATCATATGTTTTAAGAAACATTGCTACGACGATATGACCGTATGCCACAGTTTGTTTATCTCAGAGGATATCATGAAACTTGTGAAAGGCAATAAAAGCCATCAGAGTAATAAAATTGGCGAGCCGGCCTAGATTCATAATTTAATATTGCAATTTATTAAAGCAGCAAATCGCTTCTGATTCAGAATTAGATGTAAACCCATTTATCACATTTAACAGGCTCTCATTCAAAAATATTTGGATTGTGAATGGTACTATAGAATTTAAAATAATTTATGATCGATTAATACAAACATAAAATCTATGTAACAACAAACAATAAAAATAATCCTCTAGTTTCTGATAGATCCTTGTTCGCTCCAGGATTTTATTCCAAAGCCTAATTATTTACTGCAAGTACGCAATCACCGTTATCATAATTCATTATTTCTCATTTTAATTCAAGTTATTCAAGTGTCATAATTATGTAAGTTCGTAACATCGGCAGTTTGTTATTATCTTAGTGCAAGTAAATAAAGCTGAGCTGTCAGCGGTCAGCACATTAGGCTGTCTCGCCGGAGCCGTGTGCGGTGTCGCAGGAACTGTCTGCCGCCAGAAATAAACAATCTTGTCCCACATAACTGTCGATAACGGAGAATATAACTATGTTCACAATTATTAGGAGAAGAACACGGCGCTTGCGATACCACGTCACCTTGAGGAGTAACTCACGTTGAAAGATACAACGTTACGACATACGCTACCTCAATGTACACAAATGTTTACATAATATTTTTACGTGATGTTTTGGATCCAATCCATGGTTAATTCAGCTGTATCTCACTTTTTAGAATGTGTCGCCTTGTTGCTCTCTCTATTGCAAAAAAAAGCAATTTACAATCATCATACGCATTGAGAGTATTCAGATCTAAGATCAAGTAAGTTGCTATATAAAAGTATCATATGAACGCCTCAACATTAGAGCAGCTACTACATTTGACCATATATGGACCAGCGTTAGCAACTACTGGAATAAATTATCTTTAACGTCATCTGAGACTGAATACTACTAAATAATTCATCATTAAAATATCTAGAAAAACAACGACATTATCTCCGTTCTTGTAAGCTGCTTTATGATCAATTTAACCTTTTTGTTATTCGCAATCGGGCTTATCGTTGTCCGAGTTTATCTTAATGCAGACAGCTACGTAATAAAGGCCATTTGCGAAGGACACATCTATGTCCTCAACTGATTTCAATGGTGTATTGGCAAGTCGATCTTATGTGGATTCACGTTTCCAACAAAGGTACGAGTATTTTAGAATCTCGTTGTATTTCTCTTGCGAGAAATCACGATACGTGATGAGGTTGGTAAAATCGCGAAAGCAGCGGATACCAAACGCGTCTATCCAAGTTATTCGGTGCTAATATGGGCATAGACAACGCGGTAAAAACTACTCTCTTATACTATCTTTGATTATTTATATTCTATGAGTGTAACCATGATATTGGTCGTACCTATCATAAGTTATGATCGATGATTTAGGTACCTTGATTTGAAATGTAAATTAATATGTATCTTACCTACTGCACTGGAATGTTTCCTCGTAGACACCTCCGCTGATATTCCAAGAAGTACATACATAGTTATATATCCCTTACAGTTTATATGTATTTATAATGTGATCATTGATGTCAGAATTATTCTCGTTACATAAATTGTGTTTGTATTAACAAATGCCCACCGTGGAGATTGTATATCTAATTCTTTCGCGTTAGCCTTGAGCGCTGATATTGTAATAATATGATGGGCTGGAAACAGCTGCAACAGTGTTATTGTGACCTTTAAGATTTTTACAGATGCATATGTCGATATTTATTGCGCATGTTTCGGGGATATAGGTATGACTCATAGAACGACCTACTGCAAGGCAATGCAGTAAAATCGGTGAAGTGGCATAACAAATGATTCCCTTAATATCATTCCCATTCTAAGACTTTCCAATGTTGATAAATACATTTGGACCATAAATCATTTTACTAGAATCCCGAAAGCTTAATTACATATGCAATAAATACTACTAATGGTTATTGGTACAAAAACTTACTTATCACACGTTTCACTACAATGGAATTGAAATTTCAATAACAAAACATTAAAGATGCGTAAATAACTTCGTCGGATGATAGAAACACGCCCACAGGCCCCACAGCTATGCAAAGTAAATGATACTAAAGCTTTTTTTCACCAGATTCTACTAAAACGTGTCTTATTAAAAATACTATCTTATATCGTCTAAGTATAGGTAATGATTTCTAAATTGTATCGTTCACCATTCTTTGCGTAGTACGCCAATTTTTTATTGCTATTTTGGAAGTACCGTTTTGCCGGCGGCGTCTCGATGTCCGTCTTGTTTAACTGACCATTTTCATCTCAGTTCTTATCTTCACGAAAGCTGTCTAGACTAGATGATTCAACATCTTACTTGAATATTATGCATATGCATAAGTGATTTGGTTTAAATAATTTTATCTGGTGCTTATAGTTTACACGGTGTCTAGTTCAGTCCATCCCGTTCAGCATTCTTTGTATTGGTGTACTTGCTTGCCATTTTAATTTGGTATTGTGAAAGGGTCGTTTCGATAGATCTGTCTTTGTCTAGCGTTCTCACTGAGAAATTCTCAGTTCATAGTGTCAGCTAGCAATTTAAAAACAATACAGGACGTCGTTGATTCGTGGCCCTATAGTTTGATGTGTTATATGTTTTCCTCGTTAGAAGATTAGTGAGTAAATACGCCATTTTGTGTTCCATGTTAAACGTAATATCCTCAACATTGGACGTAAAACTTGTGCCACACACGTCAATATCACGGGATATACAGAGTGATGAGACATTAGGCATCATGGAAACCACAAAAACAGTGTGTGGTACAGCTTAAGGTTATTACATCATTGAATTGAATACCTACACGATTTCATAGAAAAAAGTATCAAGAATTAAATTTAATTCAAGCGTATATGTTTCATTCAGTAATTGTTACGCACGTACTGCTTGTTTTTATTACTCAATAATTCCAACCAGTTTGATAAACAAATTCTGAAAAATAGGAAAAACCACAATATTCCTCGTTGATGATGAATTGACCAATGACAATTGACTATGGATTCATCACTGAGTTATTGGCATGTGCTAACATCAAATACCTTCTACTACAAACTCACTACAAACAGGTATTTACTGATTGGTGTTTAATTTCGTAAAGCATTACCAGTTAATAAGCTTTTTGTCTGCTCATTACGTCGACGAAGACGGTATGACTCACATACTCAATTAGATGCTACACTTCGTTCGAGTACTTATGTACCTTACCTCAAACCAGCTTTGTGGTGACTCACAGGTCGGAAGCAAAACAAATGATCACGACTGCAGATAACCACACTAAGTTGACCTCCCATCCCCCTTCAGCTTCTGAACATCTCTGTCAGTAGAGGGAAGGCAGATACTAGATGTTAGAGCTCGTTTTAAACCGCGTGTATTTCGGTGTCGTCATTTATTTCCGAAAACTTGTGACGCAGAAGTTTAAATGAACGTAATGCTCTGAACTTGTACTCATTTTAACTCATCTAAGACTGAGATGGTCGAACGATTAATGTTTCGAATTATTATACTGTTATGCATGGTACTCCATTAAATCTTTTGGTTTCACTGAAGAATACTTTCCTACCGAACTCGTGAATATATGGCCAAAAAAACGACAACCCAATGTATGAAAGGACCTGCAAGGATTTTTAGAAACAACCTTCCTCCCTATTACGAGGGATCTAGCAGCGCTGCAGAGGCGCGTCTGCCGCTCCACTGCTGTCAAAATTGTATGAACTTTGACAGAAGTTGAGTGGCAGACGCGCGTCAGCAGCGTTGCTAGATCCATCGTAATAGGGAGGCTGATAATATTTCCTTTGAAGACGCTCAGCCTTCAACCACAGATTATTGAACATATTACTACGTAATTTCAACCATCAACTAAAACGTGGTACTTACCGGCTTTGTTACTGTTGCCAGTCGTCACGGTGCTGGTTGAATGATGACTTTTTTATGTGACTTGCTTAATAGTGACGGTGATCACGTGACCGTGACGACGAGGGTGGGCGATGGAGCGCAGGTTGTATCTTCAACTGTTACATTCACACGATATTTCTAAAAAGTTTTTATAGTTCATTTAAACCGTTTAAAATAATATGTATGAAGCATAATTAGTAATTTAGTAGAAAGTAGAAACCATAAACTAACATAGTACGTTACGTACTATGTACCTACATTTCAAAAAGAAATCCCTATGTCTATAGTCTATGTACATTCGCACAGGCATCCTAACACAAAGACAAACATTAACAAGCTTAGGGAAACATCTAGAAGTCAATGGTCAACATGCTGTTGCTATTAAGAAGTAACGGTATAAAAGTACAACAATAAAAATTTATTATACAGGCTGTAGTTGAATTCATTAGCATTCTTTGAAACTAGATCGCTGATACTGGTCACGTGTGGACCAAAATTTTTGAATTCCAACACATTGGTTTGGTAATAATAATAACTCCAAAAAATGGAATAACTTACTTTATCAAATGCTACAATACAAAAATTTAATTAAAATTATGAATTACTGTTTTTAATTAGTCCATACAAGGTATAAAAACGTTTAAATGTATCAAAATCATTCGTGCCAACTGCGTTAGGCGCCGCGGCAATCCTCATAATTTTCAATAAAAATTATTTCATTTACACTCTTTACTCTTTAATAATCATCTATAAATGATGTATTATCATGGGCTCAATTTATGCTAATGAATTGAATTACATCCTGTATATCTATAACTATTGTAAAGTTTAATATCAAAATGAAATATCCGAAGCCCGTTTACACCACATAACCCCAAACTGTTAATTGGGTATAATTGCGCCGGCCTTGTATAACTCACGTAATCATACCCAAAAATATGTTTGGCGGACGCTGTACTTTATTAATAGCCGAGTGGCATCATAAGATAACATAACCCGTACTTCATCTGGTTAGCTTGGTCAGTACACCATCCCATCCTGTATGGACCATAGAAATACATGAGCATAGTCCTTTATGTTTCAAGAAATTAACGAGTGGCTATAGGCACTAAATAGCTATAGGCTATAGGCCAATTCGCGAGCAACTACTTCAACATCAAATTTAATAGACTCTTAGTTCGTAAATTAAGAACAAGTAGAGAACCAAACGGCGTATTTATAAATAATGGCAACTATTATTATTAGTTACCTAAGTGTGGTCATAATGCAAAGGCAACCACATGCACGCATTGTTGAATTTAATCCAAAATTAGATTAGCAAAGTCTCCACTTTCGTTGTCTCCTCATTAATTCGTTGCATGTTCTCATTCCAGATTTCAAAAAAGACTGGTCAGACCATGCTCTGTGGTGGCCCACGAGGAACAAGTGGCTCGCCCGACCCAAGCACACCCTGGACCAGTATGGAGTGCACGCTGACGCCGCCCTACACTTCACACCGATGCACAAATGCTTGAGGATCCAGTTGCCTGACCTGAGATACGTTGACCGCAAAATAGACTTCTCCATTGACACGTTCAGCACAGTTGTACAACTTTGTAAAAATCTTGGTAAGTGTTGTGGGATAGATCATCCGAATATTTTTCTTGTAATATGTAAACAGTGAGCGAAAGTCTCTGCTTAAACTTGCCAAAAAATCTGTCCTTATTAAGATCGTGAAGCAGCCGAAGATGATTTTGCTTTAAAGACTCCTATTGCCAGCTTTGGATGCATTAGCTATGTCTATAAGACAGTTAAAAACCTTAACATCAACAAAACTTCATTAAACACGGGGAAAATGATGCATATCTACCCATAGAATATGATTATCCCAAAAGCCATAATGCCCATGGTCTACGGTAAATGTAGTGACATTTCGCAAATGAAACGAAATAGTTAAGCTAACGTCCCAAATCGCTCTGTTATAGAGAGCGCTACATTTTGGAAAAAGTTAAGAAGGGGCCAGTATCCCTGAACTTTTTACTTTCAATACCGTCTTCCATACTTGTCCAGCTAGTTTATGACTTATTTTACGCGTTGTACAAAAGCGTCTGACCGCAGTCACTCCTACTCACTATCACTGCCCATCCCCGTATCAGTTTTATTACAACTTAAAGTAACGTCAAAACTGTCGTAAATCCCAGCAGTTAATATTTAAGTGCCCTCTTTAAAGCTATCTCACAAGAGCGAAGCATTTCTTTGTCTGTTAACATTAGTTCAAGTTATAGACCATTTGTTATTTCATACAAATACTGAATGAAAAGCATCTTGCTTCAATAATATCTCAAAACTGAGTTGTAGTCGTTATTTTGCCTTTCAATCAAAAAAGCACCCCACTCACTCCCTTAGGTACAATCGGTTCAAAACATAAGTCGGTTCCATGGAGCCTAAAAGTACCTACGAAAGGTAATGTAACTGTTCCATAGAGTGTGTACCGTTCATCATGTACCGTTCTTGCAAGGCATTATAAACATTTGAAATATTTCTCACTCGCAGGTATAAGGCATCCAGAAGAACTTTCCCTTTGCTACCCCCTCGAAGCGTCCCACCTTAAACAAAACTACCAGAATCTAAAAGAAGCAAAGCGGATAAAGTCTACACACCCGGCAGACACGAACACATTCATAGCAGCCACAAGAGGGTCTTCGAATAGCTTGGACCGGTCTAATGGAATGTGCCCGGCGACGCCACCTCCGCCCAGGTCTGCGTCAGCAACTCCTGTGGCTTCACAACAGGTGTGTTTTCATCATCATATTATAACATACAGAGCCAAAACATTCAGGCCGAAAGTGGTGCCCTGGATTTCAACTGCTCTCGGATCTCAATTGAGACTACTGGAAGTACTGTAACAAACCATTAAGTATTTAGCATAGTGACAGATTTTTAATCACTAGAACACCCACCCACCGTCCCACCGTCTGTCGTATATCACGTTCCTCGCAGTCGAGAGCGTACGCTTTCGCGGTCTCTTTTCGAGGATCGGTTGTCTCATGTCTCTTCTGTGACTAATGTGACTAGGACCCCAGCACCTATTCACCTATTATCTTGAGTCAGAGTATGTAATTTCCGTTTCTAATATTTTGTTAGGTATTTGTAATTTTACGGAACTTTGTGGTTTTCTGTCAGATTTTGAATCCACCTTTCATTCAGAGAAACTCCTAAGTAACTGGCCACATCGTTCGTAGATCTGACAACTGATGGGGAAGAAAGGTTCTCGAGTGGCGACCACGAACTGGAAGACACAGCGTAGGCCGGTCCCCCACTAAGTGGACCGACGATCTGGTGATAACCGGGAGGCCTATGTTTAGCAGTGGACGTCTTCAGGCTGTTAATGATGATGATGATAACTGTTTCTATAGATACCTATCTCGCATCACAACTTCAACCTTTCTTGTGCCACCGTCCCAAGCCTCGCTATCACACGTCATAGTTCAGCAACCCGCAGGGCTCCTACGAACGGCTCGGAACGTGTTCTGTTTGGCGCCTTTATCAAGTTATTTTTTATGGTTTCCTTGTTTTAAATGCGGACGGCACTGCGATATAATATCTACAAGTTTTTATATGTTCATCTGCTTTGCGTCTATATTATTTGTTTATGTTATGTTCGTTATCAAAACTTGTTTGTTTATTCTGCTTTTACAATATTAAACATGATTCAAAAACGATAATGCGTACGTACGTACTAACATATACCTAAAGTGAAAGATGAAAACCGATTGGCCGGTTCTTTAACTGTAAAATACAAAATCTTGATTGTGTAACTAAGCTATAAGAGTTTTTTCACCCATCAAAGCGCGTTTGGACTTTTCTGTGAGACCCCGATTCAAAGAAAGCTTGTCGCGCAACGTTCAAACTGTTTGAAGATGCTTTTGCTATCCAATAGTTCAACAGCAAACAATTCAAAGGTTCTAGGTAGTGAGATCAAGAGTCGGGGTAAAGAAACGAGACGTTGTGCCTGCAGACACGATCTTTATGACGCTAAACTCATGTGAGATTGTGATAAAAAGATTGTCAACCGTTGTACAAAAAATAACTTCACAGTTATAATATGTAGAATAGTCCATGTTAAACCTCATATTGGCTGAAACGTCCGCCATCATATGTTCAGTCTCAAAGCCAGTTAGGTCTTCCGTTAAATCAATTTACAATGGTTCATAAGAAACAAGGCACATTCCGTTAATCCTAAGATATCAATCATTTCATATAACATATAAAAAAATCT
Organism: Ennomos erosarius; assembly: GCA_963580505.1. Taxonomy (NCBI): domain Eukaryota; kingdom Metazoa; phylum Arthropoda; class Insecta; order Lepidoptera; family Geometridae; genus Ennomos; species Ennomos erosarius. The sequence goes on from OY756996.1 coordinate 9,105,926, forward strand.
GCGTTCAATAACCCCTAAATCTGCCGCTGTATGCCAAGCCCCTAATCGTTATAAAAAATGAACACGTGCTCATAAAAACGGCACTTGAATGATAATATCTATAAATAACAATTTAGGTTGGAGTGAAAGATTTTAATCGGTTACGGTTCGCGCGTCATACATTTTGATTCACAACATATACAGGCGTGGATATGCTCCATCATGGCTGTCAAATTTTAAACTTACTAGGTTAGGTATGCTGAAAAGCTAATGATAAAATATTACATTCCGAAAAGATTGGTAATAAAGTGAGGGTGAAATGAGCTACCACCACAAAATGTCTCAAACGACCCTGGTGAAATTCTATGGCGCTGAAGCAACCTAAAAAGCATAGTTATCTGGTTCCTGCATGCTCTATCTCAGTGAGACTTAGAAAGGCATTCAGAATTTTCCTTTCATAATTTCCCGAGTATTCTACCAAGCGCATTTTTGTCATCAGCCGGAAGACCACTGCTGAACATAGGCATCCCCCATAGAACAGCTATTTGCCATAGGGCAGGCATCTTATTCGCAAAAAAATGCAAAATGTTTAAAGTTGAGTTTCTTACCCCTAGAGCATTACAACATTACCTCTAAGCAGAAAACCCAAAGTATTAATCAATCAATCAATCATTTATTTGCGAGAACACAAGCACAATTCACAAGGAAGGTCTTAAAATAACATATGTAAACATATTGCGTTCAACTTGCATGCAAATGTGCAAATATTAAAAAGTATTTTTGTTACAGTACATTTGAAATTCCTTAACACTATAAAATGCGTGTTGTAATAACCAGTCGTACAAAGATTTCTTGAATAAATTGCCTGTTAACATTTTTAAATCATTAGGTATACAGTTATATATTGATATGCACATATTGTAGACATTTTTCTTATATATATCTAACGACAAGGAGGTTGATGCAGTAGGTTAACAAGCCTACTGCATCAATTACCTAAATGGTATTAGATTATCGATGTCTTTCTTTTCTGTTCCATTTTGAAGAAGATCCTAACCTCAAACAATTTTCATCACCAGAACGGCACACTCCGTCGGTACGGAAACCACATCTACAGCACTCAAAGCGACGGTTCAAGCGATGGGGGTTACTGCGGCACTCCCCCTAGAGCCGCTTCCATGGACGCCCTGGACTCCCTCTCAGAAATATCCCTCGCTGACTCTCCTCTGGAGCTGGACAGCCAGTCGAAGGAGTCTCTACTCTCGCCCAAATCGCTGATGGAACGCGCTAGGATGAATGTTGGGTAAGCCAAGCTTTTGATTTGACCTGTTACTTTTATCTTAATTTTATTATGAGTTTTGGGGTTAATAATAGGGCCTTATTTATAAACGTTAGTTGAAAATGCTTAAAACCTTCCCTCAACTTCGAGTTGACTGGAAATTTCACAGGCGAAAACGAGACAGATCATTTTAGACATTGATTAATTTTAAGCAACGTTTATAAGGCCCATAACATTTAACACACAAAGTAGAAAATCTCATTCATTTCGATGTCCAACTGAGTCTGCGCCTGAAAATGTGTTTTGTGGATTAAGTACGTGAAATGTGCATATCAAATAAATATATTAACTGGGTTTTCCTATAGAATACCAGTCTTGCTATTTGGGGTCATCAGAAGTTTTATTCGGTTATCCCTGTTTTAATTTTGCTATTTACAGTGTTTGTTTTCATTCAGACGCGTCACGTCGCTCTAGGGTTTCAAAAAAGTGCTCTTTGTTGATTTGTGCGTAGACCGCACCTTAATCATTCAACTCTTGTCTTCAGTTGGCTAGACTCATCCTTATCCATAATGGAGCAGTGGGTGCGCGAATGGGATACCTTGCAGCTTCGGTTCAAGTTCTATTCCTTCTTCGACCTGACGCCGCGCGCTGCGGACGCTTCCCGCCTCAACCAGCTGTACCAGCAGGCGAGGTGGCAGATCCTCAACCAAGAACTGCATTGTACTGAGGAAGAGATGCTGCTATTCGCTGCTTTACAGGTATGAAATAGAAACTGTTAGCCCAGATAACACCTACAGTACCGAGGCCCCATCCCATACAACGGATTAACTCGGGCTATAAAATAAAATAAATATGTGTGGACATTTCACACAGCGCCATCTAGCCCCAAACTAAGCATAGCTTGTACTATGGGAACTAGATAACTACGAATTACGATTTATTTTATTTCTCCATTACTCAGGATTATCAAGCGACATTTATTGCGTGTTGGCGAAGTATTGGGCCAAATGAATACTAACTAGTAACGCTCACGACACGATCACTAAATTTTTTTCACGTTCGGGTGGTATTTCGTTTTTACCTGATGGGACCCCGTGCCGAGACCGACTGCGTTCACGTTCTCGTATGTCTCCTCACGTATATTCCAAAGTATGGTTGAACTCCTTATTGGTAAATAAATAAATTATAAATTAAGAACCGTGAACCACCATCAACCAGACAGGATGCCATCGAAGAAACAATTTAGGTATTTTGATACCCATGTTTATTCTTATTTCCCCAGCTCCAAATCGAGTTACAAACCCTCGCCGGTGGCAGCGTGGACGCGGCAGATGGGTCGGGAGCCACGGGTCCGGGTTCGGGTCCCGAGGACGAGATCGACGCTGCACTCTGCGAGTTGCAAGCGCAACTAGAGGGAGGACCCCCTTCTAGACCTGACATCACGCATGTGCCTGAACTGGCGGGATACTTGAAGTACTTGAGGTGAGGACATGTTCTCTGTCCGAGTGACACAAATGTTATGGGTTATGGGCGGCCGTGTCGCTTAACATCAGGTGAACGACTAGCTCGTCACGTCATTCATTCTCATAAAAAAAAATGTTCTATGCAGACAGCAGAAAGAAAGTCACCGGTATAGCTTTTAGAATTACCAAGTTGTAGTGGCAATGGGCGGGCCACATCGCTCGTAGAACTGACAACAGATGGGGAAGAAATGTTCTCGAGTGGTGACCACAAACTGGAAGACGCAGCGTAGGCCGGCCCCCCACTAGGTGGACCGACGATCTGGTGAAAACCGCGGGGAGCCGATGGATGCAGGAAATCTTTGACTCGTTGGTATTTTTATTCCCAATGTGTCACTAGCTGTTATGAAACTTGCATGGAAATTTAAAATTCCAATTCACACTGTAACAACTATCATGCAAATAAGAACTAAAAGCTCATTTATTATTTATTCATACTCATTCTCATGTTATTTGTATACTTTTTCTTAATATTCATGTATTATTATTTCTTCTTTCATCGCTGTTGGCCGTTCAGCAAATGTAACAGCGAATTCTGCTCAATTGCGTAAGACATTCTCATTACCCCGCCCGTAACTACTTTAGACTTTAGCGGCCATAAACGTGGAGTAGCTTTGGACTAGTTGAACCACCTTTTGTCTTTTTCGATCAAGTTCGATATTCGAATGGCGAAAAAAGACAAAAATTGAAGTAACTAATCCAAAGGAGTTTTGGCGGGAACGCGGAAAATTTCACGTCGTTGCATTGTATTATTTCTCAAAACTTGTGCTTTTTCCAGGGTTAATGTTTAAAATTGGTGGCGTTTTACGCATTAAGTGCTGACTTATGGGCATGAGCGTGGGCAAGTGATATAATGTGGTGAAACGTGAGTTTTCTTGTTGCTTCCAAAATTCCATAGAAGCTTCTAATAAAGTTGCCACCACTTTACTGGAGCATGACTTGGTCTGGACTACGACTACCTGACTTAAAGGCCTATTACACTACACGGTATTCAGGGCCCGGTAGTTAGGGAGGGCGTGGCCTCTTGCAAGGGCGTCAATTACTACACTACACTGAATATCGGCTCCCTTACTCTATGTGTACAGTCTAAATTTGATCGCGCGCGGATATAGACGTATCATGGCACCGGTTTTATCTAGACTATTAAAAAAAGCAGCGGTTGCCGTGGCTTTGGTAGTTGGAGCCTATGAATATTATAAAAGAAAAAAAGAGGAGGAAAAGGATCTGGGATCAAGGATCAAGAAATACTTGAAATTAAGAAAAAAACACTCCAATATGAGGATACTCAGCGCTCTAGAACCAGCAGATTTCAATAATTATTTAAGAATGGGAGAGGAGGAACTTGAATACATCATTTTAAGACTGAGTGTCAGTGCTAGGCAAACACTGATTATCACATTAAGATTTGTTTATTATTTATTTGTTAGTCCCAAAGCTCCTATCCCTATATATTTCATATTCCCTAACTACCCTTAGTGTTATTACACTAATCAATTGTAAGGGCGGTAAGGGAGCAAGGCTTGCCGAAACCGCCCGGTCGCCCTAGTTAGGGACCCTTATGCTCTAACTCTTATTACACCACCCTAGTTAGGGTAAGGGTCCCTTAAAATTGGGTAGTGTAATAGGCCTTTTAGACTGGACTATGACTATGACTAAGACTTGACTTTAGGTGATATATTCTTTAACGATGAAAAGTAACTATACTTGAGGAGCCAAAATATAAAAAAAAATCTAATCCAAAGCTACTCCACGTCTATTAATAAGGCCGTAGTAGACTAAACATTAGGTTTACTTTACCGTTTAGTTTGTACCCGAATACTAATATACTCCCAACTGAACACCAAAGTTGCGAAAAAGGTGATGCTTCTATTGTCTTCTCACTCGCACTACATTTTAGTTGTGCGTAAGAGAAAACTATACTTGTCCGTTCTGTATTGGCGAATTTTATAGTGTATTCTTAACTTTTTCTATGAACTTGTACTCTGGACTTTTAATACTATACTTATTACTTTAAATTCCTTGTCCTTTTTTAACTATTACCCCAGATAATTATAATACCTACAGTACAGCTGCCTCATCCCATACAACGGAATAACGCGGGCTATGTTACGAATTATTTTATTTCTGCATAACGCAAAATTATCAAGCGACATTTATTGCGTGTTGGCGAAGTATTGGGCCAAATTAATACACTGAACACTAACTAGTAATTCTCTAGACACGATTACTACATTTTTTTCAAGTTCGGGCTATTTTTCGTTTGTACGTGATGGGACCCCATGCTATTACTTAGCTAGAGTAGGTACTGACTCTAATATTATTTTAGTTTAACATCTCATAGAATAATATGCATTTTAATATTTTAATAAACTTATTTTTAACAGATCTAAAAAAATTATAATCACCCCTCAGTCACGTTCATGTCGCTAATTTGACCTCTATTTTGAATCATAATTTTAAACCAGCAATTGGTTTAAGAGTTTTTAAACCTTCAAAATACTTAAAATTGATTTCGTTTCCAGACCCAAACGCTTCACGTTAAAGTCGTACAAAACCGGATGGATATCTTGTCGCGACGGAGTCCTGCGCATACACTCGAATCAGGACGCGGCCGCTAAAGGCGAGCCGCCATCTTATTCCGTCGAGCTTAGAGGCGCTGAGGTAAGCAACTTTTTACTTTAACCTACAAAGTGGCCATTTTTGTCCGAACTTCACCCCCAAAAAATAAAAATTATATAAAAATATTTAAAAAAATAGTATGAAAAGGTGAAAATTTTCACCTTTCCAAACATCATTTCCAGACTTTACTACAAAATTTATAGACAATTATTAAGCAACATCAATACATATATATCAGTATAATAATAAACAATTGTTATTCCTAGGTGACTCCAGACGCGCACCCTGCTTCCGGTAGATACAATATCAAATTGGAAGTGCCCGCTGAGGATGCTATGCACGAAATGTGGCTCAGATGTAATAATGTAAGTTTATTATAATTATTATATTTACAGAAAACAGACAATCAACTTAATTGTCTTACAGTGGTATTCATAAACAAAGGTTGAACAAACCCCGAAAATCTATTATTCCACTTTTACCTAGAGATTAAATGCGTAATCATTCTTCTTTCACGTTCATAAACAATCACTGGAGAAACCCCTAACGGACTGCATTTTAATTAAATACTCTACGATTTCAATCAAGTGGTCTATGAAAATTCTGTCGAGTGTCATTTTGACGCGACTTTTGAACTATCAAAAGTCGCGCCAAAATGTCACCCGTCACTCACTCACAAAAAAAATAAAAGAAATATTATTTCTGTATATTTTGTGTGCCTAATTTGTGTTAAATATATTATTTTAACTGGTAAATGTTGAAGAAACGGTACCGATATACCTTATTCGTATTTTAAATATCACAACACTTCACAAAATAATAAAATAACACGAAATGAAAGCAAGTGGACCGATTGGTTGACGAAATTCGGACAATCAGCATTCAGCCTCGGATCATGCCAGATTGGGAGCTGCTTTGTTTATGAAATGCATAAAGCTAGAATTGGCCGCACAGCGCCTGAATCATCCTCTAGAGGAGCCCCAACCTTGACTATTAATTCCAGTGTTAGCTTATGATAAACACTATCTGACTAGAAACTACACAATGTTAATAACTTTTTTTTTTTTTTATAGATTGGCTCCACACATAGTGTATTTAGCCAGTGTCAAATATTGTATATTTTCATCGAGTTTTAGAATATTTTACGTAGTCAAGTCTTAGTCATAGTCATAGTCCAGTCTAAGTCGGGTCATAGTCCAGTCTAAGTCATGCTCAAGTAAAGTGGTGGCAACTTTACAAGAAGCTTCTATGGAATTTTGGAAGCAACACGAAAAACCACGTTACACCACATTATATCACTTGACCACACTCATGCTCGTAATTCAGCACTTAATGCGTAAAACGCCACCAATTTTAAACATTAACACTGACAAAAGCACAAGTTTTGAGAAATAATACAATGCAACGACGTGAACTTTTTCACGTTCCCGCCAAAACTCTGTTAATAACTTATTCTTATACCTATAAATTATTTTAACGAACTATTTGCAAGTTTTGTCGGTTTATGTAATAAAAAAGGCTACACAAAATCTGTAAATATCCACAAGTAAATCATACTTTTAGAAAGTAAATTAATTGGTTTGATTGTACGTTATTATAACGCGTTTATGGGCTAGGTTAAATTTAATTTAAGAAATAGCAAATCAATTAATGCCCGTAAAAATATACTCGATGGAAACTGTACAAAATGTGTACAATCAAATTTTTGAAAGTATGTTTGCGATTTATTTCTATAGAGCTATGTTATTTATTTTGTATTCGCGGTCATCACAAACAAGTTAATGAAACGAATTACACGATATATTCAATACAAAGCTCTCCGAGCTCTTTCGTCAGGAAACGTGCCAAAAAACACCTTGTTTGGCCTACCCTTCGCCTTAATGAAAGTGACTCACTTGTAAATAAAATAAATAAATGAAATTGTGAATGAATTTGTAAATAAATGGTTTTTTGTATGTAGGAGGACCAATACGCGGAATGGGTGGCGGCAGTAAGGCTTGGGTCTCGCGGGCGTTCGTTGGCGGACTCTGCGTTTGGTGCAGAAGCGGCCGCCGTTAGGACGTTACTGGCACTTCAAAGGCCGCGACCCGCCGCCGCGCTCTCACAGCACAGCGTACCACATCTGGACCACTTGCAACCAGAGAATTACCTCGCGCCACGGTACCTTAAGAAACTTAAGGGGAAGGTATGTATTTTTTAGTGTTTTGTTTGTGTCTTCAGGCTGTTGGTGATGATAATGTATTTATTTTTAATTCCTTTATAGGGACCGCCTTGGTTTTTAAGCCACTTCTATTTTATAATGTTTTTAATTTTTGATTTGTTGTTCTCTTGCCTGGTATTTTTTAAATCTAAATTCTCGGTGAAGTGGACTTTAACTAATAGACTTTTAAAAGTGCAAATAATATAGCCTGTTTGTAATAAGTTTCGCTCAACTGAATTATAATAATAACTTACTAATAAATAATTTAAAACCAATCTGGGGCAGACGATATCGTTTTTGATCATACCAGTGTGAGTCAAACTTAATGGCGGCTGTGAGTGTTAAGTGCGCACGCTGCGCACACCGCTTACCTCTTCCCGCGCACATCTAATTTTTGCTACTGCGCAGCGTTGCCCGCAGACTTCACAGCCGCCATTGTGTTTGGAGCGCACTCTACACAGGTTATGTTATATTATTCTAACCCAATAAAATTTTTCCACAGTTCACATTGTTTGAATCGCACTCTACACAGGTTATGTTATATTATTCTAACCCAATAAAATTTTTCCACAGTTCACATTGTTTGAATCGCACTCTACACAGGTTATGTTATATTATTCTAACCCAATAAAATTTTTCCACAGTTCACCCAACGAGTGCTCGAGAGCCATGCAAATGTGAAAGACCTGCCACTACTCGAAGCCAAACTCCAGTATATCAAAACCTGGCAAAACCTCCCCGACTATGGACAGACACTCTTTGTGGTCCGTTTCATGGGCCATCGGAAGGATGAGATCATCAGCATAGCCAACAATCGTATCATGAGGCTCGATCCTAACACCGGAGACCATATCAAGACATGGCGGTTTAGTACTATGAAGGTTGGTACTGTTCTTCCTTATTATGGTATCTCTGCACACTTTAGGGGATCACAATCATAGTATCATAGTTTAAGCAAGTATTGAATAAATGTTATTCTATTCACAATCATAACATACCAAAAAGGAAATGTTTATTGATTCACTCATTTTGTATAAGTCAGTAGTCAGCTTTCAAGATGTCTGAATAGTCTGACTTTGTTTAACAACCAATTCAATGATATAAAATTTCCAGCTGCACATCTATTATTAAAAAATCTATTTTAATCAGGGCACTGGGCACAAAAGTCCCAAGAAAGTCAACATTTCAAAAATCTTTTATCGTGACACGTTTTTGGCTCCGGCATGTTTGTATATCTTGTTTGAGGCACTGTACCTACCAATCGATTGATTTATACACAGTTTTTTATTTATTGGGATAGTTATTAATCGGAATGTTTCCTAAATTATCATTATTACAAACATCCATTTAAGATGTTAAAATACTTGTATATAAAGACATGTACTTCTTTGTCACCAGGCATGGAATGTAAACTGGGAAATCAAGCACATGATGGTGCAATTCGAAGAGGGAAATATCATATTTTCAGTACAATCAGCTGACTGCAAGGTGGTCCACGAATTCATCGGTGGCTACATATTCTTGTCCATGCGTTCCAAAGATGCCAACCAGAACTTGGACGAAGAAATGTTCCACAAACTGACCGGGGGTTGGACGTAAGGACAACTTTGGAAATAATATAGTGTAAGTTGTATGGAATAGGCTGTTTTGTAAATGGTACCAAGGAAATATCATATTTATCTGCAGTTGTTTATTTGTAAATTATATTACATTGTCTGCATTCTAAAATTTATACAGATTTAATAAGAATGAAAATATTTCGTTCATTCATTCACACAAGAGACTCCTCACTTCTACATTCAATCTTCAAGACAAATATTATACATAATGATGTATACGGTTACTAAGGTTTTCCATTACAATTTGATAATACAAGTACATACCATGTGAGAATGTTTCATTTAGATTAATGTAAGGAATTAAATAGGTCTTACAATATTGTGCGTATCAGGCTTTGATGTAGCAATGGCGATTTTTAAGCATCATTTTATAGATTAAAATATTTAAAACATATTTATTTTAATTCATTTCTATGTATTATGTTAAGTGCTTCCATTCTATATCTTTTGTAAATGCCAAATAATGTACTACATCACCGATGTCACTGATGATTTAAATTGCATGCAACAGTTTTTAAATTTTAGTGTTGTAATAAATAATTATAATTAAAAGGAAAGTGCCATTAGGATTCATGGTGCTTTACAGCATTAGGTACATGTGTGGCCTTAACATTACAACTAAACTTTTAATTTTGCTAACTGATACAGTGTACATAACATTATAGTTATATTCATATTTCACCAGTGTCCATACTACGAATATACTAACGCTGACCCCACATTGGGCAGTAGCAATCCTCGAGCGACTTACCAGCGATATCGCCGCGTGATTTTACCAGCGTGCGGCTCCGGCGCGATATCGCCCAATGGGGGGTCAGCCTAAACCTATAAAATAAAAATTTATTTTATTATCGTTGACTCCTAGTCTAATTGAGATCGCATATAATGCTATCACGTTTATTTAAGATAATTAAGTATGAGTATTAACAATTGCCTTATTTTTACATGAATTATTGTACAAATTGTATAATGTACACAATAATGATTTAGTATGTTTGTAAATGGATGTTTAAATAAATGTAAATTGATAACTATGCCTTGTTTTATTTATCGTAGGTGATGTGGGCATATTTATTGACATATCTGCTGTGAAATTCTGTTATTGGATGGTCAACTTGTGGAATGCTGAGGACAAGAGTGAAGGCTCCAGCGACATCATTCACTCTGAGGTCAGCATATTTTTTCTCCCACAACCGGTAAGGCGTGCAGCCATACGCCATACTGTAATCTCGGAGCTCCTCTACAGTTAGGTTTTCGTCACCAAACGTTGATCTTGTGAAGCCGAAAAGCGAAACTCCTGGTAGTAATAGAAATTACAATTTAATTCAGTTTAGAAAATAAATACATTTTATAGGCCTCTATTCTATACTATCTTATAGAATGACTAAAGTCTACATTCAGGTACTATGTACAGGTGAATTTTTGAAACGGGCCCGATAGCTCAGTTGGTAGTATCCCTGCCTTCTGAACTGAGGGCTGTGGGTTCGATTCCTACCCAGGACAAACAATTGTGTGATGAACATAGATGTTTGTTCTGCGTCTGGGTGTTATATTATATTCTATGTATGTATTTACAAACAAAAAAGTATATAAGTATTGTATCAGTTATCTGGTTCCCATAGTACAAGCTATGCTTAGTTTGGGGCTAGATGGCGTTGTGTGAAATGTCCACGCATATTTATTTATTTAAAAAAAAAAAAAAAAATGGATGTGGATGGCTTAATCTGAAAGTATGAGAAAATTCACACTACACATTCGCTCTTGGGGCTGATTTTAATAAAAAAACTGTTCTCTGTTACCTATACAAGGTGACCTTGAATTGGTATGTTATCCCGAAATGGAGGACTGGGACCATGATACCCTACAAGTTGTGAGAGCCTTACTTGAAACTGGGTGTTTCCAAACCTCCATGGTAAAAAATAAATCCACTCGCAAAATTGCACGTGCGATCGGTACGAGAGTTAACAAGATACTATAAATTCATTTCTAAACACAGGTTAAACTCATTTATGTGCACTCGGTCAAGGACGAAGTTCAACTACCCAGCTGTGATAAGGCTATTTTCGAACGTAAACTTTACATGGCATTTCTTCAATGAAAAACTATTAATTTAGTAAAGTTGTAAAAGAAAAATTGTCTACCTTGGGGTGTAGATTTACCCCCTTTCGGGATAACATATGAATTCAAGGTCACCTTGTATTAACTTGTGTGTAGCCATTTCCCAGAATTTTTGTAGATTCAATAGTATAATAGACAAAAAGAGACGATAAACAACAAATAGTACATTTTTTTCTCTAATCTGTGATAGAACTCAAAAGTCACAGATCAGTGAATAACTAAGTATGTAAAGAAAAATAACTTACCAATACTTGAAAGTGCAGCAGCGGGTGCACTGAATTGAGATATGACTTCCAACTTTTCCTCTAAGCCCGGTCTGAATCTATGCAATTGGCGGAAATAATTTTGAGTGCAATATATGTATTCTTTAAATGATATGAGATGGTTTACTGTGAAATTTGTGTTTAATACTAGCACCCATGCATCTTGTTCCCCTGAATCATCATATTTGTATATATTTTTATGGCCCGCAGCATAAACTGAGCCATAATAAGTACAAACTCCTGGACTTTGCATTACATCAGGAAATTTGGCAGCTTTCCTATGTGCTCTCGTTCTCAAATCATAGATAATGGTTGAATCTTGGAGTACCCTGCAATTAAAGCAATAAACTTTACCATACTAAAATAAAGATTAAAGTTAGTAGGGGTCGCTATCAGAATATCATGATTGCAGTGACGATAACGCTCTAACGTCTTGATATTGGAACGCCATAATCACTAAATAAAAGCAGGTGAAAGCCGCGGGGAGCCGATGGATGCAGGAGGCGAGCAGCCGCTCTAAGTGGCGCTCCCTGGGGGAGGCCTATGTTCAGCAGTGGACGTCTTCAGGCTGTTAATGATGATGATGATGATGAATCACTAAATAGACATGAACGCTAAATGCACTAGAAGCAAAACGTCTGGATCTTAAAATATCATTATTCAAAATACACTAATTGCATATAGTCTAGACTTAAAAATACCATTGTCAGTAAATAGATATGAGCGTTGGATGACATAGTAGCAAATTGTCTGGATCTGAAAATGCCATAGTTACTATGTAAACATGAACACTAAATGCCCTTATAGACACTTCGTTTTTTGACATGGATTTATTGTTTGTGTCTAATAGTAATAGCATAAATAAAAAAAAATATAGTATATCTGATAAAACGAGCACAAGAAAATGAAAATAAATTTTCACAAGGATATAATTAACACGGACCATTGCCTTTCAGCGTAAAGGTTATTCTGATTAGCACTCCGTGGAGTTGCTTGGATGCCCAATGCCCATCGTGCATTTTCCAGATGGATCGGAAAATCCAGTGTTGTGTTGTTTTTTTTTACCCCAAAGAGAGCCCAATGGTAATGTTTCCCAGATGTGACTTTGAACTAACCAAAGGAATTATAAAAATAGCTACCTAGGTAATCCTTATATTTAAGTACGAAATAAAGCCATTCGAAAAAATGTTAGAATTTTTTAAGCAGCTCCGGCTCTGAACAGACCATTCAGACTATTTACTTTTCCAGATGTATTCTATACTATCTAATTCTGCGTTTATGTCATCTAACTAATTTGACTTCCGGCTAATAACGTGTTCTAGTCATGCAGACATTTCCGATTCCAGACTTTTCGCTACATGCTCATTCTGCTTTTATGTCGTCCAGCTGAGTTGACTTGCTGCTGACTGGATAATATGCTTTAATGTCATCTAGCTAAGTTGTCTTTCGGCTAACTAGGCACCCTGCTTTCATGTCATCAAACGTACAATGTCTTTCGGCGTAAAAGTCATTCTGATAGGCACCCGTTAGTAGTAAGTAGACAAACAATGAGAATATTACGTGATATTTCAATAATGACTCCATATATGGAAGTTTGTAAAATATATTGTAATGGATACATACCGACAACCACCTACGCCTCCAACGATAAATAGAGAATCTCCCAATATAGTCACTCCAGCATGCCTCCTTGGTGGCAGCTGTACACCATGGTTGGTCCATTGCTTTCTCAGTGTGTCATACACTTTGACATCCTTCATAAACTGTCCTGTACCTCTCCCATATTCGCCGCAAACCTGCACAAGTCTGCTTGCACCCCATGATGCTAGGTTCCATCCCCACATATCCTTACTGGCAACACTTAGCCATTTGTTGAAACCATCTTTCTCAGAAAATGTGTACATATAATGAGTGTCATATTCCAATGCTCCATGTTTTAACCCCCACATTGCTATCACTGTTGTGTAATGTTCTTCTCGTTTTGTACAAAAATTCACAAGTCTATACACTTCTCGGAAAACTCTGCTTGTGAATAATTCACATATCTTCATTCTATAATCATATACAGTCTTTATACGAATTTTCAATTTGTTATCATGTAACATCTTAAGGCATTCAACTACTTTGGCTGCCAAGCTGTTTTCACAGTCTTTCATGAGTGTGGACAGTTCTTTTATATCTAATGGTGTAAGTTTGGTAAAATCTAAGCATCCCAAGATTATAAGTAATATGTCACCGCAGGGGCAGGTTTCCGGTTGTAAAATCCAATTGTATCCGAATTTGAAAACTTCTAATTCACTCTCTGTAGCCAAGGATGGATGGGAGAGGTACCAAAAGAATTTTGGTACATTTGGTATGTACTCCGGCTTCATATCCTTGAATGCCAGTAAACCAAAACATGCTGCTATATCTCTTATTTTACTATAAGAAGCATTTTCAGCTATAGTCATTATCTCCATCCAAGTTGACACCGATATTTGGAGATCCAGGTAGTATTGAATCTGTTTAATGAGCTCTGTGATCTGGAGGAAGTTGGCAGCCATTGCCAATTCACCAACAATAAGCAGCGGGTACTCTGATAGGTCTATTAGATCTATGGTCATGTATTTTATTATAATATCCATTGTATTTGGATCTATGACCTGGGAAGGACACCATAATGATTATTTAGATTAAATATCATTGTCATGAACAGCCTGAAGATGTCCACGCCTGACTGAACATAGGCCTCCCCTATAAAGCTCCATTAATTAGTGGCTGCTTGCCTATAAGCTGCTATAATCACTACACTTACGGCCCGTTCAGATTAACCACAGATGGCAAAATTAACAGTTAAAAATGCCAAAAATGATCACAATCAGTGTTTTTGTTCACCATTCAGATAGCTCAAAAATGTCATTGTGAACTGACAACTTTGCCTCATGAGTAAAAACGTCAAAATTGGCATTATTGGTAAAATTTCCATAACGAATGCTTGACATCATCGCTAATTTTGCAAATGCCAATAATGCCACCGGGGCTAAAACCAACGCAGGGTTGGTAGGCATCCTGGTGATTGCAGTAGATTATAATGTAGACCAAGGAGAAAGCTGCTGCCCATTTACTGGATATCATCTTAGCCATTTTTATGGTACCTACTGGAAGAGATGGGGTGGTCCCATTCCAGCACCAAGACCATTCATGGTCAAAATACATGTTTGTAAGTGGGTAACCAATAGTAAGCATATTAAATAAATGTAGGTAGTTATGACACCTCAGCAGTATCATTTAAAGCCTAAGGTGTTAGAAGCATTACAATAGTAGGTTAATTCATAAGTAGGTACCTGGACCAGTGGACCTACTATAATAGGTACTACACATGAGAACTCTTGAACGAGGATCAAATACAAAACGAAGAGTGCTTTGAGTTGGAACTTGGGTAGAGTCTTTGATAAATTAAACAGGGGGGGTAGGGTTGGGTTCTTTGAGGCAAAACAAGTGTGTTGTGTAGCACTTACATTAATGGTAATATCCTTCTTTTCTTTTTCGATATAATCACCGCTAAACATAGCACGGAAATAGTCGCTGTGTTCACATAGAACATTCTTAGCTACGTTGAAAACTTTACCACCAATATGTAAAAAAACTGTTTCAGTTTCTGCCGATGTCGCCATCGTAATCTTTCTTTTCTCAACTCTCCTTAGTTATTGGTTATTAGGAGGCGGCCGAGGCGAGCAAGCTAGGGTAATGGCTTCTCATTTCTCTTTTCGGGAAAATTAATAACTTTCAGCAGTTACTTTGAATTCGATTGGATCTTTGGCTCCTGTCCTGCGCTGCGACAATCACCGTAGTAGACCGTAAAACGAAGGAGGTCAAAGAGGGAGACTGAAAAATTGGCCGGTGGCCGGTGCGGAGAAAATGAGTGGTACTATCACAGACAGAATACTATTACTCCTAGCGGAGAAGAATGGCATCTTCATACAAAAAAGTGGTTATGAAATTCAGTTTTAGCGCCTTTAGTGGGACCCTTTGGAAACTTAAAAAAGGCGGAAAATTCAAATGTTCTATTCGTATAGATTTGAATTGATAAAAGGGGCTGCTCTACAATTAATTACTATTGACATAAATAAATTAATGTAGAATCTGGTTGGTGCTCGTGAAAATGAAACGATGGGGGGCTTGAGGCAGCAAAATCTTCTGTATTTTTCGACAAAACTAATTTAAATTATTACACCGCAGAAAAAAACTCTCACGTCTTCCATTCACATCTTGCATCTCCCTCTTTCATCCTTCGTTCATAAACTCTCACACCTTTTTTACATTTAGATTGTTTGTTCACAAACTTTATCAGAATTTTAATCCTACAACTCGGCCATCCTCTTAGGTCTGGCCTCCAGACTCAAGTTACAATGTTGTTTATATAATATAAAAATCAAACAAAAAAGATCTTCTAACTTTTATACAATATTATAAACTTATTTTCTATCATCGAATCAAAACAATCAAAAATCTCTTTCACCACCTCTCACACTTTATAAACTTACTTTCTATTATTACATTTATTACAAAGCCACTTATCTTATCAACTTTTTTTTTTTATCTTATGTTTAAGTTATCTACCTATCTTATTTATATATTTTAATTAACAATAACACAGCTTCTTAACCTACTTCAAAATAAAGAGCTACTAATCTTTCTTACAACCCAACAAAATTATTTATTTCTAACACATATTTTTATTTATTTATCTATTTTAACACAATATCATATTTATCTACTAACCCTTAGCAATACTACTAACACAAGATTTTTTTTTTCCTTTTAGGTTTTACATTTTCTTAGTAATTATGAAAACAAAATAAACAAATTCTCACAACTAAACATTGGTTTCATTTCCTTTCACCTTTCCTTTAGATTTAAGCGTATAGACTCTTAGCATAAGTTTTAGGTTTACATCTTATTTCTAGGTTTTTCTTTCACACAGTTAGTTTTAAGTTTTAATTAATAGGCATTTTATAGTTCATTATATCAAAATCAGTTTAACCTCTAATTTATATTAAACATTTACACTCAATTAGATTAAAATACAGCAATAGTTTTGTTCAAAGTAATTAGTTATATCTACACATCAGCTTCATAAACATCTTATAGGCTTATAGGTAAAAATACCTACCTATTCCCACAATAGTTATATTTTTAGTACCTAAAATACAGTGCCTCACACTCTGTGATTCATTTCAATAGAATAGATCTTAAGTTTTAAGAATAGTTTAGAAATATAAGTAAAAGTTTAGGCAATGGTTCAGTCACTCACCTCAGGCCAGCGCTTCATGTGATCTGCTGCAGTGGTTGTTCTCCAGGGACCCTCGGCTGCATACACTGCTTTCTCCACTGCATACCTGTCTTTGCCCATGACTTTCACCACCTTGTACGGTCCTAGATACTTCGGTTTTAGCTTCATGCTGGTTCCAAACTGCGTCCTCTTGATGGCAACCAGGTCACCAGTGTTGTACTGCCTACTCTCCTTCCTCTTCTTATTGTAGGTCCTCCTGTTCTCTTCCTGCACTTTTAGAATTTGTATTTTAGCTTCTGCTCTCATGTCATCTCTCTTCTGTAAAAATTGTTCTCTGCATTCTTCCTGTAATAAAGTTATTAAGTCTAGATCTTCTCTCTGTCTCATTTTGGTTCCTATTAACAGCTCAAAAGGACTGGTCCCAATGCTTCTCTGGTATGTACTGTTAATGCACCTCTGTACTCTGCCGACATGCTTATACCACTGCTTTTCATCTTCTATACACAACTTGGTAAGTACTGCTATCAGGATACGGTGAATTCTCTCCACTTGGCCGTTACCACGCGGAACTCCTGTGGTAATGGTTTTGTGACTGATGTTCTCCGTCTTACAGTAGTCAGCAAAATCATTGCTAGTAAATGCACTTCCTCTATCTGTAATAATAAGACCTGGATTTCCAAATATCTGTTGATGCAATCTTAATTTTTCAATTGTCTCTTTAGTTGTAGTTGATTTAGTTGGAAAGAGCCACACAAACTTCGTAAATGCGTCCACCACTGTTAAAATATAATTATATTGTTTTCTGGTTTCAGAAAGCGGACCAATATGGTCACAGTGTAAACAACTCAGTGGGATATCTTCTTTATCAATAGTATTTAAGAATCCTTCTTGTTTTCCTTCCTTCTTTGTTGCCAATATGCAAGGAATACAGGAAACTATAACCTCTTCTATCTTCTTTGTTATGTTCTCTATGTAATATTCTTTATTTAACAATTCTATCATCTTTTTTCTCCCAAAATGACCATTTTCATGTACTCTTTTTATAATTTCATAATCCATCCCATTTGGCACCACTATTTTCCCTTCTACTCCTCTGTAAAGTATTCCATTCTGCTGATAATAGTCTAAGTAGGTTTTTTCTTTTAGTACTTCCATTATAGCTTGTAGCTTATCGTCGCTTTGTTGAGCTTTCTTCAGCTGTTCATGAATGCTTCTTGTCACCACACCAACATAAGGATTACGACTAAGTGCATCCACATGCCTCATCCTAGTACCTGACCTGTGTTCAATGGTATAGTCATATTCTTGTAGAAGTAGAACCCATCTCGCTACTCTGGTTGTCAAATCCTTTTTTCTAAGTGTCATCTCAAATGCTAAGCAATCCGTCACAATTTTAAATGGTATTCCCAACAAGTACTTTCTGTATTTCTTTACACCTTCCACCACAGCCAAAGCCTCGAGCTCATAGCTTGAATATTTTTTCTCAGCATCTGTAGTCTTTTTGCTCATGTAATATACCGGATGTAATAGTTGATCATTAGGATTTCTCTGTAATAAAATTGCTGAAAAAGCTTGCTGTGAAGCATCAGTGTGCAATTCTGTGCTTAGACCTGGTCTGAAAATATTTAAAACCGGTTTCTCTGTCAACTTCTTCTTTAAAGTATTAAATGCTAATTTTTCTTCTTCTTCAAAAATAAATTGTTTTTCCTTCTTTAATAAATCTGTCAACGGCTTAGCTATAGTTGAATATCCTTCAATAAATTTCCGGAAATAGGAAGTCAATCCTATAAAACTTTGTACCTGTTTCACCGTCTGTGGTTCAGGAAATTTCATCACAGCATCCACCTTCTCCGTAGCGGGTTTTACCGTTCCATTCTCCACTATATGACCAAGGTACTCCACTCTGGTAGTCAGTAAATCACTCTTCTCCCAGTTTATAATCAAGCCATATTCTGACGCCACAGTCAAAACCTCCTTCAGTCTTTGTAACGCCTCTTCATATGTCCCCGCACTAATCAGGAGATCGTCGATGAACACTAGCAGGTATCCTCTTGCTATGATCTCTCTGAAAATAATATTAACAAAACGAGTAAAATAGTTAGGACATATTGATAATCCAAAAGGTGCACGAGTAAATTCAAACTGCCCCGACTGAGTAACAAAAGATGTATACATTGTACACTCATCATTTATTTTCAAATGGAAAAAAGCGTCTTTTAAATCAAGTTTACTAAATATCTTTGAAGCCGACAACTTATCAAGATGATCATCTATTACAGGTAAAGGAAACTGATCTTTTACCATCTTTTCATTTATTTTACGATAATCAACACACACTCTGATAGAACCATTCTTCTTTTTGACCAACACCAAAGGACTAGCATACTCAGAAAAACTTGGTTTTACAATACCTTTATCTAGCCATTCTTCTACCTGTTCATCAACTATCTTCTGCTCATACAACGACAGCCTCCTTGGTCGCTGAGCTATAGGTATTTCGTCCTTCAAAATAATTCTCATCTCAATAGGTGCCTCCTTCACTTGAGCAGGTTTGTATGACTGCACTAACTCCTGGGCTGCTACACGGATGTCATCACTGGGTATGTAACACTGAGGTTGAGGGTGAACTTCTGAAATCAAACACTGCAACAAACCACCATCACTTTGAGCAATGATGTTGACTGAACCTTTGTCAAAAACAACAGTCACTTTTTCTAGAAATGGTTGACCTAAAATCACATCGTAAGGCATCGTATTTTTCGGCACTATATAGAATAACGTATCTATTTTACATCTATCTATGCACATTGTGCTGTTAAACTTTCCTAACACACAAATTTTTGTCGAACCCAATCCAGTTAACTGCAAGTTTTCTTTAGTAAAATGTCCCTCATTTAAGTTGAAAAATAGTTCGTCCGTTACCAAATTTAAATCACTGCCTGAATCAATCAAGCTTTCAACTTCCAAACCACTGATTTTATAATTAAATTTCGTCGACTTTCTGTTATTTTCATCTTGATTGTTTATCAACACCTCATGACGTTCGATATAATCATCTGACATTTCTGACATTGACATTTGCTTTTCTTCGCTTTTAAACTCCCGCGCCGCCGTTTGCTGCAACTTCGCACACATCGTTCTTTGACTTTTCTGCGAATTTTTGAACGAAGATGGATCGCCCCCTCCGCCATCTTGACTACTATACTTCGCTCTGTTGGCAGCATCGTTACATTGGAGTGAAGTATGCCCAAACGCGCCACATTTGAAACATTTTATTCCTCTCTGGCATGCTGAAGATAAATGCCCTCGATCTCCACATTTGAAGCAGCGTCTTGTATCATCACGAGTTTGTGCTGATGATGATGATTTTATTGGGCGACTTTGCACTTTAATTGGAGTTTTCATCATGTTTTTCTTCATAGTCTCGTAGATGGCCAACTTATCTTTTAGAGCACTGTACGTCGTAACGCCGTAAAGGATAGCTTTATTATTCTCGTAGTCACTGATCCCGTCGACTATGTATTGTATGGTTACATAATCAGCGACTTTTCCTCGTTTGCCATACTCTTTCATATGCAACATGTACTCATAGTACGTCTCATCTTTTTTCTTCTTTCTGCTGGATAAATATTCGTGGGCTTCTTTTGAATTTATTGTATCGGGAAATTCTTTTATCAGGGCACTTTTAAGTTCTTCAAACGATTTAAATACCTTTTCTGTTTTTAGCCACATAGCCGCTACTCCTATAAGTGATCTTCGTGCTATGATAAGAGTCTGCAGCGCTGTCCACTGAAAAATTTCCGCGTTTTCCTCCACGTCTTGCGCCCACTTGCTTGCTGAATAAGTTTTGTCATCACCACTAAATTTTGGTATCAGCCCATCTTGATATGGCATTGCCGCGCCCGCCATTGACACTGCCGGCATAACCTCTTCACTACGTTTCGACATCGTAAAACGTCTCCACCGGTCAAAATATTGTCGTTGCACCACCCAAATACGTCGTAAAGACTCCGTCTTGTCGTCTTCAACACAACTACTTCCAATACTTTATATTTTCACCACAACGCCGCACAATTGCCGCCATCACGCACCGCCACGCGCTCGTCGTTCCATCGCACGAGTTTCTCGTTATCCAAATCTCGGCCGTGCCCCCAAAAACTGTAGAATCTGGTTGGTGCTCGTGAAAATGAAATGATGGGGGGCTTGAGGCAGCAAAATCTTCTGTATTTTTCGACAAAACTAATTTAAATTATTACACCGCAGAAAAAAAACTCTCACGTCTTCCATTCACATCTTGCATCTCCCTCTTTCATCCTTCGTTCATAAACTCTCACACCTTTTTTACATTTAGATTGTTTGTTCACAAACTTTATCAGAATTTTAATCCTACATTAATGTCAATAGTAATTAATTGTAGAGCATCCCCATTGTATTATCAGATAAACTATCTTATAATAGGGACAAAACTACATCAATTCGCAAAAATAAAAGCATAGGATTTTATAATTTTTATATTTATTGCATACATGACATTGTGAATAATAAATCGAGAGCGATTTTATTTTAAAAAAACATAATACAATAATACAAAATACATAATACAAAACTTTGCCCATGATAGCATTCTGCAAAACATAATTAACATGTTTAATTCCAAATCCACAATGAACTCAATAATAAGTAAATAACCTCAAGTTATATTGTATGAGTTTTGTGTAATTTACCGTTCAACAGACTAGGCTTTTTCGCTGATGAGGCATTGCACATTTACGGCTATTGTCCTTCATTGTTTTTAACACGACATCACAATACACAAACACAAAAAGAGTCTCTAGGCTAAATAAAGAAGCACTGAAAATTCACCAAAAGAAAACAACACGAGACCGGTGGCAATTATAACCTCAAAATCATTTTGTTGCCATATCTAAAATAAAATAAAAAATATTTTTGTTATACAGGGATCCCTATAGCATGCCCACCTACTATTACCATCCAATGTATGACGAGTTGAATGGGCCTGGGTACTATCAAAGAGTATAATTATCACAGACTACTAAGCACAGAGTACATTGGTAAAATTGAAACTACTAAGCATTTCAAGTCGTTGCATTGTATTATTTTTCAAAACTTTTGCTTTTACCAGTGTTAATGTTTAAAATTGGTGGCGTTTTACGTATTAAGTGCTGAATTACGAGCATGAGTGAGAACAAGTGATATAATGTGGTGAAACGTGATTTTTCGTGCTGCTTCCAAAAATCCATAGAAGCTTCTAGTAAAGTTGCCACCACTTTGCTGGAGCATGACTTACACTAGACTATGACTACCTGACTTATACTGGACTATGACTATGACTAGGATATGACTTTGCGTGAAATATTTTATAACACAATGAAAATAATATAATACTTGACACTGGCTAAATACAATATGTGTGGAGCCAAAATATAAGAAAAAAAAAGCTGTGACATTGGCAATTTGACATATTTACTGCGTGCAATAGTGGCAGCACGTAGTAAATTATATACTCTAGTATCTCTTAGTAGTCTGTGATACTTTGGTAGCAGCGAAAATAACACAGAATACTATTACTCCTAGCGGAGAAGAATGGTATCTTCATACAAAAAAGTGGTTATGAAATTCAGTACTAGTCTTTAGTGGGACCCTTTGGAAACTTAAAAAAGGCGGAAAATTCAAATGTTCTAATCGTATAGATTTGAATTGATAAAAGAGGCTGTTCCAAAATTATTAATGTCAATAGTAATTAATTGTAGAGCAGCCCCATTGTATTATCAGATAAACTATCTTATAATAGGGACAAAACTACATCAATTCGCAAAAATAAAAGCATAGGATTTTATCATTTTTATATTTATTGCATACATGACATTGTGAATAATAGATCGAGAGCGATTTTATTAAAAAAAAAATAATACAATAATACAAAATACATAATACAAAACTTTGCCCATGATAGCATTCTGCAACACATAATTAACATGTTTAATTCGAAATCCACATTGAACTCAATAATAAGTACATAACCTCAAATTATATTGTATGAGTTTTGTGTAATTTACCGTTGAACAGACTCGGCTCTTTCGCTGATGATGCATTGCATTTAGCACATTTACGGCTATTGTCCTTCTTTGTTTTTAACACGACATCACAATACACAAACACAAAAAGAGTCTCTAGGCTAAATAAAGAAGCACTGAAAATTCACGAAAAGAAAACAACACGAGACCGGTGGCAATTATAACCTCAAAATCATTTTGTTGCCATATCTAAAATAAAATAAAAAAATATTTTTGTTATACTGGGATCCCTATAGCATGCCCACCTACTATTACCATCCAATGTATGACGAGTTGAATGGGCCGGAAAATAAGGCTTGCCAAATAAATAGTTGTGTCGGTGATATTTTTATTTTGTATTTATTTGAAGTGAAAAGAATTTCTGACGACGTAAGATGACTGCCACAGCATCCGCTGTTACTGCTACCGTTGAAGAAGATTTAGATGAGTGTGGGCCACAGCTCATCACCAAGCTTGAGGTAAGACTTGTGTATGTGTTCCAAGCTGCTTATATATTGGATCAACAGCCGGAAGACGTAAAACAGAACCATAGACATCTAATAGTATACAGTAAGCACAGGAAGGAACGCAGACCTCCCCCATAAGTCTCCCCTAAAACATCACATTAGGCGCTTATAGGGAGGAAGGGTTCGCCATAATCAGCACGCTTCGCAGGCGGTAATGTATGTTATTTCTGCATTTGAGATTGTGTTAGTTTTGCAGGTTTGTTGTGAAATATCCACACCATGCACAGCGAGAAGACATTATACTGTTATGGACATAGGCCTCTCCCAGAGAGTGCATAATTATTTGTAAAAAAGATATTACTGAAAATTTAGGGCACTATGTTGATAAAGTATTCTTGATGATAAATTATTTTCGCAAAAAGCCAAATATTTGATTAAGTATAGATATTTTGCTGTTTTTGTTTGTTTTGTTATTTACTGTAAATAAGTAAATTTACACCATTTTTTCATCAGATTACATTGGATGTGTCATTTGTAAAACACTACGCTTTAAAAAATAGTGCTTCTTTCTCGCAAAACATAGCGCCTCCACATGAAAAATCCACCTCACATGCCAAAGAGATTGTATGTAAAGCTACCACAACTTAGTATGAACAATGAACAACCTTGCTCTGACATCACTGACCGTTTGAGCTATCTCTTTCTATGCCGGTTTTTAAAATGCTTGTAACTTTGACATTTTTTGAGATATTTAATTTATGTTTTCACAAATGTTTATCTTTTGAGGAATATTATTAAATTATGCAATAAAAAAAATTGTAATCATGACTATTGTAATTGAATACAATGATGTGATTGTTGGAACACATTCAGGGCAATGGAATAACATCAGGCGACATTAAAAAGTTGGAAGAAGCTGGCTACCACACAGTAGAATCGGTGGCATATGCTCCTAAAAAATGGCTAATTACTATAAAAGGCATCTCAGAAGCTAAAGCCGACAAAATACTGGCAGAAGCATCAAAATTAGTGCCAATGGGTTTTACAACTGCCACAGAGTTTCACCAGAAGAGGTAATACTGCTTTTAATATGATTACAAATTGACAAAGATTATTTTATAAAGCTAATACTATTCTAGTTCTTTAAATTGTTAGCAACCAGATATTAGACTGTTTCAATTCACCAGTTTAGTTTTTCCAAGTAAGCTATTAGTGTATTCCCCAGTAGAAAATCTTTAGGACTATAATGTTGTACCATCAGCAGTGGTGGTGATTTCCATTTCTATAGGACCTGGCAAATGTGCATGGTTAATTTATTGTTTAATTTACCTCAACATCAATAAAATACATTCCAATCTGTGATTCCAATCACAATTTATGATAATTAAGTAATGTTGAGTTATTTCTTTCATGCTGCTGGAAAGTGTTGGTAAGAAAACAATAATGAATAGGCATGATGACTACTATTAAAAATGAACCAGTAAATATTACTTTCATAAAGACGATTAAAAATGAATGCAATCATTGAAAAAAATAAGCAAAATTGGTAAATAAATCACGGAGTAATAAGCTTTTAAAGTTTACAGGAGGCATCTCCTGTCCCTTTCTCGCGAAACAGAGTGCCCCCACAGTTACTATGAAAAATCTACTCGTGACGTCACATGCCAAAGAGATTGTATGAAAAGCTACCACAGCTTAGTAATGAGGTACTATAAAGACCTACCTCTTACGTCACTGGCTGTTTGAGCTATCTCTTTCTATTCCGGTTTTTAAAATGCTTGTAACTTGGAAATTTTTTGAGATATTTAATTTTTGTTTTCACAAATGTTTATCTTTTTTTGAGGAATATAATTAATTTATCCAAAAAAAAAATTTAGTCATGCCTATTGTATTTGGACGCAGGAGGCGAACATCATGAACAGCCGCTCAAATTTGCACTCTCTGTTGGAGGCCGTTGTTTGGCTGTGGACATCTTCTGAAACATAATACCTTGAAACTAAGGAACAGTACTAATCTTCCTTCTCTCCCATTCCAGAGCAGAGATTATCCAGCTAACAACCGGATCCAAAGAGCTGGACCGACTACTCGGTGGAGGCATAGAGACCGGTTCTATCACAGAAATATTTGGAGAGTTCAGAACCGGAAAGACTCAGCTGTGCCACACATTGGCTGTAACTTGCCAGGTAATAACTTCATCATCATCATCATCATCATCATCATCTGTTGATTTATTTCATTCGATTTACAAAAATTAATCTGTTAATCGATTACAGAACATCGATTTTAATATTAAAAAGAACCGCCATCTTAGTTTTCCATTCGGTAATTCTCTGTGATGGGAGTCAGTCGCATCGCTTCCTAGTATCGAATTAATAAGGATAATACACTTTTCATATCATTTAAATCCTTAAACCACATTCTATTATTGCCCACAAGCCTAAATTTCCTAAATCATCAACAGCCTGTGGACTTCCACTGCTGAACATAGCTCTCCTCCAGAGCCACCTTGAGCGGCTGCTCGCCTCCTGCATCCATCAGCTCCTCGCAGCTTTCACCAGATCGGTGGTCCACCTAGTGGGGGCCAGCCTACGCTGCGTCTTCCGGTGGTCTTTCCGGTAATAAGTTAGGAGGCTAGAATTTCAAATCAATTAATAGTTCAAAATAATAGCCAATGTTCCAATCAATTTTTCTTGGTAAATGTACTGGTTGGTTCTACATTTCCAAAGATTTTTTGTAGCCGGAATTGTTTTCTTAAGGATCGTATATATCTGCAGATTCCATCTCGCTCTCGCGTCTCTACTTTTTTATAGATATTAAGACCCTGACAGGATCCAATGCGAGCACGTTGATTACAGCAAACTTGAAACGTATTTTGTATCTCATAGGGTCGCTTTATGCGTAGCAAAAATATGGCGATTACGTTGCGTTGCACTTCGACTTTTCCATTTTTCGGTACAAATAATTAGTTATAAATGAAATGCTTATTGTTATAAAAAAAGAAGCTTATAGACGGATGCATTGAAACATAGCTTATCACTATGATTTATTTCAATGGGGTGTCTTATTATAATGTAACATTATAGGAAGTTTGAATGATTTTTTAGAGGTCACTTCACTATTTTTTTTCTATCGAAAAACTTTTCGTAAACGTGTTTCGGTTTCGGCAGATGGAAAGAAGATATGACCAGTATTAACGTGCATTTTTTTCAATCCTGTAAATGCGCCTTCAATGGTACTATTTACTTACGAAAAATCTGCGCTCAGAAAAATCCAAAAATAACATCAAAAATGTTCTACAAAATACAAGTAGTTTTCATATACAGGGTTACAGGAAAAATCGTGCTAGATCCGTTAAGAGCGTGGAGTACCCATCACTTCTGACTTATTTCACTATGAAACACCCTAGCCTAAACTTTACCCTTTTCGAGATATTCAGTTTTTAATTTTTTCATTGAAATATTTTGTGTCTTCTTATTATTATTATTATTGCATTTTTACATGTGTAATAAGATGCTTTAGGACGTCAATCATTAAAATAGTACATAAGTTAATTGAATAGACCGTAGTAGACAAGTGAAAGTTAAGATATAAAAAAAATATTAGAAACTGTATTGTTTTCTAAGGGATATCTACAAAAATATTATTAGTTTAGCCTAGGGTGTTTCATAGTGAAATAAGTCAGAAATCATGGGTACTCCACGCTCTTAACGGATCTAGCACAATTTTTCCTGTAACCCTGTATATATCAGGAAAGAAAGGGAAAAAAAATTGATCCTGTTTTTATGTATGTACTTGTTAATCCAAACAGGATTAATGCGTTGAGATGCGAACAAAAAATGGTGAACATTTGTGATGTTATTAGGTGTTTCTGTATACAAATTTTTCGTAAGCAAAAAAGTAGCAATTCGCGGGCGAATATATCTTAAGTGCAGAGTTTTGCCGCTAACTTCACAGACGTATAAAAGTTTGCATCAGACTATTGGCTTCACAGAGACTACACACGCTAACTAATCATTTGTTTCCAGCTACCTATAGAACAATCAGGTGGTGAAGGCAAATGTATGTACATAGACACTGAAGGCACATTCCGACCGGAGCGCTTGCTCGCAGTCGCACAGAGATATGGAATGGAAGGGTCCGCAGTACTCGACAATGTTGCATATGCGAGAGCATACAACACAGATCACCAGACTCAGTTACTTGTGCATGCTTGTGCTATGATGGCTGAGTCAAGGTAAACAACAAGATAAAAGATCATCAACAGCACATGGTCCACTGAACATAGGCCAGAGAGCACCACCTTGAGCGTCTCCTGCATCCATCGGCTCCCCACGGTTTTCATTAGATTACTGGTTCACTACGCTGAATCTTCAGTTGCGTGGTTGCCACTCGAGAACATTTCTTCCCCATCGGTTGTCTGTTCTACTACTTCTTCTACGCGTTAGACATTACTATTGCTGTCTCGCTCCACCTGCATTTAGACATAATAGTGGTAGTGGGAAAAACAAGGATAAAAATATTTTTAAGTTTTCGTAACTAAACGTTCTTTTTGTATAGGTTTGGACAAGACAAGATCTTTCGGTTCAGCTAGTTTTTATTTTTTCCATAAATATTTTCTGATATACTTAATTTTTTTTTCAGATATTCCCTAATAATAGTAGACAGTGCGACAGCTCTGTATAGGACGGACTACTCCGGTCGTGGAGAACTGAACTCCAGACAATTGCATCTCGGACGCTTCATGAGAATGCTGCTTAGGCTAGCCGATGAGGTGTGTGTTTTATATCCATTATTTCTAAAATAGAGGCGCGCTGCGCTGCTTCTTCCGTATGGACAAAATTTGCTTAATATACAGACTGTTGGTAGAGAAATTTTCCTTTGAAAAGTGACACAAAACGGGGAAACAAAATTTTGTCTACCGGCCGTACTATTCAAGCAGGGCCAAAAGCATGCACTAAGTTATAAAAATCATTCCTACTATATTTATAATGAAACTATAACCTAGGTAAAATTTATAACAGTATCGCGTGCTTAGCATAATCAAAATCAACACATTAATTTTATTTATAATGTATAATGTGATCCTTTACATTCGAAAATTAATAAAGTAATATCTGTACATAGAACTAGGATAGTTAAAAAACTGTATATTTTAATTAAAGTAGGAGAATCCAAAAGAGCTTTCAGAATTTTGTGTGTCTGTATGAAAATTCATCACGCAAGAACTGCAAGAAAGCAGGTCAACTATACCATCATATTTAAAAGTAATAGCACGTAATCCGGCTTACTTTACGTACAAATCACGTCGAATAACTCTACTTACGTTACCTTCTATAATATTATTTCATATTAAAATAGTTATGTTTGGGATTTAAAAATTTGGTATGAACGCAGTAGATTATAATGCAGACCAAGACGCTGGAACCCATTCCGTGGATATTCTCTTAGCCGTATTTTATAATATCCAATAATTTCCAGTTTGGCGTGGCTGTGGTGATCACTAACCAAGTGGTCGCGCAGGTGGACGCAGTGGGGGTTTTCAACGCGGATACTAAGAAACCGATTGGTGGCCACATCATCGCACACGCCTCCACTACCAGACTCTACCTGCGGAAGGGCAGGGGTGATAACAGGTATCATTTTCAATTTTACAACATTATACACCTATGTTTACAACATTTTTAGGGTTCCTTACCCAAAGGGTAAAACAGACCCTATTATTAAGACTCGGTTGTCTATCCGTTTGTCCGTCTGTCACCAGGCTGCATCTCATGAACCGTGATAGACAGTTGAAATTTTCACAGATAATATATTTCTGTTGCCGCTATACCAAAAAATACAATAATGTATGTATTTACAAACGAAAAAGTATATAAGTATTGTGTCCGTTATCTGGTTCCCATAGTACAAGCTATGCTTAGTTTGGGGCTAGATGGCGCTGTGTGAAATGTCCACACATATTATTATTATTATTATTATACTAAAAAACAGAATAAAATAAATATTGAAAAAAACAAGCAAAAAATCATGTTTTTTTTATTGCTAATGGTACGGAACCCTTCGTGCGCGAGTCCGACATGCACCTGACCGGTTTTTTTAATTGGTTGTAGGCAAAGCACAACTGACAACTTGACCACTCTCGCCTATCGCATAATGTTAAGCAATGACATGTTGAACTAGTGCGAATAAAATATCTCAGTCTTAGAGCATCAGTAGTTCCATCAATTGAAGTGATTGAGAATAGATGGCTTTCAGAGAATCTATAGAAAGACCCAATTCAAAGTTTACTATAGATCGTTTCGTGACTGAATTAGTGGACTAGCTTGAGAGTGTCCACGATTCGGCTCTGTAGGTTTTTCACCTGATGTAATTCAATTTGTTTTATTTAATTCCAGGGTCTGCAAGATTTACGATAGCCCATGTTTACCTGAAACGGAAGCCATGTTCGCGATAAGTGCGGAAGGGATAACTGACGCGAAAGAGTAGAGCTTCAAATTTTTCCAATTATAAGTAATTATTAATTGTCAAGTCAGGTTAAAATTTCTCCTATATTGAGTCTATTTCTCTTACTAATAAACATATTATTGTGTAACGAAATATTAGTGATTTTTATGTTTCTTTCTATCAAGTTTAAAATAGGCTAAGACGAAATGAGAGAGCATTTTTTTATCAACGATAGGGTAACATTTGAGTACGGTCTCACCTGGGGGTCTACCAAAGCTCCCTCACGCTAACTCCAAAATGTACTGAAATGACATTTCGGAAATCGCTAACTTTTCCGCAGCGAATGTCATTTCAATACATTTTTGGAGTTAGCATTAGTGGTGAAATTTTTTTTCAAATAAAAATCTTTTAAATTCAACAATAGTTGGTTGTATTAAAAGTGGAGGTATAATAAATAACTCTATAAAGTTGGTAAAGTCAAGAGTATGTACATAATTTAGTTTCTACGTGGTAATGTAAAGGGAATAGTTTTATTCTGTTTGATTTTGTCTGTCTCTGTTTTTCTTACGTGTACAGTATTCTTCTAATAATTATTATTACTTAATATTAACATAGAATAACTTTGTAAATAAGTCTGATTGTAATTTTAACGTAGTATTTAAATAAAAATGCATTTCATATCACATAACTCTTTTATTTATGAAACAGTTAAATAGGCATTCCGGTATAATTTTAAACATTTTTTTAATTCAACATCGAATGGTGCGAGAGCCCACCGCATAAACACCTACGTAATCGGCATTGGCGCAAACCTGTGGCCTTACCGCGTAAGCCCGGTGGCAATCGTAATCGTGTGCTCTCTTGCTCGCACTCAGGGGCTTGTACATTGGCGCAAGCAGGATGGCAGGCGATGTTCATTACCAGAATGCTTACGCGGTAGGGCTGCTGATGTTTTTACGTGTCGGTGAATGGTCTAAAAATAGCCTATTGGGGTACTCCATGACGTACGTATTTTAGCAGTGGGCTCTCGCACCAGAATATTGGTAACGAATATGAGATCTATTGATAGGTATTGCTTTTTTAATTTGACCGCTGGCATAAGCAGTTAAAATCTCTCTCACAAATTAGAAAATATTAATTCAAAGTCGCGAGAAAGATAATAACATATAACTTACTTTGCAAGGCAATTTGGTGTATGACATACTAATATTAGCGCGTAGGCACTTGAACTATATCAAACGTTTATAAATATATGTGATGCGCCATTAAAAAAGAGCAGATATTACTATTTTTGTCTCACTCTCTCACTAATGGCGAAAGTGGGGAAAACAATATACTCAATATAATAGCTTTCATCAGAATCATTTTTCAAATGGCGCGAGTTATATTAGATGTACGCCATAATAAACTTAAATTATTACTAACAGTATCACGCTATTATTTATTGCTCTTATGATAATTATTATAATGCAATATAACAACCATTATGTATTTACGATGAGAGCAAAGCCCAGACGAAGAAGCCTTACTGACTTTGAATGTGGGCTCTTGGGCTAAGCAATGGTTTAGAAATCTTAAACTTTTACATTTCTAAAAATATTGCTCTCTCTTTCATTTACAATCGAAATAACAAGGACCGCTGTAGTTTTATAATAGTAAAAAGTTTAGGCTGTACAACAGAATATTTAATCTGAAGGAGGAACTTAAGTTTTAGTTGCTTCTCGAAGGATTTTCTTAATTTTTCTTTATCTAGTGCATTATTTAATCTAGGTGACCATAGAAATAAGGTCCTAGCGGTAAGTCTATCATGATGAACGCTCTAACTAACATTTTATATCATAAGTCTTCTCATCACTAACTGGGATCGAATATAAATAATTTAAATAACATTAAAGAGTACTGAAATGAAGAAATATACACAGTTACACACACATTTAAAAAATGTTTATAAGATTGTACAGCATTCATCGATTGAAGGTTGGATCACTTAAATTAGGTCCAACGAACACAATACGTCTTAGTCACCGTCAGACCGGTCAGCGCGGCGATCATTATTCAAATAAAGTCATAAAAGTCGATTCTTAGACTCAATTTATCTTGCCGCGAACTGAATAAAAGAGAATTTTTCATTGCACAGTTGTTAATTTTTAATTCATTATACTATGTACACACACAAAATAGATTTTTTTTTCGCTTCCATTCTGTTGTAAATTGATCCTTAGTCACGTCCAATTTTATACCTCATTTTTTAATTAGACGGAGTAAACTGACGTTATGAGTGTTGCCACTTTTTCATGAAAAATAAACAATGCTGAGTAAAAAAGATACAGTTCACTGATTCATTTCAGTTTAGTGATCTGTTATTCTGTTAATTCCTGCCGCTGGGATCGAACTTATTGATATTATCAATGAATGCAACACAATCTTTGTGCAATACAGAAATTGAATATTACTTATTGAAAAGCTAATTATTTCATAACATTTTTGATTACAGTATAATTATAACCCCCAAAACTAACCTAAAGCTAAATAAATTAATAATAGATTATACATTCTACGTTCTATTATCTATGCTCTATTCAATAGAGTATAATGTAACTATCTCATGTAGTAACAAACAATACAACTACGAAAGTTAAATTACTGTAATAAATTAATTGATAAATTATTATTGAAATAAATTAATTAGTTCATTATAGTAATTAATCATTTCAAGACGTTAAATTAATTATTAGTTTCATTTCATTAGCAGCAAATGTAACTAAGAAAAATAAATTAATTTGGACGACTTTGATTTTTTAAGTCATAATATTAGTTAAAAACTGAATAATGTATTTAAAAAAGTCATGTTAAATGCGTTTAGGAAGATTTTTAAAATCGGGACAATAATTGAGTACACACAATGCATTGTATAAAAAAATACTTTTTGAACAATACGAAAAAACATAATTGGATTTCAATTTAATTCAAAAGTAGTCTGTATCACTTTATCGCATTATAAAATTATCCAGCCAAGGATAAACAGCTTGGTATTATCATATTACTAGTTAATGCGGACGACCGGGCTTTAGTATCCTCTACTTAGTTTGTGCCTTCTAGGATTTTTAATTCAGTTTCATGACATGACAGCTGATAAATGTTAAAACACGAAATAATGTTGCCATTTCTAGAAAAAATAACGACTCTTAGTTAAACTGAACTATAAACGATGCCTAAATAACAGTTCAGTTTAACATGAGAAATGTGTATCAATAAATATGTTCGAAAACCGGCCAAGTGGAAGTCGGACCCGCGTACGAAGGGCTCCCCCCATTATCTATGAAAATGAGCAAAAAAATCACGTTTGTTGTGAGCCCCTTAAATATTTATTATTTGTTTTATCGGAGCCTTAGTAATAGGCCCCGTTTTACCCTTTGGGCACAAAACCCTAAAAAGAAGTTTGCAAGCTAATAGGTTCATAACATTAAATTATGTCAATGAATAATAATTATTTATTATTCATCAGTCCAGTAATTAAATGGGACTGTTACAAAATCAAAACTGCCAATTTTTTAAACCCTATTTTTTCCTCCAAATCTGGCAACTCTGTATCTGTCATGTCGCGAATTAAATTAAAATTCCTATTATATCTAGGGCATATTATGATTTATTTTAAACTGTAAACAAAGCTAGGGTAAGCCTACCACAAAGTGAAGTATAATACCACTGGGAAAATAAGTTAAGACACTACGGGCCAATCTTTCTAATAATATAATAAGACCCAACAATCACATGCATAGATCCTGGACGGACCTTAACTAGGATTCCTTGTATCTAGGGACAAGGACCATGGTCCCATAACACTCGGACAGAACAAGTATTTGCGCTTTTTTCAATGCACAAATACTTGTCCCCGTCGCGGGAATGGAACCCGCTGCCACCAGGTTATAAGCCGACCTGCACAACCACAACAGCATAGAGGCATCTTTGAATAGTCAGAGTACATTCTTAATCTAAGGTTAAAGAGTTTACTATGAGAATAATATTTTTTTTTTTTTTTTTTTTTTTTAAATCTGCTTTACCACAATGAGAATAATATTGAAAGATCAACCCCAACTCCCAAGTAAGTACGTATCTAATCCTAACCCGGGTTTACATAAACATGTATGGTGCAAACAGACCCAAGCGAGTATGTCATACCATAGTACTTATTATTAAATAGTAGTAGTAGAATAGGTACTTATATGTCATCTGTGGGTACTCTGTTGACAACGCTTGGTCCGGGCACGTCTGATGTGAGCGGGACGGGTATAGCGGGTGTTGATACAGAGCCCTCTCGCTCTAGCCTTTCGTGTTCAGCCGCTAATAGTGCTCGTAGTTCGTCCTGTTGATAAGAGAAAGCCAACTTTAACATGTTCATGGACTTTTAGTAAAATGGTGTAAAAACTTAATAGATTTTACAACAATAGATTTAAAATGGTGTAAAATCTTAATAGATTTAAAATGGTGTAAAATCTTAATAGATTTTACAGCATTATTTATCAAGTGAAGCTATGTGATCTGCAGGGATAATAATATATTAGATCAAGAAACTTTCTTCCCCATCGGTTGTCAGTTCTACGAGCGATGTGACCTGCCCATTGCCATTTCAACTTGCTAATTCCAAGAGCTATATCAATCACTTTGGTTCTCTTGCGGATCTCCTGATTTCGAATCTCATCTCGCAGGGAAACATAGAGCATTGCTCTCTCCAAAGCTCGTTGCGCGACTTTGAGCTTACTAATGAGACCAACAGTAAGAGACCACGTCTCACCCCCACCCCCTTATTCTTAGTCGTTACCACAAGATTACTCCACTCGACTCAACCTCAAATTATCCTCATTTTGGTATTTTTAATTGACAATATTATAATCAACTTGACATTTCCTCGTTAATTCTTTTCAAACGAAGGAAGCGAAGCAACTATCAACTGAATCTGCGTCGCGATGTACCTTGAGTTTCCCTCAAAGTTGAGTGAAGGATTTTTGATGAAATGTTTTAAAACACGGGTGTCAATTCCATAAGTAATCACTTGATCACAACACATATTGATTGAAAACCTTTGTTATCTATATAAAAAGTTTTTGTTTATCTACATACCCCCCATCCAAGTTTGTCAGCCAACAGTTGACAGCCGGTGTCGCAGTCCCCAAGTTGTGCGACGTCCCTGTCCCCTCCGTCCAGTTGCAAGCCTCCACCGACGCCTAACATGCGCATGATGGGTGACCGCACGCCTGCCTTCTCACGGTTTATTAGCAAACGGGGACACCAGTCTGGGACCCTGAATATAGATAGAAAATACTATAAACGAACTTAATTCATTGATTAGTGGCCTTACGCAAAACAATAGAAGACTTAACAATAACTGGACGGCACGATATCGCGACCAATGGAGTCGAAAGGTTGCCAACACGACATGACATTGACAGGCAGTGGTATGCCAACTTTTGAAGATAAAATTAGACAGTTCATCCAAATGAGTGGGTGAGCTGATACAAAATGGTCCCCAAGTTGCGCGACGTCCCTGTCCCCTCCGTCCAGTTGCAAGCCTCCGCCGACGCCTAACATGCGCATGATGGGTGACCGCACGCCTGCCTTCTCATGCACGGTTTATTAGCAACCGAGGGCACCAGTCTGGGACCCTGAGTATAGATAGAAAAATGAAAACAAAGTATACAGGGTGTAATTGAATTCATTAGTATCCTTTGAAACTAGGTACCTACTCCTGATACCGGTCACGTGTGGACCAAAATTTTTGAATTCTAACACATTTGAATAACTTCAAAAAATGGAATTACTTACTTAATTAAATGCTAAATACAAGATTTAATTAAAATAATGAAGTACTGTTTTTAATTAGTACATACAAGGTATAAAAACGTTTAGATGTATCAAAATCATCCGTGCCAACTGCGTTAGGCGCCGCGGCAATCTTCATATTTTCAATAAAAATATTTTCATTTTCACTCTATACTCTTTAATAATCATCTATAAATGATGTACTATCATGGGCTCAATTTATGCTAATGAATTAAATTACATCCTGTATAGGCAATCTTATAGGAAACATGAATACTATGCCCCTCTCTTGTCATACAAAAACTGCCAACGCTTTCCCACCTTTTTCCGATTTTTTATACGAAATATTTTGTGGTATGAGTTGCAATCAATAATAGGTGGGATCCATTGGAACCTACCCATTTTTTAATGTTGTCTAATAAAAAAACTATGCTTATACATCTGTGTTTTCAAGTTTTTACAATATCTTCGTATTTATAGACACCTAAAGTTTGGCGTCAAAATTATGACGAAGAAATTATGCTTAGTTGGGTGTAAATAGAACACAACACTTATTTTCAAAAAAATCAAGATGTACCAAGCATAGATTGTAATATATCCAAACGATTGACATCAAAATCTAAAGTTTTTTAGTATCAAAAGCTGGTAAAAACCGTTATATTTCTTTCTTCTGTAATACGAAGGAAAGATAAAAGTGAAATATCTATTTCAAAATTAACTATGCTATGGTGTGCTGAGAGGATTAAAAAAGTGTATCTCACATATCAATAAGTGATGCAAAAGGCTGCACTTCCAATGAGGATCCCATGATGATGAGCATGTCACAGAGCTGGAAATCCTCCTGCAAGCACTGCTGGAATCTCTCCGGAAGGCTTTCACCGAAGAACACAATATCTGGCTTTACTACTCCTGGACATTCCGTGCAGATTGGGATTTGGTCTGCGAATATCCGTTCTGAAACGAGGTTTGATAGGTTTAGTAAAATGCCAGTGGTGTGAACCGTGTCAGTAAAACGGAATAAAAAAATTATAAATAAGTTTTACTCTTTGATGAGGGAAGTAAGAGGATTTGGCATAAAGCTAAATGTTATAGTTATGAGGTCAACTTTGTTAAAGAATGGACAAAAATAGTCGCATTTCATTTTAGCCAATACCATTTTGAACGTGCTAAAAACTTAGAGCATTTAAAAAAGGAGGTGGCAAGGCAAGGCGTTCCCCTCTGCCGGTCATATGGCGCTACTTGGTCATCTACAATATCATAAAGTGCGTGTAGACACTGCGTAACTACGCTAGTTTATATAACGGTGTGCGTGTTTTAAGATGGTGTGCGGCGTGCGATTACGCGCGCGGTTGGCGCGTGTGCTGTACGTGTTCCGCTCGTCCCCCGTAGAAATTGCCAGAAAAATGGTGCTTGCGGATTACAACGTTAACATCTCCATTTATAGATGCTCTAAGGCTAAAAAGAGACAAGTATTTTAGATAATAATTTGTCTCTGACGTCACTTGACACATGGCTTTGCGACTTCACATGCCGAAGATACAATACAATACAATACAATAATACTTTATTGAACACCAATAAACAAGAATGCACACAGATACAAATTTATAAAAGAATGGTAGAAGATATTGTAGCTTCATCATCATCATCATCAACAGCCTGACGACGTCCACTGTTGAACATAGGCCTCCCCCAGGGAACGCCACTTAGAGCGGCTGCTCGCCTCCTGCATCCATCGGCTCCCCGCGGCCTTCACCAGGTCGTCGGTCCACCTTGTGTGTTTGTTTGTAGCTTAGTGATGGCTTAATGAGGATACTATGAAGGACCAAATTCTGACGTCATCTCAGGTTTGAGCTCTCTCCTGCTTTTAAAATTACGTACTTAACTTTGTCCTTTTTTGAGATATTTTGTTTTTTTTTAATAAGTATAATAATTTATGTATTAAAATAATAGTAGTCATCATGCCTATTGACTTCAGTAAGTTTTAAAGTCCACAAAATTTTAAATTCATGTTGGGAATTTTGTTCTAAAAATCACATACCTTTAACAAATTCAAGATTGTACTCCTTCCGGCACTCCAAACAGTGTGAAGTGTAGAATGTCCCATGTGCTTCAACTATCTTGTCGGCTGGAATGCTTGCACAGCGTTCCAGTGTATCTATGTTTTGTGTGTAATGACGAAGAAGCAGCCCTGAAAGAAAAGCCAGACTTTTCAGACAGAACAAGGTTTATCCAGAAACACTGTAATGGTTTTCAAGTTTTCTACTGATTGTATTTATTGTATGAAATGAAATGAATGTATATTATGTTATCCTGAGGGAACTTAATTGAAAAATCATATAAACAAACAGACAATATTTCAGTTTTTTACTTTTTATTACATTAGTATGGGAGGGATTGAAAGTGTGATGTGGTATACTCAGTTGCACCCACATGGATTGTCTCCAGGTGGCAATCGGGATAGGAATGTTCTCTTAAGCTACTTGTCTTAACAGGAGTGAATGGACAACTCATGGGCAAATGAACTCCACCATAGACAACATGGTCGCTTACCATCAGGTGAGATGTTGTCAAATAATGCCCATATGCCCATATCAGCATAAAAAAAATTATATACTTATGACTTCACCAATATTACCTTTTTCATTCAATAACCTGATGAAATAATGTGATATAGTAGGTCTGAAGTTCCCCGGATACAGTTCTTTAGCCAACATGAAGAATGGTTTAGGATTTTGTCTGAAAAAGTTGATTTCAAATATTGCTTGTGGCTCCGGTAGGTTATATTTTTGTAAATTGTGATATAGTCCAGTCTCCGGACTGCGAAAATCAGGAATACCAGCCGCTGAAAATTAATAAAATTATCTTAGGAATTGTTTATCAAAAATTACGGGCTCTATCTCTATTTACAATCATGCCTTATAAGAATTTAAGGAAGTAATAATTGAAATTTGTTGACTAAGCTGTTTGGGGTGATTTTTAAAAATCTTTCAATAGACAATGCTAACAACTCCATGAGTCGGTGTTAAGGATATATTTAGACATGTTGAGACCACTTGTCACAGTATAGCATGGATGGAGATTCAAATTGCATTCATGATTTTTCCTTTACTGTTAATAAAATTACTTTAAGCACTAAAGAGAACCCAAGTTAAAAAAGTCTAAGTAAATATATATAAATTGCTGTTATGATAAGAATTTTAACATACAACACAGCCAATACAGGAATTCAACACACAAAATATTCCATGAAAACATTAGTCAAATGACCTTGAGATAATAAACAGAATTTTCCATTTGACAACACACATCTAAACAATATTATTGTGATGTCTTACGAAACTCCTAATACCCTTAACAGGCAAACATTATTTTATTTTTATTTCATAATCAAATTGAATTATTTCATAAGATTTGAATGGATAGTTTCTACTCGCCTGATATGATTATTTATTATGCATTCATTAGGTACACAAGTTTGTGACTGATGTTTTTACCTATTTGGATAGCCTAAGCGGTGGCAAAAATAACAGTTAAAAATGCCAAAAATGCTACCGATCCTAAACCAATCGCAAGGCATAAAGAGTTTATCCTACTATATGTATTATAAACATTAGAAAGAAGAAAGAAAAGACATTTATTACTAGTACATTACTTATACTTACATGTAGATATACCAGCTCCTGATAACGTTATTATATTCTTACATCTCTCACTTCTGATCCATTTCACAACACCGTCCAAGTTAACTTCGTCTAAAACTTTTTCTACAGGCGACGGCGGCTTGGGTGGCTCATAGAACCCAAGTTTTGTAGCTAAATACCTTCGCACCGAGTCCACATCCCAGTCTCTTACCCTGGAACTGAGGGTCTCACTGTCTGGTTCTGTTGGCGGGACTGCCGCTGCAGGCCTATCAATGGGCTCATCGCCTACAACAAAACCTGAGTCACTTCTGCTGTTAAGCCCGTACAACAGCCGCATTAACAGCGAAAACTCACCGTCACTTTTCCCTGGTGGCGAATTCACGGACATTTTGCGATAATAAAATAAATTGCGACTCGAAAATATATTTGGCCAAAAATCCAAAACCAACACAGATGCAATCTTATTGACATTAATTGACATTGACAATGACAGTTTATATAAGGCACGCATTTTCGGAAACACAAATGTTCACAAAAGTAGCATTTATTGTGAGTCCAAAGTCCAGCCAGAGACGGACCTTTGATTAATGACAGTCCAAAGTCCTATGCGTTATATAAATATGATTAATAATAAAATTTTATGATAAACTATATGCCTGCTTTAGCCTTTAGCCTAAGATCCAAGAACGAAGATAAAAAAACGGTAAAATAAGGAAGCAATTTATCAGTGACTAGCTTCGTAAACAGTACGTAAAGTTGTAGGCGGGAAATTTTAACGCAGGCTTGGGGTGGGGTTATGGCGGGCACTGCGAAAAAGTTCACGTCGTTGCATCGTATTATTTCTCAAAACTTGTGCTTCTTCCAGTGTTAATGTTTAAAATTGGTTGCGTTTTACGCATTAAGTGCTGAATTACGAGCATGAGTGTTGTCAAGTGATATAATGTGGTGTAACGTGGTTTTTCATGTTGCTTTCAAAATTCCATAGAAGCTTCTAGCAAAGTTGCCACCCCTTTACTAGAGCATGACTTAGACTGGACTATGACTATGATTATGACTAAGACTTGACTACGTAATATAATAAAATATTCTAAAACTCGATGAAAATATACAATACTTGACACTGGCTAAATACACTATGTGTGGAGCCAAAATATAAGAAAATAAAAACGCAGGCTGGGGGTTTTGGCGGGAGCAGAGAAAAGTTCACGTCGTTGCATTGTATTATTTTTCAAAATTTATGCTTTTTCCAGTGTTAATGTTTAAAATTGGTGGCGTTTTCTGCGCATTAAGTGCTGAAATACGAGCATGAGTGAGGGCAAGTGATATAATGTGGTGAAACGTGATTTTTCATGATGCTTCCAAAACTCCATAAAAGCTTCTAGTAAAGTGACCACCACTTTACTGGAGCATGACTTAGAGTGGACTATGACTACCTGACTTAGACTGGACTATGACTATGACTAGGAAATGACTGCGTGAAATATTTAATAACACTTTGAAAATTATAATACTTGACACTGGCTAAATACACTTTGTATGGAGCCAAAATCAAACATAAAAAACGCAGGCTGGTTATTTTGATTTGCATCGTAAACGTAAATTGTAAAGTATCGTTGTATTCGTTGTTGGTTGTTTGTTGGATTGTTTTATAAAAGAAAAGTATTTTTAACCGGGAAATATGCGTTTATTACTCTTGTTCCAGCATGTTTGGTACGCTACCTACTGGCAGTGGGCTGGAGCATTTGGACTGTCTATAAGTCATCGCGGCTATTATACAGTCCATTTATGTTCTTTGTAGTATCTAGGTAGTGCAGCTAGTTTAGTTTTAGTTTTTATTATTGTTGTAGTTAGCTTGAGTAATAAAGGCATATTGCCCGGTAAAAAATAAGTCTTAACTTGAAGTAGGTGTCCCGCAGGGATCAATACTAGGTCCACTTCTTTTTCATAATTTTTACGAATGATTTAACTTAATAAACAGTAACATACAAAATAATAAATACGACTTAGGTAGTACCTATTTGCAGACGATACGAATGTCATCCTATCGACGAAGTTTTTTGCTCAGTCACAATATGACAAACGAGGAACTTGCAATGTGTAGGACTTACGTAGTAACTTAATAATATACATACTTAGTACCTAATTACCTGTGAACAACAAGCAACGCTATGAAATAAAATACCTAAAGCATTTCATTGAAATAGTTTAATGATATTTTAGGTAGTTGCAACTTATTAACATCATAAAACGAACTAATAAAAAGTATACAATTTCCACAACAGCACAGACAGAAAATCCAATGACAACTCCCCCAAATCCGCCGATGTTACCTGTAAAGTACACACTAGTTATACACTAGACTATATCTATTCAATAAGTAGTTCTACCAGGATCTGTGGTTCTAACTAGCTCTTCTACTATTTGTTCTATCAATAGAACAATCTCACCAGTCCAGTTTTGTTTAGGGTTTGATTATGATTGGGAATTAATTATACTACTAATTACTAAAAAAATCTCTTATACTTAAGTTGTAAAAAAATCCTCGAATACGTAAGTACAAAACGTTTAATGATTCCTTGTTTAGTTCAGACAGCGAAGGAATGGAACACCTTAGCAGTGTTATTGTTTCCTGACTAATATAAATCCAAGAGCTTTTAAGGCTAAACTGAACCCGTATCTTCTAGGCAAGCACCAAGCATGCTCCATCGTCGACCGCGTCGTCACACGTCACAGATGAGACCGTGGTCAAAAGTTAGCCTATCGCTAATAAAAAAAAAACCCTTCGTTTTAAGCTACGTTGAAAATCATAAGTCGAGCTACGATGGCCCAGCCTACGGGGCTTTAATAAAACTTACTCAATATTTCAAACCAATAAACGACCACATCTAAGCGTTCCAAGACTGCATCAGATACCGGGTGGTGAATGCTTAATAAACATTTGTTCGTCATATTTAGGTTTTCTCTGCAAAGTAGATAGAAGTTATCAATTTAAAAAGTAGTCCGAAACTTATTTAGAAGACATTTTATTGGACTCTACCTTAGGTATACCTACATGCCCATTTTTGATTCATCTGTTAAGGCATAACTTACCTAGGTATATGTATCATATCATTTGGGCAAAACAATTTGGTACTATTAAAACTACCATCTATATTGGTCTAGCTAAAAGACAGCGCCAAGGGTCATTGAACAAGAAAATGAAGGATATCTCACATAAACTCGTCCATGTAGTAAGCCTTCTTTGCCAGCCGTTTTATAGGTATTTTGTATGACTTAGTAGAATACCGCGTCAATTCACAGTCGGGCAGGCACTCGGGGCAGAACAGAGAGTCTTCCAGCTCGACTTCCAAACCGTCAGTCTTCTCTGGGTCTTGTGGGTATAAGTACATGAGCTTTTCTAAAATGTTGGGATGGGTGATTCGTACTATTAGTTACTTACGTGCTATGTTTCTCCACAACTCGTCATAGATAAGATTGCATAAATATTTTTGGTCTCAAGTATCTGTTTAACAGTTCAAGAAAACGCCAAATCTGAGATCTTTTAAAACTTTAAGTTAGGAATAAAATTAATCAAAGAATATGAAATAAATATTACTTTACTTCCATTTAATTACTATGCTATGCCGATTTGAAGAGAGACTTTATCAGAATCCTTAGACGTGTTAAAAAGTCAAATCAAATATCAATTTTTTTTTTTTCAAGTCAAGCCATTAACCAGATAACAGGGCTGAAAATATCGAAATGCTTCCAAATCAACCTGTCAAAATTACCTTTGTACTTATTTAAGCACTTCAGTTCTTCCATGAAACAAATTGGGCCTTCATTCAGGCCAGCAGGCAGGAAGTAAGGAGTGCACTTGCAGAGGGATTGGATGGACTTGATCCGGCAGCGGACGATGCAACCGCTGTATGAATACATGCTATTGAACATTTCTTTTTGCTCGTCTTTGAAGAAACATTTTCTCTGGAACAAACCAAGTTTTAAATGAAGAACCGTATTGTGGTAAGAACCGTTATTGAAAAGTTTTTTTAAGAAGACGTTTGTGCCAAAATGAAACCTTATGAGGTAGATAAGCTTCGAATCATTAGAAGAAGTATGTGATGAATTGACGATCCGCACAGCGGGACAGTCTTAATCGTTATTTTATGCCTTTAGATGGATACAGCATAATTATATATCTATGCCATTGTCAAGAGATGATTTATGCTCACATCCATTCACATCAATATGAACAATTAGCAAAATTTCAAAAATGTAGGTAGGTAGAGATTTTCCATTGACATTTAGGAACATCTTCTATTTGGTAAGATTTTCCTTACAAGTAGTAAGTATCCTTCAGTACCCACTTAATATACGTTCATCATCATCAACAGCCTGAAGGCACCCATACTGCAGAACATAGACCTCCCCCAGAGAGCGCCGCTTTGAGTGGCTGCTCATCTCCTGCATCCATCGGTTCCCAGCGATTTTTGGTCCACCTAATAGTATACCTTACCTAGTCTAAGTAGATCATGATAAGTAGGTAGATATGAATACACAGAACATAGGTACCGACTGTGTATTTGTGTAAGCATCCTCTAATATCAATTGAAAACACTTACCACTGCCAAGGGGTACTTCCTGACTTCAGGAGACGCAACTTGCTTGATGGACTTCAACTCCAAAAACTCTGCCTGGTTCGGTTCGACCAGCCGATGGATCAACCGACCGGCGCTCAGGTCAGCAAAGTGAGTAGGGTCGAAGAGCAATACCTGGAAATCGTCGTATATGTACTACATTGTCACCAACCACATGGCATTTATTCAACTTTAAAAGTTGAGACTCTTGAAGTTGTCGACAAATACGTCTATCTAGGGCAGACTGTCCAATTGGGTAGGTCCAACTTCGACAAAGAGGTCGCCCGAAGAATCCAACTCGGCTGGGCAGCGTTCGGGAAGCTTCGACCTATCTTTTCGTCCAAAATACCACAAAGCCTGAAAAGAAAAGTTTTCAATCAATGTGTGTTGCTAGTGATGACTTATGGAGCTGAGACGTGTAACTGTTGGCCTCATTACTAAGCTCAGAGTCGCGCAACGAGCTATGGAGAGAGCAATGTTCGGCGTTTCCCTGCGAGCTAAGATCCGAAATGAGGAGATCCGCAGGAGAACTAAAGTGACCGATGTAGCTCTTAGGATTAGCAAGTTGAAATGGCAATGGGCAGGCCACATCGCTCGTAGAACTGACAACTGATGGGGAAGAAAGGTTCTCGAGTGGCGACTATGAACTGGAAGACGCAGAGTAGGCCGGCCCCCCACTAGGTGGACCGACGACCTGGTGACAGCCGCGGGGAGCCGATGGATGCAGGAGGCGAGCAGCCGCTCTAAGTGGCGCTCCCTGGGGGAGGCCTATGTTCAGCAGTGGACGTCTTCAGGCTGTTAATGATGATGATGATGATGAAAAGTTGGTGGATGATAGAAACAGTGTACAAATTTAATATACCTATACAAATA
The DNA here is from genome assembly GCA_963580505.1 of Ennomos erosarius. NCBI lineage: Eukaryota > Metazoa > Arthropoda > Insecta > Lepidoptera > Geometridae > Ennomos > Ennomos erosarius. The sequence goes on from OY756996.1 coordinate 9,150,730, forward strand.
TATTAGTAAGACATATATGTATATACATAGATAAATCTAAGAAACAGGCAACTTACGTCAAATCCCAAAATGGGGCTCAAAGGGAAGGCGTAATCGTCAAGCATTGGGTCCAAAACAATATTAAGACCATGCATATACCCAGGCATAAGTTGTCGTTGTGCTTCTACTATAGAGTGGGTTGGTCTGCAAAGAAATCAATGATACAAAGTAAACAGTCATACCTACCTTTTGTTCATATTTTACATTCTACATGTCCTCCTGAGGAAGTATAGGACACTGCCAATGAAGCACCAACCTATACCAACCAACCGTTTTTTTCCTCTGAAACTTGGCCATGCCAGTTTCTTCAGGGCTGTTTGAAACATAATGTAGAAGAAGAAAAATAAGCTACAGCTTATAGGTCTATACTTAAGACTTACGAGCTAGCAGAGTGGTACTCCAGTACATAGTTGAAGGCACAGCAGTGGCCGCGTGCCGTTCGCCTCACTTCAAATGCACTCGTACAGTTAATTATATTCCCTCCCCATGAACACCGCTCAAGCATCTCCGGACACGAAGGAGCCAACTGAGCAGGTAGACACAAACTGTATGTAAGGAAAAGGCTTCCAGGTGCCAGCTGCCTGAAGGTAGCGGAACTTAGCTTTATAACAATTGATGATGGCAAAAAGAACCTGGAATCGATGGCTTAACGTGCTCTTCGAAGCATGCTAAGCGCTCGTTTATATATATATAACACTTTTGTAACGATCACCTGCAAAGTGGTGACCACAATAAACGTTGCGGTTAAGAACGGATGATGTCGGATAGTCCATCATTGCTACGAGCTTGCCGCACCATTGTAATCGTACGATATTTACTTACCTCCCGCACAAACATGGTTAAATAACCACTTACAGTTTTCATAGTATCCACAATAAACCTCGTTTCATGCCTCCCTTGGTCCTTGTCCAGAAACGCGTTTCCTTCTAACTGATTGTCGTCATAGCTAAAGTCCAGAAGCCGGCCGGCTTGCAGCCAGAACTTCTCAGCTTTCTCAATTGATTCGTTATTTGAGGCCAGCTCAGGGTGCCTGATTAGTAGTAGTCAAAGAGAGTTCGTCAGGTAATAACCAAGTATACTTACTTATTTAAATGAAAATATTGTTCAGGAAATAAAAGGTAAGAAAGACTAGTAAGGTCACCCAAAATACTGTTTCTTTCCCCTCTTGGCTAATAATTTCTTTTAACATTATTTCTTTTGACCCAGACGACTATGTCCATCAAATAAGCAGTAGAACCTTTTCAGCGAAACAAAACAGTGGTTCTCAAGTTTAATAACTTAGCCATCGGCGAAATATCTAAACAGTAGATTAAGGGGCGTTCAAAATATGGATCAGGATCTCTAGCTTGATCATGATGATAATTGGAAATGATTTCAATGGACTGTCAGTAGAACCTTTGCTCCAGCTGGCCGCTGTACGAAAGGAAAGGATGAAAAGTGAATTGTAGGTACTAACATTTCCAAAACAAAAGCCTTCAGCGCTTTCTTACTGATTCGGTTGACATTGCATAAGGCAATCGCAGGGAAATCAATTTTCGAAATAGGGTAAGTGGTAGTCTCCATATTAACGATCAGTGGACGGGCAAACGCTTCGCACCAGGTGTTGTAGAGGAAGTAGCTGACGAGGCCAAACATGAAGCAGAATAAGCAAACGCGGACCAATCTGGAAGGAAAATATGTTGGACGAGTTTTTATGGAAGTCTTTGTCAGTGAAGACGTTCTGTTTCTATGTAACTACGCGTATCAGGAGAACTAAAGTGACCGATGTAGCTCTAGAATTAGCATGTTGAAATGGCAATGGGTAGGCCACGTCACTTGTAGAACTGACAGCCGATGGGGAAGAATGGTTCTCGAGTGGTGACCACGAACCGAAAGACGCCGCGTAGGCTGGTGGATGCGGCCATCTGGTTAAAGCGATGAGTACAGCAGGTGCCCAGCCGCTTAATGTTTGCTGTAGAGGCGGCCATGGTTCAGCAGTGGACGTCTTCTGCGATATATGCTAGAAAAAACATTTCAATCTTTTAAAACTCTGAACTGCAAAATAAAATGCGCTTAAGTAATCAATGACACAATCCGAAAAAAGTTAAGAGGAGTACCGTTCTGGCCACCGTATCTTCGGATCGCACATCTGCTTGACCCCACTAATGGAGCAGTTATCAGCGTATTCTTTCAGAACCTCCACGAAGCTTAATCTGATTATCATCTCCATGTTCATTCTCTGCCGTGTCTGGTACTGCTTCTGTCTGTAGTCATTCCACCAGGGCTCTATCGCGGGTCTCATTTCTGTTTAAATAAAAATTCCCGTCTCCCGTCTGCAAATAGTACAGTTTGACATCTCTTAAGGCTACACTTATCTCTAGGTCGTACCTAAATGCGTTGTGGTAGGTAGAGAGATAAGTGCAAACTTAGGAGCTGTGTGTTAAATAATATTTAAAATGAATCACACTCACGAGAATTTCAATACTAAGCCAAGCACTTAGTATACTTGTAGTAAGTACTTACTTTGGCTGTCACAGCAGTCACAACTATAGAGTCTCCGTCCAATTTGGTTTCAGTTTCCAGTAGGAGATCTAAAAATGACACAACTCATATACTCATATACTCAATACCAAAACAATGGATGCAGGAGGCGAGCAGCCGCTCAAGGTGTCGTTCTCTGGGGGAGGCTTATGTTCAGCTGTTTACGTTTTCAGGCTGTTGATGATGATGATAATGATGAATTAAGCCACAGATAAATAACTTAGACCAAATGCTGTGTAAGCGGAAGCACTTATGTGAATTATAATTGAGAGTAGTTTAGATTGACACAACACAAACCAAACCCTTACTTAAATTTTTAAAATAAAGTAAGTACCAAACCAAATTGTGTGCAATATCAAGTGTGTTCATATTGTCTGCAGTAATTATAAATCACGCGAGTTGTTTGAATAAATAACTTATGTATGGTATGCTGTGTTTTACAACAGCCGATACGGCACCGAGTGCTGGCCAATCGCGAACCGTGTTTTTTAATTTTTTTTGTAGTACTTTTTGAATGAAATGTATTACGTAATAACAACGTATAATAATAGTCTATGTAAGGCAATTAAACAAATAAACAAATAAATAAATAATAAATTATACAGCATCATCATCAACAGCCTACAGACGTCCACTGCTGAACATAGCCTTCCCCCAGAGATTATACATTCACTTACCCAAATGTATCAATGTAGGTGTAGGGTAGGTAGCGAACTAGTACGTATGCACTGTTATATTATGCATAAGTACCAGTACGTAACAATGAATAAGTATACCTATTATTAAACATTTCTGGGAGGTAGGTTCTTAAATCTGAATGGTGCTCTCGTTTTGTGTGCTTTTGGTGGTTTGTGGTTTTTGTTTGGTTTGACTTTCTTCTTTTTCATTCTCCTATGGAGCCCATGGCAGAGTAGGAGGTTAGACAGGTTACAGGTTAATAGGTAGAATCTTCATAAGCTTCTCATGCTAGTTTCAAAAGTTTCAAATTCAAATAGGTTCACAACAAATATCTTTTACGCATGGGTGTCAAATTGTCAGCGTTGTCGATGATATCATGTCGGACCCGTCTCGTTTGTTGTAAAAACCATGGTGTCGTGATTGCTATCATTTGCCGCGTAAATTACAATTGAGTTGAAGTTAATTGAAACGTACAAGGTTGACACTATGTATGAAAGTAAGTTACATGTGTAATAGGTATATAAATATTAACCACATGCTGCTGGAAACGGTCCCGTAGTTTAAACAAGCATTTGTCATAATACTAATGCCCGTTTTCACCAAATATCCCTTATAATTTTAAATAATATTTAAGTGACACCCGACAGTTATTTCGTTTTCACCGGTTAAGGAACATCTAAAGCTTTAAGGGACCTGGGGGTCTAATGTCATTTCAATACATTTTTGGAGTTAGCGTGAGGCGTTAGCGTTAGTGGTTGGTATCATTGCTAGACCCCCTGCTATGTTTACGGGGCCGAAGCTTGACCCCTTAGCGTTTAGGTGTCGGTTTCAAATAAGTATCGTGTTATTTTATCGTATTTTTTTTAACAAACTGACGCTTTACTAGGTCTCCTTTATTTAGGTATCACTCAGCGTTGTGAAAACGAATTTAGGTAAAGGTCAAATTTAAGGGGCCCGTAGCCAAAGGGATTCCTAGTTAGGGGGTAGTTTAATTAAGTGCCTACTCAAAGAAAATCTAAAAGCTCTTCTGACATCTCGGCTCTTCGCTCAGTCGTGAATCGGTGCTGATGGTTGAAAGCCAGTGTTTTATCAGTTATGGAATACGGATCAAAATACCAAAACACTAAATTGAAATTGAGTTGAGTCGAGTAATCTCGTGGTAATGACTGAGAATATGGGGGATAGTCTCTCGTGTGGTTGAATTGAATATAATATGACTGGACTCTTTAGAATTCTAGAAAACTTGAGCTGAAGCCTAAGTACTGCTTGCATGCTTTGCTGCTTCTGGTTGCGGAATAATTTTACTTCTACCCTCAACATTTCATACGATTATTTTCATCTTCAGACTTTGATTCCTCTTATGGATTTTTCCATCATTTTTCATTGTATTCCTCTCTGTCCTCCTGTAGGTATAATATGATGTACCATCTCTTTCTGTTCTTTTTGACACTCAGATGAACTACCTGTTTTGACAAGTACCTGCTAGTACTTGTATTTAAAATCAACTAGCCCACAGATCTCTAAACGAACATGCATTGCATGTCACATGCAGCGCCAATCAACATTTATATTCAAACATGAGGGTAATTAACAGGAATTTCACACATGACAAAGAAATTCATGTAAACGTTGTAACTGTTTCCGTTTGTTTGTGAGGATTTATAGCTTTTCTTAATTAGTTACATTGATTCTCTTATAGATCTTCTTCTTCTTCCTCTACTCGTGTAGGCAAGTGCTCAGTTCTGGTGTCAGAATTTTCAGGCCGCCCAAAAGCTTCTGACATGGCATAGATTTTTTTAAAAATATCGTCATTTAAATTAATGTACCTACTTAACCTAACTACTACAATAATCAAAACTAACTACACTACACACTAACTAGCTACACTATACCTACTACAAAGAACATATGAACTGTAGTAGAAAACCAAATTAACTGAAAAATATGTTCAGATATGTAAATATGTTTTAGAGCTTACTCAAAAGCCAGCGCACCTTATCTGTAACAATCCCGATATTTTTTACGAGTCAGTGCACCTACGTTATATATTATCTGCAGTTTTTTAAACAAATCCATTTGTCATCTTAAAAAAATTGGTATGTACTTATTTATGATTTTGTGTGGATTTTACAGTGACCACAATTTTGAAAAGAATCAAAGTACTTAAAGAGCCTCTACAATTTTTAAAAATAGAACCTAATCTAAATCGTTTATTTACCCGCGGATACCCTCCGGTCTTAGAGCTGCAAGCACCATTTTCTCCCAATTTCTACGGGGGACGAGGTAAACACGCATAGCACACGCGCAAACGGCGCGTGTAAACGCACGCCGCAAACACGAACATCGTTATATAATCTAGCGTAGGTACGCAGTGCCTACACGCTCATTATGATATTGTAGTGTAGATGACCAAATAGTGCCATATGGCCGGCAGAGGGGAACGCCTTGCCTTGCCATCTCCTTTTATAAATGATCTAAGCCTCCGGTTGAATTAGGCCACTATTCTGATCAAGGGTTATTATTATCACACTTTATTAGAACCACTCATGTCATTTTCTTATACAAGTAAAAAAAAAAACAATAAAATGCATTAAACTTACAATTTGAGATGCCTTAAACAATGCGATGGCCGTCACTTCGGTGTTCAGTGTATCTGATTGTACGAAAACCAGCTTAGCCTGCTAAAAATCAAGTAAAATGCGATAAATTATTATACTCATCATCAGCCTGGAGGCATTCACTTCTGTAAGCAAATAAATAGATAAATACTACTTAAATACTAAACATAGACCCCGGCCGAAGGGTATAGCAGCAGCAGCCGAGCGGTACTCTATGGGGGACCATAGAGTTGTGGCTGATCTTGCCTGGCATACTCGGGCGTGTTCCTATTCATGGTGCGGTGGACTCCAAGGAAACTACGATTCACGGACACAAATAAATATATAATTGAACTGATACATAGGTACTGATATTACTAAATAATATAAACTATGACATGACGCGGTAGTGGTGGAGAGACGACATGCCTAAATTACATTTCGCGCCCTTTATATAGGTCGGCGCCGCGTCGTCAATATTATAAACAAATGTGTCCCTACATCAACCCCCTTCTTATAAAAATAATTTTGGCATAAAATTAGATGCAGGAGGCGAGCAGCAGCTCAAAGTAGCGCTCTCTGGGGGAGGCCTATGTTCAACAGTAGACGTCTACAGGCTTGTTAATGATGATGATGATGATGAAAAAAAAAATAAAAATTTCGATAAATCTTTTTCGTTGTCACCCCATTCAATCGGAGTAAGTGGAAAACCCCATTGCCAGTTTTTCGTCACAAATCTCTTGCCGGCGGGCTCTGTCACTGTTTTACTTCGGTCCACCTTTGGTCATTTTAGTATTTACTGAAAATTGTTTTATAATCGAAAGGCAAGAAACGCCGGCGATCTCTTTGATGTAGTCGCCGCCGGTGCAAAATTGTCGATGGTTTTTACAAAGATGTCCGATTGTTTCCGATGGTAATCGACGATAGGTCATATTGTCGGCGTTCAAAAAACTTGTGTCGTACTTGCTGCGAGGATTTATGTTTCATTTTAAATCTATGTTTGTTTTCTGACACCGAATTTCTTACTTATTTTAATAAAAAATATAAATGTAGAACCTGTTTATTGTTTTGTTACTTTTGTTGCCGACTGTTCAAGTCTCATTTAATATACACAGAACCAATAAAACATAAAAGTAAAAATATTATTTAAATTAGGTAGTTAGGTCAAGTTAACAACATTTGGCGGTCCAATTATCGACCTTTCGCTGTCCGTATTGGGACCGCGGAAGGTCGCAGTGTATGTCCCTACTTATTATATTAAATTATCATTGTTTTTACCTACTAAGCTAAGCACTGCTTAGTTATTAGTTGAGGCAAGTTGGTCAGAATATAAGTACTAATGGAACCTCCTTGATCTCAGCTCTAACTTTAATTATTTAAATGAAAGTTATATTTTTAAATATGTTATTTAACCTACCTAATTATGTATAATAATGTAGAGTACCTATGTAGAGTTATCATTATCAGTTACAGGAAATATGAGAAGACCTTAAACATAGGTAGTTTAGGGATAGAGGGTCAAAGGTTCATAATGCCTTTAAAAAAATAAAATTAAACCAAATTAGTTTATTTCAAGTAACGACAGACTCATTTTTTTTGGTACAACATAATCAAAACTAATATTATATAGATTGCGGAAATTTTGGGCACTTTGCCTACTGGTAGTGGTTTGCTAGATTAGTTTTGTATTATAGGTATTGTTAATTTTATAGTTTTAGTTTGGTAGTAGTTTAGTTTTATAAATTAGTTTAGTTGTTTAGTGTAATAGTTTAGTATCTGAGTGTTTTTTTATATTATTTAATGTTATCTTCAAATAAATGATTGCGGAAATAACTAAACTAACGTTAAATAAAAATCTGATATTACACGCATACATTCATTAATGCATCTAAAATAAAAATAAGTAAGTACAAATCAAAAATCAAATAAATAAAATCGGAACTGTCCTTTAACCCTTGAGCTTTATGATCAGACTGCCTACAAACCAAAATGCCTAAAAAGTACATTGCCTAAATACAATGTGTAACTTGCAAATAGCCTAACTATACAATAGGACCAATTTTAAAGGCTTTTTAGTTGACAGATCTAACAGTGGTATTCATAAACAAAGGTTGAACAAACCCCGAAAATCTATCATTCCAATTTTGCCTAAAGATTAAATGCGTATTCATTCTTCTTTCACTTTCATAAACAATCCCTGGAGAAACCCCTAACGGAACTGCATTTTAATTAAATACTCTATGATTTCAATCAAGCTGTTTATGAAAATTTTGTCGAGTGTCATATTGACGCGACTTCTGAACTATCAAAAGTCGCGCCAAAATGTCACTCGTCACTCGCTCACAAAAAAGTTAAAAGAAATATTATTTTTGTATATTTTGTGTTAAATATATTATTTTAACTGGTAAATGTTGAAGAAACGGTACTATATACCTTATTCGTATTTTAAATGTCACGACACTTCACAAAATAATAAAATAACACGAAATGAAAGCAAGTGGACCGATTGGTTGACGAAATTCGGACAATCAGCGTCCAGCCTCGGATCATGCCAGATTGGGGGCTGCTTTTGTTTATGAAATGCATAAAGCTAGAATTGGCCGCACAGCGCCTGAATCATACTCTAGAGGAGCCCCAACCTTGACTATGAATTCCAGTGTAAAGCTCCTAAAACTGTCGCTGTCCTTGTCAAATAGACGACAATGTAAAAGACGGATATATTTTTAGCATTTTTTAAACTGTCAAAGAGCCTTCAAAATTAGGCCTACTGTAGGCACATAAAGGCCTTTAGTTCATCTATGAACGTGATTTATTAGCTAGAATTGAGCTAGAAAGTATTTTTCTTTATAGTTCAATGACATTTATAGCCTCGGCGACGAGTTATCTTCACAATACCCAGACTAATAAGTGCATCTACAACAACTAAAAGTGTTCTCTACGCTCCACGTCCAAGTCCATACCGATCATCCACTTCTGTCGTTGATTGTTCTACATTCGCGTGCAAAAATCACTAGCCATTCAACCAACACAGATTACCTAACAGTTAGTACGTGCTAAGATCGCGTCACTCACACAGAGATAAAGTAAGATTACAAGAAAACTCTGCACGTGTGTTGTCGTTGCACGCGATCAAAAGTGCACCACACGCAGAACTGGTCATTTATTAGTGTGCAGTTTTCTGTTCGGTTATATAAACTGCATCGGTGTCAATACTTATTTTACTCTATTTGACGTGTTTAATTGTCATAAGCTAATCGTATACATCATTGTTTTTATGCGTTCGTAACGGCTATTGAGCGTTAGATATTGTAAACAATGATGCGTCGTTTCTGCGAGTGGTAACTTATTTCAAAAGTATTTTGCATAATTCTGGTTAAATGTATTTCTATATCTATGAAACATACTTATAAAATAAGGTAGGTAAGCAAAGACTTCTGTACGTAGCACATTATACCTCTTTGTAGGCAAGTAATTACATTATGGTCTACACAAGTTATTGTGCTACTTAGGAATTTTATTGCAATTATAACTAGCAGTTAGGAATACGTACTAGACTATTAAAATAGAGCGATCCACAAGTTAAATAGTAGCTAAACATTTATCATGTGATTAATGATAGATTGATAGCTCGTGAATATAATTTCTCCTACAAACACGGTACACTTGCGCGAGGAGGGCGAAGTAACAAAACGCGACAAACTCATACGAAATCACACATAACAGAGCAGGATGGAACAAAAGATACATTGGGTGTCCCATTTCCTGTAAATTAAAAATTATGAAAATACATGCATCGTGTAACACAAGCACCACACTGCCACGATGTTAGATACCTAGTACAATTATATGCGATGCGAATTGCGTTACTAGTACTTCGTCGTCTATCATCTTTATTTATTTATAATAAAATTGTACCTATGTCATGTCATGTCATTTAAACAAGATTTTTTCCAAATTTCTTATTGGTTTAATCTAGAAACTGACTAAACACTATCTCGGCTTATCTCGATGCTTTAATGCAGATTATAATATTTCAATTTTACATAATACTTATCAATGTACGTGCATTCTGTGCTATTAGTGCCACAGGTGTAATATTTCTTATTTCTATTACCAGAAACTGGAAAGTAATATTTTATGTAGAGCTGCATTGGTGCACAGCAACAAATGCACTAGGTGTGCGGGAAGGGAGCGGGGCGGGGCAGCGCGCCGGCGGTGGCGGGGGCAAGCAGTCGCATCGTGACCGCGTGTTGTGCCGTGCGTGTGTTCCGTCCCGCGCGCCAATTTCCCGCGTACACGGCCGACCGCGAAGGCCCCGCCATGCCGTCCGTGGGCGCGTGGAGGCGCCGGACGCCCGACGACTGCGATGATCGCTCGGAGCCTGGCGCCTCCAGCTCCGGAGTGCCGCGAGCGCCTCCAAACTGCGCCCGCTGCCGTAACCACCGGCTCAAGGTTGAGCTGAAGGGCCACAAGCGGTACTGCAAGTACCGGTATTGCAACTGCGAGAAGTGTCGGTTGACGGCGGATCGGCAGCGGGTGATGGCGCTGCAGACGGCATTGCGACGCGCTCAGGCGCAGGATGAGGCTCGCGCGCGGGCGCATGATGCAGGGCTGCACCCGCCGGGGTTGGAGCTGGACCGGCCGGAACCGCTGGTGGTGCGAGCGCCTCGCAGCCCTGTGGTGCCGCCTCCGCGCTCGTTGCCCTCGCCACGCACTCCCAGCCAGGACTCTGTGCCGGAGTCTCCTGGAGTGTCGCCCTACAGCGCCGCGCCGCCGTCCGCGCCGCCGCCGCCATCCATGCCGCCGCTGCTGCCGCCGCAGCAACCAGGTTAGTCCTTCCTCACTTTACACTGCAATATCTCGTGAGTGTTATGACTTTGTGAAGGTTAAGAAGTAGTTAGAGCTCTTGTTCAACTTCCTATGAATTTCTAATTTACTTAGGCAATCTAGGTACTGCCTTCCTGGGTAATTAATACCTGCCTGCAATCTTCATCTAGGCAAATAATTGCGTAATAGCCTTGTATGAAATGAAAAGTAACCCATGTCATTGAATCTCTTAAATATATCTGATAATTACGGGTACCTACAACCTAAGTGTCAATCAGACAATAGGTAAGTACCTATCAGTACATTCAGCGTTTGGTTTTGGTTCGCCGATACTCGATACAGGCCGATCTAGGTAGGTGCCTACTTAAGCAAGTACCTACCTACATTCCTACCCAAGTCCAAAAAAATAGTAGAGTAAGTAGTAACTTATTCTAAGTGGAGTAGGTACAGCCTACATTGTTATTAAATTATTATCCTCGAATTTCTTTAAAAATAATCTACTATCGCGACCTTAGATCGTGACAGAAAAAGCTGACCTTTTCATCCAATACATTCAACCATAATAATCCATGACCATGTAAATAAAATATTAAATAATTAATTTATTTATTTATTTTGTGTGCGACTGTATTTAATGAATATCTCAACGGACAGTCTTGAAACCATACTAGTGAAGTCAAAAGAAAAACCAGTAGCCCAGCAACCAGCCTATAGGTAGGTAGTTAGGTACTTAGACAAAGTAATCCGACCGCGAAGCGCAGTTGCGCGTAAGCTTCCCGACTCCAAAACGGACGACGCGCGACGGCACATTGGGCCCATTCCATTCCAAATATAATTTGCATCACTTTTCAATGATATCAGATTTAGGTTTACATTTTAGCTTGCTTTGCTACACTTACTAAGGAACCGTGAGAATTTCCTGAAGTGGCAAGTAGCATCTAGTGTGTAAAATTACAATACAATGAGAACTATGTTCAGTTTGCTAGGTAAGTATTAGGTGCATAGGCTAAAACACGACATGTACAATTGTACATTGTAGAACAACAATACAACTTTACATTGTATAGCACAAGCCAAGATTTAGAGAAGTTGTAGTGATTTTAAAACGTCTAATCGGCATAGCAAAGGGGTCTACTAAACAAAAAATCAAGAGAAACTATTATGTATGCTACTCTCCGTTATTACATACGGAAGTCCTATTACTTTTTACAAAAAACACAAACTTGCCTCGCTCGCGTAACTAGCAAATGCTACGCGAAATTATTACAAGGAATGTAAATGCAAAAAAAAAACAACTGCACGTTTTCGAAATTAAATAATATCGGTAAATATCCCAGTGCGGACCGGCCCTTACTGTCTGCGTAAATTGAATTAATATGTAACGTGGCAAAACTTATCAAATAAGGGATTTGGTGTCAAACGTAGATCAAGGTGTCTTACATTATAACAATGTTCAAAAGATGGCACTTATTTGGCTCAACGCATCAGCATTGCAATTCAACGAGGCAATGCTGCCAGCATGTTGGGTACGCTACCTACCGGCTGTGGCATTTGGACTGTCTATAGGCCATCCTGGCTAGTTTACAGTTCAAATGTGATTTGTAGTAGGTTAGTAGTAATTCCATTAGTTTAGTAGTTAGTTAATAAAGGCACAAAAATGTTTTGACGCGACTTTGCATGCGTTTACTTATGCAATTTATTGCGATAAAGAGTACAACACACAGAGTACATGAGTACTCTTACAATGGTGAAGGAAAATTGTGTCATCAATCAATCCGTACTTGGCCAGCATGGTGGAACATGGCCAGGGCCTACACTTCCATTTGAGAGTAGTCTCGTGGCCCGTCTCCCAGTAGTGGAAACTTATTCGGCTGACGTGGACCTGGATACACGAGATCATAGAGTTTAGTCAGAATCAAAATATTGTAAATTTAAATAACGTATACGTTAGAAAACACTTAATGTGAGACGGGGTGCATAAATATGACTTCATCTTAACGAATCTGGAGATCTATGGCTTTACATTTGCATTCCGATTTCTTTAGACAAACCTATCGTCAAATATGTCAGAAAAAACCGCCGAGTTCGCGCCGAGCTCACGCGCCGTGGGTTGAATTAAACCGTTCAAATATAATCATATCACGCCATAGGCAATTTGCAAGATAGACATCGTTTTATTTTAGGCATTTTGCTTTAAATAATTATTTTGCTTCGACAGTCTGATCAATGATTGATCATAGAGGGTCTCTCTCTAGCTCTAGGTCTAATGGTTTGGGCTTTACGTTATCGGATAGTAAGTCACTCTGGAAGACAGGACCGACAGGAAGACAGGATGTTAATCAGTGTGTATAATCTTTAGGTACAGTCGCCTGCACTAATAAGTATAGTATGTATACATTTCATATTATTTTGTCAAAACATTTTCACAGTATTCAATTACTCATAACCATCGATTTGTCAAGTAAAATTAAAAATCGAATACTCATTATCCAAATATCCACTAATCAATGTAAGTTAATTATGAGAGTATTAGTCAGAAAAAAAACGACAATATTTTGAAAATTATCTAATGTAAGTATGTCTTATTAGTGCAGGTGTACCTAATATGCGTTCGATATGTCACAGTCTCATTGTAAAAACCGTTTGTTTATAAAAAAAAACGACAATAAAACCGGTTATTTATAAACTGACGATTTATTGCAAACTGACTATCTGTCTTACAATAACACGGATGATATTTCGATTATTTATAAACAGTCGGTGCGTAGAGGTGAGGTTTTACAAAAACGGGATTTAGTAGCGTTTAATTGTAAACAATGCACCAATTTTTGCTGTAATTCATTGATTTTTTAGAGTCACTAGTGGCTAACTAGTAGGTTACGACGACGAGCGAAGCGAGGAGGAGTGTTAGTTTAGTTTTAACCACACTAGAAGTACACAATTACGAAAAAACTAAGTGATGCCTATTAATTATAAATAACCGGAATATCGACCGTTTTATTGTGAGACACATTGCCCGTTTGCAGTAAATCGATAGTTTATAAATAACCCCGTTTTTGTTATAAACAATCGGTTCTTACAAAAAGACGGTGACAGATATAACACTCAGTTCTCATGGTCTCTTCTAAAGGCTTATCCAAACCGGCGCGTTATTCGTTACCGCTGTGAGTAGCGTAGCGGTATACCACTCGGTACTTTGTGTGAATTTACGCGGCTAGAGAAAAACCTGAACGAAACTTGACACGAAATATCGCCACCCACAGCGGCAGCAAAGAACGCGCCGGTTTGAATAGGCCTTAACACTGCCAACCACTACTCTACCTACAACCTTTCTCATATTAATCTACCAAAGATTTATTATACAGTAATACAGTTAATTCGTCTAATTGACTCCATCATCATTAGAGACAATGAAACTATTGTGCAGTGTGTACTATGTGTACCAGGAAAAGCCGGGTTTTAATTGTTTGGTACAATTTATTGTAGGTATATAATAGGCCTAATTTTGAAGGCTTTAGTTGACAGTTTTAAAAATGCTAAAAATATATCCGTCTTTTACATTGCCGTCTATTTGACAAGGACAGCAACAGTTTTAGGAGCTTTAGATCTGTCAACTAAAGCCTTTAAAATTGGCCCCATTATTGTAATATGTATCGAATACAGTGGAAGGTTTGCTGATGTTTTTTATTACAAATATTTTTACAGGGTGTTTTGTTTAACAGGATGTTCTGGAACTCGCTTCCAGCCGATAGTATCCTAAGAGTTATTAAATTTTTGCCAGTGTAATTATTTATATATTCTAGAAAAAGTATCCAACAAAATTATAAAAAGAAAACCGCCCCACATTTTGTAATTAATGAAAACTGATCAAAATAATTTTTATAAAGTGTATTATTAATCCGGACCGAGGAGAATGCTGTTGATAGGATCTGTGGTCCATTACCCGAGGAATAATGCCCTAAGCTGATTCTTACGCCGCGGGGAGCCGATGGATGCAGGAGGAGAGCACGCTCAAAGTGGCGCTACCTGGGGGAGGCCTATGTTCGGCATTGGACATCTTCAGGCTGTTAATGATGATGATGATGATTCTTACGGTACCCGCGGGAACAGATGGAGTGGTCCTATTCCGGGACCACACGGCTCATGGCCTGGTTGGTTTTTGTTCGTAAACCGGTTCAATACAAAGTAAGGCAGCGGATGAGATGCATCGATGCGTGCTATCTGGTTTCAAAACCAAATACTCAATTTTTTTTATTTATCATCAGATAAGGCGTGTGTAATTTTGGACCGAGTGAACCAGTACTTATACAGGGCGAATTCTGTGGAGCGAAAGACCGCTTCAACTTTCCAAAATTTGCTTTCGTCTGTCTGGCCCACAGAGCAAAAATAAAACGCTTCCTCTCTATAGGAGAAGCGTTATTTGTTTCATAGCTCTGTGGTCTGGCCGGATGTACGTAGGTACTCGCGTGCAGGTCGCATTTTTCAAAGAATCTACTATACAGTTTCTACCTAAACGACCTAAAAGTAAATTATACCTCCATGTAATAAACCAAGAATTAAAGCTTTTGCACAGATTAGAGAAAAAACAACTGATCTGAGAGGTTATATTCTCCTTAATCTTTACCCACAGATTAGAGAAAAATAAAAAAAAAGAACAACCAGATTTTTTTCTCCAATCTGTGAAACCACAAATTAGACTTTTTTCTCTAATCTGTGTGTGAAACCAACCAAAGAGCATGGCAAAATGTCAGTGGCAAAACGTGGTCCCCGCACAGAGCTTAGATAAGGGAATATTAAGGATGCGCCACAAGGGTATCTATACAAGGACCGCCCTGCGCTGCGGCACAACTGCCATTTTGTGGAGATATGGCGAGCTCCAAAGAGTATATAGGATTTCTTCGTTTATATTATGCTCTTCGTCGTGAAACAGATGGTGTTGAATTGTTGATAGGTTGTGGTCCTTGGCTAATATATAGTGACAATCCGCATCCGCTTACTTGATTTGTATTGCGGGTGCTGTGGTGGGCGTAGCGTATATAACACAGATTAGAGTAAAAAAAATAGTATAATACACAGATTAGAGAAAAAAAATCTATAGTTTATCGAGAATGCATTGGGTGCAGCAAAGAGTATTTAATACCTATTCTACCTATTAAAGGAATTAGTAGAGGCATGAGGTTCCATCAGGTACAAACAAAAATAGCCCGGACTTGAAAAAAATTTTGTAATCTTGTCTAGAGAGTTACTAATTAGTGTCCAGTGTATTCATTTGGCCCAATACTTCGCTAACACGCAATAAGTGTCGCTTGATAATCTTGCGTTTTGCAGAAATAAAATCATTCGTAAAATAGTCCGCGTTATTCCGTTGTATGGGATGAGGCATCTGTACTGTAGGATTATATTATCTGGGGTAGAGGATATGAAACATGTCACGTGACTTGCGGCACTTTGGGTGCACAAAATGGCGCCGATTGCATACAAACGTTATCTTGAAAACACAAAAACAACGAAGAAATCCTATATATACTTTTTGGTGCTCGCCATATCTCCACAAAATGGCGGTTGTGCCGCAGGGCGGTCCTTGTATAGAGATACCTTTGTGGCGCATCCTTAATATTCCCTTATCTAAGGGATCAGGCAAGGAAGTTTTCGTAATACAAGGCGTCCTTTACTTTAACGATATACTCTTTGGTTTGTGGCTGCCCAATGTACTCTGTGGTGGCTGCGAAGAAATCACAAGAAGAAATTGACGAAATTGACTGTGTCTCGAAATTGATTGCAAAACATATATTTTTAGTAGAATCAACATTTTAATCGCATGTACAGCATAGCGCATTGAGTGAGCGTATGTTAGGGCACGCCCCCAGCCACCAAAGCAAAGCGCTGTGAAATGGCGTTATGCGGGTGTTCAAGCGGGTTAGTGGCGACGGTGGTACTGGCACTGCTGCTGTTGCCGGTGCAGTATTATTTGCCGGAGCTGGGTGCAAGCTCGCCGGGGCCGGTCGCGCCGCCGCCGCCCGCGCCACTCGCCGCGCTCGACCATTTTCTCATACAGTTCCCGCCGCTGGAACTTTTCGTCAGCGTCTCACTGCTGATCCTGGCCTTGGCCACCTACATCGCCGAGTGGATACAGAGGAAACTCATGGAGAAACGGATAGTTAAGGTAACCATTGGATTCGACTGTACCAGACAGGGCACTGAGTGAAAAAGACGTTTTCATGTTAGTACGACCCCTACTTTTTATGGTGCCATTCGATAGATGTAAAATGATGAAAGGTCATCAATTAAAAAGTTCGATGACCGATGATGATGATGATGACGAAGATGGTGTTATAGTTAGAGTATATTTAATTTAATGGCTATGACTTGTTTAATACCAGGACAGGTACATGCTTTGCTTTTAGCAAGCTTTTTAAAAAGTCAACTTTTTTACAAAGTGGTTTGCATATTTTTCTAAGCTGTTGTTGTTGAATCAAAATTTTTGTGGTTACCTACGCCACTGCAAGATCCGAAGCATATGTAGAAAGTAACGCCATCCTAAAACTACCTACACGTAATCTTGTAGATATAGTTTTTAATATCGTTGTTCTGTGGTATCGTTGAGTAAGCAGCAATAAGCCCAAAAGCCGCCCATCCGCAGCTGAACCAGTACCTGAGCTCGAGCGTAGAACGGTTGCGCGCGTGGGACGCGCAGCAAGAGCAGCTGGAATCGACCCTGAAGCTGGTACAGAACGCCACTTCCGAGTACAACCTGCTTCTCTACCTGCTGCTGCGCCAACACCGCTGCATCACCACCAACTGTCCACCTTCCAACTGCTTCTTCGAGAAGGGAATGGAAGAAGCCTCTTTTTTAAGCCCCACTGTCCAAGCGTAGGCATATTAATTTATTATAGAGTTGTTGATTTTTCAACATTTAGTTTTTTGTCCTTTTACTCCACTAAAATTAAAAGCAAAGCTTAATTTAATCATAGACCCAATATACTGTGGCACATTCAACTATTAGCTAGACTTCAGTGACAATGACACAAAAAAAGTACCAAAACATGTAGAAAGAAAGAACAGCCGTTAGACACCAAAGACTTCTAACAATTCTATGTTAGATACACCAGAGAACCGGACTCCAGTACTTGGTACCTACAGCAGGATTAATTTGTAAAGACTTTACCTGTTTTATGAGAATCTGTAGAAATATAAGTCTGTCTCTGTAAACATGGGAATGTGTAGAATTGAGAACATTTCATTTTAATTCCTTACAAACTCACACCACACTGTACTTTTTATTTATTACGCGTAAGTGTTAAGAACCAGTGTCCTAGCTTAGTACCTTCCTGTAACGCTAATAAGATTGAAATTCCGACGTCCCTTGGCTACAAATCGCGATCGGTTAAAAAAACCCTATTCAAGTTTGTCAATAAAAGAAAAGGGCAGAGCAGACTACTTTGTTTTCGGAGACATCTTTTCAAGAATTTACCTATGCTCTTTTGTGAAGAAATGTGTTTTACAAATGGTGAAAGGTCGGCACTTTGTCGTGGTTTTGTAGATTTCTGATGTCAACAGCAATTCAATTCATGTGTGTTAATGCGACATGGATTTAAAGTAAAGTGTAGGTGATGACTATCGTCACGATCAGTATTCAGGGGGTTATTCGCTATGACACATGAGATTCCTAGCCAATAACGCGTGACGTGTAACATACTCCAAACGTAAATGCGGACTTTAACGCGCCACGACATGGAATTAACATGGAATCAAAAAATTGTATTCTGTATGCCACGCGTTAGATTGTTTGTGCCGCGTTACGTGCGTGAATGGTCATACGGAATAAGGGCCCAGGATGGGAAGTAGCAGAAAGTGGCTTGAAGATTAGGTAAATATAATGTCATTATCACCAGCATGAAGATGGGCACTACTACCTAGAACGCCAATTTGAGCGGCTGCTTGCCTGTTGCATCCATCGGCTCCCAGTTTGCCGTGGCCCGTGTATATGTAAAGGTTGCCAAATATCTAAATCTAAATATTTTTTATACTTAATACATAGGTGCTTGTAAGGCATCGCTCTACTCAACACTACAGACTAGTAATTAGTACTCACGATACCAAAACAAGACATAGAGCATCATAAAACAGCCTTACCATTTCCACCGTGTTTCATTTCTCGTTCACATACCAAAACCAATGCTGGTTTAATTTTGCTAATTTTTTCAACATGATGAACCCAATTAAAATAAAGAAGTCTTGAATATTTTAAATTATAACAATAGGTTATTTAGCGGAAACAAATCTGTTAACCATAGACATATATATTAAGGACAGGCCTAATGACAAGTTAAAACTTCGCTTCAAATTGGGAGCCAATTTCACAGATTGGCATCCACTAGCGCTCAGTCTGTGATGGAAGTTAGAAGGCATCGGTCGAATGTCACAAACAAAATTTGCCAAGTTGTATTGTGAAGGGTTGCACAATCTATACTCAAAAGTGCAGTAAAAACGAAAGACCAAGAGTCTTACCTCAAGTAATTCAATATTTTCAATATTACACTCTGTTTTGTAACAAAATAATTATATTTGGAATAATCATTGTAAACATAAACATTGACGGACATAATGGCAGCGATAGGCACCTAATTTTCTCAACTTGTCGTAGTTCACGCGAAATCTAATAGATGGCGCTGACTTTTCCCACGCCATTTTGACAAAATAAAATGTTCCTTCGGGCATATCCTGATATATAAATATATGCTGTTAACTTACAATATAAATGATGTAGTTCTGAAGGAATAAACATAAAAAATACGATTAACTCTAAACCCTCCTTTTTTTAAGCCGGTTATATTTAGGAAGAAGGCGTGACTTTTCTGAATTACTCTATGCAGGTAAAGATTTCCACGGAAGGGTAACCTACTTGAGGTCCAAAAGCACCCTTAAAAGCGCGCAGCGTAAACACGGCCCCGCCCGCTTAGGCTTATGTTTTTATCGCACCCTTTGTCGCCTCCCCTTCCGATCCACCCCAAGAATAAGCGAGATAGCGGTATAAGTCGTTACGCTTATTGACCTGCCTATCTGTTTGCCTTGCTCCCTATTCGTGCGTAGTTATTTATACACGAGCCATCTATAATCGACATGTTATTCGTATCGTCCCAGATAATAAAATACCTAGAGAGAAAGAGATATCGTCTAGATTAGTTCACATATTATTTCAGACGATTTCAATTTTTTTTCATTCAATTAATCAATACCAAACGCATTATTCATTAAGGCGCTGAATGCTCCCAAATCGACTATTTTGAACGTAATTTTCTCAAAGTTTATTCCATTTAGAGGATTGAAAAAAATGCATGTTAATACTGGTTATATCTTCTTTCCATCTGCTGAAATCAAAACGTGATTACGAAAAGTTTTCTCGATAGAAAAAAATCGTGAAGTGACCTCTAAAAAATCATTCAAACGCCCTAAAATGTTATATTCTAATAAGACACCCCATTGAAATAAATCATGGTGATTAGTTGCGTTTCAATGCATCCATCTGTAGACTATTTTTTTCATAACAATAGGCGTTTATTTTTTTACGAATTATTGTACCGCAAAATGGAAAAGTCGAAGTGCATCGTAACGTAATCGCCATATTTGTGCTAAGCATAAAGCGACCCTATTTAAATCACTATACGTTTCATGTTCGACTGCTGTAATAAACGTGCTCGCTTTGGGTCCTGTCAGCGTCTTAAGTACAAGTTACAATTTTGTATGTAGAAGCTATCTTACCATACCTAAATATATTATATTATACACAAGTGGACGTTAGTGATGTCACACAACCGACGCATATCGACTTAAGGCCCTGACAGGAGCCAATGCGAGCACGTTTATTACAGCAGACAAACTTGAAACTTATTTTGTACGTTATAGGGTCGCTTTATGCGTAGCAAAAATATGGCGATTACGTTGCGTTGCACTTCGACTTTTCCATTTTTCGGTACAAATAATTAGTTATAAAAGAAATGCTCATTGTTATAAAAAAATAAGCTTATAGACGGATGCATTGAAACATAGCTAATCACTGTGATTTATTTCAATGGGGTGTCTTTTTATAATGTAACATTTTAGGACGTTTGAATGATTTTTTAGAGGTCACTTCACGATTTTTTTCTATCGAGAAAACTTTTCGTAAACGTGTTTCGGTTTCGGCAGATGGAAAAAGATATGACCAGTTTTAACGTGTATTTTTTTCAATCCTGTAAATGGTATACGTTTTGAGATAATCACGTTCTAAATAGTCAATTTGGGAGCATTCAGCGCCTTAAGAGGCGCAAAGTTTGGCCACCGCAGTATCTTCTGGCGATCACCGTCTCCGAACTAAGAAAACCTTGTATTTCATAGTACGGCGACCACTTCCAACACCCGACCACCAAAATTGCCCTCGTTATTTGTGTTCGTTGCGCCTGTCTGCGGTTACACGTTCAACATTCATGTTAAGTATACATAATACATAATTTTATTACAGATAGTAGATAAAAAATAATAATACAAAATAACTTCTACTAGCAATACCCTTGGTTTTGGCGGGAACGGGGAAAAATTCACGTCGTGGCCTTGGATTATTTTTCAAAACTTTTGTTTTTTCCAGTGTTAATTTTTAAAATTGGTGGAGTTTTACGCATTACGCATATGTGTGGAGCCAAAATATATAAAAAAAACAATGCCCTGTTTAGGTTATTAAAACCTGTATCTAGGGCATCAGATGCTTTACTGAATACGGGAATTGTCGCGCATTTTAGGAATCATGAAACAGTAGGTAATGACAATTTTACGGTAACGTTCCAATAACTAGGTAAGTATTTTAACAGCTCATTTCTTGCGTATGGTTCTTGATATACAAAATCATGAAAACTTGGTGTAATCCATTCGATTTATACTTTTAGTCTACATTTTAGAATCGATTTCACTAGTGGTTTTACTTAAATTAATTGTCGAGTCTTACCTATTTAATCAGAATCCCTAGCATAAACAACATCTACCATAGGTCACCCTCGCTACAAACACACTCGCCCTCGCAGGCCGCTTGCAGCCCAGCGTACAAAGCAACTCGAATAATCGGTCAAGTGCGAGTCGAACTCACGCATGAAGGATCCCATACCATTATCTATAAAAATGAGCAAAAATCAAGTTTGGTGTATCGGAGCCCCCTTAAATATTTATTTTATCTTAGTTCATAGTTAGTATTTGTTGTTATAGCGGCAACAGAAATACATCATCTGTGAAAATTTTAACAAGCCTTATTTATAAACGCTGCAAAAGTTAGCCAGTGTTTAAAATGTTCCGTCTCATTTTCGCGCGTGACATTTCAAATCAGTCAAAAGTTGACAGACGGTTTTAAGCATTGGCTAACTTTAAGCAGCGTTTATGAATAAGGCACTCTTAACTATCACGGTTCATGAGATACACCTGGTGACAGACAGGCAGACAGGCGGACAGCGCAGGATTCGCTTTACCCTTTGGGTACGGAACCTTCAAAAAATAAAACAACATTTACCACGGGTCGTGGATTAGCTTTGGATTAGTTAAACCGGCTTTTCTCTTTTTCGATAGAGTTCAATATTCCAATAAAAAACAAGTCGGAGTAACTAATCTAAAGCTGCTACGCGTTTATTAGTAAGGCCGTAAAGGTACGGGCTATTCCTAGACCTAAGTAGGTCTCTCATAGATAGGGTATAAGTACTATAGGTCCATGCTCATAACAATGTTATATAATTTAGCAACTCTGTCTGAGCTAATATAGCAGAGTATAAATAGTACTCAAGCGTTTGTTGTCATTTATCATTATCAAGGTGTCGGATCGGACACATTCTATGGATTGGTGTAAGATTTCAATATGGCTATGGCAGGTATGGCGTCGCGACTCGCGACCGTAAATAAATCAAGAAGCGCAGTCACTGTCTATTCTAAATTTTTTTTTCGGGTTTACGAAACCCAAAGTGGAAAACGATAATTTTTCGGATGCATAGTAAGTACCTAATTAAAAACAAATTAATCAACAATTTTTTATATCTATAATCAAAGTTACATCTTATAATATCAAGCATAAATTATATACCTACCTACGTCCTTGGGTCAAATAAATAAATCCGCATTACCGAAAACAGTACAACCTTAGATTACAACTAAGAGATAACGCAAAATAAATCGGGTTCAAACCGAAGTTTAATAAACGTCTCGATTCTCAATTCCCGATTCCGAATATTCCTTGAAACTTACAAATCACCAAAACCATTCCTTAGTAATTAGGTACGTGCTATCAAAATCTAGAACGTCTTACAAATAACTTTGACGACCCAGTTTTAAAATAATGCCCGTAATTGATTTGGAGCCATCCGTCAAATAAAGCAATATAAATTGGACTCTACCGTGCCAAATGTTATCATATCACCTCGGTGACATGCGGTTATCAGCTGTAATGCAACTTTGATTATATTCGTGCAGCACTGTACCGTATCTCGAATGGAATATTGTAAATACGTAATTGCTATATTGAGTACTAACTCGTGTTAAGAATTCTCTGCAACGCGCAACCGGTTCAACGATAAATTAGGTTGTAGTTTTAAATGTTTGTTACCGTTTAACTTTATTCGAAACTATTTTACAGGTAGACATTTTATTAAAATCGGTTCCGTTACTTATAAAAAAAAGTTAAATCAAAACACCTTTAGTGTCACTAGTACTATTGGTGGTATTGGTAGGTACAGGGGCCGTACTGTAAGCTCTTAGCGTGATTCAAAGCAGAGCCTATATTGAATTGTTTGTCAAAATATCCATACAAAAAAAAACAAAGCCATCCAATATAGGCTCTGTTTTCAATCGCGCTAAGAGCTCACAGTACGGCCCCTGTTCACATAATGATGTATCGCTATACATCATTATGTGAACAATACCCATGATGGTACTACTGTAGGCCTAGCACGAATATTTACGCGCGCGTAAGTGTAACGTTAACGTAAGCCAGTTGTATGGCATTTGATTTGCCCCCCTATTACGATTGAGCTCTAGCAGTGCTGCTGACGCGCGTCTGCCGCTCAACTGCTGTCAAATTTGTATGAACTTTGACAGCAGTTGAGCGGTAGACGCTATCGTAATAGGGGTTTTACGTTAATGTTACACTTACACACGCGTAAATATTTGTGCTAGGCCTACTGATCCTAAATTAGTTACGAAAGAAAAGAACGAAGGAAAATGTATTATTATTTGTAACATTCATAATACTGTATAGAAGTAGCATTTAACTCGTGCAAATAATAAGTCAATGGAAAATTAATAAAAATAGTAGAATAAAAATTCCAATTCAGTTAAATAAAAGGTTTAGTCCAATGTTCTCTAAGAGCTCTATGATTCTAAAAACTCAAAAGCGGAACTCGGATCTAAAATCTGCAGACCAAATCAGACAAACTCCTCTTAAAGTCAGACTTTGGGACTGATCGATCGCCTCGTGATTTTGATCCCTTTGTTTACCGAACAGGCGAATGTACTAACAGTTATAGTTTGGAGGCAACCTACTGTAAAACGAGGTTGCTTTGCCGGGTAGGATTGATCTGAATCTTGAGACTTTGGGACCTTTTTTGTTGATATAGAGATAGTTGTAGTGACTGGTGAGGAGTTGTATAGGGCGGTTTTCTTTTGTCCCGAGTGAAGAAGCTAAGTTGGGGCTGTGATGGTCATATTAATTTAAAGAAACAGTCTGTAAGTAATATTTTTTTTGAGACGCTGTATAACCGTGCGCATATACATACATATAAATTCGATTATTTTCGTACAAAACAGAGTGTAATATTGAAAATATTGACTTACTTGTGGTAAGAAACTTTGTATTTCTTTTTATTGCACTTTAGAGTGTAGTTTGTGCAACCCTTCACAACACAACTTGGCATATTTTCTTTGAGACACACGACCGATATCTTCTCACTTCCAACACAGACTGGGCGCTAGTGGATGTCAATCTGTGAAATTGACACCCTCTTTGAAGCGACGGTTTAATCTGTCATTAGGCCTGTCCTTATATATATGTCTATGCCCATCCACATGAAAATCGATATCTGGGGGTCCCCTTGGATGCTGATCAACATTCTAAAATCAAATTTGACATTTGTCATTTTCCAATGAACGAAGGTTCTTTATGGTTCTTTCACAGAGAATTGAAACAAATGACACTTCGCATAGTGTTTTTTTTTCGCTCTGTGGGTCCTTTTCTCGAAATATCAGATTTTAGTTGATGAAACTCAAGCTTGGTGTATTCGACTGACATAATGTCTCTACTATGACTGATATTAATAGAAAAGAACAGACTCATTGTGTAATGTCGCGTTAAACTTATGAGGGTAGTTTTCCAGCGAAATAGTTTAACTTGATCCAACAGTAAAATGTAGGGTAGTATACACATACAAGTGTTTGTGTAGCACAAAAGTCTAGATCGGATGTTTTGTTCCGTGCCACGGGGTGTGTAGGTCGCCTGTCAGGGGTGTCACTCAACAGAAAAAAACAATGCATATTAAGTAAAAGAAAGTTGAAGTTCCTGTTTTCTAAAGATTAGAACTTTCAAAAGCAGGTAATTATAACATTTAATTAATATACAGTTACATATAAATACAGTTCTATTTAATCAAAGAAACGCGTACTATAATTTCTTTTAAATCCAATATAATAATATTCCTTTCAAACACAATTTTATAGTAGCTTTCAGAAAGAACCATCAATAAAACTACAAAATTAAATTATTTAATTTTAGTAAGTTGACATCCCTGTTGGCGGAACGTTTGATGTTTTACGAGCACCCCGCTCGTCATTAAACTTCCCTATTTCGGACGGATTCTAGGGTTGTCAACTTGTCACTATGATGTTTAAAGTTTACAAATGCATAATTTGTGTTTTTCAATAACGTTCATTTCATGAATCGGGCTGTCGCGTGATATTTAGGATAACATCAGAGGTGATTGTCGATAGATAATAGTCGCTCCTGCTTTGAAATGCATGCGCACTGGATGATTACGATCATCAAACAACACCTGACATTGACTACAATTCGCCGTACAAAATGAAATCGCCTTTTATAACAACTAACACTAATCTACACTTCTAGATATTTACCAAATAGAAAACTTATGTTTGCTTATTAAGAAAATTTTGGGGCCTGAATGTTCGTAAAGTTTAAAATATCATTGCAACCCTAGGTAAGGGTTACCATTTTACGTCGTCTCGCGATTCGGGCAGTAGATCGTGCGGGCAAGGTCGCAAAACTCAGCTTATAGCTGCGCCGCCTCTGAGGTTTGACGACTTCTGCATTTCTCATTTACATATTCTATCAAGGAAGCATACAATAACCTTGTTACCTTCCGTTAGTTACTTTATATGTACCTATGGATTTTACGGTAAAAAGTCTATTAAACTCGCATTTGATATTTCCATCTGCGTTAGAAACTGTGTGGTTGTGTATAGAAACCACCTTATACAATAACAACAATGATACTTACTACAACCTTACTTACAAATATTACGTTAATTCAGTCAATGCCTTAAATGTCCTGTCAACTTTTAGCTACACATGAAATGTCTGAGCGAAAACGAGACGGACTCTGTTTAATATCACAAGATACTTTTTTTTTTACTTACTGGAATATTATCTCTGTAAAAATTACAATTACGCGTTTTTACTTTAAGTGTACCCACTTACATCATTTGGTGAATATGACTTTATTTCCGGGGTAAGCTGTTTTGCTAATATTATCCACTGACATGTACATTGTACAATTATTTAATTTAATCTGTGCATCAAAATATTTGGGACTCCCTTTCACCGATACTCTTCAACAACATGAATAGGTATAGTGGCTTTATCTTCGTTGATGGCTATGTTTTATTGCACCGTATGAATGATAATCTTTTTCTAATATATAAAAGGCTTTGTCCTGACTGGGTGACAGACAACGCACAGCCCAAAACGCTGGACCTAAAAACTTACTTTTACCATTTCCGAGTTCCGATGACATTTGAACAGGATAATTGAATCGAATCCAGTTCAATACAATTAACACTTCACTTGTTTATTGCTGCGGATTTGAATTAAAATATCGGTAATAATATCTTGCAACTTTGTATACTAACTTCCGATTTAATAAACCACCATAAGCGTTTCCGGTTTGTTTTTGTATGAAAACCATGTTAATTTGTATGGGAAGTACCCGTTTAATTACTTATTCGCAATTAGGTTTACATAAAACTTTTGTGTATTACACCTTTTTAGTCGACCTTACAGCTTACGATATCCGATGCCAAGTCGTCAGACGGCTCCTTCACAGAGAACAATCATCTCAGTGAATCATCTATCATATATTTATGGTTGGGTTTTGGGCCAACACTTAGACCCCAAAGAATTCACGGCTGCGCCCTCACAAAAGGTAGATTATAAATGTATTTTAAAAACTGCAGCCTCTGGTGTTGGCTCGAGGCAGGCTGAGTCTTGGTGAAGAATATTTTGCTTAAGCAATTTTTTCAATTGTACTTATTGTTGGGATTCTTTGCGAGGTAAATAAAGACTGCCCCTAATGGGCCATAGCTCACAGTTCTTCAAGAGAAACAGTGAAAAAGCTGTAGGTTCATTGTAGTTGTTAAAATAATTGGACTAGCAATTTACTGGCTTCACACGCATGGTCTACAGTTTAACGCTATTTATTAACAATACTTCTTTTAAAATGAGGTCTACAAATGCCTTTTCCAACTGACCTGTTCGTAGAGTATCTCAAACTCTTCAGGGTATTGTTTGTGATCCTCAACGTCTCATTTCACCTTCACCTCAGTTGCATAAACGCATACATACATGAGCTGTTTATAATATTTTTGAGCAATCCCGTATTATACATAGAGCTTATTCAACGCCGATTTTTTGACGCAACTTTTTAGCTAATTAGTCAGATCACATGAAAGTACACTGTAGGTATTAAATATATAGAACCCTCAAAATCAGATAGGTTACAAATTGCCAGTGCTCATTTAATAAATTCGTTGTCGTGTTATAAAGTTATCATCCAGAACACAACTAACCAGTACAGTACACCCCATACCCCATCAACATTCGTTTAGTCGCGGTACCGATAGACAAACAGTGAGGAGGACAAAAACGATTTATATACTTTAAAAATAATGTAGGTCTAATACACAGAGCAAAAAAAAATGCTTCCTCCGAAGCGTCATTTGTTTCATGGCTCTGTGGTAAAATAGATTGTTTGTTTGTCAGTTCTCACTGTCGTTACACAAACTTGTGAGTATCCTGGCTACAAAAATAAGCATATCCTCCGTAATGTTTTAACATTGAATGCAGTTGCGGTAAATAAAAGTCAGAATAAATTCGTTAATGATCCGGTTGATTTCGTTTTCGTTGCATGATTTTGCATATAATTTGTGATTTTTCCCTTGTTATAAATGTTAGTCGATCGGGATTTGGGAGTGGCAAACAAGCAGGCGGGTCCACCTCATCATCATCATCATTAACAGCCTGAAGACGTCCACTGCTGAACATAGGCCTCCCCCAGGGAGCGCCACTTAGAGCGGCTGCTCGCCTCCTGCATCCATCGGCTCCCCGCGGCTTTCACCAGGTCGTCGGTCCACCTAGGGTCCACCTGTCGAACTAAAATTGTCGCATCTAACATATTTCAAGGTTCATTTTTTAACAATGCAGGATTGCTAAAAAATGAACCATGAAATATGGTTTTATGGAAGTCTACGCTCTATGCGTTTCCTGCGCATTCCCTTATTCTTTAATCATTTGCCTCATTTTGGCATATCTGTGTCGCCAGAGCGGCAATTTTATTGTTGATTAGTTGACCCGCCCTGGCTTCTAACAGGTTAATTAGTTTTAAGCCCTAACCGGTTTGCTTCGACAACCGGCACCGGCAACTTTTTAATACATAAATTACCCAAAATTTTAATGCAATTTTGTTGTAACTATACCAAGTTTCATTGAAATCCCAGTAGATTCAACGTGATGCGCGTTCAAAAGGAAAGACAGACAAAGAAAAAATCGTTTAACTCTATATTTTTAAAGACGTGACGCAATACAAACTTTAACTTTACTCCTAAAAATTTCGATTTAAGTATTAGATTTATTGTATGTATATAGATAGATATCACTGCACTTTATCTGCAATCGACCCGAGGCAACTGCAACATTGTTGATACAGCCTAGTAACCGACTGAACAAGTAAAGAATGTTCCCGTTCCGAGCATCGAATCCGCTATACCTAGTTAGCTCAAGTATTAACCGAGGCAGTCACGCCCGTCGCTCAGGTCGTCTACATCACATTAGATGCAACAAGTTACGCCTGCAATCGTTGCAGATGATTTCTTTTTTTATATTTTTTTCTTATATTTTGGCTCCACACATTGTGTATTTATCCAGTGTAAAGTATTGTAATTTTTCATCGTGTTATAGAATATTTCACGTAAAAGTCTTAGTCACAGTCGGGGTAGTCAGTCCAGTAACAAGCTAAACAACACAGTACCGATTTCTCGGTCTCAGTACCGGTTTGTTAAACTCGCTTACTGAACGCTCATTGGTTGCCTGCTGATCGTCAGCTGTCTTCAACCAATCAGCGTCCAGTATCTGGTGAGTTATGTTCACATGATTTGACAGACCCTACGAGAAACCGGGGTTTAGTAACGGGTATATTATATTAAAAAAAACATTTGCATATTTTCTTGTTTCTGTTAATAATATCACCAATATCACTCTTTTCTTTAATGGCATTATTAAAGAAAAGAGTAGACATTTCTATTGCTATTTCACTCCCACTACACCTTCAACATAATAGTGGAAGTGTGAAAACAATCTCTAAAATTCGTCAGAATCGCAATTCCAATACCGCGCGTTATAAATGCAATTAGTGACAAAATTAAATGTCAGTACTTTACGAACGGACCAAAGTATTAGATAACATAATTATCCACACATATTTATATTTATTTATATTTATATTCATTGAGATACAATGAGCATAATAATATTTCTGTCCTCAGATAGCAACAGATTCAATACAAGTCACTACACCCGGCCTCAATTTACCAATTAAGAAAACTATTGCATCGAGTATTACAGTAGTATAAAAAAAGTAGTCGTTAGGAAGATCAGTTTAATGAGTAAACTTTAGATTTATTTGTCCTTGCCCTGACGTAAGCACTACTAGGCTTGCCTACTACAACATTACCACTACTTGTAATATTATTACATTACGTAACAAAATACTGTTGAACAGTCCGATGACAGTTGTATGGCGTAGTTTTTCACCTCGAGTCCAAAGGAAAGTGTGATGTGGAAATAATTGTATTATGCGGTAATGCTACGGTCTAAAAGACAATCCTCATTTTGTTAAGCACAATAAACGCCCTTATTTTTCAGTTTAAGTACATCCAAAACACCAGGCAGGAAATGTCGATGTAAGTAAGTATTGTCAAATTTCAATTTATTTAATGTTAAAATGTAGGAGTTAATAACACCAGTATTTCTTATCCAAAACCTAAAACTTTTAAGTAAGGTAGTTATTAGTTAAAATTACGGTAAAAATTCAATCACATTACGGAAGAATCCTTTATGGTTATAAATGCAAAGGCCAAACATTTGCATGTAAACATTGTTTGCCAACCACCGAGTGATATTCCGAGATTTCTGAGGATGCTGCGACGTTGGCAGCCGCCGAGAAAAACTTCCGAGATGGGGCAAGACGGGGGCAATTCTAACTAATGAATTTCGGTAAAAGGGGAATGAAGTAGCAAAATAGATCTTGCTTTTCAAGCTCACACAGGATGGGTGCTACGAAAGAATTCTAGTAAGGATAATCAGTAGTAATTTTTTTAACTTAAGTCAAATACATCATGTGACAGTAAAAGATAAAATATATTGAAAAGTTCCGTGTAGATTTCAGGTTGTAGAAAAGAACGTCTATAAATTTACTCGTTGGGTTGTTGTGTTGTGTTGTGTAAGCTCAAATGATCTTGAAATTATTTAAAAAGTGTAAAAAAATATATTTCCTCGCAAATGTGATAAAAAACATCGTATGACACGCGTGTGCATTACACTCTTATCATAATTTACTATTCGGTATCTTTTCTGTATATATAAATCGCTCAATTAAGGCAACAAAATTCGTCAAAAACCTAGCTCGAAAAGCTTTTATGTTTATTCACGTTCACGTTTACACACGATATTAATTTAAGCCCCATAGCCACAGAATAAATAATAGATGTCCTTTCACCCAGCTACGTTTGCTCGACCTAAGCTTTTCGCTGAAAAGACAAACAAACATATAAATAAGAAAACGTTCTCGCCTCGCACTTTGTTATCGGAGATTTTTGCACCTTACAAATCAATTTAATAAATTCACTTTCGTCATGTTATGCGGACTTGCGGAGGGATGGTATGAAAGCCATGTCACCAAGAGAGTCTTGAATATATATGAATGCTAATGGCAAAAAAGGTAGAGGAAGACAGAAAAAAGTGTGAAAAATACACAAACTAAGAAAAGGTACAGAAAAATAATGCGTGTGCAATTGCTAAGGGAAGTGAATGTTGAGATGACTGGCAAAAATTAGTCGTAGGGAATAACATGCTGCAAGGACCTTGAAGTATTTAAACTTCCCTTGCAGCAAAGGTAGGCGGATGATGATAGAATTAATTTGTACAAATAACGAATAGGGCTGGGTACCTATGAATTCACTGACAAAAGATTTGTTACCGAATTAACGATAAACATTTCTATAATAGCGTTGCCGAACATTGAATAAAAGTGTAACAACTACCAGAACCTAACGAACACGTAAAGTTCTAAAGACAAATTGCCTGTTTATTAGATAGATAAATAAACAGCGACTATGTAATCAATAGGTCAACGCCTAAACCCATAAAAGCGGGTCTTTCTCGTTAACCCGCTGTATCTAAAGAAGATAGTTGATACAGGATCATAACTAAGAAACGTCGGCACAGGTTAATTGCGTTCCATTCGCCAGCAGATTCCAACGATCGTGGCCAAATAAGCTATTAAACTGGGAAAGTGTACCTGTCTCCGGTGAGTTTAAAAATCCAGGATCTCTTAGGCGGAGTTATAAGCGTCTAGTCGCATACACAGCAAGAAATTTAGCAGCTGAATGCTGAATGTCCTGGGTTCTTATTCTGATTCACTGCCCCCGAAATTAGTTTTTTGCTATGCAGGCAGATATTTCAAAATTAAACACTATCACCTCGGTATAAGATGCATGTCGTTTCTACAGCGTGCCCGAAGTTTTGGTTGGCTAAAATCGTAGGAGACGGCTATTACTAAGTTAGGATTTTACGTTTGACCATCGATTGATTCACTGTTTTGGTTTGTTACCGAAGCTAGAGGTGTCGCAATACTCTATTTCTATAGCACTCATATTTTTGCAAGGAGCGTCGTGGCTTGTAGAGTCCCCTCGTCCTAGCTCACATAACTCACATTCGTTAGGTAATCGTAGAAACTTGCTTGACATAATTATGTACAAGACTGTTGTGCATACTTTGAGTTTTGAATCCTAGACTATCTTTTCATAATATTTTTAAAGATCAGAAAGATCAGAAAAACTGATCTAATTTTCTAGTGGTCAGACTTGTAACTTGTCGTTTGCTAGTCGTTTTCCTAATACGAACTCCTGCCTAACGTGGATTTCTTGTTAAGACGTTGAACCGCGTCCACGCGTTATTTTAGTTTTGTAATCCTTTAGGAATTTCTCAAATCCCAACCTATGACTACATTAAAAGCAACGGTGAAAGTTCCAGACTTAGAAGATCTGTAATGATCCCTGATATATTGTTCAAATTCTGCAAACTACCAGAGGCTTCCAAGCAATACGACAAACGCTGAGCCCAATCTTGAGCTAGCGGTAACCAGGTACCATCAGACCGGAATAGTTTTCCTTCTTGAACTCGACAATAAAACGAACCAAATCAAATCACTCCCGAATATGTACAAAACTTGTTACCAAAGTTTACTTTAGTGAGCATATTTGCAGTGAACTGTACTGTACTGGCTCTCGTCCAATGGATACTTCCAGACCAAGTCAGAATAACATATGTCTCTCTGATTTCTCAAGACGTTTTGCACTCTGGATCTTTAGCAATAAATCTTATTTTTGATTGACCTATCAACACCTGTTTTGTACTCATCATTTATCTCATCAAGACACTTAATGTGAAATAATACCGTGTAATCTCAATCCATTTGTTAGGCGTCTGATTATCAACAGTTTAAATAATGCAGTGCCTCAAAATAACTGACTTGTTTGAGTTGTGATTTTTAACATTGTGTTTATTTATGTCTGTATTAAATTCGGGTGCCTTCATTGAAGGAAACATGTTTATTTTGCTTTTCTGAATTTTTGAGGCAAAAATATAGACGGTGGAAAAGACTGGTTCTTTTAAAAAATCTAGCGAATCTTGTGAGAGAAAGAAGGGAAAATATAAAGGGAAATTGCTTTCAATTGTGTAATTTACGGTAGAATATGGTATGGTTTACTTCTTTTGCCTTTTCACCTTTCTGCCTCACAATTTTACTGATCGTGAAAAAGGGGCTGATCTTTATTCCTCTTTCGCCTTTGAAGCTATTTAATTGCATTGCAAGTCTTATACCAAAAATGCCTTATTAAAGTGGCACTCTTTGTTGGAGGCCTATGTTCAGCATTAGCAGTGGACGTCTTCAGGCTGATGATGCTTATGAAGATGATGAAGTCATACCATCTGCTTTCGTTTTAGCAACCTTACGGAATAGGGCTGAAAACGGGATAGTTCCTCGTTTGTAGGAGAAATTTTGATTGTCGCCCAAAAATCGCTTAAAACGCGGTACATTGCGTATTTGAAGAGAAAAATTAGCTGCATACGTCCACAATTCAACAGTAATGTATGTTATAATTTTCTCCGTTGTACTTCGATCAGATATACAACTGTATGACCAAATGACGTGCTGGCTATACTATACGCGCTATCTTTAAACACATTTATATGCCCTATTCAATCTACTTATACCAATTATACGTATTGTACGTATACCATACATTTATCATGATTATAAGCTCGACATGTCAACCAATCAGCATTCTTTATGATTGAAAATGCAGAAATTGCGCCCATTCATTACCTCCTTCCACAAAGAAATGACCCTTTCTCGTGATTAATAGAGGCGTAATAACAAAAGACAACGATGATCGTTTAATTAGGAAATTGTACAAAATTGCCCATTTTATGTGCTCAGTATATTGCACAAATTGCATTGCAGCTATAGTTATGTAAGCAGTAACTCAACTCGCATCACATGTGTTGCAGAAATCATTGTGAGCTTTCGGAAATACACCGACTATAAACACAGGATAGAGTACTACATAGACTTTGGTGTAATGTTTGTATTTGTTTGAGTGAAGCCACACTCATTGGTTCGATAACTAACCAATAAACCGAAGTACTTGTGGTCTGGTTCCTTATTATATCATGAATAACTTAAAGCCAGTTAAACATTGAGTTTCATATACATATAGGACCCATGCTCTGAGAAAACTAATATGTAATTGTATGTATTATTCATAGAAAACCTTATAAGTACACCAGAACTGGATCACATGTGAACTTGTTGACTTTATCTGAGAATTGGAGAAGTGAGCTAGTACGAGGACACCTCTTAAGGACAAAAAACCTGATGAAAAACCATGACGACGATGGTAATGTGGCTACGCTGAAAAAAAAATTTATCCGTGTCACTACTAGTATACTTAAAAAAAACGTCTGACCGAGTCTGACGGTCTGATTGGTTCTGTAGATTTCGCGGGTAGATTGTTTAATACCGAACATAGAAAAAATATAATCAAATTATTACTTCTAAAATTTTGATATTGACAGTGCTCGATGAAATGTATAAAGTTTTTGTAGGCGCTTAATCAGAATACACCGTGGTATGTTGTTTTTGTCTGAAAATATCCGACACACGGACATTAATGTGATAAGATTTTGGATAAAAACGAAAAAAGTAATGAAATAAAACGAAAATGCATGCTCTACTTGTACTTCATTACCACATCAAGCATGCCCTCTACTTGACTTGGCTCCAAAACAAAAAAGATTGCAAAATGCATATATTTTACGCTCACTATTATTTGCTGCAGCAATAATTTCACATTTGATTACGATTCTTTGAACACTAAAACTCTTGAGAACTCTTAAAACCTGCGTAAATCAATAATAACTTCAGCTCAGCCAATAAAACTAATAAAATTAAACCGAGAGCGAAATAGAGTAAAAAGTTCCATTTCGCTACGTCCAGGAGTTGCAAATCAAACCAAAATATATTGGTTATAAAAGTGCAACAAGTAATGCGAAATGCATACAGGCTGTGTGTATCTCCACTTGGTTTTATGGACTATAAACCGGGTTTTACGACACCCTGTGTAATGTCCATCCGGCTAAAAGGGTTTGGGGCTGGAGACTGGTGGATATACCCTACGGAACGGTAATTAAAAATGTCTGCACCGAGCAAATGTATAAACACATTCGGATATAAAATTGTAATGGATTGTTGCTCGTTTGCAAACTTAAATTACGAACGATTCACAATTCATAACCGTCTAAATTCAATATCGAAGACGGAGAAATCATCTACATTGTTCGACACCCTGATTAAGAGTTCAAATGTCCAGTTTACAACCAGACCATTAGGACATTCAGGTTCATTTGGCATTCGTGCAAAATACCGTCGAAAGTTGCTGGTGGAGCTGCAGAGAAAGGTGGTGGAACTATGAACGAACAAGCCTAAGCCTAAGCCCGTGGCTACTGAGTCGACCTCGGCGCACAGATTTCGATTTGCTCTCTCAATGGTAGCAAAATTAAGATTGTTGGGAACTGGACGTTCGGTAGTAATAATTTCCTGTTTTCAAAAAACAAAGGATATCAAATGTTTCTTTGTTTTGAATAATACTAACTACCCTTCAACAGTCAGAGGGGTGTAATTTCCCGACCGCTATTTGTATTTCTTTAGATGTCACCATGGAAAGTCCTGTTTCAACAGTCAGTAATTGATAGCCTTATGCCGCTCCCCTTATGCCTTTTCTAATTGGAATGGGAGGGTAGACGTTGGCAGAACTTTGAACTTCCTGAAATACATACTAACAGTAATTTCTAAAGCATTAATTCGTTGAAGTGTTATAATCTATCGTAAACAAAGATCCACAACAAAACCAAATTCTCTTCGCGCCTCGGATTTGACGAAGCCATCTTTGTGGTGCTTTAATTTGTTTTTCTCAGCCACAACAATAGCCTATTCGGCTGTGTAATTACATGGCTTTCCATAGCATTTATGAGCGACGTCGTTCTTAAATGAGACTTATCTCCAATAAAAAGTTCGCGTTTTAACACCGGAGAGTTCCATTTTGTGCGAGTTGTTTGTTACCATCCATTAAATTCATCGCTGCCACTCGCTGGAGCTATAAACGTCACTCGGGAACTTGTGAGTCCTTAGCGAACTTGTGTCCCTGGCTTAAGTTTAACTTCACCTTCCATAATAGAGGAGTACACACACCAGTGCGGTATTTCTCTACCGCCCGCGGTAGCGGAACATTCCGCGCGGGATACCGCGCGGTATTCGCCGGGTAGAGCGGAACTTTTACCGCCTAGGTAAGCGAAAAGTTTCGCGGTCGCGCGCGGTACGGGCGCCCGGCCGCTGGAGGGTGATTCTGTTAACAAACTACGATTGAATTGCCATAGGCTTTTCTTAGGAGATCGTACCCAACAGATTATGTTGTACTCCCGCCAAAACAAACAGGGAGAGTTGAAGCTACTCTGGCTTACCGTGCCGCGACTACTACCAGTCTTGCACTCCGCGAGTGTCCAGCAATTCATCTCTGCTAATTTCATAACATGCTGATAAAATGCCTTATTTTGTCTTTAGCTTGATATTATTATAACTAAACCACTGCAAGAGAGAAAAAAAAAGTTTCATTTCTAACGTAAGTACGGTACTTTTTATTGAAATAAAAGAAAATAGTGATTGTTTATATCTTAGGACCTGTTGACACGGTTGTCACTAAGAAGGGGCTGTTGAATTTTGTTTTGTTGATACTCTGGTATAGCACGCTCAGCTAGGCGATTATGTAACTTGATTGCAACCAATATAAACACAAAAATGTATGGATTTGACAGTTTCAATACGCAGTTTATGTGCATAGTTACAATGAAAATTTTCATATTCGGAATGAAATTTCTCCTGTTGCATTGCTGTCAAAGTTACGTAATCACCCCGCTGATCAAAATGATACTTACACCGTACTTGGCCGTCTTGGTGTGAATTTTTGGACAACGTACTAAATAACTAACGTTATTGGTCAGCTATTTTGTAAAGATTGAAAGAACTAAGGCCATTCTGGAACCCAACGGCCTCGTGACGATGGCAAAAGACCTGACGGGATGACCTTGATTCCATGGAAGGTGGGGCGGCCTTTGGTTTGGAACGTAACCTGCGTGGACGCCCTCGCACCGTCGCATTTTCCTAGAACACAGGTTGGGGCTGGCGTGGCGGCAGAATCCGCTGAGAACATGAAAAGGCGCAAATATTGTTGAGACGCTGGGACCGCGGGGACCAAGTGCACACAAAATTTATAAAGACCTCTCGGAACGTCTGATCGAAGCAACACGTGATCAAAATGCTGGTCTATATTTGGCGCAAAGGCTAAGCATTGCCATACAACGAGGCAATGCCGCCAGGATTTTGGGCACGTTGCCCACTAGCAGTGGCTGTTTAGATTAAGTTTACCTATAGTATATCGTTTTTTACTTTAGATTTCGATAAGTAGTTTAGTTTTGTTTAGATTAATTTAGTTTTAGTCTGTTTTTAGTATTTGTTGTTATAGTGAAAGTATCAGAATTTTATATCTAAAATATAAAGTAAGTTAAAAGTATTACTGTTGATTAGAGTTGGGATACTATTCTCTTGCAGATTTGGCAATGATATTTTGTATGATTAGTTTTTACTTTAATTTTATTTAATACCGTCGGCCCCGGTTGTTGTCGTAAGACGAAAAAAAATTACGTTCTGCAAATGCTCCCTCAAAAGTTTCCGCCCGGTGGCGTGACCCTGTTTTGCTCCCCCATAGATCCGGGCTTTTGTGGGTCGCTGAAAGTGTCGGGTCCTACGGGGCCCGCGGCGCCCCCTAGGACCCGGGCGCTGGGTCTTATGGGGCACCGCGGGCCCCTAGGACCTGGTGCCCATAAACACCTCACACCCTGCACTTAAGGTAGAGCCGCCCCTGAGAAACCTTCGCTTGCTCGGGATTCAACATTAGCAAAAATCAGCTTTGCTCTCTAGTTGCACTAAAATAAAGAAAAAAAAGAGAGCCACGAAAAAAGAAAAAGTAGAAAACAGCTAGATTGCCAAGTCGCACGGAGTTTGAAAGTCCTCATCCTGTCGAAGCCTATCCATTCATTCTTTTCCTCTATGTTTTTCCCTTTCACTTACCTCTTCTCATGAACAGGTTTACGATGTACAACTAATAAACCCGTGCGATGGCAGGACGGGTCAGCTAGTGTTATAATAACTTCGTATCAATATATAGGAAAGCTGTGCCAGCATCTTGGGCATGTTGCCTAGTGGCTAGGT
Source organism: Ennomos erosarius (assembly GCA_963580505.1). Taxonomy (NCBI): domain Eukaryota; kingdom Metazoa; phylum Arthropoda; class Insecta; order Lepidoptera; family Geometridae; genus Ennomos; species Ennomos erosarius. The sequence goes on from OY756996.1 coordinate 9,189,056, forward strand.
GGACCAGGTTTTGTTTAAGTACATGGGTTTTGGTAGTAACCTACCTAGTACCTATAATAAAATTTATGTAGTTTTTTAAATAATATAGTATTATAATTTAAATACGTACGGTTCTGTTTTAGATTCGTGTTGAGTATCGAGTATTGTGAGAATAGGAATTTTTATCGCGGTCGATATTTTTCATAATGTAATATCATATTACGTCGAACTTCTCGAGCATCGGGCCCGTGGTCATTATAATTTTTAACATAACTAACATAACTAGTACATAACAGCCCAGGCCCAACAGGAATATTTATTCCTGTTGGTCCCCCAAGAGGAAAAAACCTGTTAGGCCCCATTGGGCCGAAAACGTGGGGTCAACAGGAATAACCCTGTAAAAGTTCCGCCCGGGTTTCGCTACCCAAGGCGTTATCCGCGTGTGTGTGAACAGGCGGAATAACGCGTACCCACTCGGATAACGCTACCGCGGGTAGTAGAGGATACCGCCTTGGTGTGTGTACTCCTTAAACCTCCGCGGCAATGCTACGAAGCTCTCGTCTCGAACTATCAACGTCTAGGGTTTCCAAAAAATGTAAAACAAACATGTCATATAATTAGAAAGATAAAACCCCCATTTATTGCGGTGTGGTTTATTCGTTTTATGACCGCCCAGGATCGCTTCGGATGGACGTCAGTTGGAAGCCTAGACGTCGTAAATAAGTATGAAATATGATAATTGCGAATTCTTCAATATATTACGATTTAAACATTGATGATTCGCCTGACGTTTTGTTGGCCATAACTCTGCGTTCCCGGGATGATCGTATAGCCTCTCACGCAGCACAAAGCTTTTCAAGCCTTATATTATGTTACATGCGCTTCCAAGTCTTGTTTGCTCTTTTGATTGTTGGGATTGTGTGTCATTAGATGTTTGCTGTCAAGTAAGAAACTGCTAAAAGCGGCGCTTGAAGAATTGGTTTTAATTTTAATTGCTTTGAGCTTTCGGTTTGCGATCGAACCGGAGTATGTCAAGTGACAGAAATTTTGTTGCTATTTCATATTACATAGGAACCTGTAAGGTGCCAATGCGTGTTTCGGCCATCAAAGCAAAATCAGACTTAAGGCGCTGAATGCTCCCAAATCGACTATTTTGATTATCTTAAAACATATATCATTGACTGGATTGAAAAAAATGCACGTTAATACTGGTCATATCTTCTTTCCATCTGCCGAAACCGAAACACGATTACGAAAAGTTTTCTCGATAGAAAAAAATCGTGAAGTGACCTCTAAAAAATCATTCAAACGTCCTAAAATATTACATTATAATAAGCCACCCCATTGAAATAAATCATAGTGATAAGCTATGTATCAATGCATCCGTCTATAAGCTTATTTTTTTATAACTATAAGCATTTCTTTCTAACTAATTATTTGTACCGAAAAATGGAAAAGTCGAAGTGCAACGCAACGTAATCGCCATATTTTTGCTATGCATAGAGCGACCCTATTTAGTACGCTATAAGTTTCAAATTCGTCTGTTGTAATAAACGTGCTCGCATTGGGTCCTGTCAGCGTCTTAACACGCTTACAACTTTTAATCAAGCAGGTTGATAGATTTGCAACATTATGTCATACCATTTGCGATAAGTATTAATTATGTTTTTATAGCCTGTTCGCAATTAGCCCTGGACACGGTTCTTGATACACTATGGCTAATTAATTTTGCCCTGATTATTGGATTAGGCCATAACGATTTTATCAATTGGACTCAATGAAAGTAAGGGCTCTTACCTTACACCATTATTTTTATATTGCTTTGGAAAACACTACAAATTATTTTTCTATTATATTAAAGTCTAGCAAATGATCTAGGACCTTTAAGTCATCTTAAAGGTCGTAGATCATTTGCTTCATCTTTTTTAACACTTATAATGCAGCTAGGCGATCATGTAACTTGATTGCAACCAATAGAAACACAAAAATGTATGGATTTGACAGTTTCAATACGCAGTTTATGTGCATAGTTACTATGAAAATTTTCATATTCGGAATGAAATTTCTCCTGTTGCATTGCTGTCTAAGTTACGTGATCACCCCGCAGATCATTCTCAATATATCAATTCGGCAAGTTCCCCCTTGGTCTAACAAAGATCCATTTAAATGTATAAGAATGAACCTGCGGAAAAGCGACATCACGCAAGTAATGTAATTTCGATACATTTCAGAGTTATTGTTCGGTGTTAACGCTCATGGAAAAGGAACTTCCCTAGACCCCAGGGTTTGTAGTAAGTAGCGCAGGACAAATCATAGAAGTTCCATGATTTGTTCTGTGCTTCGTTGCTACTTAGATGCAGAATAGCACAGACCCACTGTCAGTTAACATTCTCAATGACAAACGATACATTTTCACGTATCTTGGTTCTTGACCTAGAGATAAAAGAAACAGTGAGTAAGGGCAATATTATATCTTATCTAATAATTACGTCAGACGTCAGATACCAATTTTTAAACACTGTAATGCCGAAAAAATTAAATAACTATGTAGTTGTGTGCTAAGATAAAGAGTTTCTTATTTATAATATTTAATTGACAGTAATTAAGGTCAAATTGGCAGTCTCCATTTTTACGGATGACAACTGCTTATCAGTTCGATATCTAATGCGGTTTTTCTTTTGTGTATGTTACTATAGAAGCGCAGGGAAGGTCATGCATGCAGCATTTTACATCACGGCAGCACACAAGTACGATTGTGTATGGTCTGTGGTCTGTACTGCAGACATGTCTGGGACAGCTCCGCTATAAGTTTCAGCTCTATGCCTTGATCTCTATTCCTACACGAACAAGCTCACTGGCGACGAAGGTGGTGAAGGCTAAGCTAAAACCCTACGCAAAGTGGCCCGCCTCATCATCAGCCTGAAGACGTCTACTGCTGAACATAGGCCTCCTTCACAGAGTGCCACTTTCAGCGGCTGCTTGCCTTCTGGCTCTATCAGCTCCCCGCGGTTCTGACCAGGTCGTTGGTCCACCTAGTGAGGGGCCGGCCTACGTTACGTCTTCCAGTACTGAGCCACTCGAGAACCTTCCCCATCAGTTGTCAGTTCTGCGAGCGCTGTGATCTGCGCATTGCGATTTCAACTTTTTAATTCTAAGCTATCTGACTTTAGTTAACCTGCGAATCTCTTCATTTCGAATCTTATCTCACAGGGAAACTCCGAGCATAGCTCTCTTCATAGCTTGTGGCCTACCAGACAATTCTTTTCCACTAATTAATCATCGATAAGTTACAATGTTAAAGTACGTTGCTCTCCAATTAGTATCATATCTGTACAACAATTCATTCATACATCATAATTTATGAGTTTATTTAATTAGTGACCCGAGATAATATCAATTGCTTGATTGTTTTTATTTTTATTAGGTATTTTTCTAGTAGGTAGTATTTATTCTATTCAACTACCGTATAATAGGCCTAATTTTAAAAGCTTTTGACAGTTGACAGTTTTAAAAATGCTAAAAATATATCCGTCTTTTACATTGCCGTCTATTTGACAAGGACAGCAACAGTTTTAGGAGCTTTAGATCTGTCAACTAAAGCCTTTAAAATTGGCCCCAATACCTACCTATTATAAGTAGTATTTACCCCGCTTTTTATCATGTTCGCTTTTGTTTTTTTTTGTGTATTTACAGATTTTGTAACATCATCATCATCATCATTAGCCCGTAGATGTCTATTGCTGAACATAGGCCTCCCACAGAGAGCGCTACTTTGAGCGGCTGCTCGCCTCCTGCATCCATCGGCTCCCGCGGTTTTCACCAGGTCGTCGGTCCACCTAGTGGGGGGTTTTGTAACATAAATAATAAATATTAAATGTAAGGTAGATTTCTAATATGCCTTATGTTAGTGTTCTTTTTTCAAGAAAGTTTTTTGTTAGAGTCTGGCTAATGAAAGTAGGGAATGAAAAAACGCGGCAAATTTAATAAATATCAGCAAGCAGCCCAAACTAAGAAGAAAACTGAACACCTCATTATGATTCTTTAATAAATTTTATGTTTCACCGTTTTGCAAAAGTATTTTTAAGTTTTCTTCTTAATTTGGGGCAGCCATCTGCCATGCTATTTATTAAATTTGCCGCGTTTTTCACGTCTCTACTTTCATTAACCAGTGTCTAATAACAAAATTTAACCCTATATAGAGAAAATATTTAGAAAATATAGACTGCATATTTTATTATTCAAATACTTACTCAAATACTTTAAGTAGGTATTCAAGTTAATATTACATAATCAGTTATTAATACAGAGTATACAGCATAACAACACTATAGATAGACTGACATCTCTGAACTAAAGCAAATAATTTATCTTGATTATACCAAAACAAATGCAAGAGTCTTACAGAAAATAATATGACACTTAAGTCTAGGGGAATAGAGCTTCAGATTGTAATAACACAGTTTAAGTATATAAAATCGATAACCTAATTTACGATGTAAATGAAAACAAACTAAAATCTGCAGTAAATATTGTACCTACTAGGTTAATGATATTATTAATCAACTAACCTTTGATTAAAAGTGCATATTATATTTTTGTTGCCAACGCAAATTAGTTCTTATTTAGTTGATAAATCGGTGCAAATCAGACCTTATACCACAGAATAGATAATCTTATAAAAACTACTTATGCCCAAGGCTTTGCACGCGTTGGTTTTGCCACCCAATCAAATGCATTTTAAACTTACATTAAAATTATTATTAAATTAAACTACACTAAAAACTAAATTAAAAATTATAAAAAAAAGAAGATATTTACAACTAAAAACTAAGTGTAATCAAAAATACCTTTGGTGGAGAGTGCCCAGAATGCTGGCTGCAATGCTACGTTGGGCAAGTTTAACTTACATTAATGAAAAATGTTCCACCGAAAACCTTTTATATTTATCTTTATTCTTATAACAGTATTTTTTTAAAGTGATGTGATTTTCTTAGCTATTTATAAATATAATTTAGGAAGTTTCATTTTCATGCACGGATTTTTTGACATGACACGTTTGATCTCGTCGTGAGCTTGATTTTAGCAAAATCGCTTCTTACCAAGCATCTACGTTGCACCTATAATGTACTGTGTTAAAACCATTGTTCTGACGGTAACTAGAAAATATTATTTTCCTTCTTTTACCATAGTGTGTAAAGTGGGAGTGGGATCACAATAGTTCTGCTCTTTGTAAATTTTAAATATTAATAAAAAAAACTTCATTGAACGCTTACTGTAGTGTCTTGTCCTACGCCTTGTGCCTTGTGTTAATGTTTGCAAACCGTCTTTATCAAATCTAGCAGTAGAAGGCAATATTATATACGTTTAGGGGCTTAAGTTGTTTAAATTTAATTTTGCTTGTGACATTTCACGTTACTGAATTTGACAAGACACTGTGCGGAAGTTACTTTCACTGCTGGGTCCTAAGCTAACGTTTCACAAGTTTTCCCATGAACGGCTTTGTTAAGACGTATGTTCGTACTTATTTTAACCACCACCTGTTATATTTGAACCCTTGGTTTGAGATAATAACCTTACATTATGACCGCCACATGACCACATGCCTTAGAAACGAATGAATGCTAAGTTTTGAATTCCTCAATTTAATCCTCCTTAAATTACAAGATGAGCTAAGCCGCAAGAAAATTCTTACAAAGACTTCATTTGCACAATAGGTTTAACGCACATCTCTTTTTACCTGAAAGTGTTAATAAGACACGGTTATGCAAAAAACCGGATGCTTACCACCAACACCCAAAAATACAATAAAATAAATGCATGAATGAACAGAGTAATTTGCTGCTATTGTAGTTTACCGAAATTCATGCTCTTCTCAACAATGCATCTTCAAAACTTTTGTCGCCAGCAACATGTGACATTAAACATATGTTTTAAATATTCTAGTTTTGTGCACTTACGACCTCAGGTACTTACAATCAAATCGCAAGTGGCTTTACGGTTTCAAATTGCACTGTGCAATGTGAAATAACGCTCTATCTAGTGTGTAATCTCGAAGATTACTGAAGTGGATATTCCATACAAAATCAACACCACCACATTTGATAACAATCTACTTTGTTTACAATTCATTATCTTCGAAATTCGTAACAAGAAGAACGTGCTCACGAATTAGCCACATTTTATTAAGAGAACAAAGCCGAAATATGATACCGAGTGTAGATTCTGCGAGTAAATTTTGCCTCACCGGCTTCTTTAGAAACTGTTCGACTTACTGTTAAGTAAGATTAAATTAAACAACGACTTGATATTATAAAGAAGGACGGCGAATAATACTGATCTATTATAAGATATTTATTGCATTCATAAATGGGGTTGTTTAATGTTGGGTCAGGAGTAGCCAGTCTTCTTTAAAATAGTCGAGGCATAATAATTAACAATACATCTGAACAATTTGCGACGTAAAATTGGCATGAACTATCCTGAAGGCATAATAAGCGGCCTTTTTGAATCAGATCTTGGACCACAATCGTGGAAATATTGACGCAAGTAATCTTGGCAAAATATTAAAAGTAAATAACCCCTGTAGGTGATATCACGTCGTGCCTTACACGGACCATGTTAATATAAATAATTTAAAAAGAGAAACACGCGAGGAGGTTTCCATTTCTTCAACCAGCCTTTAACAATATTGAACACGTTATTTCGACATAATTGAATTAATGTTTTGTAAAAAAGAAAGGTTAAAAGTTGGGAAAATGAATTGTTCTATAGGCCTTTTGTTGTAAACTTTTTCAGAACCGATGAAATTTGGCAGTCCAATAGGCAGACAGGCATTGTTATTGAATAATAGGTACCATATCACAACAAAAAGTCAAAATTAACCAGTTTCTTAATTAAGGTGGTTTCGGTATTATTGGCAGTTTTGCAGACTGGGTCACTTACCTCGTGTTTTGCCTGAATGGCATATACGACTCTTTTAGAAAGCTACATTTTGAATTTAATTCAAATACAGTAGGTACTTAAATCTCAGTAGACTAGAACTAATCTAATCACTATAACATAGACACCAAAGGCTAAAATCAAAACGCACTTGTTACCAAGTAGGGTACTATACTTATATCATCACACTCTACCTGCTTTACAATGCAAGAGTGAGCATCGGATTTTGATGGAATTGGGCAAACTCAATTTCCTTGGAAATAGGTTACTGGCAACATTGGGTCAGCGGATGGAAATAATTGTGTGGGGACTGGCCAAGCCCCTGTGCCGGTATGATTAGTGATCTGAAATGATCCTTCACGTGCTGAAGATAAGGTTTTAGGTCGCATGAGGCCGGACAAAAGATGCAGGCTTATGTTGACGTCTGAAATGATTTGAATTCGATGTCTATCCTAGTATTGTTCCAAGTCTAAAAAGTTTCATGAGCGAAGTAATTTCTACTATTTATTTTATTTCTATACACTTCCGATAAATTTTAGTGCCAGCTTTTTTAAATTATCCTTTTCCAAAGTACTTTTAATTACTTACTTACAATTTTAAAAAAACTTCTTTTGGTTTCGTTGGTGTTAACTTGCACATTTGCGGTAGGTCTTTGCGGTTCCAAAAATCGTTAAAAGGTGCCACCTGTTACTTTTATGACTAAAAACATCTTATGTTAAATATTATACTGCTTGATAAAGTTTTATTACATTAATCACGTGAATCAGATATTTAAATGTAATATAACGAGTGTAAGGAGTTGGTTCAACTGTATGTAAGAGACCGTAAAAACTACCAGCTAGCACACTACTACTTGATCCGAATAAGGCTTGTAAGGAACAGAAAAGATCCAGTCATCATTAACAGCATGAAGACGTCCACTGCTGAACATAGGCCTCCCCCAGGGAGCGCCACTTAGAGCGGCTGCTCGCCTCCTGCATCCATCGGCGCCCCGCGGCTTTCACCAGGTCGTCGGTCCACCTAGTGGGGGGCCGGCCTACGCTGCGTCTTCCAGTTCGTGGTCGCCACTCGAGAACCTTTCTTCCCCATAGGTTGTCAGTTCTACGAGCGTTGTGGCCTGCCCATTGCCATTTCAACTTGCTAATCCTAAGAGACATCGGTCACTTTAGTTCTCCTGCGGATCTCCAAAAAGATCCAGTATCAAATTTTTCAAATTCAAAGATGCTGGCAGCAAGAATAAGCCGTCTTCTAATAGACGTAAGTACCTGTCTATTTACGCCATTTTTCAGCTTCGTTTGTTTCATTGTTTCTCGGGTCCAAATGCGCGGGTTTATTGCTTAACATCATAAATGTACATCAATTAAGAACGTATTAAAACTCAATGTTTTACTTAATGGCCGTATCAACTTTTTTATGACAAAACCATCGAATCGTTTTTATCGTATAATCATTTGATTCCACGCGACCGAACGAGATGCACGGTTTACGAGCGACTCCGCACCCCACCCAAGAGATTATGTCATCTTAATAAATTAGGGATCCCCACGCCTCGCTACACAAAATATTGTGCTCGCCTGTCCTATAAGACCGCCCAATAGTTTATAGTACAACCAGCGACTAAATTCAAAATAAAGAGTGTATAGTGTGTGAATACCTATATTTTTTATTATGTCTTATCCAAACACATGGTATTTTTTCATTAATTTTTTTCAATTATGTTTAAATAATGTCGGGAAATAGTAGAATAAGACCCGAAACCGCCCGAATGAAAAATTTCTGTTTTATTACCAAAGGGCTACCTTTAGTATAACACTAAGGCCTTCTTTCTCTATATCCGAGTAAAGTTCCGAGTTGGCTGGCCAGTGAGTAATACTGATCGGGACGTAAAGGCGTCGAGTAGTTCTTCCCAGTTTCACGAACGAAAACAGAGTTTCGATCATCTACTCAGTGGGTAAAAATTTAGGGTGATTTGTAGCAACGTCAACTGTTCATTTCGTTCGTTCAATAGTCACCCTGACTGCTGTCAGTGACGCCATTGTGGGTTCGTCTTTTATTTTTTTTTAGGTAAGGATTTACCTTTACAAAAAAGGGTATCATCTAATTAAATTAATGTAATGAGGAATGTAATACGAATTTAGATTTCATTGTTTAGTTCAACGGGAAATGTAATAAGTAATACCTATAGGTACCTGAAATATGGTTTTATCTTGACGCAATAATAATAAATAAAACAACACATATTATAATTGAACAAAAACTTTTTAGTAGTCATCATCATCATAATCATCAGCCTGAAGACGTCCACTGCTGAACATAGGCCTCCTCCAAAGAGCACCACTTTGAGCGGCTGCTAGCCTCCAGTATCCATCGGCTTTCCACGGTTCTGAGCGAACTGTTTTACTAATTAAATACAATGATTTCTATATTTATAACTATCTGATATCGAAATAGAAACAGGAATAGTCGATGTTTTTATAGCAGTAGCGTAATCAACAGGGTTAGTATTTTACAGTTCCGTAGATCTCAGTATTTGTGGCATGCAAAGTATAATAATAAATTACAAACACATGCGAGATTGCAACAAGTTTTGCTATAGTCGTCGGTTAACCGTACTAATCGGCAGCTGATGTGTCCTGTAAGTAGCAGCCTGATTTACGGGTCGGCTAGCGCTACTCAGACATTCTGAAATTCGTTACTGCAGTTACAAGTGACATTACGTGGTGGCTAGCCAACTCGGAACTTTACTCGAATATAGAGAACGAAGGCCTAAAGCTAATTATTTCAAAGATGTAACCATTATAGCAACCCTCCTACATTTATGCTTTCTCTTTTACCTATTAAAATTAAGATACTCGAACATTCAAAGAGATTTAAGTGTTTACCTACTAATAAAATTTAACTTGTTTATTTAAACTTTTTCTTTGTTTCTTGACAAATGGTCTAGTGTAAGGTACTCAAAAGCTAATCGTTTTATAAAAAAGCAATTTATCTTAAATGTTAGAAATGGAAACACTGAATTCTAGATTTTACTTTGGAGGATTGGGATTAATTTCACCCAAATGTATATTTTATAAGGGGATTCTAATGGATTTAGTTAACTTATGTTGTGTATGTTTACTTTCCCGCCAAAAAGCCCGATACTTAATGGGCTGGCAACTTTTTTGCTCGAACAGCTTTTATTTCACCCGAAGTTTACGATCACGCTACAATATTTTACGACTCATGACTGTATCGCAATGAGTTGCATCGGTTTTATAATACTTTAATTTCACCGCCAGAAAACCATAAAAATATGCAAATGGCGTATAAAAGTCGGAGGCGGCAGTAAAACGCGTTAATCCGAGAGGCAGATAGCGGTGACGATAAAATGTTGACAAATGTTTGGTTAATCAATGGTGCGAGAATGTAGATTAATTCTAATCATAATGCTTAACATACTTTGTACAACGTGATCAACAGCTAAAAGACGTTCACTACTGGACACTGGACAATCTGGACATAGGTCACTTTTACTTTTACTTATACTTTTACTAGGTGGTAGGACTTTTCAGGACAAAGTTCGTCTAGGTAGATACCACCGCTTTGGCAGTTATTCTGCCGCCTAAAAGTAGTGTGCAAGCATTACTGTGTTCCGGCATAGTGTAATGTTCTGGTTTGAAGGAAATTGTAGCTAGTGGAATTACTGGGAAAATGAAACTTTATGACCTGATTGCACCGTTTAGTAATCTGATTACTAGACTGTGATGTTCAGGATGACGTGCGCAGTGCAGTGTCACGCGAAACTTACCAACTGTTATGGGTGGCCGTGTCGCTTAACATCAGGTGAACGACTAGCTCGTCACGTCATTCGTTCTCATAAAAAAAAACTGAACGACTATTGCTTCTTGCACACAACGATTCCCCGCGGTTTCGAGCAGCACAACACCTCTATGTTATAGTCATTGTTGACGGGCCCGATAGCTCAGTCGGTAGTATCCCTGCCTTCTGAACTGAGGGCCGTGGGTTCGATTCCTACCCAGGACAAACATTTGTGTGATGAACGTAGATGTTTGTTCTGCCTTTGAGTGTTATATTGTATTCTATGTATGTATTTACAAACAAAAAAGTATATAAGTATTGTATCAGTTATCTGGTTCCCATAGTACAAGCTAAGCTTAGTTTGGGGCTAGATGGCACTGTGTGAAATGTCCACACATATTTATTTATTTATTTATTTATTTTAATCCTACAAAAATTAGAAAAATGAAAAGGGTTATACTCCCATCATACTTATCCGTATTTGACAATGTTCAGATAAAAAAGACAACCCCTGGACATTGAACATTCCTACTTTCTATTTATGTAGGGAAGTCGTCAGCTCTGCTAGTGTCAAAATTTTGAAGACCACCTGAATGCTTTTACGACTAATGTATTTTGAAGCCCAACAGTCCCGAAGCATACTAGCGTTCAGTTGATGCCACTTTTATAGCGGTCACGCATCCAAGTAATGACCGCAGCGAGCGTTTCTTAAGCTTTGCCGATCGGTTAAAATCGAATACTCGATACATTGGTATGAGCGCTACTCCCTGGTAACGTAACGTAATAACTGAAAACAAAACTCAGTACTTATGCATGATGCAGTAGGTAAGTGCCTACCTACGGACTATTACTTATGGTATCCTTCACCATCACCTATTTAAAAAATGGTGCCTAAGTTGCCTTACCCAACTTCAAGATGCTGTCGACATAAACTAAAAAAACTTTGAGGTCTTTGAGATAATTATATCTCCGAACTCCGAAATAAAAAACTACCCAGACTAGAGTTCTTGAAACAATGTCAATGTGATAGCAAGACAAGACTTGATGTTGTGGCTTCATACTGATATCTTACTAAAAGGGAAAAAAGTAGTACGGTCTTTTTTGCACCTACGGCATTTCTGTGTTTTATAGTTTTAAGCAGACGCAGAGAGATGTCAGCGAAGTTAGTATTTAATCTGGAGATTTCCATATTGAATCACAGGTTTAAAATTTTAAGCAATGGCATCGTTGCTTCTTGGGATAGGTGTCTGGAACCTACGTTGATATCGGTGTAGTTCTGTGTGCAAATATTTCATTCTGATCCAATCTGTTTAGCTGACACACAAACAAGCAAGCATACATACAACAAATAAACAACAAGGGGTAAGGATAATTCTATGATGAAAGCTTGCAGCTTGACTTTGACTTGGACATGAATCCGCCGCTTAGAAACAAAAGCTTCGAATAAATACAATTAGCAAGCCAACGACGTAGTAATTCCGGAACAAATTACTTGAATACACGATAAAATTCCAAGATGGCGTCACGACGATAAACAGCTCTCAACACGACGCGCATCACTCACATTGTAAGACAACTCAATGTACCTGAGAGATGAACTCGTAAAGTTAGCAATTAGTAGAGTGGTTAATCTGGGAGACACACAGATGACCAGAGTGGCGTTGGCGGCTTGGCGAGTCCGGTTTGTTTAGATTCTAGAAGTTTGTCAGAAGTAGTAGTAGAGACGGAAGACGCAGCGTAGGCCAGTGACGATCTGGTCAAAAACGTGGAAGCTGTTGGATGCAGGAGGCAAGCAGCCGCACAAAGACAGACTCCTTGAGCAGCATAAAGCAGCATAAAATTCGTCTCATTCTGAAAATTCATTTTTAAGTATTTATTTACCCACACCGTGACGTAACATATACCGACATTTTGAGATGAAATATGAAAAATGTAAGTAAGAAGTAAAGAAAAATAATACATTTTAAACAATATTACCTACCTACATCTTTACGTATACAACAAGAAACACAAGCTAAGTAGAGGATACGAGCGAGAAATACAAAAACAAGAATGGACAAAAAATAAAGGACATTGTCAAACTTTTAGATCAATTTCATTTCCAAGATGTAAGAAAAAAAATCCGCTTCGTCCAGGTGAGAAGCGTATATTTTTCTTGCTCTGTGTAGTCAGTTGGCCATCCCGCAACTCCGTGTGTAAAAGTCCTTGTGTCCATCCCCCATATAAATAAGCGAGGAATAGGTACTAAACAAGGACAGGAATTTCTCTCCGGTCATCAGCTAACATAAGCTAATGAATATAGGCTCTCTTAGATAGCGGATCGAGTTGTGGGAAGTTTCTTTTACAATTTAAACATAGAATAACTACTATTCTATAAGACTTTAATGTCTTGGACTCACTTCACTGATGTGACTTTTCATTTTAATTTTCCTTCTTGTTAACTTTTGTTTACTTAACTGTAATGACATTAGCTAGAGTTTGATTGGGTAAGATTTAACACATCATTAGCTTGAAGCCGTCCACAGCTGAACATAGGCCTCCCGCAAAGAGCGCCACTTTGAGCGGCTGCTTGCCTCTTGCATCCATCGGCTCCCCTCGGTTCTGACTAGGTCGACACTTAAATAATTAGAAATTTAAAGAGATGTGATACATGCCGTACTTTTTTACATTCTCAGCTTACTGCATCTTTTACTTTAAAAAAATCAAATATTAAACGGCAATATTATATCACTACTTATCATACCTAATATCACGTGAATGATGAAGAGCTACTTATATAGAACTTGGAAGACAACTATATTGCGCAAGTCTGGAGTTCAGAGGTTGCAGCAAATTATACTTCCAAAAACCACTTCCGCTTCCTCTTTCCACAGACAGAAAGACATCCGGTATTAGATTTAGCAGTTCTAAAACTCTTGTCTTCCTGCACGAAGTATAGACAGACAGACACACTGTCTCCAGGAAGCACCTATAAGGTAAGATGTGTGAACGCACTGCAAGGGCGGATGCGTTTTCTACTAAGGATGACAGAATTACCACTCCAACAGCAGTCTGTCTAAAGCCTGCCAACTAGGCCGTTATTGATGCATTGTTTTGTCTCTAATTATACCATCATATACCCATTTATGAGTTCGTCCGTCTGTCTGTCTCCACTGTGTCCGGTGTCGAATTCGAGAAATAGTTTCTAAGAAGTATTTAAGTGTAACTTGTATATAAAATCGGACTGTTTTGAATATGAATGAGTTGTTCTTTGAAGCGGTAAATAAACATATTGTTCTATATGACCTGGATGTGAATTCTATTAATATGGATTGCGGTGATGATGAACCGATCAAGAGCAGGAAATTAGATGAATATAAAGCGGATAATAAAGAAGACGGTGGTCAACGATTTCGTTTAAATTAAAATGATGGAAGTGCGTTCAAGAAGCAGATGTTAATTTCACGCCCAGCTGCCTGACAATTAGATATTATGCATTACTACACAAGACATGTAGAGGTTTATTTACCTTGTGGCCTGGGAAAATAGGTGAAAAGTGACTTTTTTTTACTGGAAACATCCATGTGTACACTGTTCATATTTCATGTGCCAAAAAAAATCCATAATTTATGAGTTTTATGTAAACTACTTCGTTATATCGTGTTAATTGATCACTTTCCTAAACCTAATTTTTCTTTGTCAAGTCTTTTTGAATTTACTACTGTTAATTTTGTCATTGTTTTCCTAGGTTATGTTGTCATCCCTTTAGTGCTTCTATATGCATATCATCCAGGACTTCCGTCCTGTCAATCTTCAAGGTTCTGCCGGCTACAATTAACAGTATCTATTTATCTATACTTCTTTTCATCACGTCATAATTCCATTGTCAATTGGCCTACCGCGTCGCCTCCATATAAATTCCAGCTAAATATATTCGCAGACCGTAGCAATCAACGCGTATGTATATGCGTGGTGACGCCTCGATTACCATATTTATCGTGCAAAACGATTCTTGGAACATTTTCGTGTACCATATGTTTGTTTCTATTTAAATAACGTCCTTAAGGTGCCCTACCTATGTGAAAAAGAATACGATTAATTTCATTTCCAATCTACTGCATATTTTACTTTGGGAATATATTTCTCTTCATTTTTAATAGTACTTACGGGACCTTTACCGTGATTAGAATCATTTCTGAGAGTTCTCGATATTTCAGCACAGTTACGTTACATGCACCACGTTCACACGTAGATTTATCATATTTCTCTTTCCCGTCTTTCTTTTTCTCTTTTTTCATCACATAACTTAAGAGTAAAAACGTTATGTATTTTGGAAAGGGTGTGTTATGTTTGTTTTAACTAACATTCAAGGCTATTGACTACTACTAATCTGTTACTACAGTTATTTGTATCTAAGACGAGTTAGGTAATCGCTTGCATCACTGATTGTTCCAACACAAAACATATACTTATACAATACGAGTTGACACATCGTCTGATACGTGTTTGTAAACATAAGGACTATTCTACTGGAATACTAGTCGTAAACCTAAGAAATTGTAATAATGGATACAAAAGAAATATCTTTCAGTTGACATCATTTTACATTGCCTTATTTCTCACGATTGGATTGTTTTAATACAATTCAATGATGCCAAGGTAATAGTCTAATAACAAGGGGCCTTTATAGGATAAGCATTCAGCACTATAGTTAATATAATACCTAATACTTATAAATTTAACTAGTAATTGGACATTTGAAAGAAGTTGATGAGACTTGGACGAATTAACCATTAATTCGTCCTAGTGATGGATGACTTGTCTTGGACACTTCAGTGTCGACGAACGACCATGGTCGACGATATAATTACAGCGTCAAAAGGTACTGCAATCAAATTAAACTGACAATTTACAAAGCCTATTTACGTCAAAAAGTAACCTTGCTATTATAGAATATAGGTTGGTTGGTACTCATTTTAAGCTTGATAAAGATTATGTAATTCTGTCGCATACCAAATCCTTAACTAAACATAATAGGACACTTCCAAAATTATTGCAGTCCTTATTTCCATCAATATAAGAGAGACAGCAAAACCTTAGAGCTTTAAAAATCGTTTTAGTTTTAGAATTATTAGAATTTAATACAACGAAATACACACCATCATCTTAGAAATTAACATCGTCAACAACCCCTTCGGACATAGTTGTGCCTGTCCCGAAAGTAGCAACCTTAAGCTTCAATAACTTACCTTTTACTCTAACATAAAGTTTATACAAAATTAATTAATTCTGCAACGACAACTAAAAGCACATCTGACAAAGCAAAAGTACAAAGGTCCTACAAACGGAGAGTAGCCAAAGCCAGAGGTAGCAAAACTGAGGAAACTACCGTTGCCATGGTAACGAGTCCAAAACTAACACAATCTCTACTCTATGCATACGGTTAACCACAATAATAGCACCGAACTACGCAAATATTGGGGGCTATTACTGGTTCTCGAATTAAAGTCGTCTCCAACTAGGTATTCGTAAACTTGTAATAAAACAATGAACAAGTGTTGTGTTGTAGTGATTGTGATGTTAAAAAATAAGGTTAACGTAAATGACTGGTGATTCAAATTTGTCTGAGCCAAATATTTAGTATTTATTTATTTATAACACGGCAACACGCACGCATACACGCATACACTTTACTCACACATACTCACGCATTCAAAATCCTACCCCGCACCCCCGCTCCTACCACCAACGGTCAACATACAAAAAAAAGAAGCTCGTAAGACACCGCGCGCGCGACACCTTTATCCGATATACCGGAGGCGTTAGGGTCGATCAGCTGATTGGCCCAAAATCCTCGCAAGGAACTCAAAATTTGAAGAAAGTGAACTGTGTGAAATTTTCACCTATACGGAAACCAGCGACCGCCCGTAAGTCCCCTCCAAGTTCCATACAAAATTCATTTTAGCGCGATTAAGTCCTGTGCACCGTGTGCACGTAAGCAAATAACTATTTGTGAAAATAAATCTAGTATTGCGAGGTTTCGTAACAAGCAAGTAATTGTTTAGTTTATTTATTTGGTAGTCGTAGTCCCTCAGCATAAAGCAAACCCATCAAAAGTATTCCGTCCGTCCGCCCGTTCGTTTTCGTCCATATTGATGAGGAATCATAGTAGGATCCTCGGTAAGCCACTTTTATAGCAGCAATGAAAAGTTTTCATTGGATCCTTCAACTATAGACACCATGCAGTAGAACTTCACCCGTGTAGGATATACTTCAACTTTCTTACTTCACCCACAGGTTAAGCTAGAGGTATACGTAAAACACCGAATAAAATCGTATAGGTAGATGTTTTCTGATTCAAGATTATGACATGTAATGATAAGTACAAAGGACCTGCAAGCAATGGGTCCAACCTGCCCTAATGATAAGCGTTGAAGTGGCGTTTAATGGGGAAATCTCATACGACGCGATTCTTGCGGTCGTTTCTTCCACGAACCTGCAAGATGTGGAATGATCTTCCTCCAGAGGTTATTCCGCATAACTACAGTATGGGGAGCTTCAAGAAAAGTGTTAAAAGAGTCCTCTCTAAGGGTAGGCAACGCACCGGCAACGCCCTTGGTGTTGCAGATGTCCATAGGCGGCGGTGACCACTTACTATCAGGTGGGCCGCCTGCTTGTTTGTCACTCATTACATAAAAAAAGTATGTGTTCAGCAGTGGACGATTTCCGGCTGTTGCTGATGATAAAAGGACTCAACTGCAAACTTACTATGAATTTATGAAGTCCTGCGGCACCGAATTAGACAATTCTGAGAACCAACAACAGTCTGATGAGAAGAACTCACCATCACAGTATATTGTTAAACTCTTCTAGATATCGGAGTTTTGAGCGCATTTATGTTGTGGTATTTTATTACTGTACAGTATAGTTACAGTACAGGTTAGGGAGCAGTTACTATAAGTTTAGCCACAGTATAGGTTCTAGTCAGTTTTAACTTTAACGCTGGCTTAAGTTTATCACCGTTTTATGGCTCAGCGCGGTCCCAAGTAGATTTAGAATATGATCTTCTGCTGCTGGTGTCTACTTGTCTAAAGGAAGACTTATCTGTATGCGCTGTGCGTCATTACTTACTTGCTTGTTGTAATTTATTTACTTAGGATTGGTACCTCTTTAGATATTTATTTATACTTTAGCACAAAACAATGTACAAGTGGAATTAATGCCATGAAGCTTATCTACCAGTCAACCTGGATATGAAGACATGATAAATCTCTAACACGAAAGTTAATTGTTTTTCTCTAATTTGTGCATGAATACAAGGCCAGAGTGAAACTACCCGCTTACCAAAGCAAGCACCATTCAATATCTTAGGATATTGTGGAACAAAATTATTCATACTATTTGGACTTCGGATTTTTTTTTTTTTATATTCGTCTGCCTTGTGTAATACACTGAATAGTGTTCAAGTCAAGGAAGTGTGCTGTTAATCTCGAAAAGGTTTTGAACGCGCATCCATCTGTCAAACCAAATCTAGTATCGTATTGTTTTAAAAATTACAACAAACGTTCTCTTCGTCATCACCTCAGCTAGCTGAGGTCTTACTCTGTAGGGTTTATCCAGAATCCAGGGTTCGTCCCGGGCCCGATTTTTGAACCTACTGTTTCTGTTGCTTTTAGCTGTCTTGCGCAGCTCTATCTTGCTTGCCGCAGGGTGCCCCCATAATAATTATATAGGGCGAATTCTGTGGGTGTCCTAAATTATGTCTGGCGATTCGCGGTCTCCCTCTAAAACAAGTAAGCGTATACTTACCCTGATGGTTATCGGCTCTTTGCCAGAATATTATAATGACCACTTCAGCTTCCCGATTCGCTGAGAATTGAGAAAGTTGGTAAAGTGATCACATAATGATGTGATGATCATGATAGTATGGTGAACGTATCTTTTCAATGTTTCTAGACAATTTACTCCACTATAAGTAACTATGTTGTACCCATAGTACAAGCTATGATTAGTTTGGGGCTAGATGGCGCTGTGTACAAATGTCAAAACATATTTACTTAAAAAAAAAACTATGCAAATACTGTCCCTAACCAAAATAAAACTCCTGCAAAGCGCGTTTCATGGTGGTTATAAAATGTTTTCATTGGCATATTGGCAACCTACAAGTTAGATGCACGATTTAAATTTCTTAAGGAAAACTCAACGGAAAACATGGTGTAGGAATCCAAGGATTATAAAATGAGAGGTAACCACGATTTTGCCAACTTACCAATGTAACGTTGAATTTATTATTATTGTTCAGTGAGACATTTTGGCACGTGAAATCAATGAGAGAAGAGATGCGTCAAACTCAATGGCGGCTGTGAAGTGCGCTGCAAGGCTCCCCACGCTGCGCACACCGCTTACCTCTTCCCGCGCAGCGTTTCACAGTCGCCATTATGTTTGGCGCGGACTCTACCATACTATTATGTTAGTTTAAACTTTAAGTAAATGCATTCAAGTAAGTAAGTAAATAACGGAATAGTCAGAGCATAAAAAATGACACTGAAATCGCCCAACTTAAACTGATCTGACAACTACAATAACCTTAACTAGGAAATTGTTAAAAGCGCAATGAAGCACGGCTCAATTTACACTGGCTAATATCATTCCAAACAACCATTCTACCATTTTATTATCGTTTAACATGGTTACTTCACTTCAAGTTAGAAAAAACTTAACCATTTATCATTGTTAGAAGGCGGATCGTCACGGGCCATTAACACCAAGTACAATTCTGAACCCTATCGCGTAGAATTAAGGTTGAAACTGAGGAGGTTGTAAATGTGGTTTGTGCCAGCGTAATGTAGCTGCGCAAATGGGAGGGGTCTGCCTTGACAAGTATTAATGACTAGCATAGATGGCAGTCCCTTATTACGGTATTACGGATGGGCTAGCAGCGCTGCTGACGCGCGTCTGCCGCACAACTGCTGTCAATTTTCATACAATTTTGACAGCAGCGCGTCAGCAACGCTGCTAGCTCCTTCGTAATAGGGGGGCTGGTCTTACAAGCCGGATGTATGTACGGAATGTAATTTTATGTAGAAGTGTTTGGATAGTGCGGGCGTTATTAGGCTTATCTTTTTCGGTTTGGTAGAACAATAATGATTTAGTTTGCAAGTCCGTATACAGAAGTTATTGAGTTAGAAGCGCCTGTGGATTCCCGTAATTTTCTCACGATCTCAGTTTTCCGGGGAAAAAATTAATAAGTACTTAGTTACCTATTAATTTTACATAATTATATACAGGATGTAATTTAATTCATTAGCATAAATTGAGCCCATTTTAGTACATCATTTATAGATGATTATTAAAGTAAATGAAATATTGGGTATATTCGATGAAATGAAATAATTTTTATTGAAAATTATGAAGATTGCCGCGGCGCCTAACGCAGTTGGCACGGAGGGTTTTGATACATTTAAACGTTTTTATACCTTGTATGTACTAATTAAAGCAGTAATTCATTATTTTAATTAAATTTTGTATTATAACTTTTGATTAAGTAAGTTATTCCATCTTTTGGAGTTATTATTATTACCAAACCAATGTGTTAGAATTCAAAAATTTTGGTCCACATGTGACCGGTATCAGGAGTACGTACCTAGTTTCAAAGGATGCTAATGAATTCAATTACACCCTGTATATATATGTATATATATATATATATATATATATATAAATCCCCACATCGAACCCCGTGGCGTGAATTTATTTAAATTGGATTCGTTTTCTGGTATCAGTTGGGTTGGATGGTAGCTACCCGCATTATAAACTCGTGGAGTAAATATCTCATCCATATCTAACTCCCTCTCTCTTGTTATTATTATCTTTTTATTCTAATTCTAAAGTTTTAGTTTACTATAAAGTTTAAGCCCTGCAAGTAGCAATAGGCACGTGTCCTGTTATTAAAAATTAACAAGTTAATATTTTTTTTCATAAAGTAGGTTAAAACTTAATGCAATAAATGAAAGAATTAGTAAAATCGGTAAATGAATCACGGAGTTATAAGCATTTAAACTTCATCGCCTATCCCTTCCTCGCAGAACAGAGCATCCCCTACAGTTACTATGTAGCTGTGGGATATGACGTCACATACCAAAAAGATTGTATGTAAATCTACCACAGCTTAGTAATGAGGTACTGTGCAAGTGGAAGAAGTGACGTCACTGCGCGTTTGAGTTGTCTCTTTCTATTCCTGTATTTTAAATGCTTGTAACTTTGTCATTTTTTGAGATATTTAATTTTTGTTTTCACGACTGTTTATGTTTTAAGGAATCTTATAAATTCGTGCAATAAAAAAATAGCATGACACAAGCCTATTATACATTGCAAGTAGGTAGGTAATTCCTGTATTTTCATGTATGATTGTGCCAATACTCAGTATTGCCCTAACTATTGCTATACTTGCACAATTCTAATAGGTACACTTTGACATTTCGAGGGATACCAAGCTAGAGATTTTCTCCCTAAATATTGAGGTAAAAGGGGAATGGGGGTTCTTAGGGGATTAATATTTTTGAGGGTTTTTTAGGTGGTGAAGTCAGGATGAATTTCCTATACTAAAAAAGAATCATACTATCGCACTAATATTATAAAAGCGAAGGTTGTGTGTGCTTGTTTGTGCCCTATTCACGCTACGAATTTGGATGTTTGAAATAGAGATATCTTGTACACTGGACTAACACAGAATACTTTTGAACCAAGGGAGACACCGGGTGGCACAGCAAGTAAATGCATATAATTCGGTATTTGTAATGGTGGCAGCATAAAAAAGTGTCTGTTGATAACCTACATTTGCGTCTTAGATGTAGTTAAAAAAAATAAGAAAAATATCAGCTGTTCCATACATTTCATCAAGATAAATGGTCGTTTTTTTATAAAACAACTGATCATTTTTGCCAAGATTGCATAACGTTCTATGCCGCAGAACAAAAACCTTTTTAACCTAAGTGATGTAAACATAATCAAAGTATGCTAGGAATACATAAAAGCTTAGGGGTTTTTAGGGGGTTCTAGGGGTTTTAAGTTATCTAGGGAGAACATTCTTTAGGAGCTGGCAGCACTTTTTTTCGAAATTTGTGTTGCGACTATAACACATCCGATTAATCGGTGAAATTGTAGAATAAGGTAATTAATCGAATCAAATCTTTGGGCGCGAATAATTAAGTGAGATAATCTTGTGTAGTTCGCGAATGATCTACTTCGAAAGTGTGATCATAATATTAATAATGATATTCTTGACTTTTTTGTAAAAATTTCGGTACAAACAAATTTTCCTCGCCAAAGCAATTCGCTGATATTTCTTTCTTTGGTGGCTACTGCAATTTAGTTTTAAACACTGATATTATAAATACATAATCTCTATTTTTTTAAACACCATCTGACAGATGATTAACAATGATTATTATTGTGCAACTTAAACTTCTTTTTAATATATGGCTCCTGCGGGGCCACAACTTCGTCAATTTCGCGTGGGTAGAGTAGAATATATTAAATATCTTAGGTCTGGTAATGCATGATTTTGACAGAGATGTGCATTTCGGCAGTTTTATAGACAATCGAATAATTATTAATGTTTGCGACGATGATGATGATGATTTTTCAAGTAATATAAATAGTAGTGAATCTGATTAAATGACTATTCTCGAACCCAGTATATTATTTATTTAAAATATATATATGCATTCAGAGGTCTATATACTCGTTCCACACTACACAAAGGTTAATTGGAAGAAAATGCTACTTAGCATTAAGTTCGCCTATGTACTTGATTTACTCTTGTGCAATAAAGCATTTTCTATCTATCTATCTATCTATCTATCTATCTATCTATCTATCTATCTATATACCTAACACTTAAACATAAGTCGAATATACCCAATATGGTACTTAGTTAATACCTAACCTTTCGATGCATACATTTCATGCCGATATAATTCATTATAAGTATTACAATCATTCGTTCTCTTACTGAGGTCATATGAAAAAACGAAACGATTACTAAATAAATATGTAGAATCAGTATCGATTTCTCATTAAAATCGGGTTTATCCGATAGCGATTATTTCGTTCACATCCCTAGACCAGTTAAACTGACAGTGTCAATCACTAATCATGTCAACTTCATACTGCACTTCTTATTTTTGTTAAACTGTAGTTATTTGCAATAAAACACTGTGGTGCTGTGCTATCAAGTAAACAACTGAATTGCTACCTTGTCAACATTGCGTGGCAGGCGGCAGCATTATCACACAAATCACACATAATATGTAATAAGTAGTGGGTTACTACGTACTACGTAGGTAGCATTGTCTACTTTATACACAAAATGTCATTTTGTTGAAACAAGATAATGTATTTATAGTTATTTGTGTGTCTGTCTACAAATAGTGGAAATAAGGTTTAGAATAAATTACCTAGGTGTGTGGGATTTCACCTAAAGCTCTCCTATGGGAGATAAAATCTTGTCAATCAGTCACATAACGTCGGAAGGTTATTAGGGTTACGTACCCAAAGGGTTAAGCGGACCCTATTAATAAGGCTCCGCTGCTGTCTGTCTGTCCGTCCGTTTGTCCGTCAGGCTGTATTTCATGAACCGTGATAGTTGGACAGTTGAAATTATCACAGATGATGTATTTCTGTTGCCGCTATAACAACAAAGTATTAAAAAACAATAAAATAAACATCTAAGGGGCTCCCATACAACAAATGGGGCTTTTTTGCACGTTTTTATAGATAATGGTGCGGAATCCTTCTTGCGCGACTCCGACTTGCACTTGGCCAGTTTTTATAACACTACCGCAATTACCGTAACTTGACTTGCAGTAAAGTGTTGCACCACTCAATAAGTAGCTGTAACAAACAAATTGAATGTGCTGGCAGCAGTTTTACTGCAAAATGAATGGCAGCTGATCATCTTCTGAGGAAATAAATCGCCCCTAATAAGACACTGTTCGCATCTTTACAGGTACAATAATAAAATTTTATTCTACACGAAGATAATATAAACGTAGCTAAACTATTGTAAAAATACGTGAATCTTGATGGTACGTTCAAACTCATTATGCATTTTTATAGCAACAATAACGGCCCTCGTGACGGTATTAACGTTATTTTCATTCTTTCTTTTATCACCCTCGGACGCCATCTTGGATTTTTTAGTCACGCCTCCTTGTTAGGTATTTTACGAACTGTCATTTACACGTGTTATAAACAAATATGAAAATTTTCGTGAAATAGGTATAAGAGTTTTGGCGGGAACGCTGAAAAGTTCACGTCGTTGCATTGTATTATTTTTCAAAACTTTTGCTTTTTTCAGCATTAATGTTTAAAATTGGTGGCGTTTTACGCATTAAGTGCTGAATTACGAGCATAAGTGAGGGCAAGTGATATAATGTAGTGTAACTTGATTTTTCGTGTTGCTTCCAAAACTCCATAGAAGCTTCTAGTAAAGTTGCCACCACTTTGCTGGAGCATGACTTAAGACTGGACTTTGACTACCTGACTTAGATGGACTATGACTATGACTAGGACATGACTTTGCGTGAAATATATTATAACACGATGAAAATATAATACTTGACACTGGCTAAATACACTATGTGTGGACCCAAAATATAAGAAAAAAAAGGGTATAATGGGAAACTATAAGTTTGTTGCGTACTTAGACCTTGTTTAATTCTATTTGTAAGTATTTAAAATGAATCTACGCTTATTAACGAGCTGGCGGAAAGTAATTCTTATTACCGCGGGGTCTCCTTTCTCTATCTAATCGATTTCGATTCTTTATCAGAATCACGAGCTGACTCCACAACTCCCACTAACTTTATTTTCAATGCTTTCCAAAGGGAACTTTAATCTCAGCCACCGATTCTTAACAATGGCGGCATCTATAAATCACAACTGACGCAGATCGACCGGTAGGCCTAGCACGAAATATTTACGCGCGCGTAAGTGTAACGTTAACGTAAGGCGGTTGTATAGGATTTGATCTGCCCCCCTATTACTGATCCACTCTAATCCTGACCTACGCATCTCGAGTGCCGTATTAGACACAATAAACCCAATGTGCGGCGTCCGGTGCGATATCGCCACAAGGGCCCATTGAGAACAATCCCCTTACTTTGTCCCGGTCATTAATATACAACATATATTATACATAAGTTATATTTATAATGTCCGCCGGGTGGACGTGACTTAGCGCAGACTTGCGCAGGAAGTGCTCGAGCCGGTCGCCGATAAGGATAGTGTAAACAAAGCCTAATTACGTACAGGGGCTTAGTGTGAAGCTGTGGCGATAAGTCATGCAGCTGTGCAGACAGCTTGGAACCTTACGCATTCCTCCGACTGAATTGTACAAGGACTTGTAGACTGTTTGTTTGTACATGGTACGATACTGCATCACGTTGACTTAGACTGAGGACTTGTCAATGATCAAAAATTTTGTGATGATCATCCAAAACGCGAGCGTTTGTTTGTGTTGTCGAACAGTCTGCACTTGCAGGGTCTTCCAATTTTGTCTTGAGTATTCCACTGCCCATTCTAATATTATCTAAATAGTTCATTTCCTAGAAGGTGTGTCAATGAATGTTATAGAATAATAGGTATTAATAATGTGCAATATTAGCATTAACACCCCGATTACCACCACACCACACTCTACACCACATTTTTGGTGTGTTCAGCAGACCACCATTTACTCTAGCCAGCATTCATCCTTCAGCACAATCTGCCAAAAAGCTTCTCGAAGGTCGAGTCATGTTTATAAGATTTCTTTGTTGCTAGACTTTGGCTGCTATCAGCGAAGGTGCTGCAGGGATGAGAGCTATAAATATAGATGCGATATAGTATTCGTCTATGTACAATGCACAAAAAAAATTTGCTTGCTAGTACATAGTAGGTAGGTATATTCACAGCCAGTGCACATGTAGATAACGTTTTATCAGTTCCTGTAGCTCGGTCGTGTATTGTGACTTCTCTAAACTTTCCAGATAGCGGAATACGTGCCTCAAGAAGCTATTTCGCTACATTGTGAGCATAATTAACTGACTGAATTATGGACGCCATGAAAATGCAGTAAACCCACTGTAATGTCGGTCACAAGGACACGTTGCAGACGACAAGCTGCTAAACTGTGTTTATTGGGCCATTACTTGGACAATAGGTGACGAAAATACTTTTGAGTGGCATGGTGCAGTGTTCCATGGGTTAGGTGCACACAAAGGAATAGCTGAAAGGGCAAGGGCATAGTAGGCATGGTTTTATCTATAACTATCTCGGCAATGGCAGAGACGGTAGATCCTATGTAGGTAGAGTAAAACAAACTCAATGGTGGCTGTGAAGTGTGGGCTTCCCGTGCATATGTCATTTTAGCTACTGCGCGGTGTTTTGTGCCCACTTCAAAGCCGCCGTTGAGTTTGAATCGCACTCTGCCCATATAAAAATGTGGTGGTCAAGTAATAATGTATAACTAATCTGTCCAATGAGGTTAGGTCTTAGTCTCTGCCCTGTAATTTCACCAGCTACAGTGCCTTCAAACTGCAACATAGTAGTAGCAAGTAAGTAGTTGACGTACAGCGCCCTACAAACCGTAACATCTGATCGTCTGATTTTTCGGTTATAGACCTTTTCACAAGTAGTGTAGAGTCGGTGAACAAGGCACTTTCCCCTAAAAACGAATGTGATGCACGGCATACACTCGTCGATTTGTAAATGTTATAATTTACTTAAGTTACTTTAGTTTCGTGTTAGGCTATTGCATGAACGTTTACTTTTATAACTAGTTGTGGAGGCTTTTAATCGGCTCTCTATGTTTGTTTTGATGCTTAATTTGTTATGTTAGCTGTAAGCCCCCCTAATAAAATAAAATAAAACATAGCTGTGTAAAGTTGGCGTCCGAATAACTAGAAAAGCTGGTCTAACTATAAAATCGGACAACTATTCAATGTTTGTGCATTCGACCATAACATTATCTAATACACCTATATACCTACTTATACTCATTAAACGAGAAAGTAACCCAAAGAGAACATTTACGAACCAACCGTACTTACTAACTTCTCTTCGTCTTACTACAAATACCCATCGTTTTATTGTTATTACAGCAGTTAGACATCAAAGTTAAATCAGAAAACTGCCTAGAACCTGTAATCATGTTGTAAAACTCATAAAATTACTTATGATTTTATTACTACGGGATGGGAAGCCTTGATATGCTCAATACTACATACCACATCGGCAATAAAAGTACTATTGGAGTGTATAGTTTTATAATCTTTCCGTAGAAATAATTGCGTTAGATAAAATAAAATACTGTTATGGCATAGCAACAGGATTTTTCTACCTTGTAGTTATTACATTCATAGATTTTATCACGTTCTCTTTAAACTACGTTAAATGATGTAGTGAGCCTAGAACTGTTATCGTATATTCTTGATACTTTAATAATGTGTCGTAGCTTTCCAATAAAACAATAAATTAAAGACCAAAGCTTTCGTTGAATGGTTTTACCCAAAACGCGTCTGGCCTTCTTTCCGTCTCTTCCATGCGCAAATAAATGTAAAATTAATTTCCAAAAATAAGAACATTAAATATCACGGGTATTAAATACCCTATTAAGCACGTAGTAGGTAGATACTAAGTATAGTTACTAAGAGGTAGGTAGAGTAGGTTTATGATTTTCCGAAAACGTGGATAGGGCAGGTGTCATACCAATAGTAACCAAACTACACTAATCCATAAAAATTGTATGTACGCGTAAAGCAAACAACCACGAAGGCTCACGAAGCGTGGTGACAGCCCTGCCATTCCCCCATTGCCAACTACGTGAACGGAAATCAGTACACGAGCTTGCAAGCTTACGTAGGCGTTAGAGAAAAAAAAAGTGGTTCTATATTCAAAGTTTGCTCGTCGACCAATAGCGCGCGCGGTAGGCGTGTCTCCGCTCCTCGATTGGCTCGCCGCTTGCAGCGGCTGATGAATCGCACGATTATAACGCGTTATTGCTGAGGTAACGGTATAACGTTTTTCTCGAAACGTCACACGGTGAAGCAATGTTTCTGGCGTAACTTGCAAATGACATAATATATTTGTGATGATTTAAGAAGTGTGTGATGACGTCGGACGCTAATGAGGTGGTTGAACCGGCTTGGTATAAAGCATCGGTCACACCAGCAGCTCGTGTAAGCTAGAGACACCCAATGCTTTTTTTCATATCTAGCTGTCCTATTTTCTGATGACGATATAAATCATCGCTCGCACAACACATTGGAATTCTACACATCATTGTCTATCTATATTAAATGGTAATTATACTAAGGATACAAAGTTGTGTCCCTTATAACATCAATGGTAGGTAGGTACTAGTTAATAGATACTACTGACATAATGGCTCAAAATGATATTGGTATTGGTCACGCACGTCTGCGAGTAAAATAACTTAGAGCTCGTATTTATGACGTGTCTTTACCCTTTGTGTGCGCAGTAGCAAAAATTAGCTGTGTGCAGACTTTACCTGCATTGGATTTTTCTGTTAGGAATAACAAAATAACCTACATTTGTAAATATTTTAAATTAGTATTGTGTTAAAGTACGGTTTAAAAATAAATTACTTACAAGATATAAATAATGTTAATTTGGTTAATGATATAATAACTTACAACCTGAGCCGCTGATTAAAGGTAGATAAGGTAATATAATTAGTATAATTACCTATACTTCTTTATAACCCCTGTTTTAAGATGATTTTATACAATAACAATACCTACATATCTTCGCAATCGCTTGTGAATTACTATTATAACAGCTTTTTAAAGCAGGGATTAGTGCTAAAATTGATTATTACTACTATTAACTTACCGGCGTCCGTTTTGACACGAAATAAAGATTCGGCCACACCGGTGCATCAAGTGGCGTCAGTGAAGCGTCAAAATCGGCCATTCGGTACCCATCGCTACCCGTGTTCGTAGACGGCTGCGCTGCGATCGCTGTGGGCAGCGATGGTTGGGTACGAATAGTTTCGTGTACCTCACGCTGTCGCTTCTCAATTATTTATTACATGCAATAAAAAAGGTAAGCGTAGGACCAGCCAGGCGTGCAACCACGAGGTTATTTTGTCGTTGCAGTATCTTCTGTTGAAACGTAGAATCTAATAAAAATTAGACCTTTCAGCACAAGATAATGCGAAGTTAAAAAAAAAACCGGCCAAGTGCGAGTCGGATTTTCGGACGAAGGATTCCGTAACATCTATAAAAACGAATAACAAAATTACGTTTGTTATAATAATGGGAGCCCCTTAAATATTTATTTTATTCTAGTTTTTAGTAGTTGTTGTTATTATAGCGGCAGCAGACATACATCATCTGTGAAAATTTCAACTGCCTTATTACACGGCTCATCAGATGACAAATGACCTGGCCTGGTGACAAATTAATGAACACACAGACAGACAGACGGACGGACAGCGGAGCCTTAGTAGCCGTTTTACCCTTTGGGTACGAAACACTAACTAGCATGGACGGTATTTGTTTTATACCACTTGACAAGTAACATGTATGAATAAAGGGACATAAAACGGGGAAGACGATTTTGTCTGCCGTCCGTGCTAACCCAGGAGTAAACTGAATGATAGCTCGTTTCCTCTGCGCGATCAAAGAATCAGTCAATCAGTAGATATCAATGGTCATAACTCACCCAACGAGTTATTTGCGCGTCGCTTCGTGACATTCAGTTTGTATAAAAGGTTCCAGATATATCAAACTGAAAAAAAATAAAAAAAATATGTGCAGTGTGTATATTGTGTTGTCCACGACAAACGTCTACACGCAAATAGAAATAAGGGAGTGTAGCACAAATCTCAATATTTTTAAGTAGACCTTACGTTTTCCTACGGATTGGTACTACTTAGGTCTCTTCAGTCACTACAAATTTTGATTTCTGACACAACACTAACTGAACTTTACTTTAGAGTTTGCCCACAGTAACTGCATTAAATATCTTCTGTACTTACCACAAAGAAGTAACAAAACGAAACCTTTTCCATTGGCACATTTAAGACTTATCGGTGTCATTTCTTCTATGTAAAGAAATTATGTCTACAATGTTAGCTATTTCATAAACAGCCTATCACACACAATGTCTTCCATAGGGGCTACATAGCATTGAAATAGACCCTCATGTCTAGAAACCCATAAAACCAGAGCCCATTGTTTTTGTTAACGGACAGGAAAGCAGAAAACATTAAAAGATAATATATCGTAGTATACTTTGTAGCGATGGGAAAGTGGGGCACTTTTCTCAGCATACAATGTAATGTAGGTAGGTATGTTAGTTCGGGACACCTGTTAAAAATATAGATAGTTTATTATTTTAATTCACGAAGACCATGAAAGAAGCCCCATCATAGATCTATATATCAGGATATGCCCGAAGGAACATTTTATTTACACAAAATGGTGTGGGGAAAAGTCAGCGCCATCTCTTAGATTACTCAGGAACTACGATGAGTTGGGAAATTAAACGCTGCCATTATGTCCGTCAATGTATGTTTACAATGATTATCCCAAATATAAATTCGATTATTTTCGTACAAAACGGACTGTAATATTGAAAATATTGACTTACTTGTGGTAAGAAACTTTGTATTTCTTTTTATTGCACTTTAGAGTGTAGTTTGTGCAACCCTTCACAACACAACTTGGCATATTTTCTTTGAGACACACGACCGATATCTTCTCACTTCCAACACAGACTGGGCGCTAGTGGATGTCAATCTGTGAACTTGACTCCCTCTTTGAAGCGACGGTTTAATCTGTCATTAGGCCTGTCCTTATATATATATGTCTATGAGCCCCATATAATATTTTGAATTATCAGGCACTCATTAAATTATCCAATACCACATCAACCGATGAGGAAGAAAGGTTCTCGAGTAGCAACCACGAACTGGAAGGCGCAGCGTAGGCCAACCGCCGTAGTTGGATTGACGATCTAGTGAAAAGCGCGTGGATGCAGAAAGGGAGCAGCCGCTCAGTGTGGTGCTCTTTGGGGCAAACCTATGTTCAGCAGTGGACGTCTTCAGGCTGTTGATGATGATGATGATGATGGGAATAAAATCATCCAGAATACATCTATCAGAGCTCGCTTGAGTGCAAGGTATTCTTGCCATTTCCTATGCTTGAGTTCAGGGTTTGCATATACCTTAGAAAGAACACAAATAAATTATATCACACATGCTAGATAAAGTTGGAGCAAAGCAGACTCACATAGTATTTATATTTCCGTGAATTTTACGTGATTATTGAATACGCCGAGGTCCTCCCGATGTCTTCCTACACTACTATAAAATCGAGTGCAAGCTCCGCACATTAACTAGAAAAGTCATTACTAATCTATAAAAACGAACAAACTAAATCACGTTTGTTGAATGGGAGCCCCCTTATACTATAGGATTTTATTCTGATTTTTAGTAGGTATTTGTTGTTATGGCGGCAAAAAAAAAACTGAAAAGACTAATAACATACATCAGCGGCGGCAGAAATACATCATCTGTGATAGTTTCAAGTGTCTAACTATCATGGTTCAAGAGTGGACCACAGACCTAGAATTCGTTACTGGACAGACAGACAGACGAACAGCGGAGCCTTAGAAGTAGTGATCGCTTTACCCTTTGGGTACGAAACTCTAAATAAAAACTTTACCTACGTATAAGCCGAATTTTTGAAACAAAGGCCGAGTCCCTAGTTTTCGACAGTGGCGAGGCAAGATGAGGAAAGGTGCCGCATTGCGCCAACTGGCACGTTTTATAGCCACTTTACGACTATAGCTTTCCAATGCGCTACTGTGACAACGACTGGAATTACTTCATTAGCTTCCAGAACGTTCCGTTGTTTATTAGTTTTGAGGTGTGCAGTCATTAATAGTGTTAAATCTAGGAGTGCTTTTATGATTGTTTACTGCTATTACTGTATCATACTATATCATATCATTAAAAAGGGTTTATCCTGGCTGAATGACTAGCTTAATAACTGATTGACTGACTGATGATAGGTGGTCTGACTGACTGATTGGTGGACTGACTGACTGATTGACAGACTGATAGAAAACGTACAGCCCTAACCGCTGGACGTACAAAAGATATGGAGCTTGCCTTCTTTTATATGGGGTAGTAAAGGCTTTAGAAAATTCCACCCCATGGGTCACAACTCTGAAGAGTACCCACTTATCGGCATTGTTCATGATCAAATCATTGACCACTATAAGACCCTAAATACTTACTCATAAATATTCTCTAGCGACCTCTAATTATACAAATTTACCTGTCTAGTTAGTCGCTAAGGCACGGTGAACCTTGACTGCAATCTAAACTCCCCATAAAATCTAAACGACCGATGCGTTATAAACAGCATGAGGCTAGACTTAACTAAACATAACTTGCAAATACTGAACTCATCATCATATATCATAACTATAAACCTATAATATAGAGTTCTACTTACGTTACCTTCTATAATATTATAAACTTATTATTAAGTTATGTTCTGTTGTGGTCATTAAAATTTCTAATGCGGTCTTCTATCATCATGGTCGAACTCATGTGATCGTGCTTGCAACTTGCAACACTGCGCCGAAATATCGGCAACTCGAAACAAAAAAAATTACATAGTTATAGTCCCGTTTCCTCAAAATTATATCTCTTTCAACAGTGCATTGCGCGATTACTACTCTACGCGTTTTTATGATTCAAGACTGGTCACGAGATCTTCCTGAAAGCTTCCTGGCGGAAAATAGAATAGGAACACCCTATTTTCCGCAAGGAAGGTCCGATCCGATTGTCGTCTGTCGTATTTTCGCCTCAACTAGCATAAGTATGTGCCAACGATCCACCGCGTCAGACATCATTCCACACCATAGCACTTTCCACACTCGATACAGGCGTAAGCGTGACGAACTGTCCTGTTTCCAACTGTTTTCAAATATGTTTTACGCTGTCTTCAAGTCTTTACGGCTGCCTCACAAAGGGAAGACCCCTCGTAAAACGAAAGTGTGCTATGGCTGGCCTTCTGACTCCAGCATTACGGTGCTTTATGGTACGGTGCCGTCTGTACTAATCCTTGTTTATGGTTAGTGCCGATTGTTGTATGGACGATTCTTGTCATTGTTATGGCAGTTCTAGGTGAGTGTTGGTTTTGAAATCTTTGGAAGGTTGGGAAGGCGGTTGGCTTTAATGTGTGTCATAGATGCTAATGTTTCACTGTAATGGTTCCCCTGTTAGCAGGGGATCCGTACTTTTCCCATAATCTCGTGTGGACAGTGGACACGTCTAAAATGTAATTGATCAGCAAGCATCTTTCATTCTTGGATAATCAAGCGGGGAACAGCCGCCGGCGGGTGAAAATAAGCCATATTTTTAATTAGACATACATTGCACCACTATATTATGACAATCCACTAGGGAAATCAATCTATTCCCCTTATAACTAAAAATTTACTTTAATATACGTCTTAATATTCCCCATGTTAATGAGTTAAGAAGTGGTCCAGATGATATCTAGCTCATTCAACTAATTAATATTAATTGGGATCCCTTTATCATAATTTATTGGTGATAAATAATTACTGTTATTATGTCAATCGGCTCCCAGTTCTAATCGTTATGGTGAAATCAATATTCTTGATTTATTGATTGTGTAAATGAAAGCATTGGTTTAATATTCAGGTGTTGATAATGGTGCAATATTTTATACAGTTATAAGATGTCTTAGGGATGGCCATGGCTGACTCCTGAAATACAGTGATTATTAGTTCATTCCCAACCTAGACGAAAAGTTTCGAATCAATATCTTCATTCTACTTCGAGAGCGGATTTGATTTCGAAGGGGAGTAAAAACAAACCCGTGCGGATTGAACTTCGGAGAATTCGTCGGCTTTTCCCGAAATAATGGTTATAATAGAAGCGTTTGCAGAGAATGTTGTGCATATTAGTACAAAAACTGAATCCCAATGCTTGAAATCTTAGTTAATTCTATCCATTAGCAAAACCGTACTATTTTCAATGATTCATTTGTTGTTTTATCAACAAACTTAATAAAATTTCATCTAAACGCTATTTTAGATTATCGAAATATGAAACACAGCTGACTTCGTTAAGTACAACCAGCTGGTAAAGTTAATGTTTTATTTTTTTAATCGCATATTTGATTGATGTGTAGGTACTTAGTGAATTAATTATTAATTATTAATAAATTGACCATTAAATAAACATCATTATTTTAGGAGGCAGTAAAAATATTATAAAATGTATGAACTCAAAACCTTCTTTTAAAACAAAAATTAAAAATAACATAGGGGCGTGTTGGTTTCAAGCGCGATTTAAAATATTTATTCAAATCATCTCAACTCTTCACCTGCTGTTTATTATTTACTTACTTAAGTATAAAAGGCGCTGTGTGAAATGTCCACTCATATTTATTATTATTTATTATTTAAAAAAAACTCATAATACAGTAGAATTCTAAGAGAAATAATGTCTGGCACTGTGTGACAAAATAAATAAGCAGTGTACGGAAACGATTCCGCCAGCTTTTTCTGTCGGGATCGATTCGAAGAAAAATCAGCTGGAGTGTCAAATTGCGCTGTTAAACGATCTCGAATTCGGGTTTGGGAATCGCTGCAAAGCAATTCGACACAGAGACGCTCCCGTATTCGAACGGAAAAGCATTCGGAATAAGGGTGCAGGAGTCTATGGATTCACTACATAAATTGCTGTAACCATATTTGTGTCAATAAATAAATTTGTATTTGTATTTATGTTAAAACAAAGAACTAGATAACGTTAGCAGTTATCAACGGTAAACAAATTTTAAAACATAATTTTGCCCTATATGCCAGTTTAAGTTAAATTCTAGCGAATCCTGGCGCGACCCTATCTCGCCCCATCCCGGCGGCGGACGGATCACGGGTGGGTTTCAGTTAGTGGGTTCGAGTCCCACATACCATCTGTCCTGCCATCCTCATCACCCCCGTGGTGGCAGGGAAGTGCGAGGGCATTTCGTACATTAAACCACTTTCTTAAAAGTGGTAAAAAAATTCGGCAGTTCTTCTAAGACCATCGCTGCCGCCATGCAGTAGTGTGCAAGCGCAAGCACTATAAGTGTGTTCTGGTTTTAAAGGGAATTGTAGCTAGTGAATTTTGTCTCTGATCTCGTAGCCAAGACTGTGCTTGTCTCAGTAGACGTGCGCATGCGCAGTGCAGTGCTATGCAGACTTGTTAATGTAGTAACAGTTCTGAGTGGCACTGCAAGTGAACGACTATATCCACGTCTTACCTGATGCATAAGGTGTTCTTAGAATGGATTTCAATCAACACTTTCCCCGCATTGTTTAGGTTCCCATCGTTATAGAATCAAACACTTAAACACTTATCGCATTGCTTAGCCTCTGAAGTACCGAGACGTAAATAAACATTCGGTTCTGTTGACACTGGCCAATTGGAACTGATTAACTGTGTTTAATTCCTAAGGTGAATATTAATATAAAAATATTTTACACAGCTTATGCTTAGTTCTGAGGATAAGTAAGTTGAAATGGCAATGGGCAGGCCACATCGCTCGTAGAACTGACGACCGATGAGGCAGAAAGGTTCTCGAGTCGCGACCACGAACCGGAAGACGCAGTGTAGGCCGGCCCTACACTAGGTGGACCGACTATCTGGTTAAAGCCACGGGGAGCCAATGGATGCAGGAGGCGAGCAGCCGCTCAAAGTGGCGCTCCCTGAGGGAAGCCTATGTTCAGCAGTGGACGTCTTCAGGCTGTTAATGATGATGATGATAAACACTGCTTTTATTACTACAGCAGGATTGTCACAGGATAACAAGACTTATTACGTACCTAGCAGAGTAGCCTCTTAGTCTGCGAACGAGACTTTGAATTTGCAGCAGCCTATTATGATAATATTTGGCAGAGGCATTGGGTTCTCAATTCTTAACAAGTATTTCAAATACGAGCAAAATTGGTCAAGAGGTTGTCAAGATATAAGTTGTTACACGCCGGCCATATGAGCTAGATGTCTTTTGTGGTACGCCGCAAGGAATTCGCAGAGCATTGATAGATTTCTTATCAGCAAGCCCAAATTTGGGCAAACTGTAATTTGCAAGAATTGTATTCTATATTAACTACGTTATATTAATTTATTTTTCATATTCATTTATATGGTGAGGTGTGTAAAATTGTGAACAAGTTCATTCGTATTTGCTCTTGTACGTATTACCTACAAGACCTACCTACCTACGTATTACCTATTGTTAATAATTGTTTTGCACCGCCGTTTATTCTCTCTACTGATACTGTCCATCCAAAGGTTGTCTGGAAGAGATCGCTGTCAGCGATAAGACCGCCCATTGTTGCACTAGTACGTAAATTTTATTGTATTCCTATTTGAATGTTTATTTGTGAAACAATAAAGAGTGCTCTATCTATCTATCTACCTATAAGATGTACATTTTTATAAAAGTGGTATACTTTTGTTAGTGTTTATAAAGTAGGTTCTTAATGTATTGTTAGTATTTTTATTAGTGTGTCTATTTTTAGTTTAGTTGCAAAATAATATGCTAGATAAGTAGTTAAGTACCAATAGTTTAAGGCCTTGAGTGGGCGAATTGGGCAACTGTAATGCCCACCCAAAGGCATGTTATGTTAAATAAATAAATAAATAAATAAATAAGGCTGTGAGGTCTGAGTTCGGGACGTGCCTAAAGTAGGTACATCATGGAGCGTGTTTGGAAACCGTTTGTGCTCGCATGGTCTGCCGTTCGCAGAACTACTACTGTATTCTGTCACGACATCCTGGCCTACCCAATTCCGCAGTTGCTATAAAAATCTCGCAATTCTATGAAACATCAGCTGAACATGCTCTCCTTCTTTCCAGCGGTTTCCCTCGAAACGCTTGTGGAGAACTGTCATAAGCTGCTCGAGAAGTTCCACTACTCCTGGGAGATGATGCCGCTGGTGCTGGTCATCCTCAACTACGCCGGGAGCGACCTCGACGAGGCGTCCCGGAAGATTGATGAAGGTACGTGGAGTCTGACGCTGAGGCAAATGTTCACTGCAAATGTTTATGTTTTCATGTGGGTAGGTAATGTATTGAAGCTTTGAAGTGGCAGTGTCGTCCTTAAAAAAATAATCTTACTTTTAAAATTAATGAATAATCGGCTATAATTGTGTAACTTATAACATTATAACATGTGTTCAAACACGACTCTGATATTCTAAGAAAGGCGAAAATTAAATTAACCTCTTGTTTTTAGTTTTTCGTTTAACAATTGCATAAAATCAATAGTACTTATTAATCTTTTTTTTGTCAATAAAATTAGCAATTACCATAAATAAAAAACATGTTGATTTAAAACAATAACTAATTATACTAATTATTATTATAAACATTTTTGTAATGAGTTAGTGAATATACGAATGCGTTTATGATTATTTAGAAAGCGTTTGATAAAATACATAAAACATGATTTAATTAAATCATGCTACAAATATAACAATTATATAAATCTTAATCAAAATCTAGAGTACTAGCTTTTTTTATTATTAGGTATGGTACTTGTGTATTTTCAATTGCTAGAGTTAGCCATCTGTACACAATTTTAATCAATACGTAAACTCTTAAGCTGAAAACCAAAATGCGTACATAAGGTTGCTAACAGAAATAGCAATGTTTGTTTGTGTATATTGGACGACACTTCTATTTAATTTACTTTGATGCATTGCCTAATTTTTTGTTTTTGATATGTTTACATTTGGATTTTTAAAATAAAAATGTGTTAGTATTGATTTTGGGAAAAATACTTTTTCTTTTTTTACTTATTTCTTATTTAAGGCTCATTTATTTTTTAAAGAAGATCGTATTCTATGTTCACGGCACGTATTTCAAAAATATATCCGTTAACAAAGAATGTTTAATTAGACAGTAAATAATGACGTTGATACTCTGTGGCATTTGTCGGATTTTTCATATTAATATTCGAGAATTACGTGAGTAAATTTTTGTTTATTCATTTAAATATTGAATTAATCAAAAACAGTTAATGACTATTGAAGAAAAACAGGTAGTTATTTTGATGTAATGACATAATAGCCACTCAAATAGGTCAAAACCTTAAATTTCGTTCTCTATATGCGATTAAAGTTACGATTACCTAGCCAGTGAGTTGAGTAATTTAATATTTCAATTTTATTACGTGAGGAACAAAGCGTGTTGCTCTTCCTTGTACATACTTACATAATGTTACCGAAGTTCCTATAACTTTATGTGAAATGTTAATGCGGATAGATTTATTTAATACTGCGCATATAATCGTATCTTTCATCACAACGACGGATTAAGATAAGCGCACTTAATAGCTTCTGCCGCCCAACCGCAGTATCAACGTCAGTTATTTTACTTACTATGTATCCAATGCCATTGCGAATTTAGAAGTAAATATGTGTTTTGCTTGTTTGTGTAAGTACATTAGAAACTAAACTAGTTAAAAAAAACACTGATGAATTCATTGATGACTGTTATTTAAAGAAATGACACCCATATTAATAGTCGCTACAATACCATTAAACATAAAAAAAATTGACCTGAAATGATGAGTTGTTCAATATTCATGATACAACCCGCTGACCGGTTCAATCAAAAGATATTGTAGTCCATGAGAAACTTAAGGCTGCTACATACGCGGAACGGAACCACTATTTCGCTCATCCATTGTGTCATTTTAAAAGATATGAATTAACTGAATTTATTATTATTATTATTATTTGTTATTGACGGGCTCGATAGCTCAGTTGCTACTAACCCTGCCTTCTGAATTGAGGGCTGTGGGTGTTATTATTTTGTGTGTTATTAATTTATTACGAAAAATCTGGATAAACCAAGTTATCATTGAATAATATTATAAATTTTCAAGAAACATATCATATGAATAGGTGGTAGGAGGTGTCTCGAGCTTGCTATTTAGCTACAGTACATTCCGTGCTGCAGTACGGCGCAGAATTGTGGGGGCAAGCTGCTGAATGGCAGCGTGCCTTTCGTATGCAGAAACGCGCCGAAAGAGCCATAGCACGAGTGACACAAGACACCTCCGCGAGACCGTATTTCAAAGAACTCGGTATTTAAACTTTGTTAGTAAATGTTCTCTGCCACTTTTTGATACCTGCCTTTGTACGTCACCTTTTGATTAGAAAACTACAGCATTTACATGGTTGTTTTACTATTTATCTTTTAATTCTCTTTATCAATATTTACAAGATATAATAGCCGTTACTTCCAAAGTCTGCTGCGAGGGCCGTAACCCTAACAAACTTTGCCTGTTATTATTATCCTCCAAGTCGCCGTGTTCGTGAGGAATAATTTCAAAATGTATAAAAAGCAGAACAAACTTATAGGAGTATCGCACACTTTGGCCAAGTCAAGCAAACTGACCCATGTCATGGGCCCAACGGTATATAACAAACTGCCAAACGAGATCACCGCAGCTCCTAGCCTAGCATCGTTCAAAACCAAGTTAAAGCGCTGGCTGATCGAGAAGACCTTCTATAGTATTGAACAATTTATGAAAATTAAATAAATCATTTCGATTCTGAAATTATTATATTTTTATTATTGTAATTATTACTGAAATATTTTTATTTTTTTTACATGTAAATTGGATTTATGAATAAATTACTATTGACTATTGACTATTAATATTATTACATGACAACATACTAGGTTATCTAGATTTTTCGTAAATAAATTGATTTTTAATGTCTGAAGAAATTAAATAACTGATAAAATGACCCAATGCGCGAGCGAGATAGTGATTCCGCGAATATAGCCTTAACATGACCGTTGACCACGCTTGGTCCCAGTATTTTCATTGCCTAGTTCCATGATGTAATTAATATAGCCGCAGTGAGAAATGATCCAAGCTGGACCTAAGATAAACTAAAAAGAGAAATAACTCTTATTATGTACGATGTGACATAGAATCAGGATATAAGAAGAATCCTAGCACTAGTTTTCAATAGTCTATTTTCTACAAGACGAACTAAAAATGTAAGAAAATTCACAAAAAAGTCCAAAATTATTTCTCAAATGATGATATTACAAATATGATTATTTCCCAAACAAGCAAAAGATTGAATTTTGAATGTGTAGAAATAATTGCTTTAATATATTTCTTTAAAATTATTAAATTTTGGTAGCATGTTGAATATTGTTGGCATGCACTTAATTAAACATGAACGATAACTTTATTTTAGCTAAATTGAGTATATTATTTTTACAACAAGAAGCCTTCGTAGAAAATAAAATGCAACTTCAAGGATAAAATCTATAAAAGGATAATAAACCCAATTTAATAAAAGGGTTTTCTTGAAAATGTGTCTTTGTTCATATTTAGTTTCGTTCATTGACAACATAACTGCTCAACCAAAAAAATACCCAAACTTTGGGACACACGGTTACAAATCATTCACAAGGGTATATTCCACTATGATCCCCTGGGTGATCAAAAGATACTCATTAGTGTATGATTACCTGGGAATATGATCACCCAGGTGATCCTAGTCGACTCGATTCAAATTATCAATCGGTATCCTCAAATCACGCAGTAAAAGTAAATAATAAATGTATCGCCGGCTTGTGTTTTCAGTCCGTGTCAAATTTACAAAAAAAAAAAAAAAAATTAACAACTTTTAACAACTAGTAGATACCCGGTACTCACGAAAAGTTCGAATAACTCGACCGGTGTCAGCCGTCTGGGCAATAAAGATCCTCATCATCCTCTAATTTTGTTGCGCCGTGGGTCCCAATGTAAAACAACCATGGTTTAAGGTTCTGTGATTATTCCTACACCGTTTGCCTTGGCGAGTGTTCAAATTATGCGAGATGTGTTGTCCACAGGGAAGATGATCATCAACGAGTACGCGAGGAAGCACAACCTGAACATCTTCGACGGTCTCGAGCTGAGGAACTCGACACGCCAGTACGGACTTTAATAGTAATAATAGTTTTTACAAAAATAGAATCAAATGGCCCAAAATACACAATCACATTACACTTACCAAAAATATGCAAAATCAAAACTCTTAACAAATAAAAAAGGTAATCATAACCGCAATTAAAAATATAGATATATATAGATTTAAATTGAAAAAAAAAACCTATAAGTTACTAATAAAAACATACTAAAAAAACAATTGAGCTATTCAGTTATAAAATAGCTTTCAAATTACCGATGCGAATTCAAAAATAAATGACATAGGGTAAGAGATACGACATATCGTGCTTGAGATGGTGAATTCGATGCGTGATTCAACACCAATAATGATTGTAAGTCGATTATAGATAAAATAATGTTTCGATTAACCTTTTTCTGATGATTGACGTCACGTTAAAGTTGATTTAGGAATTTCAATACTGAAAAGTGACTGTTTCAGTAAAAAAAAAACTCGGCACATTTTCATTATTTTTCATAAGTTGTACAAAGAAATATTTTTTAAGTTTCGATATCGCATTGCAGATGAATTCTAATTTACATAACATTAATAAACATTTTAATGTGTCACATTCGAGTTTGCCATTCACAACTACTTTGAATATAAAATATATTTAATTTTTTTTATAATTTTACATAGAACAAGAATTACAAACAATTTTTAGGCACAGCCAACCTCATACACTAACATACAAAGGCCAATTCAAAAACGTACCTGCAGTTTATTAGAATACATTATAACATCAAGGTATCGATATCAGAAACATCGACGTTTCGTCCCATCCCTACACTGAAACGCAACAATGTCGAGACTCGGGAGGCTTTCCCAGGCGCCAAATCGTCTGTCACGAAGTCACGACACAGACGGGCGCGACACAATGAGAGCTTTCTTGCGGGACCACTGACTGACTACTTACTGATTTTTATTTTATTAGTGTCACTATTGATTTATTATACGAAACTGAATTTGCAACTTTATACCTACTTGTATAAAATAATAATAGAAAAGACAGTTTTCACATTACTTTACACAATAATAACATTACAAAGCGAAGGTACTACAGTCATATTGAATATAAATACCCACGCGAAAGTTGCTGCCGGCTACCTATAACTAGGTAATTCAGTTAAAATATTCGCTACACAATTAATTAATGAATCATTTGACTAATTGTATTAAAGTAAACAAAACACAATAGAGTCAATTTCAAACCGGAAGCTTGCATTGAACTTATAACCCTTTGTTGAACGCAATTCTTTAAATTGAATTCTTTAAAAAACTTTTAATTCGCTGTCACAATAACCGCCATGCCGTAATTACACTTTAATGAAATAATTGCGATTATTTTATTAATTCAATTACAGTTAAAACATTTGGTCGTTGTTACGGCCTCCGAATTATGGGCGAATTAAATATTGCGGGTCCTACTTATAGTGCCAGTGACACAAAGAAATTGATAATAATATAATAATATTTAAGATTTTGTAATTAATATTATATTAGTCTAGCAAACCATGAGTCGATGTTACTGTTGCTTTTTAGAGACTTAATAATAAACAAATTAATCAACTATAAATCTACATTTATTGCAACATTATTATCTAAATAAGCAAACAAGTAAATTACTGATAGAATTTACTATGCATGACCCTCAAAAACAACCCTTGCTACCAAACTCGAAGTAAAAAGTGTTGTGTAAATGTTATTCCATGGTTTATTATTTTGATCGGTTTATTTTCAATTTTTCATTCTTTGGGTTAGTTCTTTCAACGGTTTTTATTATCTATAATTTTTTATGGACTTTGAGTCGTCCCAACCAGCGATGGCAATTAATGCTATTTTGCGTAAATTTCATAAACATGCTAATTCACGAGTATTAGCATGCTTATTGCTATTGCTATGCTATTTGCTAAAATGAAATCAAATGGAAATAAAAAATGAAATTAAAACGGAAATGAAAATGGAAATGAAAAAATTAAATTCAAAATGAACTAAATTAATTGAAATGAAATTTCATATTTCACAGAATTTCGCAACCACATTTCATTTGCGAAATGCTAATTGAGTTTTCACATGCTAAAAATTATTGTGAATGCTAATTAATCCATTACTACCCACTATTATGTCAGCCCCATAGTACTTAGTCACCGATGTAATCACAGAAAAAAAGTCTTAAACGTGAAAATCATAATAATGTAAACCTTATGAATTTAGTCCAATTTATGTAGGTGTAGATACAAAATCACAGGATTAACATGGGTAATTAAAAAGAACTATGAGGCTTGGGCGTAATTTTAACAGCACATAAATTAAGCAAGTCTATACTCCATTCAATTCATTGTGCTGTCACTATCAAAAGCACTCATTGTCGAAATGAAACAAAGAAAAAATACGGGCGGCCATTACAGGATCAAAGGATGTATAAAAATTTTAAATTGACAGCTCATGATTTTACTGGGTAATAAAACCACGTATATTTGATCTATAAGAAAGTAATAATTTGCAAAAAAATAATCTGAAACAAATACGAAACATTTTTTATAAATTCATATGAGAGCATTATTTTTTAGTGGTGGCAACTTTACTAGAAGCTACTATGGAGTTTTTGAAACAACACTGGAAAAAGCAAAAGTTTTGAAAAATAATACAATGCGACGACGTGAACTTATCCGCGTTCTCGCCAAAACTCAACGTAATAAGTTAACACATATAAAATCTATACGTTAAACTACGGGTTCAAACAAGCAATAAAACAAATAATATATTATAGACCTTAAAATTTAAACAACCAGTGGAATTTCTTTTTTTATCGATACCTATACCT
Organism: Ennomos erosarius; assembly: GCA_963580505.1. Taxonomy (NCBI): domain Eukaryota; kingdom Metazoa; phylum Arthropoda; class Insecta; order Lepidoptera; family Geometridae; genus Ennomos; species Ennomos erosarius. Next base: position 9,232,647 of record OY756996.1, read on the forward strand.
TAAGTGTGGTTAACACTTTAAAATCATTCCCATAAGCGATAAAACGTTTCAAGTAACTAATTTAAATTTGTAATTTTGTTGCAAATTCAGTTTCACAAGCAATCAACACTTCACACACTCCAAACACACAGCAAAATTGTTACACAAATCAATGAAAGTGGCCAATTCAACATTATTAATCGAAACTACACTAACCAGTCGTGATTTCCACTTTGCAGTGACCGGACGAAGGTGGCCAAAATCGAAATATAAATGTGACCTTCGAATCTCGATCCGCCCTAGTGTTGTGCCAGTGTTTGTGTTATCGATATTCGAAGTTATTTTATTTTTATTTTCTTTCTCCGTAGGAAAATGCTGGAAATTAATAATATTAGTGGTGTACTATCGTCGTCGATGAAGTTGTTTTGCGAATGATACAATGTTTTACAAGTGACGTGTGTTGTGTGGACGCTTGCTGTGCGTTGTAGTGTGTTGCGAATGCCGATGGACTATCATGTTTTTCTACTTCATTGGATATATTGGTGAGTCTTAGTTGTATAAGTTTAAATTGAATATTGAAATTCAATAAAAGGAAACATTTGAATGGTAACTTTTATTAAGTTTCGATATTTATCTCAAACACAAGAATGCTTTTCAAGTTACCGCCCATAATACCGCAACTTAATAAACACAAAAACTTAAAACCAAAAACAGGACTGCCGGTATTACCATACGAGTGCCGGGAGCTGGACTTCGACGTTACGTATAATTAATATTGCTATAAAATAAACACAAGTACTTCAAATTATACTTTTTACACACATAAAGATAGTTACGATTGAAAAGCCTTCATGTGTTTCACCCTATGTTCCGCACATGTTTACTACCACTCGCATAACTAGCATTTTATGTTACTGTCTTCACATAAAATAAAATGCTACTTATGAAATAACACATTTTGCGATGAGATGGTACAATTTTACGACCTATATCGTGGAATGTACCTGATTACGAACTCCAGTTTGACACTATAATAGTAGGTATAGACGTTGTAACTTGCAAGCTTAAATTGTAACTGCATAATTTATCCGGAGTTCTATCAACGGAATATTGATTATGGGTTTTACGATACAAATAGGTATCCCAATAAACGTTGGATATTAAATTACTCATAAATCTTATAATGAATTACTGTCAAGTCGTCTATACTATTCGGTTCTATATTATAACTTTACTCGGTGCGTATTACGAGTTGCAAGAGTTGATCCTGAAAAACTTCTTGCGTTGTTGAGTGTAACGGTTTCACGTATACCAACAGATTAGAGCTTTTCAAAAGAATAAAATCCGTCCACTTTCTTTGTTTACAGTTCGAAAACAAGAATCCTGAAAATTCCTGATCCTTTCCTACCCAATCCTGTAAAATAGAGCTTGAAGAATGTTACCAGTACCAGGCCAATTTCACCAACATATTTATTTAAAACATTAATAAAACAGCTCTTATGAAACCTTACATTTTTGTCACTTTATTCATTTGTAATTAGATACAACATAGGTTATAAGTTATGAATTCATCCTTTTATCGACATCAAGCTAAATATGCCCATCACTATTTTTGACTAAAAAAATTGTTGCATGTAGTTCGTCAAAGGTGAAGATGTACAAGCGCTGAAAAAAACAAAAGAACTACTAAGAAGTACTTCAGAGTTATGTAGTTTCTTATTTTTTTATCTCATCTACATCATAATCTTGAGTAAAAGGTGATGGATAAGTTTTGATCATAAGATCACTTGTCAAGGTAGCTTGAGTATAGTGTCCTGGCTAAAGGGACAGATGAATGCGGGTTCAAATCCCGTTCATAATTTAAATTTTACAAGCAATCTGTTGATTACGCTAAGCAGGCGATGCTGCTATAAAAATCATAGATCTTCAATCTTACTTGTATCTACGGAACTTCGATTGTCGATAAACGTTACATCGAAGGCGAATTCAAGAAATTGTCGCGTTATTGTTTAGCAAATAGCGCGCGACTTTACCAAAACCAGAGGAGGTCTTCTGCATTAAACTATAGCAATTTTTATACTTAAAACGAATAAAGACCTATTATTCCTATTAAAACAAATAAACACATAGCAACACTTGCAAAATTAATTCCACATTCAACTGCTGATAATCGCAGCACAACTATAAATGCATTTTAACTACTGGCAAGTTTATAATATTTTATTCGTTGCCCCCGAGACCTGCGCCATAACGCCAGCCGCTTAAGGTTTTATAAACCACAATTAGGGATTGTAAAAATGTTAAATGAAATCCTGTAATAGCCGACGCTGTAAAAACCCTTTTTTTAATGAGACGTGAAACTATATTATGTTTAGTTATAACCGCATTACTATAGTTCCAAGAATTACTTATATTTATATTTGCAATTTAGCTTTTAGATCGTTCGTTATATTCGATAGCTAATTTACAGATATTATGTTAAATTGAAAATGTTTAAGTAAAATGACATGTCTTTTGTAAACCAGTTTGTAGTTAAATTATTATGTCGCCATTATGGTGATACTCGTTAATAGAGTGTGAATTTCAGCATTTCATTTATGTTAATAAGACCCCATCAAGACCCTGATCAATTTAAATAACATTGCCGTTATAGGCAATACTTTTAGAAGATTAAAATGGATTGTCAAGTTAACAGTTTTTAAAATACGTTGATAAAAAATGTATAAAAAAAAGACAAAGGGACAGCGTCCCTTTATCATCTAAATGTTATAGGCTACTTACGATATACCGAAACCCCCACCGATAAAATGCTTCATCGACTGTACTCTTCGTCGCTGTTCGGTTTTACGAAAACCCCTTTTTACTGCTATTATCTATACTCTATACACAAATAAACACTAGTAGTAGGTACATTAGCCGTTTTGCTTGAAAGTAGGGTCATTACACCTCTGATACTTCGATGATTTTCATCACACATTGAATAAAGTCTTTGACAAGTATCACCTCTATCCACAGAGCACGGAAAAAATACACTTCACACCTAGAGGCGATTTTTTTTCTTGCTCTGTGACTCTATCCATACCATAACATAAAAAATATAATAATATATCCTCGCATAGTTCACGCGTCTACGCATCAAAACATGAGTCAAATTTTCAACGTCATTCGCCTTCTGTGGTTTAATTAACATTTTCAGAAGTTACAAAAAGATCCTACAGCATTAGCGATTCTAAATCTTCATTTTATCTTGGCGGCTGTGACTCCAATGTAATATTAATGGACATACGACATGTTGCTAATCCAGATTATTATAGTTATTCCTGAAGACCGATGAGTTATTGGATTTTGAATCTTAATTTAATTGATATAAAAGTCATCACACAAGACTTCGCCGCAAAAACGTAACTATGAATCGACATAAATAGGGCAAACTGGCATTCGGTCAAATGCAGTAAAATGTAATGACAGTTTTTGTTTTTGCAAACTGCAAATGCCCTTCAGACATTTTTTAGTGGAAGATTATAATTTCAGACATTACCTATCTTGGGAAAATAACAATTAGATACCATTATATACATTCGGTACTTCGAAATAAGAAATGGTATTATAACTAATTGTTATTCATTACCTAACGAAACGCATTTGAATTTGCCGCTGATTTTTCTCTGATGAATTAAATATCTACCTAACCAATTTGGTGATATTTTTTTAATTCTCATAATAAAGTCAGACCATTGGAAACTTTAGAAGATTAGACTAAGCTTCCATACTAAGATCACCATTGAGAAAACATACCAATACAATCCACGCGTGTGGGCAAAAAGTGTAGTATTTTTATGACCGCAAAAGAAATTACCCGTATCCCGTATATGTTTGAAATGTTACGCTAGATGTGCTGGACATTTTTTGTTTTTTAACACTAGCAACACTGCGGTAGGTTGGTTGAATGGTGGGGTTTTATTGACAGCCAGTGCGAAGTTGGTTTTTGTATGTGGCATGAATGGGATGCCTGCGTTTTATGGCTTTATTATGTGACCTTTATTTTATTAACGTTGAGCCTTGTATCAATAAGAGTGGCAATCAATTCAATATTGAGTTTTGGCAGGAACGCGGAAAAGTTCACGTCCTTGCATTGTATTATTTTACAAAACTTGTGCTTTGTCCAGTGTTAATGTTTAAAATTGGTGGCGTTTGACGCATTAAGTGCTGACTTACGAGCATGAGGGCAAGTGATATAATGTGGTGAAACGTGATTTTTCGTGTTGCTTCCAAAACTCCATAGAAGCTTCTAGTAATGTTGCTACCACTTTGCTGGAGCATGACTTAGACTGGACTAATGACTTCCTGACTTAGACTGGACTATGATTATGACTAGGACATGACTTTTCGTTAAATAATTTATAACACGATGAATTTATAATACTTGACACTGGCGAAATACACTATGTATGAAACCAAAATATAACAAAAAAAAATCAATTCAATAATAAAAATAGGAGCGACACTGGCGGATCAAAAAGTTGATTTTTGAATTCGTTTTTCAAAAATTTAACTACTGCATTTTCTTTCTGGAAAACTTTATTACTGCACAACCGCAGAGAATTGAAACAAATGACGCATCGCACTGTTTTTTTTATCAGCGTGCGCAACACTACACCTGATATTTTTATAAAATAAAAACAAGTATTATCCTTAGTATTAAAACAATCTCAATGAATAAAATAAATCTAAACTGGAAGTGGAAATGATCTGAACATTCTTGCACTGCTTTGTTTTTTAATTACGTTTATCGCGTCTAATTGGGTATAAGTTCTTGCTTGCTAAATTATTATGTCAAATATCGAAATGTGATTGCCTCACGCAGACCAATAGTGGTGACTAAAGTTCAGATAACGTCCAATGTGTATCTAACCACTCTCTTAAAATGCATCAATATAACATGCTAGTTGCGAGTTCGGATACGATTCCCGGAAGGTGTTCCAATATAACAATGATGCTAAAGTATGGTGGTCAGTCGCGATGACATTGAATGAGTGATTCATCAACTCATATGAATGAACTGTTCAGTGTTTCACTTTTGAATCTATGCTCACATCACTATTTATTTTTTTAAAGTTGGCATCCGACCAGTCATGTTGTGAAGTCGTGAATCGAATTAAAAGCCGTGTTATAATAAGTGCATATAGGTATATAATTATATATTGATAATTGGTCAGTCAGTGCGACAAGCTTGACATTGTACCGCGACCTGTGATTCCGAACTCTACTACACGTGTATACATTTTATTTCATTTTATCAGTTTATTACAGTAATTAATTGCGACGGTATCTTCTGACCTCGAGATAAACTGTAGAGCAATCTGCAACAAGCCAAGATATTGTTGTATGCACAGTTGCATGTCGTGCCCGCTTTCAATTACCTACTGAATACTCATTTCCTACTTCCTTCTAGCGATGGCAATTAATGCTATTTTGCGTAAATTTCATAAACATGCTAATTCACGAGTCTTAGCATGCTAATTGCTATTGCTATGCTATTTGCTAAAATGAAATTAAATGGAAATGAAAAATGAAATTAAAATTAATTTTTAAATGTAAATGGAAATGAAAAAATGAAATGAAAAATTATATGAAAAGTGAAATGAAACATGAAATGGAACTTCATCTCTAAAATTAAATTCCAAATGAACTAAATTAATTGAAATGAAATTTCATATTTCACAGAATTTAGCAACCACGTTTCATTTGCGAAATGCTAATTGATATTTCACATGCTAAAAATTAATGCTAATACTAATTAATCCATCACTACTTCCTTCTAGTTTTAGTCTTCTCGTGACCACGGCCAATGAAACTTGGCCGAAACGTCGAGGTAAATAAATAATGTTTTTAGCGCGATTAAGTCCTGTGTGAAACGTAAAACTATGTGTTCAAATCGCGAAAATCTAAGAAATACTACTTTCTTCTAATCGAGCATTATTTTTTTCATTTGTGACATAAAATACCGCGGCTATCCCAAAGAACTACCCACAAATAACAAATTGTTAAAACACAGAGAATATGTTGGTGAAACTTAGGTACATATACCTACTACATACTAGGTGGTAGGACTTTTCTGCTAATTTCGTCTAGGTAGGTAGTTGGGTACCACCGCTTTGGCAGTTATTCTGCCGCCAAGCAGTAGTGTGCAAGCACTACTGTGTTCCGGTTTGAAAGGCATTGTAGCTAGTGAAAGTACTGGGCAAACGAGACTTTATGACCTGATTACACAGTCTAGTTATCTTACTACTAGACTGTGTGATGTCTCAGTATGACGTGGGCAGTGCAGTGTCACGCGAAACTTTTTTATTTTAAAGTTCCAAGTGATACTGCAGCTGTTATGGGCAGCCGTGTCACTTAACATCAGGTTAACGACTAGATCGTCACGTCATTCATTCTCATTCAAAAAATTAAAACAAAAACGTATGTTTGTTGTTTTGCTTAAATTAAAATGTGACCATTTGCGAACGTTCTATACTCTCAATATAGGACTGAATATATATTTTAAATGAAACATTTTACTTATACCACTTTATAATTCATAATTAAAATGAAACTGCACCATTAAAGTTTAGTGCGTTCATAGCCATTTCTTATTCCGGTATCGACATATGCAACAATGTTGCAGAATCTTCCCTCTCGTTCCGGCTAAGCTTTTAACTGGTACTGTAGAAAAGGACAGGGATGCAATTTTACGACTAGATCGCGAATAGCTTCAAGGGCTTAAATTTCATTGCTTATTTTGCTGTGACTAATTTTATGCCAAGAGTGGAGCAGTGTGGGTTCCGAGAATTCTTTAAAACGTCTGTTTTACTGCATATATAACCGCGGGAGCCGATGGATGCAGGAGGCGAGTGGCCGCTCAAGGTGGTGCTCTTTGGGGGAGGCCTATGCTCAGCAGTGGACGTATTTGGGCTGCTAATGATGGTGATAATGATGATGACTGCATATATGCCAGTATTATTATAATAAGTTATCATAAACAATCTAGCTTCGTAAATATTTTATAGTCAATGGGCGGAACGGTGCGGCTGTTTTAATTATTTCGTATTTGAGTCCTTCGGAATTGTTTTAACGGGGCAACAAAGCTAGGGCCGCAGAATAAATAATAGTTTCTTAGCCTAAGAAAAAATTAGCTAATTACCTATATTATATTCTCCAAATTGTTGTAAATGAATACAAAATCCCAGAATAGAACTGTAACAAAGTGTAGACAGAGCAATCGCACAGGTAGTTAATTGGACGCGGCGGACATCTCATCTCATTTATATTCGCAGGCCGGACGGGCGGTCTGTGTGTCAAACGCAATGCCGACACGGATATAGCGATGTTTTAACTGAACTGGAAGTGGCCCACATATTATTTAAAAGCACTGTTTCGGCAGGCTCACTGTGAGCTAGTTCTCATTACAGGTTCACCTAGGGGGCTGATGTTGAGTGACAATCATTATTATTACTGATCAACAGTAAGGCAGAATTTTGTTATTTAGATCAAGATTTTGTAAAAAAATTCGTGCTAGGGCCTATTTACTCTACTAAGGTAGAGTAAATTCCTATGTTTTACTCCACTTACAGGGAGTAAAACAAGGGAAAGGCATTCTCCGCCGCCCGTGCTAGGGATGCAGGAAGGGTGTAGGTGATCGAACCCTTCATACAGGTGAGCCAGACGCATGCCCAGTTTTTGATCATAATCGATGTGGGGATGCCTAACCTTTGCCTCATCTTCTCCCTTTTAATTATTTAGGTACGTCCACAGAATTTGCCTATGGGTACGCCTTTGGATCAAACGCTTTCCTCCGTGATACGAATAAAGAAGTATAAGTTAATAAGCTTATAAGTTTCATTTGTTTTTATGGTTAAGACACGACAACGAAAATTAAAAGACAGGTGAACCTAATCACCTATAACACAATAAATTAAATAATTAAATAAAAAAGCAATTGTATGACTGCTGGTGTCTCTATTAATTTGGCTGAAAACACCATGAATAAAACTTTGTTCCACTATTTAAACAGTTTTCCGAAATGAGTTCCAAAAAGTTTATTTCACCATAACAGAAGCAGACTCGGTCAACTCCACTTTGTAGTAACACGCAAAAGTTAACTTTAACCTGTTGTTTGTGTAACAACTAACTGCGTGTATTGCGGCTTTGGTCCACACGCGAGTTTTCACTTGGGAAGAGAGTTCCGGCCACTTTCCGAGACTATCATTGAAAAGCATCAAAGTTTTTTTAATATAAAGTATGCTTTATTATGATCACTATTTGCCTGATGTTTGGCGATAATGCGGTCGACGACGAAACGACGACGACACGTTGAAAAACAATTTTAATAAAAGGCCTTTTTATTTGCGTGGAGGCATAGATCTATATATCAGGATATGCCCGAAGAAACATTTTATTTACTCAAAATGGTGTGGGGAAAAGTCAGCGCCATCTCTTAGATTACTCAGGAACTACGATGAGTTGGGAAATTAAACGCTGCTATTATGTCCGTCAATGTTTGTTTACAATGATTATCCCAAATATAAATTCGATTATTTTCGTACAAAATGGAGTGTAATATTGAAAATATTGACTTACTTGTGGTAAGAAACTTTGTATTTCTTTTTATTGCACTTTAGAGTGTAGTTTGTGCAACCCTTCACAACTCAACTTGGCATATTTTCTTTGAGACACACGACCGACATCTTCTCACTTCCAACACAGACTGGGCGCTAGTGGATGTCAATCTGTGAACTTGACTCCCTCTCTGAAGCGACGGTTTAATCTGTCATTAGGCCTGTCCTTATATATATGTCTATGCGTGGAGGGCTTTATCGCGTAGCGACCACATCGCATCGCCCTGTTATAAGTTTTTTTTATTAAAAATCACAACATATTAGTTCAATTTAACTGTTATTTGTAGGCAAGCATAAGCATTTAAAACTTGTCAATTTTCTATTATATTTTAATTTTCTTTTTTTATATTAATTGTAGCTGAATTTCGGATGTATCCGGCTTTTCTAATAGTAATCAGTACAACTCTACAAAACTAAAGAGACGCGGTGCTTACCGTTCATTAAGGTGTAAAATTGCGTATTCTGTTCCGGAAAGTTCGGAAAGTGTCCGACCGCAACCCAACCGCATTTCGGGTATTCGGAAAGCAATTGACGAACAAACTGACCGACGACTGGAGTTTTACCCTCGGACAAACTTGAGCGACAACGTGACTTCGCGTAATAATTTTTCCTTCCTTTTCGTCACAGACGTTATAGAACCCTCTATGGAAGGCTATGCAATGACGAAATATGTATATTTGTACCTTTAAATGCAATACATATTCATTAGGGGCCAAGCTCAGGCCCATTTTCTATGTTCCATTACAAGAATCGGTTTCAGTACTTTCAGTCCAATCAAGTTAGGTACCTACAGGTTAGGGTTGTTATAAACACAGACAGCATAAATCATAACAAAAATAATTCAGGCGTGATCTCGCGGAAGTTCAACGTAAATACAAAATTATCTTCTAAGTACCTAGTGTATTTGTGTTAAAGGAGTAAATACGTATTATCACACTTCAGCAGCCGGAAGACTTAGCGGGAACACAGGCCTCTTCCATAAAAACCACCGACCTTGTAATCAATGTTATAGAGATTTGCCATAATCATTACCTTTTAGCAGGATAGCAGTACCAAGGAGAAAGCTAATTCCCTGAATATTCCCCTAGCCGGCTCTCATCGGGCTGTAATCTGATATGTCCTGCGTTGCCGTCGTAATGGGCGCTCAGGTGTATTCGAAGCTTTATCGAGTGCGGTTGTCGGCAAGTTCACCCGTCTTGTTTCTGTTTTGGAGCGGTTAATTGTTATTCATGTTGGTTTAATTTGTTTTCGAACACGTGTTCGAGGGGGACACAGTTAAATCGGCGCGAATCTGAATAAATAACTGCGGAAAAAACACATTGTATTTGCGCGTGCTACGTTCTACGGTCAAAGTATCTTTACGTCTCAATTTTGTGATAGGTACACGCTCTACGCTTTGTGTTCAACTTTCCTGATTTCCCGGACGAATATACTTGATTTTCCGGGATGAAAACAGGCATTATATTGTTCATAGAATTTAGTTAATTTTTGACTAGTTTAAGCACTCTATACGCAACTAGAAGCTCATTCCACATGTTGCAGATAATATGTGGTAGAAATTACCTTGTATAATGATTCGGTTGTGCCCTTCATACAAATCGGGACATGGGTTTACGCTACGCATATAGAGATAGGGATTGGAAAATACAAGCCAAAAGCCTTCAGTTTTATTTACGTTTGGGGGCAATTGAGGCGGACGTCTGACCCCCCTAAATAGGGGGGGACGTGGTAATAAAAATCTGTAAAAATTTTAAAATGCCCCCCATAAAGTTAAGACGATACACGAGCCCGATAGTAAAACCGGTATCTGGGTATGTCCGGATACCGGGATCCTGGAATCCTATCAAAAGTTTTATTGCGCCCGGATCTTTTGTCCTGCTCGCACTAACTCGGGCATAAAGAGATGACGCGAGCGCAGTATTATCTTTTTCAGGAATTCATTGTCGTTGCAAGTTTTATGACTTGCGGAGCTTCGCATATTTTTATTGCGTCCCCGGAATTGAAAAGCTCCTGCAAGCCTTCCACATCTACATTTTAGGATTTCGCTTTTATGATATATACATTTGGTTTTCTAGGACTTTTCCCGATTGGATTCATGTAATTTTTATTATTCTAACATATTAAAATGCTAAGCAAATATCATGCAAAAACAGTTCACTGAACGATTCTCATGTTTTAAATTTAAATTCTGCCAATAACCCTAGACGCGAATCAATTGAATTCCATTTTACATAATTGAATTCAAATATTAAATTCCACCGTACTTACGTTTTGTAATGAAAAATGCTCCTTTACGTGCAATTCGTGAAAACGAACTGTCGTAAAATATTCCCGGTCGTAAAACGTAGTATTCCGGGTTATACGGTTTTACACCAGACGTGGTTCAGCCCTACTATAACTACGGGTAGGGGTTTTCCGTCTATAAAATTAGCTGGATGCAATTTCTAGTCTATTTACTTACTTATTTATACTCTTTTTAAGGTTCCATATTGAAAGAGACATCTTGTAGTCATTATTTCCTAAAAATGAGCTGCAATATCGGTTTGATTATAATGCATTCCACTGTTATGTAGTCCGTGAAGTGTATGCGGAACCCTCGCTTCGTGAGTCCGGCTCGCACTCGTCCGGTTTTTTGTATATCTATTTTAAAGTACGGTCCATGAAAATGGAATTTCTGAAAGTGCATCTACTGTAACTATAAGCAGATGCCTTTGACTATTGTTTAGTGCAGTCTTTAACTACAGAGTTAAAGTAATCCTCCACTGCTCATATTAAGGGGAAAACAAGTTATATCACTAACGATAATCCACCTGACCTGCTAAGTGCTTAGTAGCTAAAATTCATGAAAAATTGCGGGCATTGGCCTTGGTCCACCTGCTGAGTTCACCTGGGTGAATCACGGTCACTTTTTTGTTTAAGAATTGTCAAATGAACTCAAACAACTTTTGGGATATTCTTTTGTACTTACCTATTTCTGTAGTGTCAGCGCATGATTCCAAATCGGTCTATAACATTGAGTAATGTCAATATCATGGTCATCGATTCCTCATCAGCCACTTGTTTCCCGTTGCTGGTATGCCTTCTTTTGGATTGTCCTCATTGGTCTCTCCCACGTCTTTGTATTTGAACGTAAAACAGTCACATGCTTTGACCATTCATAGGTTGAAATGTCAAAGGTCACATCGCCGAAACATCGTCCGAAACTCCTCAGCCACTTTAATTAAACTGAGGCGTACGTCACGAACGTTAAATGTACGGCAGCCATTGTAAATTCCACAGACGTTTCAGTTTCATGGCTTTAGTTAGAAAACGCCGTTGGACTTTTATGGGCAATTTCGGTTCAGACGCTTTGTTAAATTACCAATGCTTTTAAGGTACTGCGCCTCTACGGTACACATATGCGATTTTACGATGCACTAGTTTATGGTAAATGTTTAGCAAATGTGTGTTGGTGAGTGTGTATGTGCTATTTATCATTGGTGCCAGGTGTTTGTTTTGATGGATTATGACTTAAGTTCTTGAGTTTGTCATCTTAGGATATGTTGGATGTTAGTTGGATTAGTGTTAGCCGGATTGTGATCTATATTCTATGTTTAGGTTTATTTAGGCTTTAGGCAGAAAGAAGTATACTGCTTTGCTGGTGAAAAGAGGTCGCTGTGGTCTATGGAGTATGGACATTTGTAACACTCGTCGTGCCACTAATGCGTTGCTTACTTAGTCTGTGTACTCTTTTGACCCTCCATTTGAAATGCTGCATATTGTAGTTCTAAAAAGAACGCTGTTGGAAGCTTATTCCACATCTTACAGGCACGCTAAGAAGGTGCGGAATATAATACAGTCGTATAAGATTTCCACGACTCAATAATGTGTGGATGAGCATATTACGGTGGCAAGGGATGGTTGGTAGTGAGAAATCTCCATTATTTTGATGTCAAATGTTTCATCCTCAATCTTAAATCATTGATGGATAAAACCTCGATACTTCCTCGTTACAAATCGGCAAAACAAACAAATTATCTACAAACAAGTTATAGATTCCTAAAAATTATTAGCAACAGAAATGTTTGTTTTCATTAATTTTATAGTGAATCTCTACGAAATGTCTGACTATTATAACTTTTCACTTTGATTTAGATACCTGCTTTTGTATGGTAAATTTTTTGACCCCAATTAGTATTGCAAAGTGTACAAAGCCATGTAAGTCCATAAAATACAGTTTTATGAGTATGTCGGCAGTCGGCAGGTGTCTAATAAAGTTCGCTATTGGTGGTGAACTAGTGACTTATTAGCACCGTAGACTTAGTACTTACCTTTACAACTCTATGTAATTCTGTGCTTTTACAACGTAGCAGCGATTCATAATCATCATCATCATCATCAACAGCCTGAAGACATCTGCTGATCATAGGCCTACCCCAGAGAGCGCCACTTTCAGTGGCTGCTCGCCTCATGCATCCATCGGCTCTCCGCGGCTTTCACCAGATCGTCGGTCCATCTACTGGAGGGCCTATGCTGCGGCTTCCGCGTTGCGGTTGCCACACGAGAACCTTTCTTTCCTATCGGTTTCAGGCCCCACCGATTATTGTTACTTACCCTGTGCCACTGCCAGGTAGAGGCACTACCTTGAGTTGTTTGCATTTCCGTACCTTCGTCAGGACGGGCCGCCAAAACAAAATTGATCTTGTAAGAAGTCTGTGAACCATACAAAAGAGACTTTTTCTCGACTGACTCGGACTATCACTGGGAAAAAGCTGCCTAGCAGCCCGATTCACAATCTATAGGAACCAAACGAAGTGTTAGATTTAGAATCGGAACCGGGATGCTTATTCTAGCTTATCTTGAAACCTTTCCAAATCTGATTTTTGCTTTTTAAAAAATGTTACTCTTCAATTGAGAAGGACCAAAAAACACTATCAAAATAATATATTTCGATGAGAAACACGACCCCAACCGTAAAAATAAAAACATTCATACAATGCTCGCTTTGCCTTGAGGCCTATGTACAAGAGCTAGCTGGGTAAGCTGGGCGTTCCAAAGCAGTAATTTAGAGCTTACAAAATAGAGGCCGGCCTGTAACTTGCATCTATTAGAACCTCATATTTAGCATCGGAATTATATCTTACCATGATTGCGATAAACAACTGCAAACCATGGCTTCTAGTGGTAGGTAGTTGATGGTTTCTCATAGACTAGATGGAAACCGCGGAGCCGGTAGATGCGGGAGGCAAGCAGCCCCTCAAATTGGCGCTCTATTCCCTTCCGGCTGTTTAGCAAGAGGACGTCTTCTGGCTGATAACGAAGACTTAAAAGAAATCTAAGTGAAATCTATTTTTGAAAGAGCTCTTTTGTCAATACTGCTCTATACTTTAGAAACTATGTAAATTCAGTGAAAAGCGCAACCGTGGCAACCCTAAAAGCTCGGAAGGTGCCGTAAACCGACGACAGCTTATTAAGGTAGACAATATTCCTTTTGTGACCGCTCTCGCGCGAAACGCGACGGTTGACGTTATGGCGCGTTACGTAAAGTTACGTGCTTTTATTTGCGCCGCCCGGTAGCAGACGCTGACTTAAGTTTGTATTAGCTAAAGTTTATATGGATTTCCTTACCCAGTTTTATCTTTTTTTTATGTGAATGAATGACTTGACGAGCTAGTCGTTCACCTGATGTTTAGCAACACGGTCGCCCATAACAGTTGCAGTGTCACTCAGAACTTCAAAACAATAAAGCTTTGCGTGACACTGCACTGCGCACGTCATCCTGAGACATCACACAGTTTAGTACATAATCAGATTACTGCACTGTGTAATCAGGTCATAAAGTCCTATTTGCCCAGTAATTTCACTAGCTACAATGCCCTCCAAACCGGAACACAGCAGTGCTAGCACACTACTGCTTGGTGGCACAATAATTAGCAGAGCGGTGGTACCTATATACCTAGACGAACTTTGCAGAAAGTACCACCTAGTATCTTTTATAGTTTTGAGAAATAGGCACTACAAGATTACTTTAAATTTAAATGTATGGAAGAGAGGTAACAGACTATAAAAGTTCAACTAATCATTAATTTATTGATGCCTACCTTTTATGCGGCGCGTAGCCGATAGACATGTTATTATGTACTTGTTATTATTAGACATATTATTGAATATTAGATAAAACTACTTTCTTCGGGTAAACTTGTGATCAAGGTATGTACTTCCATCTAACTATGGACCTTCCTTGCTTGTGATAGGTATACGTGAAATCCTCTACTTGGTCTGTACTTCTGTAGTGTTGACGTCTCACCGTCTGTCAACGTTTTATAGCTCCGTCTGCCGACAAACGCTTCGCACATCTAGGAAAAGTTAAACATAAAGAAACGTTATGAATGCGGTAAAATGTTTATTGTTTTAATAAAACCTGGATTGTTGCAATACCCTCACATTTTATATTTCTCATTTATGATAATGGAGTTAGAAATTGGCATGCCAAACGTTACTGTAGTATAAAGAACAAAAAAGGAGTTAAGAAAGAAATATCAGCTCTCTGTTATGTTATTTAACTTTTGGCGAACTTTTGATTTTGACTTGTCAAATTCAAACGTAAACATTTGCTATTCCATAATTTTAATTACTGGGCAAATGAGATTTATGATCTGATTACACAGTGTAGTACTTAATCTGATTGCTAGACTGTGTGATGTCTCAGGATGACGTGTGCAGTGCAGTGTGACGCGAAACTTTATTATTTTAATGTTCCGAGTGACACTGTGACTGTTATGAGACGGCCGCCCCGTCTCGCTTAACATCAGGTGAACGACCTTTCTCATAAAAAAAGGAAATAAAATCACGTTACAAAACAATAGTCAAGCAAGTCACATAGTATAGTATAAGATTAAGGCGCTAAATGCTCCCAAATCGACTATTTTGAACGTGATTATCTCAAAACGTATACTATTTACAGGATTGAAAAAAATCCATGTTAATAATGGTCATATCTTCTTTCCATCTGCCGAAACCGAAACACGTTTACGAAAAGTTTTCTCGATAGAAAAAAATCGTGAAGTGACCTCTAAAAAATCATTGAAACGTCCTAAAATGTTACATTATAATAAGACACCCCATTGAAATAAATCATAGTGATAAGCTATGTTTCAATGCATCCGTCTATAAGCTTATTTTTTTTATAACAATAAGCATTTCTTTTATAACTAATTATTTGTACCGAAAAATGGAAAAGTTGAAGTGCAACGCAACGTAATCGCCATATTTTTGCTATGCATAAAGCGACCCTGTAAGGTACAAAATAAGTTTCAAGTTTGTCTGCTGTAATAAACGTGCTCGCATTGGGTCCTGTCAGGGCCTTAACTGGAAGAAAGGCAATCATTTTTCCTACTTGTTCTATAGTAGAACAAATTATATATTTTTTTCTCACTTTTCAATCGAGAATTACTTTTCCTACTTTCGTTGGACAAATAGTAGAACAGATGGTAACTACCTCTAATTAGCATTAAGGTACTTTCTTCTGCAATATTTTCAATTCTATCTACTTGTATTTCAAAAAAAAATTAATACGTGACTTTTTTTTTGTCTTATATTTTGGCTCCACACATAGTGTATTTAGCCAGTGTCAAGTATTGTATATTTTCATCGAGTTTTAGAATATTTTACGCAGTTAAATCATAGTCATAGTCCAGTCTAAGTCAGGTCATAGTCCAGTCTAAGTCATGCTCTAGTAAAGTGGTGGCAACTTTACTAGAAGCCTCTATGGAATTTTGGAAGCAACACGAAAAACCACGTTACACCACATTATATCACTTAACCACACTCATGCTCGTAATTCAGCACTCTGGGGCCGTACTGTGAGTTCTTAGCGCAATTCAAAACCGAGCCTATTTTGGATCGCTTGTCAAAAACTTCATACAATATAAAACACAGCGATCCAAAATAGGCTCTCTTTTGAACCGCGCTAAAGTTCACAGTACGGCCCCTGTAACTTTGCAAACAACTCTGAGTTTGTCGCAGAACGCCACGTACTCCATGCTTAGCTTACAAGGTAGCAAACTTGCAAACAAGCATAGCTTCTTGATAGGGTGAGGTCACCGTAGCGTAGCCTATAAAAGAATAATACGAAATGTGCTACTACTGCGCTACTTACCCTGTGTTACTCTTCATGCTTTGCGTTTATAAAACTTCATCTTGGGTATATAAATACGAAAATAACTACAAGTAGGAAGCGTAGCCCGTATAGTTCATAGTAGGTCATTACCGCTCAACGACTCTACGTGTAATAAGAACTGGCGAGAAATCTCAAGATCTCACAAAAGCGAATAGTCAATCACTTAAAGAAAACTTTCTTTTACGTCACTGTAAAAAAGCCCTATAACAAACTAACACGGAGCAGTGCTGGATAACTAATTAAAACTTATTAATTACCCACCACTCTGGATCGTAAAATCTCGCCGTTACTGCGCAAACTGCAATGGCTATAAAAATAAGTTTTCCTTTAAAAATCCTTTGAAAACCATTGTGCTTTGAACACATCTGCGCGAACGGTGCGACTGCAGTGTTAGGGCGGCATTTGACTGAACTCAGCGCACAAGCTCATTTAGTTTTTTTTATTATTATTATTGATGATCGATAACTATTTTATTTAAAGATTTTGATTACAGATAATTGCTTTATTTAAATTGTTGTCGATTTCAATTTTAAACTAGATTTAAAACTTCGCTTAGTCGATTCTAATAATTTAAAGACCACCCCATTTGCATGCATTTCAGGGGAATCAAGATACCTACTTTAATAGCAATACAAATGTCATTCATAATTCAACAATTTCTTCAGTAACTATGCACATAAACTGCCTATTAAAACTGACTTTATTCACATTATAGTTTGAAATTTTGAATTGGTTGGAAATCAAGTTACGTAGGTAGGTAAGTCGATTAATTAATATAAAGTCAACGAGTAGGTAGGTACTCTACCAGTCGTGTTACATTAGAGAATGATCAGTGTTAGTACCGTAGTATAGTAGTAGACTTATTGCACCTATTCAAGTTTACTGCCGTGTGGTTATGTGGTGAACGTCACACTATACCTACTCACGCGCATCTCACTGCAATATCGCAGTCGTCCTACCCGCGTATGTATGCCCGGAGCTTTAAAACTTGAGCTACGTCTTCGAAGGAATCGATGGTAGTAAACTTAGTCCCGGTTTTATTTCTTTGCTGGAAAACCTACGCGTGACTTTACGCCCAACAACCAGCTCATAGCCTTCCGAATGTTCTAGAAGTTCAACGTTGGTACAAACTGGTCAATAGGCTTGTTTATTGTTTAGCCTAATTGAGTTCTTACGAAACAGACCACTGCCAGGAACGACAATAGGCATGATGACTGCTATTAAAAATGAACAAGTAAATATTACTTTTATAAAGAAGATTAATAATGAATGCAATAATTGAAAAAATAAGCAAAGTCGGTAAATAAATCACGGAGTAATAAGCTTTTAAAGTTTCTACAGAAGGTATCTTCTGTCCCTTTCTCGCGAAACAGAGCGCCCCCACAGTTACTATGAAAAATCTACTCGTGACGTTACATCTTAAAGAGGTTGTATGAAAAGCTTCCACAGCTTAGTGATGAGGAACTATAATGACCTTCCTCTGACGTCACTGGCCATTTGAGCTATCTCTCTCTATTCCGGTTTTTAAAATGCTTGTAACTTGGTAATTTTTTGAGATATTTAAATTTTTATTTCACACATGTTTATCTTTTAAGGAATATAATTAATTTATTCAAAAATAAAATTTTAGTCATCATGCCTATTGCCGGAGTCATTCACCCCACCAACTCATTACGTCAATGTTTAATGAATTAGAAGATCATGCTAAGTCATAGATAGTGCATAATATTTAATGTGTTTAGCAAGTATTGAATTGTTGTGTTATTCTATTCTATGATGTCAAAGAGTTCCTGTAAAGGCCACCGCAGGCCGCGTCATCACATTTACTTAGCATCAGTTGAGACGGTGGTCAATTGCTATGCCTATAAATTATAAAAAGAAGCTCTATAGGCTTTTTGCTCGCTGAGCCTCACGGCGATAACTAAAGGCCGAACGATATTACCACGCAGTTCCTTTATAAAGAGTTAAAACCGTCAATATCAAGCAGCATGACTAATAATAAATAATTAACGTCAGGTGAACGACTAGATCGCCACGTTATTTATTCTCATAAAATGACTACCTGTCTAATTTGTGTTGCAAAAAGAGCTAAACCCGTATAAAAGGCCAGGAGCTTCACATAAAAACATTACTTTGACAGCCGGCACCATCCCAAACCGATTTATAAAGCCGGGCTGAACATCTTGGGAAGGGAGATTTGGCTTAGCCGGTGGGCGGTGTTATGTGATATCGGTACCCAATCTCCGATGACGGATGACGTATATAACAGAGCGGCCGTACCCTCAGGCTTTTGATGAAATATTTCAATACACTCCACCACCACTCAACCACTCAACTATTTCATTATCTTTGCGTGTCACCACCTTGCCTTGACAACATTATATTGTGTTGTCATGACTGTTTTTGGGTAACATGTTACATATCTATTCTAGTAGGTATTTCAATATACAATACAATATACCACCACTCAACCACTCCACTATTTCATTATCTCTGCGTGTCACGAGGAAATATCTGGCTTTGACAACATTATATGGTGTTGTCATGACTGTTTTTGGGTAACATGTTACCTATCTATTCTAGTAGGTAAGCTTAATTTCTGAAGCACCGTTTTTTTTCTTCCATTACTTAAGATATTTTTTTTCTTTTATTTGGGCTTTGTCATTTTTCGCTTAGCGACCACATCGCCCTGTAAGAATAATCATAAGTAATATTTAAGTTGTTAGTTACTTAATAAAATCACAAAATAGAATTTATCAATAACATAATATGAATTAGACCATTTTAATCACGCACATAGTTGTATGAATGTAAAAACGAAATGGTTAATTATTGATTGAAAGTTCCACGCACTCTTTGACATAAGGGCAAAATACGTTATTGTAGACCAATAGAAAAAATCCCTCAAACATTCATGCCACCAATTGTCATCCTCCAAAAAAGTAATACATTTTGTTCTAAATTTAAATTTTTAACCAGCCATACATTAAATCGAACTTGGCTTAAGTTGTGTTTAAGTAAATAGCAACAATGCAATGCAATACCGCAGTCAAGTCATCAGCCAGCCCAGTAGCAGCAGATACGTTTCCAAACGAAGCAAGATAAATAATTGCACAGCTAATGCGTTGTGCAAAGGCAACACCAACGTCGTGACTCCGGACTGGGGTGGCCATGCTTAAACACGATTTAACATAAAAAAGCACAGGGTTTCGTATTTGAATCAACAGAGTACGATTTTTTTCCCTCTTTGTGTCGATAGAAGTAGAAATCTTTGTTCGAAAACCTATTGCGCATTTGCGTCGACAAATTTTTTCAATAATTTGAACGCTTAGTAAACATGTATATATCCTAAGAAACTGTCTTGCTTACAACTATAAAGACTTCAATTATTAATCTCAATAATCGGTATTAAATGATTTATTCAAATGGATCCGACTGGCGAAGTGTCATTTTTATATAAAACAAAAATCTCCCCATTTTAAAACGAACATTGCTCATAACAAAATTATATATTTGTTATTATTCCTAGCCACCGCGCCGCAACCAATTACATAAAAGTAAGTGAAGTGGTAACGGGTTAATAAAAAAAGCGAATAGACAAGAAAATAAACATGTTACAATTAAGCATGGCATTGGCAACGTAGAGCCACTGTTAGCAACATTGTAAAACTTATAATTATAAAAAGAGTATAATTGCACGCGTTTTTTATGCGTTTATGGGTCATTAGAAGATCTGTTTCATAATTTTACTGCAAATGATTTCTGAATGGAAATCGTCCCATTTGCACATTAAACGGTGGTTATCCCAGTCTTTATTTAAATTATTAACGTTCTACTTTTAAAAATTTGATGGCGTGAAATACTTAGAGAATTATAGAATCTTTATTGTTTAAAAATTTGGCTTTTATACTTTCTTGCTCAAAACTCAAAACACGTTATAGTGGTATGTTAGTAGTTTATCTATGATCTTTCTGATAACGGTAAGTAGTAATGGGGTTAAAACGTATCAAAGACAACTTAGTTAAAATCAAATGTAGTTTTGACTGGTCGGTCAAAACTAACTTTTGTTTATATTTTCTCATCTGTGGTCAAAACTCTTAAAAAGTTACGCGGGAGAACAGCGGTTGGTAGAGCGCGAAAATTATGTAATCCTAAATACTAATTGATTAAGTTAGTCAAATTTATTTATTTATTTCCTTTTTGGAAAACTAACAGCTGCTGTAACATTATGTACAACAAATTACACAAAAATAAACCAATTAAAGGTCCTCACGGATAGACGTTACAGAAGAAAAACAGTAAATTGAAATGAAGTGAACACCTATAAACACTACACACTGCATGGATTTATATAAGTATTGATGTTCTAAACGTTAGAACAACATGAGTTTAATTATATAAGCTCAAGATTGTTTTTTTTTGTTCTTTTTTGTTTTTGTTTTGGCAGCGCGGCTGCGTATGTGTGGATGTGTGGACATTTCGCACAGCGCCATCTAGCCCCAAACTAAGCATGCGTAGTAAACGAAATGAAATGTATTTCTATGTTCAATGTATTGTAGGGTCAGTTTTATAGTATGATAATTTTAGTGTGCAGTTGCAACGATAATAAGAAGTATTCACTAACATAAGTAATGCACTCAATCTTGTATTTTCACAACCTTGAAAAAATCTGTTCATCTACTTTTAACTACGAGATTTTTTTATGAATATGATAATTTGTCCCAACTTTTTGTGGCTATTTGCAATAAATTATTGAACATTTACTGTAAGTACTCTAATTACCTTAAATGGTTCATTCTCAGTTTAACACCAAATTAAAATAAATGCTACATGATGTATAAGGAACAAACAAAACAATTATGTACAAATAAAATTAAACAAAAACATAACTAGGAATAAATACATGTAGTTAGTCCGGCAGTAGGTTTATTGCGAATTCGTAAAAATAACAAAATTACTTTAAATCACCTCAGCAGCGGCAGATTTTGCGAGAAAACAATGAGCGACAAAATCCGAATTTGTTCACTGTGGAGTGTGGCGTGACTGTGGCAAAGTCTTGAATTCCGAATGTTGAAAATTATCATTTTTTTTTGTTATATTTTGGCTCCACACAAAGTGTATTTAGCCACAATTTTCATAGTGTTATAAAATATTTCACTCAGCCATGTCCTAGTCATAGTCGTAGTCCACACTAAGTCATGCTCCAGTAAAGTGGTGGCAACTTTACTAGTTAGAAGCTTCTATGGAGTTTTGGAAGCAACATAAAAAATCACGTTTCACCACATTATATCACTTGCCCTCACTCATGCTCGTAATTCAGCACTTAATGCATAAGTAAAACGCCACCAATTTTAACAATTAACACTGCAAAAAGCACAAGTTTTGGAAAATAATACAATGCAACGACGTGAACTTTTTCGCGTTCCCGCCAAAACTCCAATTATCATATTATTATCTTGACTTTTGAATTATTTGAATTTTATTTGAAGCCTGGGCCCTTACCATAAACTAATAGAAAACCATCATGGTTCGCGACAGTAATGCTTCAAGGTTAAAATAATATTGTTCAAATTCGTACCATGAACTTATAAAGTATTCCTGCGCGAGAACGAGATGTCTACATTTTTGTATAGCGTTATCACTTTCGCACGTCTGTGTCAATCAACATGATGTATTTAAGTGAACGATTTAACGTGACGTCATCAAAACTGCTCTGCGTCAACAACATTACAGTATTGTTAGTTTTATGTCATTTTTCAAAGTATGATTGAAGTAATAATGCTATAAGAGGTTGTGGTTGGCCCCCTGTTCTGTGTGTGTAGCTATGAGAATCATATTATTAGGCACATTAGTGAAAAAATAATCGACTAGATAGAAACAAACGGGTTTAACTGTTGTCGACAGGCCCGATATCTCAGTTGGTAGTAACCCTGCCTTCTGAACTGAGGGCTGTGGGTTCGATTCCCATGCAGGACAAACATTTGTGTGATGAACATAGATGTTTGTTCTGTGTCTGGGTGTTATATTGTATTCTATGTATGTATTTACAAACAAAAATGTATCTAAGTATTATATCAGTTAACTGGTTCCCATAGTACAAGCTATGCTTAGTTTGGGGCGTCGACATAGAATCATATGGACGGCGGATATTCACAAAACGCCTGTCCATTTTCTGTTGGTGTGAGTATTTAAATATGCATTAGTATGCGTGAGTAGGGAAGTGACCCCTATTACACAATATATCGAGATATAATAAACCTAACCAAACACTGCTGCAGAATTTCGATACTTTTTAGTTTTAATACAATAAATAAAATTAGATATTCGTAGAACCAGAAGACGCAGCTTAGGCCGGCTCCCACTTGGTGGACCGACGATCTGGTGAAAACCACGGGGAGCTGATGGATGCAGGAGGCGAGTGGCCGCTCAAGGTGGCACTCTATGGGGAAGGCCTATGTTCAGCAGTTGACGTCTTCGGGCTGTTAATGATGATGATGATGACACACATTATGAAACACATTATAACGTTTGTAAGTAACATTTTTATATGTGTGTTGCCATTGCCAGTGATGACTTATGGAACTGAAACGTGGTCTCTAACTGTTGGCCTCATTACTAAGCTCAGAGTCGCGCAACGAGCTATGGAGAGAGCAATGCTCGATGTTTCCCTGCGAGATAAGATCCGAAATGAGGAGATCCGCAGAAGAACTAAAGTGACCGATGTAGCTCTTAGGATTAACAAGTTGAAATGGCAATGGGCAGGCCACATCGCTCGTAGAGCTGATAACCGATGGGAAGAAAGGTTTTCGAGTGGCGACCACGAACTGAAAGACGCAGCGTAGGCCGGCCCCCCACTAGGTGGACCGACGACCTGGTGAAAGCCGCGGGGAGCCGATGGATGCAGGAGGCGAGCAGCCGCTCTAAGTGGCGCTCTCTGGGGGAGGCCTATGATCAGCAGTGGACGTCTTCAGGCTGTTCAAATAACATTGTTCCATAATAGTTAGTTTTTATTTTACATTCGCCTTTTCTTATTCTATTCATTAAAATGATAGATAAATTTTTAAAAAGTGTTCCGTACCATTATCTATAAAAACGAGCAAAAAATCACGTTTGTTGTGTTGAAGCCCCTATATTTATTTTAGGGAAAAATATAGGGGAAAAGGATGGATGGATGGGACGGCTGCGCTTGTCTCCCTTCGCCGTCCCATCTATTCATCCTTTTCCCCTATATTTTTCACTTTTGCTTCTCTCTTACCCATAAACAGGGTAAGGCCATAAAACTAATAAACCCGTGCGAAACCGGGGCGGGTCAGCTAGTTTATTATAAATTTCATAACTCATATTGAAGCCAGACGACACTGGCCTACCTACTGTATTTTATAAAAGTAAGTTAGGTACCTATTTTTAAATTGCCAGATTTGCACCTACTTTTTCATTCTGTTTGCACTTTGATCTAAATCCATTCAGCCACTTTTAGGGAAAGAGATTTTCTACTTTTTAATCTCCCCAAAACCAAAGTAATTTTGTGCAAATGTATGAAGTTTTGCGAATATCGACAAAATGTAATGGACAGTGTAGGTACATCACTATTCGAGAGGCGTAAAATCGCCCATCCCAAAAATATCAATTAAAGCATTAAATCTTTCAGTAATTGCAATCACATGGTGATTATACGATGGAAAAAACGTATATTCTTAATGTGAAATGCATATTTACTTCGAATCTTCGATGTTTAACTTAAAAATAGCCAGTCAACTTTTACGTATAAAATGATGATTCTGGTTTTCCTTCGACTCCTCGGGTTACTCTTGATGCACAAAACACAGCACAACACGACACAATTTCACTATTGACACAATATTTAGCCCTAATAACAATATAATCACTATATTTTCACGTTTTATGCTCTCGCACTTAATTTCTTGACACACCAAACTGTCAAGACATGACACGCGGTGGTAGGTAATGCGAGGTTGCCGTTCCTACAGTCGCTTTCTCGCATACTCTATGCGACGATTCGTGTATTAGACAGAGATACAAGATAGTATGTTCACACGAAGGATGCGGAGCGGCAACGCCGCACTGGCAGATTTTGGCTCTCTCCTTATAC
This sequence comes from Ennomos erosarius, assembly GCA_963580505.1. NCBI lineage: Eukaryota > Metazoa > Arthropoda > Insecta > Lepidoptera > Geometridae > Ennomos > Ennomos erosarius. Next base: position 9,257,551 of record OY756996.1, read on the forward strand.
CTCCTTGGTTTGGGGGCTAGATGGCGCTGTGTGAAATGTCCGCATGTATTTATATTTTTATTTATTTTCCTAGTAGATTATCTAGTAGATTGGTTAGAAACAAGTCATAGAAGTCAAGCCATTCCATAACGAATTTGAATATTAACAGTTTTTTTTTCTCTAATCTGTAAATATTACCTGAATAGAAAAACCTCCAACCAACAAAAAAAAAACATACAAAGAAACGATCATCTTCGGATACGCATGGCATATCCAAAATTGTATTTTTACCTTCGAATTATATTCTCGTTGCTAGTGAAAACTTATGTATGTAAGCACGAGATAACAAAACCAAACTTTTTACATCTTGTGCCTTTGAATTCCTTCCTTGCTACGCTCTGTTGCACAAACATTTTCTTATTTGTACTTGCTTTGCTCGATGTTTGAAATAAAAAAAAAACATTATTATGGTGTTATTTACATTTAATTTTAAAAGTTAATGAGTATTAATTCAATCTGCGAATAAGTTACTGTAAAAATCGGAAACGTTTAAATTACCATAAATTTTCTTTTAATTCTTTCTTTTATTTTATTTATTTAATTGTTCTACTGTATTCTCTTGATATATAGAGCTATTGAAAATCTTTCAGTTCTTGTAGTATGTTCTTATTTTGTTAATACTTCAATCGCTACCGATACACAAATCAAAAATCAACACGATCCATTATTATCATATTAATATTGCGCCGGCATCAGATTGCTATGGAGATAAAAATAAGCCGAGATAAGCAGTAAAAATTTTATTTACGTATAGAAAAAGCAAAGATATTCGCGGACTCGACTGTCGTGTCGGTTTCAAGGTAGCCTTACATTGTAAGAGTGCATTCAACCTAACATCGCTGCATCGGCTGTACCGAGCTCTCTTTACACTCTACGATTTTGGAACCGACTCCTGCCAATTCACTTTGTCGATGTCCTGTCCTAATAGCTCAAATCGATTTTGGAATATGAATAAAAAGGACTGAAGAATGGAGATAGATCGAGTTGTTGAGAATTCGGTCTGGCTTGGGCCGACATTATCGCATTGCGTGCGGCATGCATGTAGGTCACGAACAGATGATCTTATCTCTTTGAAATAACATATCGTCTGCGAAAGTATTGGCGCCTTTTATGGCATCTTTATCTTCTCGCATATCAATCGATGGATACTTGTTGCTAAAGACATGAATTTAAGTGTAACCTTATTTAAATATCAATCAATCAATCAATCAATCATTTATTGGCGAGATTTTTATTAATGCAATAATACCTACTTATAATATGGGCAGTAGATGACAGGTGATTCGGATTTTCTTTTGGAAGCGAAGTGACCGTCGATGGAATCTGGACTCATTTAAAACCTCCTTGAAGATAAAGCGAGAGCGTGTCAGTCAGCATTCTCCATCCTACTGCCAGTACTCTTCTATACATTACACTCTGCTGCGGAAAATCTGCCCAATCTATATACGAATCTGTTCAATCCAGAATCTGCCCAACACCGAAATATTTCCATTTTGGAAGTATAATGCAAAAAATAATTCACTTTTTAGTTTATAGGTTTCACGCCTGCTGAAAACTTGTTGTGAATTACATAATTAGCCAGCCGGTCTTCGCCTCTATTCTTTCAGTTATTACCTCTCCAACCCGATATTATTACTAACTTATTGGATTAGATTATTCTAAATGTGCATACAGTTGTGTCTCGTCACGGATCCGTCCCGTGCACTATGACTTTGCTTGTCTTTGCATTTTCATTCGGAATTCTTCAAATTAAGTCATGCTAACATTGTTGTCGCACAGATTCAATGTCAAGGTCTCAAAGTCGCTGGGTGGCCTACTGAACTTGATGTAACATTGAATAACGTCTCATATTGTATCGTTGTAAGTTTCAGTAATTGTATTAGGTCAGTCACTTGTTACTGGAACACTTACATCAATAAGCAGAGATCTTTCAGTACAATGTCAAGCGTTAGTATACATACTTTAACCTCCAGATTAATTTGTAAAGGAAAAATTAGAATCACGAGCGGGGATTGAACCCGCATCCATCCATCCCTCAAGCCGGGATATGCTTTACTTATGGTTATAAAGGTGAAGGAAAAATTCGGACATGAGACCACTTGTCACGGTAGCTTAAGTAAAGCATATCCCGGCTTGAGGGATGGATGGATGCGGGTTCAATCCCCGCTCGTGATTCTAATTTTTCCTTTACAAATTAATCTGGAGATTACGCTGAGCAGGCGATACTGCTTTAAAAATCATAAATATTGATTTGGGAGGCGTTATCTGTACAGCATTTGTGTTGATGTAACTTGTCCATGCTGGTTGGGATGATTCTTAAATCACTCAATAGATGGCGCTACCAACCCCGTAAGTTGGTTATAAAGGTGAAGGAAAAATTCGGACATGAGACCACTTGTCACGGTAGCTTAAGTAAAGCATATCCCGGCTTGAGGGATGGATGGATGCGGGTTCAATCCCCGCTCGTGATTCTAATTTTTCCTTTACAAATTAATCTGGAGATTACGCTGAGCAGGCGATACTGCTTTAAAAATCATAAATATACTTTAACCTTATCAGAAAGTTGAAAAACAACCCAATCATATTTTTAAGGTCTTCTATTACTATTTTATTAGCATCTAAATAGATCATGATCAAGCTGTTGGACATATTTAATTAAGCTCATGTAAGACACGCCATGGAAGCTGGTTCTACTTTTTAATTATCTTCTCAGCGGAAGTCTGTTCCATCCTAGTCGGAAGGTGTTCTGCATTAAGCATTCCCATGTACGTCGCGGTTCCTATACAAGAACACGTCTACACAAATAGCTGTTGGTCTACGAATAACTTATTAGTACTCAGATAACGTGTTTTAAACTTTCACGGTTGTTTACCACGTTTTTAATAGTACTTACGGGATATTTACCGTGATTAGAATCATTTTTGAGTTCCCAATATTTCGGCAGAGTTACATGCACCATTTTCACGGGTAGACTGAAGATGCGGGTGGATGATAAAAAGTTCGAAATGTTAGGAGCAGACATAACGGTCTACCCTTTTTCTTAGTCTTTTACTGCGGGTACCATTGGCATTCGTACTCGATCGTAACTCGCGACAATAAACACTCACTGTATCACTGTATCATATGATCTTATCACATTTTGGACGCGTATTATTTTTAATGCAACCTAATACTGGACTCCACGCACTAGCAAGTTGGAAACCATCACCTCGATTGAAATTTTTATATTTTGAGATCTCAATGGCTTCCTTTACCAGCCTAGGTATATAGTGGCGCTGCGTAGATAAAATTTGTGGCTTGTGAAGTTCAATCCAGTGATTAGGCCCCGAGTCCAGCAGATGTTCCGCTATGGCAGATTTGTGTCTTTCGTTATTTTTTACTGCTTTTATGTGTTCCTTAATGCGGCATGTGACAGTTCGCTTAGTCTGACCTATATACGAACTTCCGCAACTGCAGCTGATTTTATATTAAGGGAATCTTGTCTTTAGGAGAACGTAGACTTTGCGCAATCTTCTTATGAGGAGTAAATATGGTCTTTATTGACAGTTTAAAATTTCAATCGAGGTGATGGTTTCCAACTTGCTAGTGCGTGGAGTCCAGTATTAGGTTGCATTAAAAATAATACGCGTCCAAAATGTGATAAGATCATATGCAGTGATACAGTGAGTGTTTATTGTCGCGAGTTACGATCGAGTACGAATGCCAATGGTACCCGCAGTAAAAGACTAAGAAAAAGGGTAGACCGTTATGTCTGCTCCTAACATTTCGAACTTTTTATCATCCACCCGCATCTTCAGTCTACCCGTGAAAATGGTGCATGTAACTGTGCCGAAATATCGGGAACTCAAAAATGATTCTAATCACGGTAAATATCCCGTAAGTACTATTAAAAACTCAGATAACGTGTTCTAAATTGTCTACAATTCCTATGGCTAACTCTCTACCACTTAGTTAGTAGTGTTGGTTACCATCTTGTTACTATTCACGTGCCACAGCGACACGCATGTAAAATGTAATGCAACGCTAGCCGTTTAGGACTTGCTATTAACAATCGTCGCAATCGGTCGGTTTTCGTTTAGGATTCTTTGCAAATTATAAGCTTTCTGTCTTTGTGTGTAATTTCAAAGCCATGGTTGAACGTCAGCTGATTTTGTTTCCAATCATACAATAAATTACTGAAAAAATAGAGAAATGTGATTAGACATGCCGATTCAGTGTCATTGTATACAAAAAAGTCTGGGCTTGATCGTCAGAAATAAATATCTACGAATTTCTGGTGTGCAAAATAACTTCTTTAGATTTTACTAACTTTATTAAAACAGAAATGTAATTTAAGAAAAAAACCCATAAGAGCGTTTAAACACCGAGTAATCGTGGTCAACTCGTCCCGTTACCGTCCCGCGCTTCGTAAGTTAGCTCGCATAGCACAGTTGCAATACTTGCAACTTGCAATCAGCAATCCAACTTGTTTTTGTTCCGAATTCTTGACTTCAAGTGAAGTCTTGCGTTCACATTGTTGCTACCCGCAATGTCAAGGCTCAATCCATGTCCCACTGAACTGGTATTGCAATTTGTTACATCGTTGCTATATTGTTGCAGTTTGCAATGTAATGCATTGCAGGTCAATGCAGAAGGGCAAAGAACGCTAACTTATTAACGTCCAAGCTTTTTACTGACGTAGGATGATTGTTATTATTTAGTCCACTGTAGTTGACATCTAGGAATTTTTACCAATTTTCTGATAGATTTAGGTTATTATAGGTTGTTAGGTTGGTTGTGTGTTGTGTTTGTGTATGTGTGTTATGTGTGTACTTTTTGAAGTCAAACATCGTCGACACATTATAATAATTATGTAGAATCGTGGAAATCCCATAACTATGACTCGGTTTATCCGCACTTTCTTGCCGTATACCTATAAGATGTGGAATGAACAGCGGTCTTTCCCCTGACCAAAACGCAGCATTTTAAAAGGAGATTCATCATTCATCATTAGCTCTTTCTTGTCCACTCTGGACATAGGCTCTCCAATAGCATGTCACTGAGCTCGATCTTGAGGTTTCTGCATCCAGTCTCTATCAGTCGCTTTCCGCATGTCGTCAGTCCATCTGGCTGCAAGGCGTCCTACACTATGTTTGCCAAATGAGAGTCAAAAGAGTTACCAGTATCACATGCAAAAGCGTACCCAACCCAACATGCTGCAAGAATTACCACGGTAAGACACCCTGTCCCTGTTGATTTGCTGTGGCAAATAAATGCCAGGGCCCTTATTCCGTATGACCATTCACGCACGTAACGCGCCGCGTTACGATATCTTCGTGGAATGGTTTTGGGTTTAAAATGCTATTCTGTATGCCGTTGTCAAATTTGACAAACACGACAACACACGTTACACGCACGTCAAAAAACAGAAAACACTAGGCACAAACAATCTAACGCGTGGTATACAGAATACAATTTTTTGATTCCATGTTAATTCCATGTCGTGGCGCGTTAAAGCCCGCGTTTACGTTTGGAGCATGTTTGGAATCTCATGTGTCATAGAAAATAACCCCCCAGCATAAGTGCAATAAGTGTCACTCACATCAATCATCTGCAATGTAAAACTCACTGGCGGCTGTGAAGTGAGCTGCAAAGGCCCCCACGCTGCGTACACGGCTTACCTCTTCCCGCGCACTTCTAATTTTTGCTACAGCGCAGCGTTTCGCGCTGACTTCACAGCCGCCATTAAGTTTGGGGCAGGCAGACTTATACCCTGTTGAAATCGCTGATTCACTGTCCCATACAAGTGCCAGCATAAGTGCAATAAGTGTCACACTAAACGTCCTTGTACAGAGTAAGATTATGACGTTCATGTTACACAAGTATATTGTGTCCGGAACTCTTATAAAGTCTCGCTAACATTGTTGTAGATACAATGTTTTCGATTCAATGTCAAGGCTCCCAGTCTGGCCTACTGATCGTGATGTAACCATCGAGCGACGTTGCTGATATTGTTGCGTGTTTTTGTCTCGGCTTGCAATGTACGCGGTCGTTGATACTGGAGCGCTGGCCTCAATATTGCTTCAATGTATTGCCCCGGTGTTTTGATTGAGATTTTGTTTTTATGTTGTTCATCGTGTATAAATAACTGCACATCTTTTGAATTAGTATATGCCGAGGTTTGCTAGCAACCTCGTAAATTCTGGGGCTAATTACTATATGCGCTTTGTTTTATTAGTAGTAATGGTCGGTTGACTTGGTTTTTCCAGCACACCATCACAGACAACATTTTGATGATATTTTGTCACCATTTTCAGAAGCATACACTTTCTGTCTCCATTATCGACATTCAGGAGGAAATTGATTGCAAATAGGAATTTTCCTATGATTGTAAATCCTGCATTTCTGATCCAGTTCAAACTTTTACCATACATTTTTGCACCAACCATACTAAATTCTCTCCGTAGTATCTGTTAGGGTTGTTAAGATATTAAGGAAATTTTCCTACGTAATCTTATCCTGTTTATAATTATATCTGATCTGATATATTTTGTTTTATCGTGGAAGTTCTTCATGCTTTTATTTACTACTCGGATATTTATTTTTATTGGACATTGTATTCTTTAAGTTCGATTTCCACCCTTAGGCCAAACTATAAAATGACTGACTATTATGTTCCTTCCTTTGATATCAATATTGTTGACCTTTACCGCCCACATAATAACAAATGTCTGTTTAGTATTGAGTACGAAGTGGTTATAAATAAAATTTACGTTGGTTTTCTGGAGCTTTTAAAATTTTATTCTGATTATGGTCGTTCTGCGGTCTGCGGTTTAAACTTTACTTTAATGTGGCACCCATTGAAATATATTTAAGGTTCCGTGCCCGAAGGATAGGAAATAAAATATAAGCGCCTACATGTGACGAAACCTTCAGTGTGCTAAACCAAGCTCGCACTAGGTTTGTTTTCTTGAGTTTAATGTGACAGAAGTAGAGCGTGCGTGAAAATTATAACAGTCCGGCGCACATACTAAGTAGGTACTTAGAGGATACTGTCCGGTCTGGTGGATGTTTATTTTTACGTATTATAGGCTTGCGTTTGACCACTATCTCACCGGATGTTCTTCTCTATAGGCCACATTTTTCAACTAATTCTCGTACAGTTTTGTGAAATAAGAAATTATACGGAACTCTTTTGGTCGATTAAGTTTTTTAAATCGGTGAACCATGGAGTTTTAAAACTTGAAAAATTTTTATTATTAAAATTCTGCAAAGATAGAATCGCGATGTCTACAACGGCAGTCACAGACCTAACCACCAACCAAAGTAGAGTACCTACACTACAAAATAACAGAATCAAATTCCCAAGAGATCCAGTGTATTCTCAAGACTTCAACGTAACGTAGGCGTCAAAAGAATTCAATAAACTCACGGTCGTGTTCGCCAAAATATCACAAGGTCATCGCCCTACCTCCATAATCGTAATACCACAGCTTACATCAACAGTTACTTCAAAAAACTCCACAGTATAAGGTTACAGTTAGTAAACACATGAGAACAGGTACACTTAGTTCGATTCGACATTTTAAATTTTTAAGTTTGTTTTGACTGGATTTTTGTGTGGTTGAGCACGTAAGATGTAGAATTTATGTATACTCAAATGTTTTTCGACCTAAATGATTTTTGCTGTACGTTTCCATTATGGTTTGGACCTAATCAGATAAAAATGATAATATATGCGTGCCTTCAAAAAACCTCTCACAAAAACAAAATAAGTAGAGAGAAACTCAAAAATATATGTTCAAAGATCAAGTCAATGCCAGCTTACTATACTATTACTCATTTATTGGTCTTATTAAAAACCAAGTTTAATATGTTTCCATTCACCAAGAATAAATATTAATAATGAATGGATGTTGTTGTATTTGATTATCATCATCATCATCATCATCAGCCCGTAGATTTCGACTGCTGAACATAGGCCTCCCCCAGAGAGCGCCACTTTGAGCGGCTGCTCGCCTCCTGCATCCATCGGCTCTCCGCGGTTTTCATCACGTTTTCGCGGTTATTTGATTATGATTAAGTATTAATGTTTTTTTCACAATGCAATAATTATTTAAAGATTTTTTACTTCCTATATAATTATGGTCCTATTTTTGGAAATCCAAACATATTAAGACAAGATTATGCCAACCTCTAATTTTTGGCGTCAAAAATTAAGGCGAAAAAAAAGTAATAAGAATAAGAAACATAGATAGATCTATGCAAACGATTGACAACTGTATGTGAAAACCGTTTCGCCTGAACGGTAAAATGTTGCTAAATTCACTCTATCATACGTGCGTGCGGATAGCATAGCGTCAAACCGTAAGATACCAGGGGGTCTAGCAAAGATCACAATCGCTAACGCTGACGCCTCACGCTAACTCCAAAAATGTATCAAAATGACGTTCGCTACGGAAAAGTTAGCGATTAACCCCCTGGGGGTCTAGCAAAGATACCAACCACTAACGCTAACGCCAAACGCTAACTCCAAAATGTACTGAAATGACATTTCGGAAATCGAAATCGAACTTTTCTGTAGCGAATCTCATTTCGATACATTTTCGGAGGTAGCGTGAGGCGATAGCGTTAGTGGTTGGTATCTTTGCTAGACCCCCTGGGGGTCTATCAAAGATCCCTTTCCATTAGCGTTAACGTTGAACGCTAACTCCAAAATACATTTTTGCTAGACCCGCAGGACAGTCCTCTTAAAATTAGGTTTTATTTATTCGGAGCCAATATAAAAAAATTATCCCCCAGGAATTTGATTCTACGACATTTGTTTTTGCTACCAACATTCGAAAACGAACAAAACTGGGACAGCTGGCGAGATACCGTTGCGCAATTATAAACGCGAACAAGTTTTCTCAATTCAATGTCAAGGTGTTTGCAACATTGTTGCAGGTCGTTGCATAGATGATATATTGCTGTAATTTGTTGCACGCCGATGCGTGGAGCACCCTGTAAAGGTCGCGTTAGCTTACGTGATACAGTTGGATACGTAGAATTTTTTATTCACTTACTTAAATATCGCAATATAGCTCCTATTAAAAATAAACAAAAAATGTTACATTCTTAAAATATGGTAAAGAACTTGTCGTGATGATAAAAAATGACGATCCGGTCGAAATGTAATGTAAAGTATATTCTTTCAGAATAAGATTCTATTTCTAGCTTATTTTCATCACCATTGTAGATTTGTTGTATAGTTTAACCCGCACGGCTTTGACCTCTGCACCATGTTGCATTGACAATGCAAATATGCAATTAGTTACACGTGTATTGCGTTCAATTTAAATGCAGCCGGTTTTTTTATTATAGGTCTGGTTTGTGCCTGCTCTTGCTCACTCAATTAAATGACTATGCATTCTTCATTTACTCACTCCCGCGTAAGGGAGAAAGAGAAAGAAAGTGCTAAGAAATAGAGCAGTGCAGATATAAGAATAGCCATAAATCTATAAATCTATAGCTATTCAGGAGACTTTTAAAATAAATATGTACAAGGTTTTTTAGAGTGCCTTTATTTTGGTTTATAAAATAAAGTTTTGAAGTAATAGTTTTGAGGATAGATTCAATCAAAGAAGTTAGAGTTGCCGGTCACTGTCGATAGCTGTGCCGTGAAGTTTCAGACGTCAAGTATGCGTGCAGCGGCAGTGTAGCGATTCAATTTAGGCACGCAATGGTAAAGCCTCAGTACCACCAGCGAGCAAGGGTAGCAAGAAAACGGGGCAAAAGGTTTATGGCGTAATCCGCGACCCGCGTAATCGTTCTTTGGTCAAACCACAGACCTCGAATATTTTCGTTCCTAGCTCCCCTCTCCCGCAGCCGCCACTCATCAGCCGGGGTGTGTCACCCCTGCTGAGGAGTAGATTAGATGATATCACCAAGACACAATGACATGAGATCGGTGCAGAATCGGAAGGAATGCTGGTAAACACATACCCGGCCAAGTGCAAATCGGACTCGCGCGCGAAGGGTTCCATACCATTATCTACAAAAACGAGCAACGAGCGGGGGCTCGTTAAATATTTATTTTATTCTCCTTGTGAAGTATTTGTTGCTATAGCGGCATCAGAAATACATCATATGGGAAAATTTCATCTGTCTAACTATCACGGTTCATGAGATGAGGCCTGGTGACATGGACAGACCGACACACAGACTGACAGACTTAAGAACTATGCCTAGCAGTTGATCGATACAGGTTGAATGATGATGATGATGGTGATGATGATGATGATGATAATAATAATATGCACCAATATAAATATGACAGAAGGTACATAAATAACTATTAATAAAACTAACTGTAAATTGATTGCAATATAAACAAGCCTTCAGCATCTCAATAACATTGTATCACATTTAGCTAATAAATTATAATTATTAAACTTATCACTTAACCCCACACAAGGGAGTAATTGTTTTAATAATTAATAAATTGTTTTATTTTATACTGATAAGTGCACAAAGAACGACTTGTTCGTTACTTTGTGTGACCGACAGACTGATATGATGTGACAGTGCCTATTATTGTTATCGGTTTTAAAAAGAATACTCAATTTAGTTACCTACTCATGTGAGACATCGGTCGGTCATAGGCCCGTTCAGAACTATAGCCAGCCATCGAATGAAATCAAGATTTCATTCATAAATCGGCACCGATTTTATATCGTAACATATTATTTAGTAGTCTATAATTTCGTACCTCAACTTTCCAACAACTATTATATTTCGCGCCGACTTCATAGTGCAGCCGGCATCGAGTTTGAGGCGCTACCGAATGGGCAATTTTGGCGATGCATTCACTGTTTATAGCACTTAAGCGATTCACACCGCGGTGTGAACCACACGTGGTGCGAAACGCCCCATTACCCACTTGACACGATGGTGTGGCCGAAGCTTTAGTCGTATATATAGTTATGTTACTGCAACTTTTATCTTTTTGTCACAGGAACATCGAACTCGATCAAAAAATACAAAAGCCGGTTTTACTAATATAATACTACTCCATGTTTTTTTTATTATAATAAGGCCCAATTTTACCAAAGTAGAATAAGTTTTATTCCAAGTATAACGCTAATTATTACCCTAGGATAGCTGATTGACACATTAATTGGCGATTAAAAGAACGCCATTCCGATTGTATCCAAGGAATCAGCTTCAAAATTTGTGGTATAAGGGTTATATTCGTGTAAGTCGGTTATTCACGGAAAGTTATACTTGGAATAACGTTATTCTACCTTGGTAAAATTGGGCATAAGGCCGATAAAGTTTTGGTCTAGTCTTGTTTCACATCATTCTTGCAAGTTATTGGCGGCCAGCCAACCGTTGCATCATTTCTCAACCGCCAGATGTCCTCACATGCCACATTTTGTCAGCCACTTTACATATTTGTTTGATTGCATTCCCTTTTGATTTAAAGGCGATTGATGTTTGGTTTAATAAGTTTGTTTTATGTTTATGTCATCATCAACAGCTTGAAGCCGTCCACTGCTAAATAACTTACAGGAGGTGCACATAGCGCCTCTGATGAACACTGCCACTTTTTAGAGTACGAAAAGGTAAAGCGCGCCCTATTACTAAGGCTCCGATGTACGGTCTGTCTATCTCTTATAAACCGTAATAGTTAATAAACAGAATAAAATAAATACTTAAGAAGGTTTCCATACCACAACCGTGATCATTTGCTTGTTTTTAAAGGTAATAATGGTAAGGATTGAAACCCATCGTGCGCGAGTCCAACTCGCACTTGTCCGGTTATAATTTAATGCTTGGGTTCGCATTGAGCCGGAATTTTTTTAAACTCTGTCTTTAACTTACTTTTAGTGAGATAACTGTGCAGTTGTTAAACCGCGCATGATTTATTATTTTACATACTATTATCATTGTAGATTAACATCATCAAATTATTCTCCCACAAAACCAATATCGATAAACTTTAATCCACAGTTAAAGTATTTTTTAAACCAAGTACTTGCACTATTTTCTCACATAATGACTGGTAGATAATGCTTCATAGCATTAAGTCCTCCTTGTACAATGTTTTGTGCTAAAGTATAAATAAATAAATAAAAACTTCAAAATATATATATTTTACTTAGTCTGAGTTCGTAGTCTATCGTAATGAGCCTAATAATCAATATTTTCTCCTTAATTAACACTGGCGAACTCCTTTCTGAGTAAAATCTACACCGACTAGTCTATTTGTAATAAGGTTTTTACTATAACCATTGGTTTTAGTCGTGATAAGATGACAGTTCCTAATTGGCAGTTAACAGTTAATTTGCATGCGTCCATACATTTTGCTTATTGGAGGTGTGAAACGAGATCGGATATTCAGAAATACTGTAATTTAAATGTCACAGTCAAATGTTAAGTTTAAAACCATCGGTTAACTTAATTGTGGAAGTAGATACGTGTTTTTATGAAGTCACAATTATGTCGGTTCAACCGAATCGGTTAGGTAAACTGTAGGTACTAAGCTAAATTGAGTAGGTACCTACTAAGTACCTATGTATTAAACTATTACACAAATAACTCATTTCATTCTCATTTTTATCCACATTAGAGGCTTCTTGTGATATCCATTTCTGGGGGAAAAAAGTAATTTGGTCTCGATACAATGTACGTTTAATTTATAACTTACCTTCATAAAGAAGGGGTTTAAAATCGTCAAAAATAATAAAATAAAAAAAAAAACATGACACGTACTTCAAATTAATATGTAAAACAAAATTATCCCAAAATCTCCCTTACTACTCAAATAATCGGAGGACATTTATAAAATCGTATTTCGATCTAATTGCTAAAATGCACAAGTACTGAAAAACGAAATCGTCCCGAAACCCTACTTACTCGAAGCTTTGCTACTCAAATAATCGGAGGAGATTATAAAGTCGTATTTCAAAGCGATCAATGTAATTGCGCCAGTACACCGCACCGACATTACACCGATGGTAAATTGCCGGGTATCATCAATGAACACACGGTGCGGCGCGATAACACATGATTGCTGAGTTATGGCCGTCCGGTAGATGGTGATCGACATTACAAGACCGTTTTGTAACATAGTAGCCGTTGTACAGTACAATTTGTACTCCCATCGTTGTCTCTACGCTTTGTACGTCAATGGCTGGTGGCAAACTTGTTTATTAGGGTTCCGTACCTAATGGGTAAAATGGACTCTATTACTAAGGCTCCGCTGTCCGTCTGTCTGTCTGTTTGTCAGACTGTCACTAGGCTGTATCTCATAAAACGATCACGGTTAAAAATGAAATTGTATTAGTTAAACAGTTGTTTCACAGATGATGTATTTCTTTAAAAATACTAAAAATGAGAATAAAATTAATATTTAAGGGGGACCCACCATTCAACAGATGTGATTTTTTTGCTCGTTTTTATATAATGTTACGGGGAACCCTTCGTGCGCGAGTCGGACTCGCACTTGGTCAGTTATTTATTTAATTTATAATCGATTAGCCTTACAGCCCAGTTGGTACTTAGCATTAGCTCTGACTTCTGTAGGTTGTGGGTTCGATGATTAAATTATCTTTACATTTAATTGTGTAAATCTACGTAGGGTTCCTTAGTAATCAATGTAGGTATAATTAATTCATTATAATATGTATGTACTATTGTACTAACAACCAAAGTGCAAAGTACTGCCAAATGATTCCTTTGTTACTGGAGGTACCCGCCGCGCCGGAATTTGAATTTCGATTCCTGGCGACATAAAAAATTATTGAACTACCCTGCCGACCCAAAAAATAGGATGCATCAATCGTGACAGTTACACACTTTCAAACTTCGACCATAACAGAATTAGATATTATTTATTTATTTATTCATCATCATCATGATCAACAGCCTGAAGACGTCAACTGCTAAACATAGGCCTCCCCAGAAAATGCCACCTCTAGCGGTTGTTCACCTCCTGCCTCCATCGGCTCTCCGCGGTTTTCACCAAATCGTCGGTCCACCTAGTAGGGGGCCTGTACGCTGCGTCTTCCGCTTCTTGGTCTGGTGGATTAGTTATTAGACACCTACCCAATGTTTTCTCTTATTTCATCGTTGCTAGTATCAAACTCATTATAGAGAAACAAAACACTAAAGATGTATTATCCGCTACAAAATGTTTACCTACTTTGCTTTCAAATGACATTCTTCTAAGTGAATGTGAAACCCAATGCAATTGCAACTCAATTGATAGGCGCATTGTAATTATTTCATGTGTATGTAGGCCATTCGCTCGCCTCAAGTCGGGAATCTATTGACACACATTAGCACAACATAAATATGACATCCTACTACAGATTACAGTTGTTACACTGTCCTGTGGTCTGTGGTCATAATATTATGACAAAAAAACTCGGTTATTTCCATTCAAAATCTCCCAAATGCATGGTCCGGTTTGGATTTCTGGACAAACTTTACGCAATTACTTTTGGGAGTATGAGGATTTTTTTTTTACTAAAGGATTTCAATTTAATTTTATGTATTTAGCAAGGTTTTTAATTTAACCAGAATTTAGAGAAAAAGTAACTATAAATTTAACTTAGCTAACACTTTTACAGTGTATTTTTTGTGTATTGCCTAAGGCATGCTTTATGGCACGCGCTTGGAGAGCTATGACGTGCTACAGTTTACGTGCAAGTTTGACATAATATAATAATGTAATCATAATCACTCAGTAATTAAATCAGGTACTGACTAATAAATGTAATTATTTAATTTTTTATTAATTTATTTTTTTAATGATGTTTTATGTGCATTTTGCCGGCTTTCAAGTTTTCCTTTCTTCTTTTCGTATTAATATTTTTTTATATTAAGCTTTCTTTTCGGGTTCTTCGTAATAACACCAACATTTTTTTAAATACTAGTACATACTCACTACTTATACTTAAGGCCCTGGCAGGACCCAATGCGAGCACGTTTATTACAGCAGACAAACTTGAAACTTATTTTGTACCTTATAGGGTCGCTTTATGCATAGCAAAAATATGGCGATTACGTTGCGTTGCACTTCGACTTTTCCATTTTTCGATACAAATAATTAGTTATAAAAAAAATGCTTATTGTTATAAAAAAAATAACCTTATATACGGATGCATTGAAACATAGCTTATCACCAAAATTTATTTCAATGGGGTGTAACATTTTAGGACGTACCGCGTTTGAAAGATTTTTTAGAGGTCACTTCACGATTTTTTTCTATCGAGAAAACTTTTCGTAAACGAGTTTTGGTTTTGGCAGATGGAAAGAAGATATGACCAGTATTAACGTGCATTTTTTCAATCCTGTAAATGGTATACGTTTTGAGATAATCACGTTCAAAATAGTCGATTTGGGAGCATTCAGAGCCTTAAGTAACGTTAAGTAACTGTAACTTATGTACGGTTTTTTCGAATAATACAAAACAATTGCAAACAATTAGTGGTTAGGACATAATTCATTATTAACCGAATACAGATAAAAACAATGTTTTTTTGTTACTTGCTTAATAATTTATTAGTCTGATAATCTTTATCCCGGCATTGACAAGTCGCACCTTAATGTAAAGATTTGTGCAATGCAAGTCTTTTTCGTGTCTTATATATATATTTTTCTTTCAAAACAAGAATTACGCCTTACACAAACGCGTTAAATTATGCATTTACAACATTAATATGAACTAAAAGGTTAAAAAGGTTGCTAGGGGAAGGTTAAGGTTAACAATTACAAATGATTTTCATTAATTATTAGTCGTCATAAAACCTCATCATAATGACAACCAAGATAATCTTAGCTACGATGACAACGTAGGTGTATATTACTGTGAAGTAGGTATTTCCTTGATGTTAAAAAATAATCCTATTCTTGGATAATTCTATAGAGGTTTTTTATATTCAGTTACTAACGTCACAAGTAAAAGCTATAATGTAGAGCGTAAAGTAAGATTTAGTTTAGAAGAAAAAAAATGTTTCATTTGTTCTAATTTATGACTGTTTTGTGCATATCACTAAGTAAGTGTAATATTGTAATAGGTAATAAATACACCGTGCTTCGGAGGGCATGTTAAGCCGTTGTAGTCGTAGCCAACAGTCGTTAAGCCAAGTCAGAAGCCTTTGGGCGGCCTAAAAATTCTGACACCACGGCTGACCGCTTGCCTAAGTTAGCTAATACACATTAGACATTAAATTAGTATTCTTTTATTAGACGAAGAATTGTTATTGTTCATTAATTTTATATAGATTATAAAAAATTTCGTAGATTTGATACATGACATCATGTTTTTACAGCAAAATAGTTATCCAAACTTTAATAAAGTGGTTTGGCATTTCGTTTATCTGCGAGCAATAGATATCATATAAATACTCAATTCTATTATGTACATTACATTTGTCAACATTATGCATAACTCCTAACGGAAGTCCAATATCACAATGTAATTAATCATCAACAATAAAACTATCGGCATTCATGTAACGTTTTCTATCTTTGTATCAGAAAAGTCGCCATTAAAACGAGACCTTTCGCGCCTCCCGAGTTTAATAAGAAATTGGATGGAAAAGGTGAGATAGATTATAATCGGCCGTGTCAGATTACGCTGGATTGCATCCAATGCACTGTACATGTAGTAGAGTGGCACGTGGTTTGTACCGACCGCTTATGACTTGGCAGTTGTATCATTGACACGACCACATATGCAAACATCAACGCTTTGGAACAAAACATCTTAACCGCCATTCTGTTGCAAGGGAAAGTGCGTTTAGTTCCGCATGCAACAGAAACGTTATTGTCGAGGTCAAGAATCGGCTTTGGTTGTGTGCGTGCAATAAAAATAGATATAGTTTGGTAGTGCCAATGCGTTCGGGATTTAAATTTGCATCGGGCGCGACATTGTAGCAAACTCGTTGGTGTTGTTATTCACTCGGTCATTTTACGACCTCTTACTTCCTTATTTTGATAATAACATGGCAATGTTTATTTTAGTTTTGGAAATATCATGGTTGTAACTGAACCACAGGATGCTAGGTGAGACGTAAAATGACTAACTAGAGTTAATCGATATGCTAAATTCATTATTACTATTTAATATTCTGATTTGTCTGATAATAGAGTTGCTGTGATACTACAAGTAGTATTGGATCATGTTACTTGGTTGTAATAGATATTTTACTAGTGTTTACGACATTCTTTTCAACATTGTTGCTGTTTCATGTTGATGCAATATGTAAATTCTTATTTATAAATTAGAACCGATTAAAATTCTTATGGTTATGGTAAGGATGTTAAAATATTGGGTCTTGAGATGACATTTATTATTTATGCAAATAATATTAACTTAAGATGAAACGTTAAAGTGTGAAAGAAAGCGAAAGAATTTGAACAAGTCAACGTGAATGCGGACGCGAGCGCGGGAAAGTTGCAACCGCAGAGTACGGCGTGACCGAGAAAACTAGATTTTTTTAAGCAGACAAAGTGCATATTATACTAACTAGTACAATAATATCATTTACCAGTCCATATTATATTATTTCCAGCCTATTACCCAGTCGGTAGCGTGCCCAATATGCTGGCAGTATTGCCCCGTTGAAGGGGGAAGCTGGTTCGTTGGATCGCGCAGGTGCTCTGATAAACTTTGGATAAACGTCGTTAAGTTGACTTTGTACTGCACCCACTAGTTCCATACATTTATAAATCAACCAGGTTTGATTTCTTCATTAAGCACTTGACAGAAATTTATATGAATTTTAATTCCATGTGTTAGTAGTTACAGCTTGATTGGGGATAAAATATGAGTTTTAATTAAAGTAACTTACGCTCATTTAAGTACGTCCATTCATCGTATCGGCAAGCTGGTTTCCACCGTTGCTTTTAAGGCGATTCTTTGCGGTCCTGCAGGGCTACCACAAGCTAATACAAAACCATCATGTTTCATGGTATTATTATTTCAAGGTTACAATAATATTGTTCGAATTCGTACCATGAACTTATAAAGTATTCCTGCGTGTGAACGAGACGTCTACATTTTTATATGGCGTTATCACTGTCGCACGTCAGTGTCAACATGATGTATCGGTATGACATTACAGTTTTATTTGAGTGAACGATTTAACGTGACGTCATCAAAACTGCTCTGGCTCTGCAACATTAAAGTATTCTTACTTTTATATCATTTGTCAATGTATGATTGAAGTAGTATTGAAGTAATAATGCTATAAGACCTTGTGGTGACCCCCCCTGTTTTCTGTTTACTCTGTATCATATTGGTGATCGATCACAGTATGGGATTAATTAAACAACATATTCAAAAAGTAAAGGCGAATAAAAAATAAACGCACGTCGAAATGTCACAATGTGCATTCCAATGGCAACATCTTTAGACGGCGATAAATCGAACGGCAATCGAGTAACAGCTGAGCCCTATTCTGATCTTCGACATCTATACATCGACATCGCATTCGTTCCATTTTTACAAATAGATACGACAATGGCGTCGCGCGTCGATATAAAGTACCAAAAATCAAACCATGAATTTTTAGCCTGAACTTATATAAAAGCAAACAGACCAAACTGTACAAACAAGTTTATTCTCTCTCTTTATTTTTATTTAATGCATTGTTTTCATTTAAGCTTACGAGTTACAGCGTTATCCAACAAAGAGTTACCCACTCCATACGTATTCTGGAAAACATCTGGTATACTAGTTCCGTCTTGCTGAGATTTCTTGGGACTACTTCGGTGACGCCGAGACATCTTTGACATCAGGTATTGCCACAGACAATAAACCTATACAGGGTTACAGGAAAAATTGTGCTAGATCCGCTAAGGGCGTGGAGTTCCCACCATTTCTAATTTATTTCACTATGAAACACCCTAGCCTAAACTTATAATATTATTTTTAGCTATCCGTTAGAAAAAAATACAGATTCAAATATTTTTTTATTTCTTAACTTTCACTTGTCACTATAGTCTATTAAATATTATATTATGTACTATTTTATTGATTGACGTCCCAAAGCATCTTATTACACATGTAAAAATGCAATAATAATAATAATAAGACGCACAAAATATTAAAAAAAAAAAAATTAAAAGTCGAATATTTCGAAAAGGGTTAAGTTTAGGCTAGGGTGTTTCATAGTGAAATAAGTCAGAAATGATGTGTACTCCACGCCCTTAACGGATCTAGCACGATTTTTCCAGTAACCCTGTATATTGTCTGTGGGTATTGTACATCTTCAACACCATTCGTAAAGAGATACGTAAATATAATACATAATTATCTTCATGCGTGACTTGCCTGTAAATGCGAATATTATGATAGATACAGTGTGTTTGATCAGACGCAATTCCTCAGTATACTGATGCATCGCAAATGTGATTGGAAGATATTCTTGCTGCCAATTTCTTGTGCTTTTAGATATTCTACTGCAATGTCTGATATAAACTTTGACGTAATCAAATACGTATTGTTAAAATTTTTTTTACTGCTTTTAAGCATAATTCGATGGCGTATCACGTGATACGCAAGAAGTAACGATACGCATTTGATTATGGTGTTTGCAATCAAGTACGGCCAGTGTTTATCCATATCTTTAGTTGTTTCTCGTTGGGTAAAATAACCAAATTGGGTTTGTTCTATCTTATTTCGTAATAGTAATAATAAGATAAGTAATTATATAAGTATTCCAAACCAGACGTTTTAAAATCCATTCACTTTGAGATTATAAGAAAAGTCCAGCGTGAAAACACAAAATAATTGACAATAATAAACTATATTTATATCATTGGACGTATATTGCATTGCACACCGCTAAGCTTTGGTATTTTTAGTATTTTTATATATCCACTATGATCTCAGATTATAAGAAAAATGGAAACGGCATGCTCCAAACTAGAAAGTAAAGCAAAAAATAAATCCGCAATATTATTATACAATCCTTTGTATTTTTCCCTCTACTTTGGCTTCGACTAGGCACAGACTATATAATACTTTACTAGTATATATAATATATACATTTTTCTTCTATTCTGAGAGTATGTTATGGTCTACTGCAGACAGCCGCAGACCTGTATGACCATTAGAGTTTAAAGGTTCGTGTTACTTAGTTTTCTTAAACTATTTATATTAGTTACAATAAAAAAAACTTTAAGAAACAAAATACATACAAAATTCAACCTTTAAGCACTAGTTTGGTCAGATACGCGTGTGTCGAACGACGATACGCATACGTATCTTAACGTACCGTGTAATTGCAGCCCACTGGGTGGTGCACCAATGGCGGCTGTACGAGCGGTCGTTATGCTCGCTGCTGGAGCTGCAAGCGAGGAAGGGGTCCTACACCATGTGCTGTTCGCCGCGGTACGTGCTCGCGCCTGACTACCCCGCTCACCTGCTGCCGCTACCGCTCACAACGCAGCGCCCGTCGCCGCCGCCTGCGCACTTGTAGCACAACAAGGCGCCGCGACAGGTAAGATTTCTTTACTATTTCAATATTTTATAGGAACTAATTATCTTTGCGGATACTAACTATCGATATTTTAATTTAATAATTGCAATAAGGGTTGTCGACCTAAAAACCTGCAACCAAGAAAGTTCCTTTAAAAGAAGATTGAGGCAAGTGTAAAGTTAATTTAGGCATACGTGTACCTAACTGAAGGGCTATTATAATTTAAATTATGTCTATCACTTGAGATTACGATCGGAAGACTCGATGGAATAGGCATTTTTTCCACAGAATTCACCCTATTTACTTTTTCTACCTGTCTTCGACACACACAATAGCCAATGCGCTTCGCCTATGTTCTAATATCTTACTGACTTACTTTTCTTACATTAATTTCTTATTGACAATGCAAATTCCTGAAAGCAATAAAATATTTTGTTCAAAAGGAAAAATAGTAAGTAATAAGTAAACACAAAATCACATGAAAAATTTATCAGCTTTGATACGCGGTCCATATACACGCGTATCACAAATACTGATGTCACAGTACCTTACTTTATAATCTCAGTTTGACAGTGGCACAAGATACTTATACTTAAAAATTCCTTGGGCACAAGCGAGCATGCCGTCTCGCTGACCTATGCTATGAATTCCAGTGTAAGTGATCACTTACACTGGAATTCATAGTCAAGGTGGTGGCTCCTCTAGGGGATGATTCAGGCGCTGTGTGGCGAAGTCTAGTTTTATGCATTTCATAAACAAAATTAAGTATCCCCCAATCTGACAATTCTGACCTAGTCAAAAGCAGGATGCTATGAAAGTGAAAGAAGAATGGTTCAACATTCAACCTCTATGTGAAAGTCGAATGATAGATTTTGGGGCTTGGTCCAACCCTTGACTATGAATACCACTGTCAGTCACAGAGTAAAATGGTTGTTTCTCTAATCTGTGCACTTAGTATACCTGTAACTTATCTGTGGTGTCGTTATGATAGTAAAATGCAGTACACGGTACACCTCACGTACACCACAAGCACAAGTTATCTTGACTCTTCTATCAAAAAAATATCGCGCTATTTGATACTAAGTCTATGGTAGAAAAGTGGACTTCGCTGTAATAGCTTTCAATATCGAGTACGAAACCCGCTTGAATTATATGAAAGGTTCAAAAAGGCGTCTCTATCGGCGACATAGACTAGTATTGACAGGGAGAGCCAGCGTTTTTTTTATATTTAATATTTTACGTACCATATCGCATTAAATTATAATTAAACTAGAATCTGTATCTAAAACATAGTAAATAGTTATTATCTTATCTGTGTGAACTAGATAGTTGTCTATGTTTATTTATAGTAAATTATTATATGTATTTATCAGTTGGACCTGGGTGTGGGTTGGCACTGTACTTTGGCCTGTTTAAGATAACCTGCAAATTAAATAATACACTGGCCTGCAAAAATAATTATCACACCTATAGTACATTACTGCAGCGGCCAGCAACAGAGGCGTTGCCTAGTTGTGGCCGAGGCTTGTATAGTACTTTTCTCAAATATGCGGAAATTAAATCAATAAATATATTTTCACGCGATAGCGTTAATTTTTAACAGGGTCTAGTTATGAAGATACACCGTTCTTAAAATTTTTGCAGTCAGCGGGATTTGAATTGAACCCGCGATTGGGCTATGGTCACACGAGCACTAGCTGCGAAAATGTTTAGTACTGTTTTCACAAGTACTAAAGATTTTCGACAATAGCCTAGTGGATAGAGCTTTTAACCCTGTGAGTAGGGGGACGCGGGTTCATCCAATCAATCCAATGGTTGATAAAAATTTTAAGGACAACATTCTGGTTTAAAAAAAACAAAAAATCAATTCCATGAGCTTTTTATTTGCCCGCACGACAGATATGAGTTTACTAAGTAATTATCTGGCCGTTACACCACGACAGATATGGATTTTCATACAAACATTGCCGGCCGATGCTCGCCAGTAACAGCAATTGCGATCTTATCTCAAAGAAGGTTGTCAAAACAATGCTCAAATTTCCAAGCATGTTTGAGAAAAGTTATATTTTCATCCATGACACTGACTTTTCACACTTTTAAAATTGCAATAACTTTAGAAGTACACAAGATACTAGTTTCGAAATAATGTTTTCGTGAAAGCTTCATAGTCATCATCATCAACAGCCTGAACATATCCACTGTAGAACATAGGGCTACCCCAGAGAGCGCCACCTTGAGCGGCTGCTCGTCTCCCGCACCCCACAGTACCATAAAACAAAAACAGAACAATTAAGTATCAATCAGTCTCATTAATTAGTTAAATAAGATAAATGTTATGAAGAGATTGTTTTTCACAGTAGCCAGGTTTGTTGTGGACTCATTACAGTGTTGCCATGCGCATGTTTACGTAAACAGATTTAATTATATCAATGCTAGCTAGCTAAGTGAACTTGCGGGGTTAATTTAAATAGCGCTACAGGCTTAATTTATGCGATTTTCTGATAAAACTATTTCGAAATGTAGTGCGCGGAAACCTATTTGTTACTAAGATATATTGTACACGGCAAATAAATATCAATATACCCAAATTGGTATTCTCAACAAAAGTTCGTCTCGCAAAAGCAAGCAATAAAGGTATTGCTTGCTATATCCCGTCAGCCTTCCCTTGCGAGGGCACGACCCGTCTTTCTCATAAAAGAGGGTGTAGAGGTACCGCCCTGGCCGTGGTCGATGACACATGTTTTCGAATTTGTGCTTCCGGAACATGTTTTTATCGTTATTTCTTCCCTTTCTTTTTACAAACATGGTGGGGTATAATGGTACAGTGTGGAAGCTTCACTTAGAATAAGGGGTACCCTGATCTCAGAATGCCTATAACTTCTTTTTGGATAGACCGATTTTGATAAAACAGACTGTAAGGCCTGCTGAGAACTCCAAAGAATACATAACAAAAAACGGTTAGAGCATCTAACCAATGGAGATGTTAACGTTACTGCCGAGTTTTACGGGGGAGGAGGTAAACACGCATAGCACACGCGCAATTTGCGCCAGTAAACGCGCGCCGCACACCATCTTAAAACACGAACACTGTTATATAAACTAGCGTAGTTACGCAGTGTTTACACGCACACTATGATAATGTTGGTGTCGGTGTTTCCTTGCGAGATAAAATCCGAAATGAGAAGATCCGCAGGAGAACTAAAGTGACCGATGTAGCTCTTAGGATTAGCAAGTTGAAATGGCAATGGGCAGGCCACATCGCTCGTAGAACTGACAACCGATGGGGAAGAAAGGTTCTCGAGTGGCGACCACGAACTGGAAGACGCAGCGTAGGCCGGCCCCCCACTAGGTGGACTGACAATCTGGTGAAAGCCGCGGGAAGCTATAAGTCGCGCTCCCTGGGGGAGGCCTATGTTCAGCAGTGGATGTCTTCAGGCTGTTAATGATGATGATAATGTATATGACCAATTAGTGCCATATGACCGGTAGAGGGGTACGTACGACTTGCCTTGCCACCTCCGTTTATAAATGCTCTAAGCAGAAAACGGCATAAAAATCCATGCAGTAGTTTTTGCTACGTTCAGGAATTCAAAGCAAGTTCATACAAGCCATTCATCAAACTCAAAGAACTAGACAGTAAATACAAACCACCATTTGAGTTATTTAAGAGGCACTAACACCACGAAGCGGGGTTTAGACCTATTCTATTGTTGACACTAGAAAGTTTAACTACCTATTATTCTTTATAACTTTAGTCAGAATTGATGGCATTGTTACCGACGTATTGCAAATCTTGAGATGAGCTTAGACTTCAGTAAATCATTTCAACTGACATTTTGTGGGCGTTGGGCGTCGTATTTTAAGGATGTTTAGTTTAATATGTGAAAATAAACATGTAGATTTTTTATAATGCGAGGCAACAAAATTTTATTTTCAAATTAAAACAAACGCTTGTTAACTAATAAAATGTAATTGCTCCATCATGGCCGCACATTAATTGCGGTTTCACCAATAAAAATCAACTACAATTTAGCCAATCGCAGCTCGGGTCGTAATTAGAATGTACTTACAATTCATTTATTTGTACCACTCGTCCGGTCGGTGGTTTATTCAACCGAATTGAGTTTGGGAAAATGTACGAAACGATCACATCAGCCACACCCACGATAGATAGGGGTCGAAAAAGTCTATAGCAAAATAAATTAAGTTTTTCTTGAGAGATAAAAATGTATTGTTGTGAAAAATATCGGAGTCACAACTAATCATAGAAATTAATAAAAAAAAATAATAATAATAATTGATTTTGTCTTCTTTTAGTTTTTTGTGTGTGTTTGTGTGTGTGAGTGTGTGTGTGAGTGTGTGTGTGTGTGTGTGTGTGTGTGTGTGTGTGTGTGTGTGTGAGTGTGTGCGCGTGTTTGTGAGTGTGTGTGTGCGCGCGTGTGTGTGTGTGTGTGTGTATGTGTGTGTAATTGACGTCTTGAATATAGTATTTTTGTTTTATTTTGTAACTGATTATAATATCTCTATTAATTCATAAACAACGATAATTAGAGCCCCTATTTTATTGATTAAAAATGATATCTTTTATGTCAAAACCATGGGGTCCCATCAGGTACAAACGAAAAATAGCCCGAACATGAAAAAAATATAGTAATCGTATCTAGAGTTACTAGTTAGTGTTCAGTGTATTCATTTGGCCCAATACTTCGCCAACACGCAATAAATGTCGCTTGATAATCTTGCGTTATGCAGAAATAAAATAATTCGTAAAATAGCCCGCGTTATTCCTTTGTATGGGATGGGGCATTTGTACTGTAGGTGTTATATTGTCTGGGGTCAAAACTATACTTTTTTGAGGTAATATTAGATAGATCAGATAGTTAAATAGATAAACTCTTTCGTCCGGCGGAGGGCGTTGGTATGCCAAAACACAGGTTCTCCTAGTTTGGGTATCAATGTTTTCCAACCAGCATTAAAATAATCTGGATTTATCGTAATGGACTGTTTCATGTATAAACCGACGTATGTAAACATGTTAATAAAACTATTTCTATTTCTTGTATACGCCAAATATTAAATAATAAGTTACAAAGAATACATCGATTTACAAGAAGTGTGGAACAACGGGCGACCTTATCGGTAAGAGCGATCTCTTCCAAGCAACCTTTGGATGGAGGGGATTCATCAAAGTCGTAACGGATGGGGTGCACATTAACTATATTAGTTTGTTATTATTAATTTCCGTCCGCTGAAAGAATGCGTTTGACATTGGTATTGGTAGCTACATTGTAATAGTAAAAAAAACTGTTCTAATTAAAACATTTCAATATTTCATTATTGCTAATGTATAATCCCAACCGGTAGAATTATTAGCAATAATAATCCGAATTTTCGGTTTTTGTTCAGATTTTTTTACTTCATTATAGCTTGTCAAACGCATTTTTACATTAGATGAGAGTGCAGTTTTAGTTATTATTGTAAACATGCGCTTTTAGGTCTCTACTAATTATTATGTGCTAACTTTCAAAATTCCTCTGGGTATAACATTAACATACAAACTTACAGTTTAGATTAGAAATACGGAAACAATATCACATAAACAGTTCAGTTTGTTTGACAGCAGTCGGTATGCGATTCTAATCCGGTTGCGACCTAAACACAACTGCATTATAATGATTGTTGTGCCAACTGTCGATAGATCTTTTACTATTACCACAGATCACTATTCCAACAGATTAAAGAACAAACAGCAAGCAAGCAAGTTAAAGTGGCAGTAGGCGGGCCACATCGCTCGTAGAACTGACAACCGATGGGGAAGACAAAGTGTGGGAACCACGAATCGTCACGAAGACGCAGCGTAGACTGGCCCTAGGTGGACTGACGACCTGCTCAGAACCGCGGGGAGCCAATGGATGCAGGCGGCGAGCAGCCGCTCGAAGTGGCACTCTTTGGGGGACGCCTATGTTCAGCAGTGGATATCTTCACGCTGATGATGATGATGAGAGCACAAACAATTGAATATCTGTTGTTATGATTTTTTATTACATCTATTAAAAAAGAGCTAGTTATATCCGCGGGTGCAACTTTGGGTATTCCGTCATCTGTACTTTGGAGCACAGCTAGTACACATCATCATCATCATCATTATCAGCCTGAGACGTCCACTGCTGAACATAAGCCTCGCCCAAAAAGCGCCGCTGCTCCTTGCCTCTTGCATCCATCGGCTCCCCACGGTTCTGACCAGGCTGTCGGTCCACCTAGTAGGGGGCCGGCCTACGCTGCGTCTTCCAGTTTGTGGTCACCACTCGAGAACCTTTCTTTCCCAACGGTTGTCAATTCTACGGGCGATGTGGCCCGCCCACTGCCACTTCAACTTGCTGATTCTGAAAGCTATATCGGTTGCGGATCTCTTCATTTCGGATCTTGTTTCGCAACTCGCAAGGAACTCTTTCTTCATTTCGGATCTTGTTTCGCAACTCGCAAGGAAACGCCGAGCATAGTTCTCTCCATAGCTCGCTGCGCGACTTTGAGCTTACTCATCAGGCCAACAGTAAAGGACCACGTCTCAGTGTCATAAGTCATCACTGGCAACACACACTGGTTGAAAACTTTCGTTTACAGGCTTTGCGGTATTTTAGACGAAAAGATAGGTCGAAGTACATTCATTTTAATTTACTGTGCGTGTGCGACATTAAACTGAAAGCTGTGGGCGGGGTAGCGATTTTAAAATAAATTACTTATTAAATAAAGTCGTGTACACAAGGTGACGGTAAATTAAGACCTCGGCATTTAAATGAAACATTTTTATTTTTTACTATTTGTCAATATCATCAGCTTAATCTAGTATTGCCAATTAGGTCTACTCTCCCTAGAAACGTGTTATTCTGCTTTACGTAGTACCTAATTATCTATACTGGTGTTGCTTCAAACATGGTCCTCCTAACCTTTTTAGGTTACTTAAATCACAAATATATCTAGAATATTTTCTCTGCTCTTTAACACAAATAACTTTTGTTCTACAACTTTATGATAAAAAAGTCAAAATTTGTTTCCATTTGACGTTATTCATTATTATTTATTTTATTTATTTGACAATCTCATGGAAAGAAACTAGGGGAGTGTAGGGGCCAATTTTAAAGGCTTTAGTTGACAGATCTAAAGCTCCTAAAACTGTTGCTGTCCTTGTCAAATAGACGGCAATGTAAAAGACGGATATATTTTTATCATTTTTGCAAAACTGTCAACTAAAGCCTTCAAAATTAGGCCTACTGGATATTTATAAGGTGGTTAAAGTAATAGTCTGTATGATCAGACTGCCCATAAAGCACAAAAACAATACGACGGCAGATTGACTAAAAAGCAAAAAATCTGAAATGCAGTGTGAAAGAAATGCAAACTACGGGGTCAAATATACAAGGTGACCTTGAATTCGTATGTTATTCCGAAAGGGAGAGACTGGGAATATGAAAGCCCACAAGTTGTGAGAGCCTTACTTGAAACTGGGTGTTTCCAAACCACCGTGGTAAAAAAAAAATACGCTACGAGTGTTAACATGATACTATAAATTCATTTTTTAACACAGGTCGTTAAACTCATTTATGTGCACTCGGTCAAGGACGAAGTTCAATCACCCAGCTGCACTAAGGCTATCTTCGAACGTAAATTTTACATGGCATTTCTTCAATGAAAAACTATTAATTAAGAAACGTCGTAGAAGAAACATTGTGTACCTTGGGGTGTAGATTTACCCCCTTTTGGGATAATATACCAATTCAAAATCAGGTAGTATAGAGCAGAAAGTCTAAAACTCATGAAGACTAACGTTCAGAAACACTAAAACGCAACAAGACTAAAAATCGCCACAATGTGGCTGATGGATGTTGATTTTTCAACAACACCTGGAGACGAGCGCAGTATCATACGAAACGTTTTAATGTTGGGTTTCGAGTAGTGCAATCAGCTTGTATAAATTTATTTAAACGTTATCTACTTTATAAAAATAGCAAGGTAACTCTACGAAATAAAATAAATGAAACAACACTGTTTTGCGTTGCCGAAGTGAATTTTATATACAACATTATCATTAGCAAAATAGCAACCGACTGGATATTGTCTATTTTTAGCTTATCATTTAGGGTCACCTGCTCGCTGCATGCGTGTTAAATGATAAAGCTTGATCCGCGACTGTATTAAAGCGAAGGTAAACAAACACGATTATTTTAGGCACGTTTCTTAGTAAAATAGAGCATATTATAGAGCTTTGAGTTTAATATTATCATGTAATTCTTATTCATATCTTGGTGAGAATCGCCGATAAAAGCAATTTGGCTCGAGAGAAAAACATTGCAAACGTTAATGCATTAAGCACCGGTATTATTCAGATTCTTTCGAAAAATGTGTTACCTACCCCAAATAACGTTCAAATGTTGAAGAGTTTGAATCGTTCTGAAAAATACAGCATAAATAAATATTATATAAAAACCCGCCAAGTGCGAGTCGGATTCGCGCACAGAGGGTTCCGTACCATTATCTATAAATAAGACTAAAAAAGTCACGTTTGTTGTATGGGAAGCCCTCTTAAATATTTATTCTATACTATTTTTTAATATTTGTTGTTATATATATAGCGGCAACAGAAATACATCATCTGTGAAAAAGTCAACTGTCTAACTATCACGGTTCATGAGATAAAGCCTGGTGACAGACAGACAGACAACGAAACCCTTCGTTCGTGAGTTCGACTTGCACTTGGCGGGTTATTTAGTATTTGTTGTTATAGCGGGAACAGAAATACATTACCTGTTGAAGTTTCAACTGTCTAACAAATTCTGACAACAGGGCTGGCCATTTGCCTACACGAGAAGAAGAAGAAGAAGAACTGTCTAACTATCACGGTTCATGAGATACAGCCTGGTGACAGTCGGACAGACAGACATACGGGCGGACAGCGGAGCCTTAATAATAGGGTCCGTTTACCCTTTGGGTATAGAACCCTAAAAATACCTTAAATGAAGACCTACGTTACGTACATCCGGGCAGAAGAGAGAAGAAAGCGAATTTCGCACTTTGCTAACTTCGCTTATCGTCATTGAGAACATAAGTAATGCCACTTATAGTTTTGTTTGAAAGTTATGACCTATTATAATAAAATGGCAAACAAATATAGCTTATTGTTATTCAGTCATTTATTGATATTTCCTAAATCTTTGTTTTTTATAATACTAAAATAAAAATAAAATTACAAAAATATTATAAATAACCTAAACCTAGTGTCCCGCCGGCAGCGGGGCAGGGCCCAAGCTACCGGTGGTCAGGGCTGCAGAGTAAATAAAAATAAATAAATATGAGTGGACATTTCACACAGCGCCATCTAGCCCCAAACTAAGCAAAGCTTGTACTATGGGAACCAGATAACTGATACAATACTTATATACTTTTTGTTTGTAAATAGATACATAGAATACAATATAACACCCAGAGTGAGGAACCACCTGACAATACGTGCCGTGTCAAGGAGTACCGCCTTCTGCATCTGACCCTTATCCAGCCGTCTAGGTCGCTTATTATTATTATTAAACAATGTTAGTATGTATTGGCAAATATGTTTCAATATTTAAATAGATAGTAATGTTATTTAAACAATACTAAAGCTAGGTATTCCGAGCGATTTATAGCTTGAAAACAAAAAAATGCACAAATTAATAAATGTACTATACTCAGTTCAGCAGTCCTACCACAAGCTAATACAAGACCATCAGTAATCAGTACCATCATGGTTCGTGACAGTAATGCTTCAAGGTTACAATAATATTGTTCGAATTCGTACCATGAACTTATAAAATATTCTGGCGCGAGAACGAGACGTCTACATTTTTATATAGTGCTATCAATGTCGCACGTCGTTGTCAACATGATTAACAGTATGACATGACAGTTGTATTTGAGTGAACGATTTAACGTGACGTCAACAACATTACAATATTCTTACTTTTATATCATTTTTTAAAGTATGATTGAAGTAATAATGCTATTAGACGTGGTGACCCCCCTACACACATTAGGTTTTTTAGATAAAGTACAAAAGCTCTTATTTTTAATTTATTAACTTGTCAAAATAATAAATTGCTTACACTTGCACATATTTATTCGTTTTGTCCGATCTGTCTTGAAAACGCATGAAAGAGTCTAAAATAAAGTGGTTATAACATTCTTAAAATGTTTATTTTATTGGCAAAGAGTAATGAGAGAAGTGTTGGTGAAGTACTAAATGTATAGAATTGATTTTTAAAGTGTTAACCACGCTTAAGGTACATCTATAAAGATCCTGTTTCTTAAGATTTTCGCAGCTAGCGGTCAAGTAACCATAGCTCAGTTGGTAGAGCGTGCAATTTAAAGGATTATAATACAACTTGATTTATTTTAATTTCACAGCATCTAATATTAACCATCTAATATTATACAAATGTCTGTGTTATATAAATTTTAATTGGTAAGAATAAAAAAAATTCATAGGAATTTTAAAGGTTTTGATTAATGTTTTGTTTCATTAAAAGTTATTTTAGCTTTACTCTTAAGCTGCCTTTTGTAGATCTTTTTGTCGTTTTGTCATATTTTACCGGAAAACCGTATGACAACCTGCGTCTTATAGTGATGTATATAAGTAATTGAATTATTATCGATATCGAATAGTTCATAAATAAGCGAATGGAAATAAAACTACATTATGTGCCACTGTATAAGTATTAAGTTTATTTATTTATTACCGAATAATTATGTAAGCTACTAATAGGCACAAAGCAGATTAATGCGTTAGCTTTTATGTGTATTAGTACGCAGTACTATCATTATTTGTGCTGTATTAATACGATGTTTTTGTACTTTCAAAGAAACCCTGCTTAAGTACTTACAGTATCTCCTGCCAATGCCTAGTAAAGCTTCCTAGCCTAGCTACCAGCTCATACGCTCACATCACTTGTTCGGTAATAAAACTACCGCTGCGATATACACCTATCTCGCATTTTCCTGCTCGTAAACCCCCGCTAGAAAGGGACGGCGCACTTTTATAGCCCCGTTGGTTTTTACAAAAAGTTTTATTACTAGCCACTCGTAAATTATACTTCTTAGTGTCGGCGGGAACCCTTAAAATTTGTTTTATTTTAAATCGGATTACACTAGATATTGCAACGTCTACATAAATACTCAGTATGAATAATTTTTGCATAAACATACTATAAAATTGTTAAAACAACATTTAAAAGCTGTTTAACTGAGTGTTTAAGAGTAAGAAGTGTCAATTCAAGTCGGCAATAATTATTTATCCAATGACCTACCACAAGCGCAGACCCATTTAAAAATGGAACACGGGGACGAGAGACGGTCATAAAACGAATCCTTGAGTGATGTAACTTGCCTAAAAGTTTGGTCGATAAAAAATTAATTAACCTCCCTTTTGGCAGAGATAAAAAATGTGAAGCGATAATTAATTACTGCTTGTACTTTCGTATGAAAATTATGTATACACTTATTAAGTCATATGAGCCTACTAGTGAGTAGCAGCATAGCATTCCGTGTTCCCTCTATTGATTATGTCATTATTAAGTGTCCACAAAGTATATTTCCCTAAAAAACACAAATCTATGGAACTTGAGGTCATTAATTTATCATTTTATTGCAGTTTATTAACATAAATAAGTGATAAACTTGCTAATTTGTAGGCGGTTTGAATCAGAAGGACAGAAAAATGTATACCTATATCAAGTTATTGTGTGTCACCGACATTGTTGCGTTAAATACGTTATTTCTTTAGAAATTACTTCTTTTAATGTCTGGATTTCGAAAATGGAAATTAATAATACACGTAGCTGTGGTATTTGTCTAAAGGTAATTAAGTTCCACTATTTAAGTCGTAATTTTATTTAACTTGTCAATTTATTTTACTACATTCCAATTTGTAAAATCAATTTTTAACATCGTAAATGGTTATTCCTAACCTATAGCTATATCTGTATATTGCGAGTATGAACAAAAACACCATCACAATTTTCACGCTGTCAACGTCTTCAAAAACATCGATAAATTCGTCGAAGTAGACAAGTTACGTCACTGTTCGTATGACGCGTCGTCGTCTGCGGCTCGTAAAACTTTTCGCGCATAAACGTCACTGTTGACATTGGCTAGCAGATGCAGCGCTGCGCAGCGTTCCTTTATGCCGCTACCGTCTAGTAACCGTATTGATTTACAGCATTTTACAGCGCGTTTACGGCTAACTGGGCGCGTGCAGAAAAATTATAATTGCGTGTTTTGGCGCGGGTCGACAAACTGCAAAATGTCATTTTTCGTTCATTTGTAAAAAGCTTGAATGAATGTGTACTATATATAACATAACATTTTAGTATTACTTGTTATGGTTTCAAACAATAATGCCTGCTAAAATTAGATTTTTCGATGGTAGAAAACGTTAAGTTTAAAATTAGCACTAACTTGTTTAGATTCCCACATTTTTTTGCTACGTATACATAGATTCTGGTTTCATAGTCTATGTACGTATACGTATATACAAATTATTGATGTACAATTACATAAATCCTGTTAATTTAGATAGTGAAATATGAACTGAATTTAATACCCACAACGATCTGTCACAGATATTATCACCTCTGACGTATGCGATGAAATGTGAAACACGTCTACTAGCATTTCTAACTTTATGCCACACTGCTCTATAACTCTATAGATCTCTGGAACATTTTCGAATAACCTAGCTACCATAAAATCTAGACAGACATCTACCGGGCTCGTCTCAAGTCGTAAAACGTACCTAAAATAAGCTATAAAATATTGTCTGAGTATTTAAATTTATCTGGATGGCTACCAGGTTAAATAGAAACTTTGGATGAGTTGTACTGTCGTTTGTTATATCATTCACGTGTCTATTGTGCGACCGATTAATTATCTGTAATAGTAAGACATCCATTTTTAAGTGTCTACTCTTTTCGACTATATTACACCAGATTATTACATCATGAATTGATAGTTCAGGCTTGAAAGAGCATTAGGTCGATTATCATTTTGACCACTACTATTTTGTCAATCTATTAATTTTCAATTTTTTTTAAATATGCAATAAATGTACTTTTTTATACATGGTTAATGGTGTATTTTAAGTATTTTATTGCGAATTGTGGATCCAAATTATTCATAGAAGCTTATCCGGCAGGTTAAGATCGGCTAACGGGTAGTTTTTATTTATATCACACAAATATTATTAACTTTAGAACCTGGCATTAATTAACAACGAAGTAATTCTTTTATTGCGCTGTTTAAAATAAAAACGGGGTGTCATATAGCGTAAATTATTATCATCTATTTACCTACTGAGATTTACGCTGGTAATGTTTTCAGCCAACCTGTGTCATATAATATAACTCATTGTCTGAACTCAAATGACAGCCAAGAATGGACAGCACACAAAACGCACTGCATACTACAGAGCAACTTTAATTGCCCACTAAAACAGGCAAAATTAACTTGGCGACGACATCTTTGACGTATTTCTTTGTTCTATCTGGCTCGCTTTGTTCTGGTTTGTTTTTAACATGCGCCGTAAAATATCCGTTGACAGTCCAGGAAGATCTACTAAATAAAACAAAAGTTTTTATCGTTGAGAATATAACCCTTATTTTTTATAGCGGTCTGTGTATACTTCATTTGCGAGAAATCATAATAGAATAAATAACACTGGTATTCTTGGTTTATGGCTTCTGTGGCTAGTTAAATAATACTGAACTTCACTCATCTCATCACGTTTACGGTCAATCATGCTATCGATAAATTATCTCCATTTCATCGACAAGGATGGATACATCACTAATATTACGATTTGGACACTTTCTTGGCACTTGACACTTTGTTTGATTATGTCAATTATGTTAATAAAGCTCATAAAAGCGCTACTTATATTGGCAAACTCTGGTTAATTAAACTAGGTACCACAAAAGCCATAAAATCTCTGCTAAAATTGCCGTTAAAATATGTCGATAGTATCGTTTCGTTTCGTATCAGGTAAATTTTAAGTCCGGACCGACCTACGTACGCAACGTAACTATGTATGTAGAATTTACCTATTGGTAATTCAAAGTTACCACTATTTAACAATTTGACAATAACTCAGAGGTCTGTGAATGAATATAATAAACGTCAAGTAGGTACAAATCTAAGACTTGA
This sequence comes from Ennomos erosarius, assembly GCA_963580505.1. Lineage (NCBI taxonomy): Eukaryota > Metazoa > Arthropoda > Insecta > Lepidoptera > Geometridae > Ennomos > Ennomos erosarius. Next base: position 9,292,272 of record OY756996.1, read on the forward strand.
GACTTTATTTTGATCGATTCTTGAAAATTATAGCAATTCCGATTTATTACCTCTTAAACGTTGCGAATGGCAAATTAAATTTCGAGGAATAGAAATCGAAATAACTGTCGGGGTCGGTGAGTTTCTCATTTTATTTGAATAAAATTCTGCCAGATTGGGTACCTCTATTTATTACGCCTCAAATAGTCTACTAATAATTAAAAGAAACGAAAAGAAAAATTAATTTATTGGTGCCTGTTATTTAACCTAAAAAATATAATCTATACATCTATACATATAATAAAACTGTAAAGATAAAAAAATCTGTAAATGCAAGATATCGAAAAAAAAATGACACAGGTTGGCTTGAAATTTTTCACTGATCACGTTAAGCAACTTTTTAGACATTTTGTCTGTTTGTTTGTTTGTTTGTTTGTTTGTTTGTTTGTTTGTTACGGCACAAGTCCGAAAATACTGAACGGATTTTCATGCGGTTTTCACTAATAAGCTTAGAAAAACCCGGCGCAAAACATAGGATATATTAAATTTTATCTATACATATAATAAAACTGTAGAGATAAAAAAATCTGTAAATGCAAGATATCGAAAAAAAAATGACACAGGTTGGCTTGAAATTTTTCACTGATCACGTTAAGCAACTTTTTAGACATTTTGTCTGTTTGTTTGTTTGTTTGTTTGTTTGTTTGTTTGTTTGTTTGTTTGTTTGTTTGTTTGTTACGGCACAAGTCCGAAAATACTGAACGGATTTTCATGCGGTTTTCACTAATAAGCTTAGAAAAACCCGGCGCAAAACATAGGATAAATTAAATTTTATATATCGTTAATTTTTTTTTGGTGAAAATGATTAAGATTTCATTATGAAACGGAACGGGATTTTAACAAGATGGCCGCTTCTAGGCCTCAAGGTAAGTTTTTTGTCTTATATTTTGGCTCCACACATAGTGTAGGTATTTAGCCAGTGTCAAAAGGTAAGTTATATTTTGGCGGACCACGGTTATTATAGTGGCAACAGAAATATATCATCTGTGAAAAATTCAACAGTCTAACTATCACGATTCATGAGTACATCCTGGTGGACAGACCGACAGACAGACGGACAGCGGAGGTTTAGTAATAAGGATTTACTCTTTGAGTACGGAACTCCTATATTTTTGTATTTCATTCTGAACAATCCCCACTGCACTAAGCAATAAGGAAGTAATTTAATGCATGTTTTACAACAGTAAATAACAATTGGTGCGCCTGCATTACCGGCAGTGTATCACACATTTCGGGCTACGGTGAAATACAACGCGCGATAACTTCGTCTGCGCTCGATGCAATGCAGATTAGAGAAAAACAATGTGTTCATTATGTAAGTACCTGTACCCAAAAAAATCATATGTATTTACATATAGATAAGTTTTTTCGTTAATCTGTGGTCTAAACTAAAAAAAGAGGATAGGTATGAGAACCTTCTTGAATATGAGCGAGACACAGAGAACAAGGAATTTAGAAAACTAAAAACTTCTTAGACTTTTTTTATAAGTTTTAAAGCTTCACGCGATATCATATATAGCCAATATTGAAACATAACTACATTATTATTCATGTTTTCGATTTATTGGGTTCTGGAGAGGGCAAAATTCTTAATTGGCGATCTGGTATTACGTATTAGTTTTCAAAAATCTACTACGCGTTACCATGCGAAATAAGTATTTAAAATTGTATTTATAGTACCTTTAGTAGTAACATATTCAGTAATCTGTGCCTATTGACCCTTGCTTTTGCTACGCATTGTAAACCCTTTTTTATTTTGGCATTAGACAAAATTTGTATTTAGCCAATGATAGGAAGTATTTTATGAAAACTGTTTAAAAGGGTAGGTACTTGGACCTTTTATAATTATTCATAAGGCTTCACACGATTATCATACTTAGCCAATATTAAAGCTTACATTTTTATTCAAGTTTTCGATTTATAGGGTTTTGGCGGGAGTAATGTTCTTTATTGGCGATCTGGTAAAATGTATTATTTACATGAACTTACTACACGTTACCATTCTAATTAGGTAGATAAAATTATTTTTGCGCTACTGCTACATTCTTGATCAACCCCAAGGAAGTTTTAAGGTACCTGGGGGTCTAGCAAAGAAACCAACCACTAACGCTAACGCCAAACGCTAACTCCAAAATGTACTAGGATGACATTGCGGAAATCGCTTACTTTTCCACAGCTAATGTCATTTCAATATAGTTTTGGAGTTAGCGTTTGGCGTTAGCGTTAGTGGTTGGTATCTTTGCTAGACCCCCTGTAGTACTTATAGCTACTTAAGTTATATACCCTTATCATTGCTACGCATTTTAAAACATTTTTATTTTGGCATTAAAGTAAGCCGGAGGTGCTATTATTTGTATTTAGCCAATGATACGAAATATTTGATGAAAAATGTTTAAAAAGGGTAGGTACTTAGATATAATAATTAATATGTAGGTATTCATTATGGTAATAAAATTGTATCCTCGAATTAACAACATGGCGCGTAACGTTCATTCGTTTTTGATTTGTTCTTCTTCTTCTTCTTGCATGTTGAAATAAGTTTTTGATAGTTAAAATATTTTAGATCTGTGGGCTTTTAAATAAACCACGGGAGCAGAAAATGATTGATTACTCGGTTACTTCAAGAAGGTTATAGTTTAGTAGGTAAGTAACTTTGGGTGTTAGTAATAATTATGTAATGAAGATTTAACCTACTTCCTCACTTTCATCACTAGGTAGGTATGTTGGGAATGAGACAGCGTGGAAAATAGTGGACATAATAATAATTATAACTGTCGATTCATTAAGGAACATAGGCCTCCCCCAGGGAACGCCTTCCCTGGGGGAGGCCTATGTTCAATAGTGGACGTCTTCAGGCTGTTGATGATGATGATGATGATGATTCATTAAGGAGTGGTGGTTTAGTATTTGTAATTCCTAATTAGTATTAAGAAAATTAATTATGTACGCGTCGTACAGGTAAATTGCATATCTCCAGCAATTTATAAACTCATTAGTGACACTGGCTATGTGTAGGTAGTTAGGTACTCAATTCGTATGGAACCAGACTTAAGAAGGTAAAAAAAATGTGGTAAATGGAACAAAAAGCGCGCGGATAATAATTATGTAAAACTGAGCAAAACAGGATCATCGTGTGTGATTCTTCCATATTTTTCTAAACTGTACCTGCCTGCTTAGGTACCTAACTACTACCTAAACAAAACTTACTGAAACTTCTGTTAAAGACCTGAGTGAAGTGATGATGATTTCTTTTTGTTGTAATATGAAGAGGTACTTATAAAATTGTAGTTTTTTTGTTTGAAACTTCTTTTACTGTTATAAATCTATATTAGACTCAAAACATTTAATTTTAGGTAATGGCTTAAATAGCTTCCACTCACGGCTATGCTTGCGTTATACCTATACCTATGCTAATAGGTACAGGTAACTGTGCTCAGCTTCGAAAAGATTTAGTGGATTTTGTTGTTTGGTATGAAATGCATGATCTATTATTAGACTATAACGTAAAAATAACATAACAAGCGTGCGAAGCCGCGGGCATAAGCTAGTTACTTACTAAAATAGTTTAAAAATAAAGTCATCTTTAGGTTTTCAGCTAGACTCAATCGCCGGAACTGTATCTTGTATAATGATTTTGTTTTATCCTAATAAGGATCTATCGGGAACTCGCGATATAAATCGTCCAAGACAGAATACTGTGATAGGATAGAATAGGACATCTGTAAAGCTTGTTAAGATATTATCGTTTTCGGAAATGTCACATCTAAATGGTATTTTGGATGATCTGTGTCAAGGGGTTAGTTCCTCGATGGTGTCAAGATATCACATCTTATTGATTTTATATGGATTTTTTAGTTATTAATTGTAATCTTTCAAGATAGTAAGATTTGTAGGTTAAAGTCGGTTTAACATTCTTTTACAATCTCCTTACAATTCATTGTTTTTATAGCAGTATCTACGCCTGATTTGCGTATTCAACTCTGTACCTAAGTTGGGTGTAAACATAGGACAAGGTCACTTGACATGGAAAAAAGACGACTGCTGTAAAAAAAAACCAAAATATATAGAAATAATAGTAGGCAATAAATGAAATGATCGCAGTACTTAAACGGAGTTTTTAAAAGCCCTCCAAAATGTAATAAATATCAATATATATTACAAAAACATATTTTTATTCCCTATGGAAAGCAGAAAGAAATAAAATCCGGAGCATCGTCTTATAATAATCAATATCAATAATCAATTTATTGCAATGAAAAAAATCATTAAATTAGTAGCCATTTTCTCTCAATCACTAGCTATTTGACAGCCTCCGTGGTGCGGTGGTTGAGCAGGTCGGCTCATAACCCGGAGATAGCGGGTTTGTTTCCCGCGACAGAACAAGTATTTGTGCCCGAAAAAAAAGCGCAAAACTTGTTCTGTGTTTGGGTGTTGTGGGACCATGGTCCTCGTAGTTCCTGGGTCCCTAGATACAGGGAATCCTAGTTAGGGTCCAGGATCTATGTATGTGATCGTTGGGCGTTATTTATTATTTATTTATTTATTATTATCTATTTGTCTAGCCAGTATAACGATTAGATTAGAGCGGTATGCTCTAATCTAATCGTTATCTCAAGAATAATGCATATTTTAGGTTTTACGATTTCGTATTCAAGTTTTTGCATTCAATTTCTAGTTCTAAACGCTAAGCCAATTTTGTTCATAATTATAGTCTGAGTAAACGTAATACCTGTCCGGTGTACACATTTGAATTAACTCTCCTAGGGAGTGATTCATTTCATTACTAAGATGTTTTCCGGTAAGCTGGATTGATTGTAAATGCGGAATGATATATTTGCTGCAGTTTGATTTATTATATGGATTAGTATGGATGGGTGTTTCAGTTCAGTATAAGTATGTGTTGCCTGACTCTCTGGCAGGTAAATGAAACAACTTTTTGTGCTATTTAACATAAACCTGTGCTTAAACTGTGGACAATTGTGGGCATAAACTCAAATTAAACTCACTGTGCAGTTAAAAATGTTTTGATTCGTAAAAATAACTCAATTATGATATTTCGGAGAGCCGAAGTATACAGGAGGCGAGCAGCCGCTCAAAGTGGCGCTCTCTGGGGGAGGCTCATGTTCAGCAGCGTCTTCATGATGATGTTATTTTCAACCAATAATAAGTAGTGGTAATTGACAATATCATGATTAAAGTAGCAAAAAGTAAATAAAAACATTTTAAAATTCATAATATTTTTATTGATAAAATGTTGAAACGTGCAAGTTGAAAAGCCACAGATCTGTTGACGGCGTAAACGCTCATAAAAGCGGGCTTTTTTACATCAGAGCAAAATACACAATTATCAGACTTCATTCAATTCAGTATATTTTTGTAAGTTGTATTTATAAGTATTCATAAGTAGTTACCGACTACGCCTTAAAATTAAACAAAATGTCACGAAATGGGGAAAATTAAAAGATGTCATAATAATTTAATAATACATCACCATCAGTTGACTGACATGTCCTCCTCAGCGACGGTAAAGCATGATCGAATCGTATTAAGAGAAACGAGGATCGATTAAAAATAATCATCCGATTCGTGCTGCTGTGGCATTCCGATCGCCGTATTCGCTCGACAGTGTCTCGTTCTTGGCAGCAACATTGTTGCAAAGGTTGTGGTTTGAGTAATGAGCGGCGAGCGGGCTTTTAAAGTAGTATTTAGTATCAAGTTAGTGTCAAGCCTATCAAACAATAAAAAAAACATTCCAAACTACTCGTCGTTGCCATTTTTTTCTACGAAAACTCTTAATTATCCGGCATTAACAGCCTCCGTGGTGTGGTGGTTGAGCAGGTCGGCTCATAACCCGGAGGTGGCGGGTTCGATTCCCGCGACAGGACAAGTAATTGTGCCCGAAAAAAAAAAGCGCAAATACTTGTTCTGTGTCTGGGTGTTGTGGGACCATGGTCCTCGTAGTTCCTGGGTCCCTAGATACAGGGAATCCTAGTTAGGGTCCAGGATCTATGTATGTGATCGTTGGGCGTTATTTATTTATTTATTATTTATTTATTTTATTTATTAAAGAATTTTAAGATGATCTCGGTCGTGTGCAACCAATCTGAAACCACACAAAAACAGAAATAAACAAACAGACAACTATTCGCTTTATATGAATGTTTTGGATTCCGCAAGTGAAGTGGTTGAGTTGAGTTATAAAAACTCATTCCAATTTTATTTTAGCTGTCAGACGTATTCTATGAAAGGCTGGATATAAAGTTAAAATTGTATAATATCCATTATATGTAAGTATGTAGTTTCGTAAATAGCTACTTTGTTTGCGTCGTTCTTAAGTAGCAGGCTCGGTCTTCAGTCTTCACCCCGCTTCGCTCGGTCTATCTAATTTTTATATTCATAAAAACCTCATCATTATCCTCATTAACAGCCTGAAGACGTCCACTGCTGAACATGCCTCCCCCAGGGAGCGCCACTTAGAGCGGTTGCTCGCCTCCTGCATCCATCGGCATCGGCTCCCCGCGGCTTTCACCAGATCGTCGGTCCGCCGAGTGGGGGGCTGGCCTACGCTGCGTCTTCCGGTTCGTGGTCGCCACTCGAGATCTTTTCCTTCCCATCGGATGTGGCCTGCCCATTACCATTTCAACTTGGTAATCCTAAGAGCTACAGAGGTACTTTAGTTCTCCTGCGGCTCCTCATTTCGGATCTTATCTCGCAGGGAAACACCGAGCATTGCTCTCTCCATAGCTCGTTTGAGCTTTAGTAATGAGGCAACTTTCTAATCTGTCCAGCCATTCTTCAGTGATGCGATTACATACTTTCATTATACATCGCATTAACTTGTAAGATATTTTTTGTCTACGGATGAAGCCGTAGCTATATTAAAAAAAAACTATTTTCTTCTTTATTGTACACCTAAGAAAATTAAACAGATATTCATAAAAAGCATAATATTCAACTATTTAATAAATACAGTTTGACATGCCAGGTGTCATGTTAACGCCGTAAACTTGAAGTTTTCCGCAAAAACTTAATTGGGATTGAAATTAATAAACTACCTTACCTTGTATCTTATCCCATACATCACCAAAACCGGCGGCAGTGTCGTGTACTTAACAACAGGTGCCTGGCCATACCTGGACCGTTCGTGCTCCAGTGTGTAAGAGCTTATTAACTTAATAGCCATTAATTTTTTTAGCCATTTGTTCAAAATCGTATCAATGGAACGAAGTTGGTCAAACAGATTGGCCCTACGCTATTAGCTTTAGGCTTTCAAACTGGGAATTTCAAACCTTTGAATTCTCGATTAGTTGCAATGCTACTGTTTCTTATGGTATCATATAAACTAGAGCTTATTATAGCTTAATAGCTATTAAATTTTGGCAATTTGTTCAAAATCGTATCAATGGAACGAAGTTGGTCAAACGGAGGCTTAACGTTATTAGCTAGCGGCTTTTAAACTGAGAATTTTATGCCTTTAAATTCTCGAATCGTTGCTACCACAGAGCTATGAAACAAATGACGTTTCGCCTATAGATAGAGACGAAATTAATCATATTATTGCTGCCAAACTTCGGTACAGGGTACTCTTCTGTGTCAGTTTGATATTATAGGGTAATTTCGCTAGTTTCCGACCACTTAGTGGAGTTGTCAAGTTTAGGTTGCATAATAAAATGTACCAGTATCATTTTTTGACTTGATGCTACTAAGCTACGTTTCAAATATTATACTCTATATTTTTATCAGATTATCAATCATTTTTTATAATAACAGACCCTTTTATAAATATCTAAACCAAAGGCTAATAGTAACTATTTTGCTAGTTTTCGATCACTAAATTATGTTTACGACCACTTTTTCGCTAGTTTTCTACCACTATAAATTGAAAGACGTAGGTGCCTGTGGTAAATAAATGATAGAAACAATGATCAGAAAGGCTTCTTTAGATCCTCTGTCTTGTATTTTCATGATTTCTCCAACTTTGAGGCACTTACTTATATAAAAAAGCATGATCTTTTTTCTTACTGAGACCGCCAAAAATTATTTAAGGATATGGCTAAAATATCAGCTATAACAAAAAAAATTGGCTAACGTAGTTTATAAACATAGTTATGTTTACAAACTAAATACGCTACTTTTTTTGTAATAAAGCCAGCCCACATTAGACCCTGGGCGAGAAATATTCAATGATGGTTCGATCAGTTGGTCACGCCTATTTTGCGACTACCAGCATTAATCGTGTCTGGTCTAATTAGTTAAACTTACAAAGTAATCGACTATTTATGTACTTTTATATGTAAATAAATACGTATTTATAATGTTTTTGATATAGTTTGCTTTTGCGGTCGAATAGCATTTTTCTGCAGCTGGATTAGCACGAGCGATTTTGGGTATCTGTAGTTTTTATACCAGATGGTGGATAAACGTGGTCGAAAACTGGCAGTTAAAATGAATGTGTTTTTAAGTTTCAAAGCTTTAAAATAGAATTGGGGATTTCTCGTATAATATTTGTTACAAAACTGAACCTATTTGGACATAAGATGTGTTCACCGCAAGCTTTTTATTTTTTGTATTTTTTCATCAAATGTACATTAAACGGTCGGATATAGGAAGTGGTCGCAAAACCGGCGAACTTACCCTATGGCAGAAGTACCGATAGTGATGTAATGCGTTGGTTAACCTTATAATTATCGACACATCGATAGTTTCTATTATGCCATCCGGAAATTTATTACAATAAGTTTTAAATGTTTTCAATTTATTTTGTGGTTAGATTGACTTCTACTAATTAAACTTTTAATATCTTTTATGTTTATTAGGTTTCCTACAGATCCTAATATAAAAGATAAATAGATATTCGCAACTGGACAGTGCCATTGGTTTCCTCAAAAACATGATACGGTTTGCTCTCAGCATTTTGAAGCTGAATGTTTTATGAAAATGTCTAATCATATACGTTTATATTTTGACGCTATTCCCACATTGAAACTCTATCCTATTTTTAACGAGGTATTCTAATTTCTCCCCACTAGGTGGACCGATCACCTGGTGAAAACCGCGGGGAGCCGATGGATGCAGGAGGCGAGCAGCCGTTCAAAATGGCGCTTTCTGGGGGAGGCTTATGTTCAGCTGTGGACATCTACGGGCTGATGATGATGACTATAATTTCTCTTATCCGCATTTATTATTTGATGAGGACATTATAATGATGTGGCGTGCTCGCCCATGAAAGAGTTTTCATGTAGCCTCCATGGAGCTATTAAAAAAAGAAGGAGGGAATCCCGTCTGATCCGAAACTGAAGCTCCCTTAGGAAGCCGGTCGCCCTACTTTCAGCTGATACACATATGTAATATGTCCGCCATTTTAGGCTTCAGTTCGATGTCAATCAAAACTCAATCCTTCTTTTTTTTATTTCATCCATGGTAGCCTCATAGAAAACCATTGCTCTTGGTTGCTAAAAACAACTGATCTCGTTAATTCTACGTAAGAATCTACGTCTTAGTCGATATTGAATGAAAAAATTCACTTGCTTTTTATTTTGTAAACAGCTGTAAATTAAAATATACATCGCATGGTGAGCTGAAAAATTACCTTTATTTACTGCCAAACTAAGGACCTCCTATTAAATAAGTGTTTACCTACAACACCTCAATGATACTCAATATTATTATTATTTTTCCTAAAAATTCATCTGAAAATTGTATTTTCAGATGAATTCTATCAAAAAGAAACATGACGCAACAATACTGATAAATCATCAGCAAAACGTGTTATCTATGTATTTGGAGTTTTAATATATTTTTTCGTTTTATAACTTGTTATGTTTCTTCTATTTCAAACTTTAGTTTATAGATATAATAATACTATCACACATCATCAGCCGGCAGACGTCTACTGCTAAACACTGCCTCCCCCATAAAACCTCACTTTGGGCGCCTATCGGATTTGCTTATAAACTTAATCTTTATAACCATAAACTGACGATAAACTACCTCTATACTTACACACATTACATTTGCCATAAAATAGGTGAGCTGGACTGTATATCCGTGACGCGAACATGACGTACCTACCAATACCAATACATTCAATTTCATTTATTTTAGATTTATACCGGTATGTTTATCGGCTGGCCATTGTCGACCCAGAATAGAGTATAATAGAATAAAATAACACTATTACACATAGAAATACGCACAAAAGGCACAAAAGATATAGGTAGGTACTAAAGTGTACCTAATGATACAATCAGGTAAGAGGTACCTTACCGCGTACTTAACTCATATCAAACTATCGATAAAAATATATCGACTCAACCCACAGCACGTTTTGCTGACAGCAGTGGCACTAATGACAAGACAATTGCTATATATGTCATCTGCGCAGGTAAACCATAGAGGTTTCATTGTAATACCTGACACGCTTGAATTGTATGAGAAGTGTCGAAAAGGCGCCTCTATGTAGAGGGAAGCGTTTTTTTTTTTTTGCTCTGTGGTTGCTACAAAATGCTCGCATTCTACTGTTTCATAGGATATTGTATGAACTAGAAGCAGACCACTGTTTCTCCTGCTTTGTTTTAAACAACATAAATTTTTTTAAATGTGACAGTGAGGTCTTGTCAAAAACCCTTTACGTACAAACTTTTTAGTTTTATCTTTACGCCACAAACACCGAATATCGAGTGTATTTTGTCCGTCATTCACAATACAAAGCCTTTTATTATAATATGTAGGTAAATTTAAATATTTTGTTATGAAATACTATAAATTCAAAAATGAACTGACTGAATGTCCTCGAGGACTGCTCAATGTGAAAGAAGAGAGTAATTAATGATTAGTTTAAATTGTGCCACCCATGAGATTCGACAAGGTCTAAAAAGCAGGGTTGCCGAAAAACCGTGACGTCGTGATCAATAAAAAGTTGATAGATGGAGAAATTAGTCACCGTTTATTACGGTATTATAAAAAAATGTAAATGGAGAAAATATACAGTAATCTATACCTGAATTGTAAATGAAATGAAATTCGAAAATTAGTACATAATTTTAAATTTACGTTTTTTTCTGCTGTATTTGTTGTTTTTCATTGTACCGCTATTTTCAAGTTAGTCGGTCCCACTCAAACAGTCGATCCCAAAACGCTAAATGATCATTTCCTTCAGTATTATTTAGTTCAACTTTAAGGTGGAACGTCACGCTCAGCGCGCCAAATTCAAATTTTCTTCCGTTTTTTGCTAATTACAGCTTAATTACTCAACGCAATTACATGAACACTAGTTTGCCGCAAATAAATAGAATGTTTTAACTGATTATGATTAAAAGTATCACCTAAATATCATTTTAGAAACAATTTGCAATAAACTAATTTTGTCTTGACTTTTCAGTCTATTGCCAATTGTTGCTAAACCAATGATATTTAGGTGATACATTTAATCATAATTAGTTGATTCATTCTATTCATTTGCGGTAAACTAGTTTTCATGTACGTTGCGTTGAGTAATTAAGCTGTAATTAGCAAAAAACGGAAGAAAATTTGAATTTGGCGCGCTGAGCGTGACGTACCACCTTAATGATAGTTTCATAGCAATTAATTAAATGAATAGGTTATTTAATGTACGTTTCAGTATGCTTTTACTTCTTGGGTAAACTTTGGCCTAAATAATAAAAAAGATCTCAAGTAGGTGCTTTTTTAACAAATAGGCGCGTCGATATTAAGTTCCACTAAGTACTATTACTTACTTGCCATTGCCGTCGGGAAAACGTTTAAATGGCAGTAAAACCGGGGGGTATTTGTATTAGGTAGTATTCTATGGAATAAGCACAGGCCTAGAGTCCTAAGCTGTTCTCGTTCCTAAGTTTATGGCAATAAGAGATAATTTGCTTTGTTTGATGCAGTCATGGGAAATTGGTAACACTAACGATGCTCGCACCCATAACATTATAAGATATCTAATTATTACCTACCGCCATAAATAACTTTTTTCACTACCCACTACGTTTATCGTTTTATAATTTAACTCGTTAATTAATGGATATGAGGCGGCTAATATTTTAATTCCGTTTGACAGCTGTTAACTTGTTACTATGTTTTGTAGTGAGTTGATATTTTTTATAATGTTATCGAATAAAGTAAGTAACTAGTTACCTAAACAGTTACTTATTATTTAATCTAAATTAATTCATGATTATCATTAACAGCCCGAAGACGTCCACTGCTGAACATAGGCATCCCCTAAAGAGCGCCACCTTGAGCGGCCACTCGCCTCCTGCATCCATCGGCTCCCCATCGACATCGGCATCGGCGGCGGATAAAACAAATACTTAATTAAAATAGAAGACTGATGAAATAAATTAAATAGAACACTAACTGCATAGTTAAGTAATTATGTATTTTTGCGAACCATAGAGTATTAAGCTTTTTGCAAAGGCAAAAACCTTGGTGACGTTTGGCGGGACTGCGATAATAATTATGTCATTGTTCGCTTGGTCTTGGTACCAAGAATTTTAATACATAGATGGTAGATTAAGTTTTTGCTTGGTAATCTTTATCAATAACCGTGACCGATATAGCTCTTAAATTTAGCAAGTTGAAATGGCAATAGGCAGGCCACATCGCTCGTAGAACTGACAACCGATGGGGAAGAAAGGTTCTCGAGTGGCGACCATGAACCGAAGGACGCAGCGTAGGCCGGCCCCTACTAGATGCACCGATTCTGTATACGCCGCTAAGTGCCGATCTGCTCTACCACCGCACCACAGAGAGGCATTGATCTTCGTTTCCTTCTTGCAATAAAATTAGCCTTTGCAAATTAATTATTAGCTAATAGGTAAATAAACATCCAATTAGCCGTTACATCGGATAGAGCCAATGTAAGCAATAAATCTTAGTAAGAGGCACTAATCGATTTTAGATAAGGATCTATAATAAATTGCTTGGTACTCACTCAAAGCAAGTAGGTGCTTGTACTTGGGAATTTTTTTACAGAATAAAGAGTGAATCATTTAATAATTAGTAAACTACATAAAATATCTGTATTCCGGTTTGTAGGGTAATTGCAGTTAAAACAGTAATATTGCAGTAGTTACCGGGCAAATGAGACTTTATGACCTAATGGTATCGGTTGCAAAAAATAATAGGTGGGATCGGTTGGGACCTAATCTTACAGTCTAGTTATGTTACTAGACTGATGACAAGCGCTGCAGTGCAGTGTCACGCGAAACTAGTATATTTTAGAGTTCCGAGTGACACTGCAACTGTTACGGGCGCTTGTCACGTCATACAATAATATTAAAAAAATATTATTTCTAGTAGTCTTATCGTAATACGTGTACCGGATATATATGATCAAGGAGCAATATGATACGGTTACGTGAAATCCAAGTACTCTTTCGTTATGGTTAAACCATAGTCCCCATTCATAAACGCTCAGCCGAAGTTATAAACGTACACAAAACTATCCCAACCAATTCAACAAGAAACATTGTGTAGTAACACTTAGCTTTTAAGTATTTAATATCCGTGACGATTGAATGCCGACTCGAACCCGGCTCGCGTTAAAAATATATAAAACTTCAGTTTAATAAGTTATGGATTAGGCGAGAAGCAGTTAAACTACACTGTGCTCTTTTGAGACGTGCTCGAAAAGATTGACAGTTCGTGAATGAGAATTGGCAGTAAAAATATTAGTGTTTTATGGTCTGTGGTAATTGTGCTGTAAAGAGGTACGTGAGAACAGAATATGCTCTTTGTAGGTGATTAGGATGGGGACTCTATAATGTAGGGCGGCTGTGGCTTAGTGACAGCCTGGGAGACCCTGGTCTCGAACCTGGTGTGATCCCCACGCCTCATCATCATCACCCTCCCACACCCAATATCAGTGCCACTGAAGCAGTTGTGCCAGCCGCCCCACTCCAGCCACATTCCGTTATTTTAAGGAGCTGGCTCGAGTAGAATAAGAATGAGATCCCTACTCGGCCCTGCAATTTTTGAAGCTGTGCGTGAAATTTTCACGCGCTTTTGAACGTCTGTTCAAGAATCATTTCGAACTACCTACCAAATAGAACTAGGAGCCCTGGAACGCCAACCTTCCCTTGGGAGAAGATATAGGAGGAATGACGATGACATTAGGCTGGCTGGCCCCCCACTAGGTGGAACGACAACCACTTCAGAAACCCGAGGTGCCGATGGATGGCTGGCAAGCAGCCGCTCAAAATGTTCTCATGCAAGCGATTGGCAGTTCTATTCCCTGATGATAGTAGTAGTTTTGATACATTTTCAATTTTACGCTTTTAAATGTATTCAATCTCTATTTATCTGTGGCGCTGATGTCTAATAAAAAAGGAACTGTTCACAAAATATACCTTAAAAGCAAAGTAACAAACGCAGTCTAACGTTTTTAAGCACCCTCTGCATATCGCAAAACTAAACATGATCTGACCCACTATAACTAGGACGTCGCTGCTTTCAATACGCAGCTCCTTTGTAATATAAACTGAGAAATTGAGAATAGTCCACTCTAAATAATTCCACTCAATAAAACGTTGACATGTCGCGGCGTCCTATTCACAAAGCGCACGTAATTAAGTCGCACACTCATTGCCACACCGTTTTATGATTTACAACAAGGGGACAGAATTTGTCTTGTACGCCGCGCCATATATCACGTGTGTCCGGTCGTAAACGAGGATGTCAAACATTTTATGCCGCAGCGAAAAAAAAATTAAAAATGATTTCTGTAACACCGCGGGTGGCAAGTCGAGTTGCAAGCGTGAAATCCTGTTCATACACCACGCTACTACAGCGATCGACACTTACTGCACTACATCATAACCTTTGCCTCTATTATAAGCATCCGCTTTAAAAAAAAGTTTCATCATCATCATCATCATCATCATCATTAACAGCCCGAAGACGTCCACTGCTGAACATAGGCCTCCCCCAGGGTGCATCCTGCATCCATCGGCTCCCCGCGGCTTTCACCAGATCGTCGGTCCACCTAGTGGAGGGCCGGCCTACGCTGGGTCTTCCGGTGCGTAGTCGCTACTCGTTCTTCCCCATCGGTTGTTTGTTCTACGAGCGATGTGGCCTGCCCATTGCCATTTCAACTTGCTAATCCTAAGAGCTATATCGGTCACTTTAGTTCTCCTACCTCATTTCGGATTTGGACCTTATCTCGCAGGGAAACGCCGAGCATAGCTCTCTCCATAGCTTGTAGCTCGTGCTCATAATAAAACTGTATGATTTACTTATTCCTCATTTAATGCAATCTTATTCAAAAAGAAGATGTTTTTCGCTCCCAACAAGGTCTATTAAAACGCGACCATCAATAAAATCTTATAAAATATGTCTTAAGTCTACGTGTCCAGCTATTAAGGGGTGTTCTCGATGCTTTCGCAGTTGTTTTCTTTACGCGCCACAAAGGGTTCAAGTACAAATGCAATAAAAACCTTCGGTCATAAAGTTTTACGATACTCACCAAAAGATGAACACCCTTCCTTAAATCAACACGGTTCAGTAAATTCAAAACAATCTCGCTAACGAAATATTATATTCGTCAAGTGCGAAGACAAAGTTTTATTAGGGTTCCGTATGTTTAAATTTTAAACTGAGTTCTGTCGTGTTTCTGACGTCTGTCCGTCTGTCACCAGGGTGTATCTCATGAACCGTAATAGCTAGACAGTTGAAATTCTCACATATGATGTATTTCTGTTGCCGCTGTTGCTATAACAAAAAATACTAAAAACCCCAATAAAATAAATATTTAAGGGGGCTCTCATACAACAAACGTGATCTTTGCTCGTTTTTATAGATAATGGTACGGAACCCTTCGTGCGCCAGTCTGACTCGCATTTTGCCGAAGGCCTACAGATTGGGCCCTTACCGTTTGTAATGAGCATTTATCTAACGTTTTACGCGAATGCGTAGAAGTTTTAATCATTATTTTCACGTGAAAACCGGCTTAGGCTAAATCGTTTGATAGGCTTGCGCTTGGCTACTATTCAATTAAATATGATAATCCTAACTATTAGAACTTAACTATTATGAATAGGTCATTTTTATGCTGTTTTGTAAAGTTTTAGTTGTGGACAATTGGACGTGTAGGTATAAGTAGTCTTTTAGTTTGTGTATGAATTTTTAATGGCTTTGGTGTGAATGTAAAGATGGAGTTTACAACATCATAAAAAGCAAGCATTTAAGTTTTTGTAAAAGTTTAAGCGCTATGAATATTAAGCGATTCAAAGGTTTTAAGCCGTGCTAAAGCTTCTGATTCGGCAGACTAAGTTAAGTAAAGCATAAGCATGCATAAGTGAAGTTTACTTATTTAGAGTTTGTTCCATAGAATTACTACTATTATGTAGGTTTGTTCATAGGAAATTCTAAATTATTTCTGAACATTGTCGTATTTATAAAGCCGGCGTTACTCTGAAACCTAAAATACGTTTCGCGCGCTCGGTCACCGGATGCTGTACACTAAACATGACTTTAAATCAAAGAATAATCATTTCAGAGCAAAACTGAGGCTAGGCCACGAGTATCTGTAAAAAAAAATCGGGCATAATATATTTGTTTTTATCATATCGTCTACTTAAATTTTTTTATAATTTTAAATAGTATTTAACCGACTGCAACTCACGAATCACACTCACACTCGTGAAAAATTTTAATACTTACTAAACTTTTAACATTGATTTAGGAATTGATTGTGTTGAATTTTTTTTATTTAGCTATAGGTACTTATTAAAAGTGGAAATAGTTAAAATTGTTTATTTTATTTATAAAATTAGGATATTTTTTACTTTTATAAACATGTGAAACATTGTCATGTGTCAACTTTGATGCTTTGATGGACAATAGTAATCAACATAAGCGTCGACGACAACGAAAAATAACTACTTAAATAAAGTAATTTAAGGGGCAACAATATGAACGAAATGAACATGCCCGGCCACAATTACTGCAATTCCGCAACAATTGCAATAATAACTTCCTCGCAAGAAAATATTCGTGCAAAATGTTGCATTCGGATAACGTAACACAAATGTGAATGAACAATTTGAGCGACGCGCGACGCGTAAGACGATTCCTGTAGGATTGTATTGAAAATAAACAGTCACAGTTTAGGTACAACCAGTGGGTAAAGCTCGTTATGTTGCGAGCTAAACCTATACATACCCTATACCCCTATACCTATACATTTATTTTAACTTATTTAAACTGTAATATTTTTGAAGTACATTGTTTCACACACTTAATATAAAGTCATAAATTTAAATCTTTATTGCCTTCCACTTGTAATGACACTTCCTCAAATTCATATCAGCAAGCGACCCTATTCCATTCCATAGTTATTGCGTCTCTCGCCTAACCTTTTTTTTTTGTCAATTTCTATTTTTTACTTTGTGCTCATTTCTTTGTGTAACGTGTTAGTAAGTTAGTATTAAGCTAGCCTTCTAGGCGATTAAACGTCTCAAAAGGAAAACCATTTTTCTTTTACAACACCCCGCTCCAGCCGCCTTATAGATGCCCGCGCAACTTGTCTAGCTTCCAAACAAGACTAGTAGTTAGTAAAACCTCACATTCTGCTCCTTTCATCATCATCATCATCATTAACAGCCCGAAGACGTCCACTACTGAACATAGGCCCCCATAGATCGCCACCTTGACCGGCTGCTCGCCTCCCGCATCCATCGGCTCCCCGCCACCCGTCGTCCGTCAGCCCGTCTGGTCCTTTACACCATTATAATATAATGGTAACGCCTCCGGTGTTACAGATGTCTAATGTCCATAGGTTACGGTGACCGCTTCCCATCGTAGGCCAACTTATTATGCTTGTTTGCATTTACGTTCACTTTGTTTTCCCTTTAAATTAATCAAAACCACCAATAATATTTTGTGTATTGATAGTGTTAATATTAAAAACAATCATCAAAATAAATTTCTGCCAATAATTTGCGTGAAACAATAATTTGTGTGGGACTTTGAAATGTTTTCGTTTTATTATTTGCACCTAAGTATTTTGTGATTTTTTTTCTTTAAAAGAGCTATTCTTTTCATTTTCCTTTTCAAACAAGCGTATTTTATTCTTTGACCATGAACGCGAGATTTTCCGCTATATGCACTAACGAAAATCATTCCAGAAATACAAAACACACAAAAAGAAAAAGAATGAATTGAAAATCTCTTTTGAAATGCAGATAAAAGTCTGCGATCAAAACAGTATCTGACTTATCTACAGTAGGACTACATGCATGTTTTCCTACTGCAGATAAATCAGACACTGTGTTCATATTCAGATGTTGTGGAATAAAAGCAAGGGTGCGGTCGCGCGTGCGTGATTTTAACGTAAACACACGCGCCCCGCGGTCTGCCCGCCGCCGCCGCCTTAGTGAGGCATTTGTCGCCAACTAAGCTTATTGTTGTCTCGGTTAGAATGTTCCACGACCTTTTGAAATTAGCATTTACTAACCAACTTCAGTTAAAACTATTAATAGTTAAATAAATATTCTTCGCCTCTAGGGAGCGTATTTTTTTTCTTGCTCTGTGATAGTAACGGTCTAAAGTTAAACACTTGAATACCTAAATTATTCGTCTTAACAATAACAAGTGCTATTATGAAGTGACAGAAACTACATAAAATAAAATTAGGTCAACTATTGATAGGGTGACCAGAACTTTTGTTACAAAAAATGTTCGTTAAATATTCATATTTGGCTGAACCAATTTCGGTTGAATCACAATAATGACTACTTGGCTGAACCAAAATTAATTATGGGTGGGTGGGCCGTAGAATTGTACAAAATCGTACTGTAGGTTGAAGAAGAAGAAAATTACCTAACCTTTACAGTTCGAATCGAAGGTTTCCGCTAGAGTTTCAATTGGCTTATGTAGATAATGTAAACTAAAAGGAAATAAACGTACATACCCCTTTTGAAATAAAGATTGTTTAGCAGATGAATAGTTATTTAAGTTATTTTGTGTAATGATTTCTGTCTGTCAAGTTTAAAATAAAGTAGTGGGCAAGGGGCTAAAGACTATTATGTTGGCATGTTGACATATTATAATGTACTCGTATTCAGATAAATTAGTAATTATTGAAGTGCAATCTTTGATGGCAAGCAACCATTAGCAACCCAAAGGCGTATATCCACTTATACAGTTAATACAGTATTGTTCTAACTTTCGCTTTTTTTGCTCAATTATCAACGACCGATCAATTATTATTACAGCTGTACTCAATAGCACGAAATCATCCACGGGCTATAATTTCACTTGAAATCATTATTAAGTTGCAACAAAGTATTTGCAATCGAATGCAACTACTTATTTATACAATCGCTAGTATGTATCGCTCTTCAGCAAATAGACGCAAGAGGACCTACATTTTTTTCTATTATCATCTATTATATTATCATTTTCATCTATCATTTATTGTCTACATGATCTGCACATTTTTTTACATTTTTATAATGTATCTAAAATATTAATTATGTACAAGTTCTCAACTTCTCAGGCTTGTATTGCTTAGTCCATGCGTGTCAAACTGAAAGTCATCGATGCTGCATGCGGCCCATGCATAATGGACCGTAGACAAAGTGGGCCGCAAAACCCAAAAAGATATTAGATTTTAACTCCATGGCATCTACCTGCAAGCGAGTGGAACTCCATCAATGTCTATAGAGAAACGACTCTTAAACAACGAAAAATGATCTCTTTGTAGCCATGGATGAAATAAAAAAAGAAGGATTGAGTTTTGATTGACATGGAACTGAAACCCAAAATGGCGGACATATTACGTATGTGTGTCAGATGAAAGTATGGCGACCGGCTGCCTATGATGTGAGTGTGTGCGTGCCCCGCACGTACGTACGTACGAAGCGTTCCGGCTTCCTATGGGTGCTTCAGTTTCGGATCAGACGGGATTCCCTCCTTCCTTTTTTATTAGCTCCATGTTTGGAGCTTAAAATCTTGAAAACACATTTCAAATTCGGCGTGAAGTCTTCTCCTTTTAGATATTTACTTGTTATTTGAAATTGGGACTCTTGGTATTCCTGAAAGGAGGCTTTACTAAAAGTGGATCGGGCCGCAAACAAATGCGTTAAGAGCCGCATGCAGCCCGCGACCGCTAGTTTGATATGACTGGCTTAGTCGAACGAAAGATAATAAATTACTTTGATTGCGCTCTTGTCGCTCAATACGCACGCAGCGTCGGCGTCGTCGTACCGTAGAACTGTCTTTTTTTTTATGAGAATGAATGACGTGACGAGCTGGTCATTCACCAGATGTTAAGCAACACGGCCGCCCATAACAGTGGGAGTGTCACTCGGAACTTTAAAATAATAAAGTTTTGCGTGACACTGCACTGCGCACGTCATCCTGAGACATCACACAGTCTAGTAATCAGATTACTACATTGTGTAATCAGGTCATAAAGTCTCATTTGCCCAGTGAATTCACTAGCTACAGTGCCCTTCAAACCGGAACACAGTAGTGCTTGCACACTACTGCTTGGCGGCAGAATAACTGGCAAAACGGTGGTACCTACCTAGACGAACTTTGCAGAAAAGTCCTACCACCTAGTAACCTCTTTACTAATCTATAATCTCTTTACTATAGTAATGAACACAGCAGTAGGCCTAGCACGAACATTTACGCGGGAGTAAGTGTAACGTTAACGTAAGTCAGTTGTATGGGGCGCTGATCAAATGCCATACAACTGGCTTACGTTAAGGTTACACTTACTCCCGCGTAAACGTTCGTGCTAGGGCCTCAGATACTATGCGGACGGACAAACCTATTTCGTGAAATGATGCCTTACTTACCTCTTATTTACTTATTTGCATTTATGCGTTACATCTTTTAATGTCATTGGACGTGACATTTGCATTTTGTACTTCTGACCGAAATGTGGTTTGTCACATTGGTCTCTTACTGGATGTCATTGAACAAACGATTTTATCCATCTTTCTAAAATATCATACACACCCTATTGTTGTGATTAGTACAAAGTGCATAATATAACACGCAGTGCACACAATTTATGCAAGACGTCAGACGCGGTCGTAAACCGGACTTGATTTAAATCGGGACTGTCCACCGTTTGTCGTAAATTAGGGAATTAGTACGAGTGGGAATATTAGTTGATATAGGTATGATTTAGCTAATTGAATGATTGTGCTTTCGTGATTTTTGATTTTGATTTGATCAACCTTGATAGGTTAGAGTCAATAAATCAACTGAATACTCGGTAATCAACAGAATAGTACCTCTAACCGAGTGGGGGGTTAATTGGGTAACAGCTCAGTCGTACCTTTCAGTTCGAAATTCAAACTGAGCCGTAGTTACCAATTTTATAGAAAATAGTTTTTTATATATCGCGGAAAATAGGCCTTGGGCTTAGAGGTTCAATTTTATTAATCTATCTTTGTGATTGAAGAATGTTATTTTTATTGTTCATGTAGGGATATAATTGAGCAATGTTTATTTTTTTTGTATGGAGAATACATTAATGCGAATGGACTCGTCAAAATAATTGATCTATTAAATTATTCGTGTATTGGCCGCCTAATACAAGTTCATTTCCTAAGCTATAATTTAACGTTTCATAGCATATAGTTTCCAGTGTATTGAGTTATAATGGGCGAGATTTTCGCCGAAACATCCAGTCGGTAGTTCAAGTAATAAAAGTAAGTGGATATAGCGTTTATGGCCCAGTTTTATGCGAGTTCGTACAACTCGCGCCATCTACTGTTTCCATGATTAAACTATGCAGCACGGACAACTCTGAAATAGTGATTTCACACGTACACGATCAATCGCGCGTGATAAGTAATTACCCCCACCTTCTCATACGCTAAAATATCCTTACATTTTCCCTCTCATACTCTTCTCCTTACAAAACGATTCATTGTTTACATGCTTAGATTAATTTTAACATTCTTTGTTTTTGTGATGTTTTAAGATATCATTGTAATAATAGTTATTGCAAAATTTATTACTGCAGATACTACTTACCCATTTTTAATTTTTTTATGTTGGTTACATTACCACTGTATGGAATGTATTACTGTTTTACTTACTTATCTTCCTGTTATGTGTCTTATTATTATTTCATTTGTTTTTCATATGTTTTAGTACTTATTTGTGTATTGTTGTAAGCTGAGCCGTGACGATACCGAAACGGTCCCAACGGAAGACCAGCGTTGGTCGTACGACGTGCGACCAGCATTATGCTGAGATGGGACCGATTCGTGGCAACTGTCAGATGTGTATTTGTTAGTACACTTAAAAAATATTCAACCAATTTATCTGCTGTCGTCATAAATAAAACATTTTTCGTTCTTTCTTTCTTTTTCTTTTTAGATTACGTAACAGTTTATCCAAAGTTTATCAGCTGCGCGCCGCGACAAAAACTTCTCGACACTTTCTCGTGAGAGAACGTGACAAGACTATGGTAGTGCCTAAGTGTGTCTCACTCTAACATCGAAGATAAATTTTCTCGCAATACGCATGCTAGGAGGTCAGACAGAACGCCTCATTTATGAGACGCGTGACAGACATTGGCACTGATTTGGCTCAACGAATCAGCATTGCAAATTGCAATTCAACATGGCAATGTTGCCAGCATGTTGGGTACGCAATGCTGCCAGATGTTGGGTACGGCGACACCCAACATGCTGGCAGCATTGGATCGTCGTGGTCTGCAATATTCATTTGAACTGTTTATAGGTCGGCTGTATCCAATGTTTTTTGTATCATCATATCATCAGCCCGTAGATGTCCACTGCTGAACATAGGCCTCCCCAGAGAGCGCCACTTTGAGCGGCTGCTTGCCTCCTGCATCCATCGGCTCCCCGCGGTTTTTACCAGGTCGTCGGTCCACCTAGTGGGGGGTCTGCTTACGCTGCGCTTTCCGGTTCCGGTTTTTTGTATGGGTAGAGCTATTAGGATTTACATAGTTATTATACTTGTTGTAGTAGTTAGTTTTATGTATAGGTTAAGGTGCTGAATATTGAAGACCAATATTTCCGTTAAGTAACGAAAGCGGTATGGACAAAAACCCACACTCCTCCAACACCGGCGGAAAGACCGCACGAAAGAACGTGTGAAAAATCTTCCTTGTGTGACTAAATTAAATTTCACACGAATCTAGAGATCCTTAAGCAAAGTCGTTATTTAAGTCCATTCTACATTAATTTAAAGTGGTTTATTCGGTTTTTACGATCGCAGACGCTGTGATTGGCAGTTTTCTGCATTCTGTTCGGTTTACGATCTAAAAGTCCTACACACGGCAGTATAAATATGGATTATGTTTAAAATTTATTGGATTTGATGAGTCAAATGAGTTATTATGAGAGATCGAGTCAAAATTGATCCCTACTAAATTACCAATATACAAAAGTGATTCTTTGTATGTTTTGTTGTTTGGCTTTTCCAGTAAAACGGCGAAACTAAATTGGACTAAGTTTTTCAGATAATTGCTGGATGAGAAATTGCGAGGATCTTTCCTTCTTCTTTCTTATCTATTTTATTGTTTTTTGTTATGTCTTGCGGATGGATGCAAGAAGGAAGCAGCCGTTCAAAGTGGCGATCCGTGAGGGAGGCCTATGTATAGTAGAACGTCTTCAGGCTGTTGAATGTTGATGTCTTACTACGTATGCTAGTTTTTTTTTCTGCTAGTTTGAATTTTTCATCGGTAAAAACATTGCAGTACCTAATGTGCGAAAACCATTCCTTTAGTTAGGTATGCTCAAATCGGCGTTTCCCTGCGAGATAAGATCCGAAATGAGGAAATCCGCCGGAGAACTCATGAGGAAGAAAGGTTCTCGAGTGGCGACCACGAAGAACGACACAGTTGCAGGTTGCAGCGTAGGCTCGCTTTGCCCCCTTATGGACCGATGATCTCACCAAACCCGCGGGGAGCCAATAGCCAACATCAATTCCGGCTGATGATGAAGGTTTTAGCCATCAAGCTAATTTTAACCTCAACGACAATAAATTATAAATAATTAAAATAAAGTAACTAGTACCTACCTATTTAAGTACCATAAGCATTGTAACTACAAAACAAAAAACCATCGCAGATACACGGGCGATCGTTAAAATGTCTTCAATATTATAATTTAACTCATTTTAACTCGTAAACTTTATGTTCCGTAATGACATTTACTTCGTCTGCGAGTTTCGGTTCTTGGAATCGAATGAAAATATGAATACACACAGTATGACAAGTTTATACAAACAATGGTTTGCAATTTTCCAATTTAACGTAATTATCATCACCAGTTAGGGTTAAAAAAGGAGTCTTATTATGAGTTCAAAGCTAATATTGATACTTTTAATTCAAATAATTCATAATTTCGTACCTTGACTTAACTTCCGGTCTAAGCACAAATTACGCGACGTGACGTGTTAAAATAATAATAAAAAATTTGTAATCAAACTAAAAACAGGGATAATTTAAGTACTTACCTACTATGGGTTTTCTAAAATAAACATAATTCTAATGACCCCCCAAAATACTTATCAACATATTGCTCCAAATTTTCAGCGATAACAAACATATTAGTAGAGACTCCCTCAAAAATACATGCTATGTCGCCGAGTTAACTACGTCTATTTTATTACTGAATGCTAACCGGCTTTCTGCAAAACATTTAGGTATTTCAGGTATCTTCTAGGCAAGCATGTTAGATCTTAGACCGCAGCGTCACTTTCCGTCAGGTGGGATAGTGGTCAAGCGAAAACCTATCAACCGTAAAAAAATTGATACTTGGTCAGTAATTAGTTTAATTCTTTTAGCATTGATTTTTAAAGTATAAACCACACTTAAGGTGTAATCGTCGGCACTACAGTGCAATTCTGTCAGCAAAATTTTCACCAGATATTTCTTTACGTTTTTCCTAGTGAATGTGACCCAGTCATAGTTGCCACCATACATTTTTATACTCTACATCCATGGCAGCATGACACCTTGGACCTTATAACAATGCACTGACGTTTTTCTTTAATTATAAAATTAAGTGAGATGATTCCATCAGGTGAGATTGCGGTGAAAAGCGAGCCTATTCAGTTATAAAAAAAAAGTTTCGTTATCAAACTAGACTTGTAAAGTGACGGGCCCGATAGCTCAGTTGGTAGTATGCCTGCCTTCTGAACTGAGGGCTGTGGGTTCGATTCCTACCCGGGACAAACATTTGTGTGATGAACATAGATGTTTGTTCTGCTTCTGGGTGTTATATTGTATTCTATGTATGTATTTACAAACAAAAGAGTATATAAGTATTTTATCAGTTATGTGGTTCGCATAGTACAAGCTATGCTTAGTTTGGGGCTAGATGGCGCTGTGTGAAATGTCCACACATGTTTATATATTTATTTATAAGTTGAGTTACTGCTAATACTGTGCACAATGGTTATCGGCTTCCCTTCAAAAGATGACCTTGTCTTTAATTAACTTTGTTATAGTTTTTTAATCAGTTTTCGTCGTTATTGTCGTTTTTCGGAATGCGCCACCCAAAATTAGGATATTTTTACTAATCCGTGCAAAAAAACAGGCTTATTAGATTTTTACAATAAGTTACAATTACATTTAACCGCTAGTTTGCTTCTTTTTTTAAATTATACTAGTGTCCTAAACCAAATGTAGTATTTAATTAAAGATAATTATTATTTCCTATTTTTTTTCACTAATCTACTACGTGAATATTAAAACAGTCTGATATTATCGTTACTCTCCTACTAGCAATAGATAAAAATAGAGTGACTTAACAAAACTTACCGCCCTTAAAGTTTGGCCTCAGTCATGCGCATGCAAAACGTTTTATTAACACTGATTAGAAGTGCGTCGTGCCACTTTCTCACTACTTATTTTGCCAATGTAAAGTTGCAATGTATTATGAAATGCTTCAGTGCGAGTAACCCTCAACCTATTTCAAAAAGGAGTAAATTCGCACTAGTACCAAATTTTCAGCATGCCTGTTACCACCTACTGCAGTTTTAGATCGCAAAACGACACATCGATTAGCGACTACAGGTTTACTTCATTGCAGACAGACGAAATAGCAAAATTCCAGCTGTATAAAAATACATATTACGCAGACATCCAACTGAAAGGGTGGCAAAGTTTATTTTATATCACTCTACATTCATTTGTACAACTATGAAAATATCAACTAGTTTTCTCCATTTTACGTCCCATAAACCATGTTATCAAACTATCATTCCCATACATCTGAAGATCAAAGACAATTCTCATGAAAACGTTCCATTTTGCATCATTTCCATGCACGGTACTCATAAACATGCAGTAATATTCTCAACTCTGTTTATAGTGGAGCTCAAACATTAACCACGTTTAATGTTAATCAAGCTAACTAATATTATTAAACATACGAGTTATTTGAAACAACGTCTAATATTTGCAAGGGAATACTGGAAACAGTGAGTCGGCTATCTAAATTATATATTGTTGAATCGAACTTTGTTAAACACTGATTGTGGAAATGTTACGTCATTGAGAAATAGGCAGGACTGAAGGATACTTTGATTATTTATAATCAAAGGAAGGATATTTACACAGGTATACAGCCTATTTCATTTCCGGCAAGGAAGTTCATTACTATATTATACTAGGTTTAATTGAATTCATTAGTATCCTATGAAACTATGTACCTTTCCTGTCCCCGGTCACTTATTGCAGACCAAAATTTATGAAATCTAACGTGAGTTGGTATTGATAATAACTCCAAAAAATTGGATAACTTAATCAACTGTTACAGCAGCATTATTAAAATAATCAAGTACTGTGTTTCATTATTTTTATAACCAGGTAACAAAAACTTTTAAAAGTATCAAAATCATTCGTGTCGACTATCTTAGGCGTCGTCGGAAATCTTCATAGATTTCAATTAAAAATATTTTCATTTGCATTCTTTTCTTTTTAATAATCAATTATTCATCAATAAATGATATATGTAGAATCAATAGAATTCATCAGCATAAATAATTGAGTACATTATAGTACTCACCCTTTATAATATCGTGATCCTTGATTTTCCGGAACATGCCTTCTATAAACAGTAACAGGGTAAAGTATTGCCATAATGAACCTGTTAATGAGTGATAGAGACGACGCTCTACGAAGCTGACTTTAGCCGACGAATCTCTCTCTTTAGCTAGAGAAATTATTTGATCGCCGGCATCAACATGTTTTTATGTTCAGCCATTCCTCATGATATCATTATTAAGTTATGATTATTGAGTGCAAACACCTATACAAAACATTGAAAAACAAATATTCGTGTCTTTCGATCAGTAGTGTAACTCAGTCTTTTTCAAATTGACAATACGCAGCTTTTCGCGACCATACGGCGTAAAATAACTAATAAGAAATTGAAATGAAGTAGACACTTCTGCGTATCACCTATACCAAGTGAAAAGATTTGCACTTCTAAAGAAAACTAATTCGAAACTGCTCAAAAGTCACGTTTAATGCGTCTCATCGAATAACCAATAATTCGTTCGGCGTACGCTCGTAAACCGGTACACTAAAAACTTTAGCACTCAAAGTCACGAATGGGGGGTGCACTCGTAAATAAAACCTAACGTGCTAATTTTATTACATTTTGGTATTGGTAGTGTACCTGCACTCTGCCAGTCCAAACATTTTAAATGCAACCTTTCCGAACCATCTGAGCTTGTCCATGATGTTGTTGTTGAATTTTTTCTTACATTTATAGGTTGTGGAAAAAAAGGGGTTCGCCTACCTCATGGTAAATGTTCAGCTGATGGAAACATGTTTCAGATAGACCCCATTTCTGAGCCAGCTAAGGGTATGGCCAAAGAAATGATTTCAGCCGCCTCATACCTGTGTGATCATATTCCCTGGTAATCATAGGACACTAAAGACTAAAAAAAAAACTATGATATTCTATGATCACCTGGGTGATCATATAATATCATAGTTTTTTTTTTATGGGAATGAATGTTGTGACGAGTTAGTCGTTCACCTGATGTTAAGCAATACGGCCGCCCATAACAGTTGCAGTGTCACTCGGACCTTTAAAATAATAAAGTTTCGCGTGACACTGCACTGCGCACGTCATCCTGAGACATCACACAGTCTAGTAATCAGATTACTACACTGTGTTATCAGGTCATAAAGTCTCATTTGCCCAGTAATTTCCCTAGCTACAATGCCCTTCAAACCGGAACACAGTAGTGCTTGGCGGCAGAATAACTGGCAAAGCGGTGGTACCTACCTAGACAAACTTCGCAGAAAAGTCCTACCACCTAGTAAAATAGTGGAATAGACCGGAATAGACCGGTATTCACTACTGTGTGATCCGGCTTAGGGTATATTCAGGGAATGGGCAGCAGCTTTTTCCCATTAATTATACCTCTTTCCTTTATCCTCAGTTTTATATTCTCCTGTGATCACTAAGATGCCTAAGAGAGGGGAGGGCCACGTTCAGCTGTGGATGCAGTCTGATGTGATGATATAATTATGATACATACAAAGCAATTAAGTATTAATTAAGGTACCTATATTCTATACTAACATAGTATACAAATCTGTAGACTATAATTTTTATGTACGCGCAAATCAAACAAGAAGTAGGCTGAGCCATTATAAGTGTTAATGACGCATCTGGAATGAAATAGTATCAACTCCAATATTTAGAATCGCGGGCGTGAAGTGGTATACATAAAGTGAAATTACGACTGCCTATTAGTCTCTGACGTTTACTGCACTAGTCTTCCTGCTAGTGGAGTTAGCTGTATTGCTGTTAGTACTTTAATATTCAAGAAATAAGTCACAATATACTGATTATAACAGTAAGGACAATATTCCTTACGCCTCCGTGCGATTTGTCACGCATACGCTGGCACTGGATGGGTTGCCAGAACGGCAACAAATTTCTTATTACAAATTTAGAACCGAAATTCCTCTATCATAGCTGATAACGAAACTCAACTCAACTCAATTTTTTTTTCTTTTTTTTCCGTTTTAATTTTTCTATTTACTTATGTTATTTTTATTGTGTGTATTGTAATGTAGTGTTGTGTGATATCCTGAATAAATGTATTTTATTTCTTTCTTTTAAAACTCTTATTTAGTAATTGATTACGTTACAATGAAAAATAGTTCTTCTGTCGTAGAAGTAACTCAATTACTTACCGAAACGGACCAAACCTTGGTAACAGCCAATGTTAGATTTTTTTGTACTGTTTTATAAATTTTTAGGAGCGGATATGAGTCGCGTTCAAAAGAAAAGAAAGCAGTTCTCTATTAGCTTGTATTTTTTAAAATTATTTTGTTACCTCAGAACTCCATCATTTTGTGGATTGACATGAAAAAATCATTCTCTAATCGGAATGGTATACTTTTGGTTTTAACCCATAGACATTTCAACAAAATCGATTCAGTAGGACAATTTTTAAATCAAAATTACTGCCTTCAACATACTTCTCGGTATGAAATTAAGCCGAGTTTAAGCTTTTCGGTACCTATCGCTGCCCGCGGGTACCGCAGTGCAGCCGTCTACGAACACAAGCACCAATGGGTACCTAATAGCCGATTTTATCGCTTCACTGACGCCACTTGACGCGTTGGTGTGGCTGAAGCTTTATTACCCAATACTCATTGTACTCAATACTCATTATAACTATCTTTTAGCTGTTTCAGTGATGCCAGTTTTTCACTGCGCCTCATCGTGCGCGAATTGACATTGATTATACTGTGACAACATGAGCAGACACCTCGGTCCTCTATTCCTTGTTCGCTGTGCGTAGGCTGTTTTAGTGGGATCGGCACCGCACAATAGCCCGTAATTTATGCAAGTTAGTCGTTTGATTAGAATGTCTATATCATTGTGACAACATAATAGTTGGCTTAGAGCTATTAGACCCAGGTAACGGCGCTCAAATACACGGCATCCTTAAATCGTTAATATTCCTACAGCCCGCACTAAGCGTTTCGCATCAAACTTTATAGTGCGAACAGAAAATGAGTGGAATACCTTGCCGTCGTCCTTGTTTCCAGATAGCTATAACCTGAGTGTCTTCAAGTCAAGGGTGAACAGGTATCTTCTAGGCAAGAATGCACCATCGCAGGCCGCGTCATCGCTGGGCCATTATTCCGTATCGATTCCTTACTTCGAAACCACGCGAATTCCTTGTCTTACATAAGAAATCTGCGAAACTGTATTCTCTATGAAACGAAAACAAAACCGCGCGAAATGAATTTGGAATTGGTGCGATTTGAACTGCCAAAAATCGTATGTTTTACCGAGACGCGTTCCGGAACATCAACACATCAAAAGATATGACCACTTATATCAATATATTTTATTCAAAATAAAGATAACTAATGTAAAGTGAAGGTATATCTGACGCTGTGACACGATTTGAACAAGACACGATAACGACGTGGTTTCGTATCGTGTGGAATCTGTGTTTCCATAGAGAATAACCGCCCTGATCGTGAAAACCAATAGGTACCTCAATCTCGATTAAGAAAAGTAAAAGTATGTACAATACGGTGCATTATTAAATGAATTCGCATTATGTTTGCACTTCAAATGCAACAACATTGCGTGCATGCACTCAATAAATAATTATAGGTCATTTGTTAATTTGTTTTTATCGCATTCGGTTGTTCAACCAGTGAAAAGAGAAGCTATGCTATACGATTTTTTTACATCTGTGACAGGCCGATGGAGGCCACTCATATTTACGTATTTAATGATATTAATTTTTTTTATCTCAATGTTTTTATACTTTTATTTCCCCTTGCGTGTTAGAATTAGAAAATACTTACCTACCTAACCTAAGAATTGCAAAAAGTGTTGTGATCTATATGACCAATTACACGACCAATATTAAAACCCGAAATCAATAATGAATTATTAAGAGTTTGCTAAGTTGAAATCACATGGCTTCACTTGGCAATTACCTTTACATCGACACATTTTTGTACATTATGCTTTGTTGTAAGTTTTTTTACTGCAGGGTAAATAAATACCTAAAACCGTGTAAGTAAATAAGTTTACAAGAAGTTTCAAAGTACATCTTTATTTATTAAAAAAGTAATAAATAGATCGATAGACCAGAAATATACTGACCCCCGTATTCCAAAACATTTATCCAAATATCCTTCACTTGACTTCTACTTAACTTTGAGGGAAACTCAAAATACATCGCGATGTACCTTGAGTTGACAGTTGCTTCGCTTCTCTCGTTTGAGAAAAATTGACGCAGAAATGTCAAGTTGATTATTTATTGTCAACTAAAAATACCAAAACATAAAAATGAGGTTAATGCGAGATTGAGTCGAGTGGAGTAATCTCGAGGTAACGTCTTAGAATATGGGGGTTAGTCCTCTAAAGTGGCCTGAGGCCCCTGAGGGCAAAAGCTTTTGAAATATTCTCTAGAATTATAAAACGTGCAAATAACAAAGAAAAGAAAAAAAAAATTTGGTAAGAATATCGCATCGCTTAGCTTGTCACTGCAATTTATGCCTTCGTTTACAGTCCAGTCACGTTGATTTATGTAATCAAACTGTAGGTAATTACTTGGTAATAAAGTTTTTACGGCCATCGATTCAAGCATTCTGGAATTACTTTGTTGCTAGTAAATCCTTAGCCATACTTAAATATTGATTGGAACTAACTAATTAAATATAAAAAATATGTGTGGATATCATCATCATCATCATCATTAACAGCCCGAAGACGTCCACTACTGAACATAGGCCTCCCCCAAAGAGCGCCACCTTGAGCGGCCATTCGCCTCCTGCATCCATCTGTGTGGATATAATAAAATAATAAAATAGGACTCACTTCTTTTCACATCAAAGTAGGTAGTAGTGGGGTAGTAGTAGATAATATTACCTACCTTTACTATAACAGTTTTTTTTATTATCAGATCGATTTTTTTGCTCAAACCATTTATTCATAGTACCTATAGTAATGAGCTTAAATCTCTTTATTTGAAGCTATACTTTTATTTTATACTAAGTAATTAATTTACTAAATCACATAAAATACAATCATTTTAACATCTTTTTTGTATTTTCTCATTAAAATACTCTCCTTCATTATTAGTACGCATCTAAAGCAACTTTTAGGATATTAACAACATTAATTTATTGTATACTTAGTTATGATTTTTATAGCAGTATCGCCTGGCATGATTCTTAAATCACCTGTAATCTCACACACACCTTGCTGAGTGCACAATTGCACATGCCCCATACAAACATACCTACACAACACACACACACACACACATACACACCCCTACACACGTAATAATTATATGTACAATAAAATATTCACATATAGTATACACTCTAAGTACACATACTATATAATTTATTTTTTGTTAAATATTAATAGCGGTTAATTTGTGTAACGCTGTTTGGCCTTCTTTTAAGTCTGTAAATTTGTTACTGAATATTGTATTGTTAACGCTGTTGGATTTACCTTAATAAATATAAAATAAGAACCACTCAATAGATGGCGCTACCAACCCCGTAAGTTGGTTGTAAAGGTGATAGCTTAACTTCTGGAATCCCAGCATTGAGATGACTATTGAATAACAATGCATATGTGTACGATATCGGGTCGATGGGAGTTGAAGAGCTAAAGTAAAGCATATCCCGGCTTAAGGATGAAAGGATGCTGGTTCAATCCCCGCTCGTGATTCTAGCATTTCCTTTACAAATTAATCTGAACATTAATTGTCTTGTCACTGCCTGTATTTTTAATTGTACTTTATAATTTACGGCTAACGTACGGCAACATTTGCTAAACGATATCCTACTACCATACCGAAGGAACCTTTTATTCACTCAAAATGGTGTGGGGAAAAGTCAGCGCCATCTCTTAGATTACTCAGGAACTACGATGAGAACGGCCCTATCGCTGCCATTATGTCCGTCAATGTTTGTTTACAATGATTATCCCAAATATAAAGTAAGAAACTTTGTATTTCTTTTTATTGCACTTTAGAGTGTAGTTTGTGCAACCCTTCACAATACAACTTGGCATATTTTCTTTGTGACATTCGACCGATGCCTTCTAACTTCCATCACAGACTGAGCGCTAGTGGATGCCAATCTGTGAAATTGGCTCCCTCTTTGAAGCGACGGTCTGTCATTAGGCCTGTCCTTATATATATGTCAATGCCTACTACTTACATAAAAGTGCCAAAAAATGAAAAAAAAAAAAACGCATTTTGGTTTCAATACAGTTTGACGCTAATCCTAATGACATATCGTAACATTATTATAATTAGTAATTTTACGATGTCTCAAAGATTTTTTGGAGTTCCGTTGTTAAAAAAGAAGCCAATCTCTTAGTTGAAACAACGAAAAAATTAGTCTTACTCACGCGCAGGCGTTTCTTATTTGTTTTGTATGTACTGCATTTTGTCTCAGTCTCATACTTCTCTTCCTATAGGACTTGAAACGTCTCGCCAATATAAAATAAAAACAAATGATAAGCATTAAATGTAATTTGGCTCTGTAATAACACATTTTGTTCTCGACATTCCGAAACTTGTAGCAATGTTAAAGGTGCTTAAATGAATAAATTTCTTAATGAAAAAATCTGAAGATTTTTTTAACTATGATATAATGATTAGAGCTATATAATTATATCGTTTACTTACCAAATTTTTTGGTACCAGGCACCAGCTTTTATAGTATCACCAGTAGTACGTATTCTGTGGTATCACCGAGAAGGTATCGTCGTACCTATACTGCTGTAATCTGTAATGTTTATAGAAGAACAAGTTTCGAATAGATTTAATGGTTTGTTGGGCACTAAGTAAAAAGTAACGGAACCCTATTAATCCGTCCGTATACGTTCTTTTCTGTTTTTGCCAGTTTACTATGGAATTCGTAGTAAGTACTGACTTAATGATTAATTGGCAGGGTTTGTTTTTGTTTAAATCGAGGTATTATTGTAACAAGTTTTCTGTTTACTCTTTCCTACAATTCATGTGTCATCATGTAAAATACTTATTTATTTGCCGCTACCGCTTCAGACTTTGATTACTATAATCAAAGTCTGAAGCGGTAGCGTCCAAAAAACCCAACATTCATATCTCTTATTTTGAAATCCCAAAAATCTGTAAAATTTTTGTCTTCTGCGTTTTAATATAGAACACATCCTTAAATTAAAAGGGTGGACATTGAATTAATTTTTTGTTAATTTTTATATGCGGGTTGAAATCAAATGCCGCCGATTACTGCAGAGTCAAGGAAACAGTATAAAGAAAATTATGTATAGTTTTAAAAACTGCACATTGAGTATGATATGAACTGAAAGAATCACAAAAACTTCGTCTATACATATAATAAAACTGTAGAGATAAAAAAATCTGTAAATGCAAGATATCGAAAAAAAAATGACACAGGTTGGCTTGAAATTTTTCGCTGATCACGTTAAGCTACTTTTTAAACATTTTGTCTGTTTGTTTGTTTGTTTGTTTGTTTGTTTGTTTGTTACGGCACAACTCCGAAGATACTGAACGGATTTTCATGCGGTTTTCACTAATAAGCTTAGAAAAACCCAGCGCACAACATAGGATATATTAAATTTTAATATAGTTAATTTTTTTTTTGGTGAAAATGTGTAAGATTTCACTATGAAACGGAACGGGATTTTAACAAGATGGCCGCTTCAAGGGTTCAAGTTAAGTTTTTTTTTCTTATACTTTGGCTCCACATATAGTGTAGGTATTTAGCCAGTGTCAAAAGGTAAGTTTTATTATGGCTACTAATCATAGATGAGAGAAAAAACATTTTACTCTGTGCTATTGACGGTAATTTTATTTCGGGTTTATCTGGAGGCACAGGTTAAAAAAAAATTCTGTTACTATTATGGCACGGCTTCATATACGCCCGAACCTTCGCTGTTGAGTTGGCGCGCAAAAACATCTCTGTTGACTATCCTCGAAGTTTTTATAGCGCCACAAACCGTACACACAGTCAATTTGTTTGCCTGCTGCGCAACCGACGTGGGCTAAATAAAATGGAGGAAGCAGTAGCGTTACATTGCATGTTGGCGAATAAATATGTTTTACAAACTGAGAGAGTATTATTTGCGATTACAAAAAGAAATTTTAATAGTTTTAGTTTATAATTCCTTATCAATATGAAGTGAAACCAATTTTTTTTTTGTTGTCCGTTTATCTGACCCTTTGAATACGGATCACGGCTGTTATAGTGGCAACAGAAATATATCATCTGTGAAAAATTCAACTGTCTAACTATCACGATTCATGAGTACTTCCTGGTGTCTGATGGACAGACAGACAGACAGACAGACGGACAGCGGAGGTTTAGTAATAAGGATTTACCCTTTGAGTACGGAACCCCAATCATTTTTATTTCATTCTGAACAATCGCCACTGCACTAAGCAATAAGGAAGTAATGTAATGCATGTTTGTATTTAAACATATAAAACAAAAAACAGTAAATAACAATTGGCGCGCCTGCATTACCGGCAGTGTATCATGTGTGCATCACACTTTTCGGGTTACGGCGAAATACATCGCGCGATAACTTCGTCTGCGCTCGATGCAATGCAGATTAGAGAAAAACAATGTGTTCATTATGTAAGTGCCTATACCCAAGGAAGTCATAATATATGTATTGTATATAGATAAGTTTTTTCGTTAATCTGTGATCCAAACTAAAAAAGAGGATAGGTATGAGAACCTTCTTAAATATGAGCACGACACAGAGAACAAGGAATTTCGAAAACTAAAAACTTCTTAGACTTTTTATTATAAGTTATAAGGCTTCACGCGATATCATATTTAGCCAATATTGAAACATAACTAAAATAATTATTCATGTTTTCGATTTAATGGGTTCTGTTCTGGCGAGGGCAAAATTCTTTATTGGCGATCTGGTATTATGTATAGTTTTCAAAAATCTACTACGCGTTACCATTCGAAATAAGTATTTAAAATTGTATTGTATAGTACCTATAGCTTAACCTATAGTAGTAACATATTCAGTAATCTGTGCATATAGCTTCTTCATTTATTGACCCTAGCTTTTGCTACGCATTGTAAAACCTTTTTTATTTTGGCATTAGACAAAATTTGTATTTAGCCAATGATAGGAAGTATTTTATGAAAACTGTTTAAAAGTGTAGATTCTTAGACTTTTTATAATCATTCATAAGGCTTAACGCGATTATCATACTTAGCCAATATTGAAGTTTACTTAATTAACATTTTTATTCAAGTTTTCGATTTATAAGGTTTTGGCGGGAGCAATGTTCTTCATTGGCGATCTGGTCAAATGTATTATTTACATAAACTTACTACACGTTACCATTCTAATTAGGTAGATAAATTTATTATTGCGCTACTGCTATATTCTTGGTCGACCCCAAGGAAGTTTTAAGGTACCTGGGGGTCTAGCAAAGATACCAACCACTAACGCTAACGCCAAACACTAACTCCAAAATGTACTAGGATGACATTTCGGAAATCGCTAACTTTTCCGCAGCAAATGTCATTTCAATACATTTTTGGAGTTAGCGTGAGGCGTTAGCGTTAGCGATTGGGATCATTGCTAGACCCGCTGCGGGTCTAGCAAAGATACCAACCGCTAACGCTAACGCCAAACGCTAACTCCAAAATGTACTGAAATGACGTTTCGGAAATCTCTAACTTTTCCGTAGCGAATGTCATTTCGATACATTTTTGGAGTTAGCGTGAGGCGTTAGCGTTAGTGATTGTGATCTTTGCTAGACCCCCAGGGGTCAAAGATACCAACCATTAACGTTAACGCCAAACGCTAACTCCAAAATGTACTGCGATGACATTTCGGAAATCGCTTACTTTTCCACAGCTAATGTCATTTCAATACAGTTTTGGAGTTAGCGTTAGTGGTTGTTATCTTAGCTAGATCCCCTGTAGTACTTATAGCTACTTAAGTTATAGACCCTTACCATTGCTACGCATTTTAAAACCTTTTTTATTTTGGCATTAAAGTAAGCCGGAGTGCGATATTTATATTTAGCCAATGATACAAAATATTTTAGGAAAAATATTTATGGGTAGATACTCAGATATATATAATAATATGTAGGTATTCATTATGGCAATTGTATCCTCGAATTAACAACAACATGGCGCGTAACATTCGTTTTTGACTGTTTTTTTTTTTTTTTATTTGTTCTTCTTCTTCTTCTTCTTCTTGCATGTTGAAATAAGTTTTTAATAATTAAAATATTTTAAATCTGTGGGCTTTGAAATACACCACGGGAGCAAAAAATGATTGATTACCCGGTTACTTCAAGAAGGTTATAGTTATAGTAGGTAAGTAACTATCTTTGTAATGACGATTTTACCTACTTCCTCACTTTCATCACTAGGTAGGTAGGTACGTTGAAAGTGCAGTGGGAATGAGACAGCGTGGAAAATAGTGGACATAATAATAATTATAACTGTCGATTCTTTAAGGAGTGGTGGTTTAGTATTAGTAATTCCTAATTAGTATTAAGAAAATTAATTATGTACGCATCGTACAGGTAAATGCATATCTCCAGCAATTTATAAACTTATTATGGACACTGGCTAAGTGTAGGTACTCAATTCGTATGGAGCCAAACTTAAGAATCATCGTGTGTGATTCTTCCATATTTTTCTAAACCGTACCTGACTGCTTAGGTAACTACTACCTAAACAAAATTTACTGAAACTTCTGTTAAAGACCTAAGTGAAGTGATGATGATTTCTTTTTGTTGTAATATGAAGAGGTACTTATAAAATTGTAGTTTTTTGTTTGAAACTTCTTTTACTGTTATAAATCTATATTAGTCTCAAAACATTTAAATTTAGGTAATGGCTTAAATAGCTTCCACTCACGGCTATGCTTGCGTTATACCTATACCTATACCTATGCTAATACAGGTTACTGTGCTCAGCTTCGAAAAGATTTAGTGGATTTTTTGTTTGGTACGAAATGCATTATCTATTATTAGACTATAACGTAAAAATAACATAACACAAGCGTGCGAAGCCGCGGGCAAAAGCTAGTCAAATATAAAATCACTTAAATGGTAGGTCCGCTTTAAAATATTCAAAAATTCCAATTTCTTCGACTTCCAAGCAAATTAAAATTAAGCAGTTTTTCCGCTCCATCACATTGAAATAAACTCGATCCTCACCCCGATCCGATGATCCTTGTACAAATAATGTAAACGAAGGACTTACAACACTGATTCCATATGTGAATGCAAACCAGGGCCTTATTTGGCTCGCATACATTTTCTGAAGTTAAAAAAACGGTTTGATCCAAGATGCCACCAATGTGGTGCCGACTTGACAAGTTGACCAGTAATTGACGGATTTTTTTTGCTGAAATTTTGATTTTCACACTAGTTTGGTCCATTAGATAAAATCGGTATTCGTATTTCAAAATAATTGGTCGTTCTAACTTATCATAATTATTTAGTGGTTTATCAAGAATGTGAATGTCAATAACCACATAAGTTACCAGTGCAGCTGTGCTATATTTTATGCCCGAATCGACAAGGACACTGACCCAATTTTGTTTAGGAGCTCTTTGTCGTAGATTATTAATTAAAATTGGTAAGATAAGAACTAACTAGGTACTTAAATTATTAATGTAATGAAGGATTCTTTTTTTTGGGGTGTTGAGGTGTTTTGAAAACCAAGTATAGCTTGTTTTTCTTTTTTTATTGATTTGCTTTTGCTCCTACTTTTTTCAAGCATTTAATTTTAGTCTTGCTATACCTACCTATGTAATTTTATTTGCTTGTAATTTTTAAATGATTTATATACTGTATTAATTTGCTTATTCTACCATAAAATAATAATTTGTCTTAATGTGTCTTCCGCACTAGAAATATGGACTTGAAACGAAGTGGAGTGGAATCGCATTCCAGGCATGCTTTTGAAGGGCAGCAAGTACTCGCTTCAGCGCCTGACATACAATTTTAATCGTACTCATTCAACACTGATGCTCAAACACAAATACCACAGAGTAAACAATAGTACTGCATGTTTATGCGATCCAAATATACAATGTTGCATTTGCCAAGAAATGTAATAGAGTTGTCGAGCGCCAACTGTTGATGACAGCCGCTCGATCCGCCGAGTGATTGCAATACGAAGGTCGAGCTGAGTGGAATAGAGTGTGAAATGAAGTTAATGGCGGCTGTGAAGTGAGCTGCAAGCTGCGAGTCCCCAGGCTGCGCACACTGCTAACCTCTTCCCACGGTCATCTAATTTTTAAGATGTTTTTAGACACGTTTCATGTAGAGCTTTGAATGTAATGTAAGATGTGAT
This sequence comes from Ennomos erosarius, assembly GCA_963580505.1. Classification (NCBI taxonomy): domain Eukaryota; kingdom Metazoa; phylum Arthropoda; class Insecta; order Lepidoptera; family Geometridae; genus Ennomos; species Ennomos erosarius. Next base: position 9,331,654 of record OY756996.1, read on the forward strand.
ATCTCAAAGTTATTTGTGAAGTTCGCCGATAAGATAAATTATTTTGGAATTGTCTCCAACGCCTGGGACCTAAGCCGTAAGTGGTCATAAAATAGTGGTTGTTATTGTAAACGTGAAAACATACGATTTTTTTAACAGTGGCATTAACTCAGTTTAATTATTTAATTGTATGCGGCCAGTATTATTATAGCGCGGCTAAACGCCATACTTGACGCGTAGGCCTAAAAAATAAAAAGTAGTAATTCCTACTTTTCACAGTAAAAACGGCACAGGGGTGGATTTGGATTCTTAATATGAAATGCATATTTACTTCGAAACTTCGATGTTTAATATAAAAATAGCCAGTAAACTTTAACGTATAAAATGATGATTCTGGTTTTCCTTCGACTCCTCGGGTTACTCTTGATGCACAAAACACAGCACAACACGACACAATTTCACTATTGATACAATATTTAGCCCTAATAACAATATAATCACTAAATTTTCACGTTTTATGCTCTCGCATTTAATTTCATGACACACCAAACTGTCAGAACATGACACGCGGTGTCGGTAAGGCGACGTTCCCGTACCGACATTCGCTTTCTCGCATACTCTATGCGAAGATTCGTGTATTAGACAGAGATACAAGACAGTATGTTTACACGAAGGATGCGGAGCGGCAACGCCGCATCGGCAGATTTTGGCTCTCTCCATAGACCTCCATGCCAAACACACTACAATTCTACAATGCTGTGCCTCTTTAGATTAACAATACTAGTCTATGCCTGTGCCTTTCGTTATGTTGACATTTCGATTTCGACTTGGCGTTGTGATATATTTTACAATGTTTCTTTGATACTGTCATTAAAACAGCTCAAAATTAATATTTTTACAGCGTGATCACTTGACAAATTAATTAATTATCTATGCATTATAACATAAAACATTCATAAATAGAACAGAAAGAAATTATTACAAACGGGTATTGCCATAAGTGGTACAGCATTAAAATAATAAACCGTTTCAAGTATTAATTTTTTACCGAAAACATTACGTTTCGATGTAACGGCCGTTGACGATTTGGCCCCGTGATCGTCACGCGGAAGAGATGCTAAGGTTTGTTACGGTACGGTGTAATAGGCAGCCGCGCCCGTTGAATGTTTGATGCTCTGAATACAGGTGATACGGATATTTATATGACGTTTAGTATAAAACAATACTGGAGGTGTTTTGATTTAGTGTTAGTCAGAGATGACACCTACGCACGTGTGGTCGCCAATCGCCATAGTTTACAAAGAACCGGAATCAGTACAAAGTGCGTTTTAATCTTCGGCTAAACTGGCGCGTCAAGTGGCGTCAGTGAAGCGTCAAAATCGCCCATTCGGTAACCATCGCGGCCTGTGTTCGTAGACGGCGGAACAGCCGCGGGCAGCGATGTGTCGCGTCGTTCGCGTGGTCGCGTTGGACTGAAGATCGAGGGATGCAGGAGGCGAGCAGCCACTCAAAGTGGTGCTCTCTAGAGCAGGCCTATGTCAGTGGACGTCTTCAAGTGTAATGATGATGATGTTGATGATGATGGTGATGGTGATGATTATGACGATGACGACAACTCTTTGGCATACCCCCTAATTTTTGGTTCAGCGACAGATATTGTGATCACAGATCCTGCAGATTCCCATTTGCCAGTGCCCATTTTAGCCATCTACCATTGTGCTGAGCTGCGTCAGTGAATCAGTTATTAGCGAATAATATGTTCCCGCAAACCGTTCCGTCTACCTACCATTAAATAAAATGCTATCTAATTAGATTATTAGAACATATAAGTGAATTCAAAAAAGTTAAAATCGCCGTGAAATTCTTAAAGTAGGCATTGCATGTTTGTAGTTCGATCCAGTAATATCTATTCCATACCTCTAGTAGTGTTTACAGTAGTGCCAGTAGCTTGTTATTATTCCACTAGAATGATTTGATAACGATCTAGTCATGCAATATAAATACGAACTTGAAATCGAAATACTTCAAATACTTGGTGCCTAATAAAAAAAGAAATTAATTCTAATATCAAATGTATAAAAATAACGAAGTAATAATATCACTCAGTATCATCATCATCGTCATCATCATCATCATCATATCATCATTAACGCGTCAACTGCTGAACATAAGACTCCTTCAGATTTTGAGCGCCTGCTCGGCCTCGCCTCCTGCATCCATTGGCTCCCCGCGGCTTTCACCAGATCGTCGGTCCACCTAGTGGGGGGCCGGCCTACGCTGCGTCTTCCGGTTCGTCACTCGAGAACCTTTCTTCCCCATCGGTTGTCAGTTCTAGCGATGTGGCCTGCCCAAGCCCATGGCCATTTCAACTTGCTAATTCTAAGAGCTATATCGGTCCTTTAGTAATAGTTCTCCTGCGGATCTATTCACTAAGTATGTATTAGTATAATCATTGGGTCCCATCAGGTACAAACAAAAAATAGCGTGAACTTGAATAAATGTAGTAATCGTGTCTAGAGAGTTACTAGTTAGTGTCCAGTGGTAATTTGGTCCAATACTTCGCCAACACACAATAAATGTCGCTTGATAATCTTGCGTTAGGCAGAAATAAAATAATTCGTGTAATAGGCCGCGTTATTCCGTTGTATGGGATGAGGCATCTGTACTGTAGGTATTATATTATCTGGGGTATAACTAAACATTTTATGGTATGAGTACTAAAGTCGCAAGTCGCATCGAATTAAAAGTATCCTATGGCATAGAGTACCCATAAGATAAGACTAAAATATCATTAAACTTAATACTACTTTGCGATCAATCAAAGCAAATACCATTAATGAGGTGGTAATAAGGCGGGCCTGTTTTTAAATTCAATCAATACAATTTTACAATTGTAATCACTTGCTAATTTCAACTTCAAAGGTAAAAAAAGGTAAAGGTAAAGGTAAATACAAAAATAGTAGTACTAATCCGACTACTATTATGGTAAAACTAGTAAAGTAACATACCTTTAGTGATCTCAGTACGTCCCTGGCGGAGAACAGGTTTGCAACTTTGTTGCGCCTGCGCACATAATTGTTTTATTTATTTTTTTATCCGACCAACTGTCCGGTTTGGTCTTGTATAGTGCAAACGCGGATATTGGCCTGTTGACCGATATAAAATTATTAAGGGCTCGTGAGAATTCATGTTTTGAAATTTTGTAAGCTGTAATTTTTGAATGCGTTTTGTTTTGTTGTTCAATGATGCAAATTATTGTGAATGGAAGTAATTATTGTTCAAAATAATAAGAAGTAGCCAACATGTAGCCAACTGACGTTTATTCGAAATAATTGTTTTGTAATAGTAATGGACTAATGTAGATACCTAACTAGAGTGTTTATAGCAGCGTAGGCCGGCCCCCACTAGGTGGACCAACGATCTGGTGAAAACCGCGGGAGCCGATGGATGCAGGCCCGAGCAGCCGCTCAATGCTCTAACCCCCGTATTCCAAAACATTTCTCCAAAAATCCTTCACTTGACTTCTATTTAACTTTGAGGGAAACTCAAAATACATCGCGACGTACCTTGAGTTGACAGTTGCTTCGCTTCTCTCGTTTGAGAAAAATTGACGCAGAAATGTCAAGTTGATTATTTATTGTCAACTAAAAATACCAAAACACAAAAATGAGGGGCCCTGACAGGACCCAATGCGAGCAGGATTATTACAGCAAACAAACTTGAAACTTATTTTGTACCCTATAGGGTCGCTTTATGCATAGCAAAAATATGGCGATTACGTTGCGTTGCACTTCGACTTTTCCATTTTTGGGTACAAATAATTAGTTATAAAAGAAATGCTTATTGTTATAAAAAAAAATCTTATTGACGGATGGATTGAATGAAACATAGCTTATCTCTATGATTTATTTCAATGGGGTGTCTTATTATAATATAACATTTTAGGGCGTTTGAATGATTTTTAACAGGTCACTTCACGGTTTTTTTCTATCGAGAAAACTTTTCGAAAACGTGTTTCGGTTTCGACAGATGGAAAGAAGATATGACGAGTATTATTGCAATTTTTTCTATCCTGTAAATGTCATACGTTTTGAGATACTCACGTTCAAAATAGTCGATTTGGGAGCATTCAGCGCCTTAAGTTAAGGTTGAGTCGAGTGGAGTAAAAAAGCAAGGTGGTGCTCTCTGGGAAAGGCCTATGTTCTGCAGTGGACGTCTTTAAATCTTGATGATGATGAGTAATTATAACGTTCTTAGGTTTTATAAAATCTGTTGTTTGTTTCCTTTACCATTTTTCAGAGTTTTTTTTTTGCTTTTAATGTAATATTTTACAATTAAAACTAAAGCACATGACCTTACTGTGCTAAATACTCACTATAATTTAAATTAGCCCGCCTATTTTGATCGTAAGACGATTTTGCTAACCATAAATTGATACATGCCTATAATTTAGTACGTAGAACTTGATCCTCAAATCAATTAAAATTTTTAATTTAAGTACTAATAATATAAAAATAATATTTTACACAGCACACCAATTCACTTCAAACCGGCTACAATCGATTGTAAAAGCTACGTACTATATCTGTGTCAAACTGCACACAAGTAAAAGCAAGACCTGCTACTGCGAGCTTACTATATCTTACGTTAGTGTTAGTAGGTAACAGTCTACAACTAGTAGGTACTACTGAATGACCAGGGGGTTCGTTTTCCGCAGCTTATGTCATTTCAATACATTTTTGGAGTTAGCGTTTGGCGTTAGCGTTAGCGGTTGGTATTTGGTATCTTTGCTAGACCCCCAGATGGGTAAGTTTATTCGTTCTGGATGTTCGGAACTAAAAGAAACTGTAGCTGAAACTGTATTGTAAATTAAAATGATTCAACTTGTAGTTCCGCGCATGCAGACTTTGCAGGCTTCAAACCTTTTTACAACAATATTTGTGCTCTATAAAAGAACTTTGTTTTTGAATTTTTTTATGTTCGTTCTGTTAATTTTGTGTTTTTATTTTCAGTCTTTACCAATGTACTCTGTGGTTTTTATGTAGGTACTTATTTTTGTGTTTGTTTGTGCAGGTCTTGACAACCTCTAGCTAGACTAATTTTGCTGATATTAGAAATGCTGGTTTAGATTTGAGCGAATGAGTAGGTAACGAAAATTACTACCTACTTACTTAATTTTTAATAATATTTATTTTTTGATTAACCTTACAACGCCCAACGATCACATATAGATCTGGGACCCTAACTAGGATTCCTTGTATCTAGGGACCTAGAAACTACGAGGACCATGGTCCAACATTACGCAGTCACAAAACATGTACTTACTTCCGCTGTTCCCCTTGTGCACAATTTTTTTTTATCTATGTCTAAACCAGCGTTTGACCACAATCTTACCTGATGGAAAGCGACGATTTGATCTATGGTACAGCACGCTGGGCTAGTAAATACCTATTAAGGCCCTGACAGGACCCACTGCGAGCACATTTATTACAGCAGACAAACTTGAAACTTATTTTGTATCTGATAGGGTCGCTTTATGCATAGCAAAAATATGGCGATTACGTTGCGTTGCACTTCGACTTTTCGATTTTTCGGTACCAATAATTAGTTATAAAAGAAATGCTTATTGTTATAAAAAAATAAGCTTATAGACGGATGCATTGATACATAGCTTATCACTATGATTTATTTCAATGGGATGTCTTATTATAATGTAACATTTTAGGACGTTTGAATGATTTTTTAGAGGTCACTTCACGATTTTTTTCCTATCGATAAAACTTTTCGTAAACGTGTTTCGGTTTCAGCAGATGGAAAGAAGATGTGACCAGTATTAACTAGCATTTTTTTCGATCCTGTAAATGATGTACGTTTTGAGATAATCACGTTCAAAATAGTCGATTTGGGAGCATTCAGTGCTTTAACTCTTGATTTGAACAACCCTGGGTTGTATTTTTCGGGAAACACCGACCAGTGTAACGCATACATGTCCTGTTGGAAATTGAACCCGCCGCCTCCGGGTCATGGGCCGACCTGCTCAACCACCCTACCACGGAAGCAGTCAGTTTGGCCGTGCAGTATACTTAATAGTAGCAGACTCCGAGCTCATCTTTCATTTTCTCAGTAAATGTGTCATGGTTGGTTATGTCTTATTATTATAAAGTGCCTCATTACTTGGTCGTTTTATTATCATCACCGTTTTTGGTGAGCATCTGACAAGTAACAAGAGGCGGCGTGAAATTGGTGTGATGTTTTTAACCGTTTTGGTTATAAGTGAGGTGTATACTCAATTTATGTGGCTTTCGTGTCACGTTGAATGGATATTTTTCTTACAGCTTGTGTAAAGTACGGAGCTATAATAAATGGTAATTGCGCATATCGAAGACTATTATTTATTACACTATCTAATAAAAATATACTTACAACAAAAATGAGCCTGTTAATTGTATATGTCCCTAGACCATTTTTCATAGTGGTAAATGTATAGAATCGGTTAGGCTCATATAATGTTTTCATTAGTAAGTGTAATAAGAGTTTATAATTCTCAATAAGCAGTAACTACAATAGCTACCTGTGGTACTGCCATAACTGCAAAAGTATGAGAGCTGATAATTTTGGATTCCTCGCTTGAGAGTAAACGTTTGAAGAAACTGAAGACTTAATTTACTTACTGATTGCAGTACCTTTCTTTTTTTATTATGAGAATGAATGACGTGACGAGCTAGTCGTTCACCTGATGTTAATCACACGGCTGCCCATAACAGTTGCAGTGTCACTCGGATCGGAACTTTAAAATAATAAATTTTCGCGTGACACTGCACTGCGCACGTCATGCCGAGACATCACACAGTTTAGTAATCAGATTACTAGACTGTGTAATCAGGTCATAAAGTCTCTTTTGCCCAGTAATTTCACTAACTACAATGCCCTTCAAACTGGAACACAGTAGTGCTCGCACACTACTGCTTGGCGGCAGAATAACTGGCAAAGCGGTGGTACCTACCTAGACGAACTTTGCAGAAAAGTCCTACCACCTAGTTAAAATTACCTACTAATATATCTATTATATGCTGATAGTAAAGGTAACAAGAATTTCCGAGAAGACAAGTTACTGGCTAAATCCATGGATTAAAAAAAACCTGAGTTCCTTATATTTTTCTTCTCTCCGATGACACTAAGTCAGGACGTAGAACGTAACCTAATAGGTTCCTAATATGGTAATGGTGGTTCCTAATATAAAAAAGGTGGGCGATTACGCGCTCAGCCTCACTAAACGTCTGGCTGCACAGTCTATAAATTACTATTATTAGTAACGATAAAAAAAAACTTAACTAAAGATAAAAAAAAACATTTGGGTCTGCGTGAGCGTGCACTGAACTCTGTTACAATTAAATTTAATTTCTTAACATAGGTATAATCGTACACTCGGGCGCCGTGCGGCGGGCGTAGGTAGGTCCCAAAGCGATCCAAAGTAAATTAGAATTTACTAACCTCAAATAGCGCGGTATGGTTTTGCATATTTACGTTTTATACGAAAAAACTAAGCAGTGTTTTAAAATTTCAAAACTAGTTTTGGTAAGCAGCATTACTTGGCTTTCTAAACAAATGCATTTTTACTTGTGTTGTAGTATAAATAATACAAATAATAACAATACACATAATAGTTGACGCTCTGCCGTACCTAAAGGAAATAGCTCTGACCGCCGGCGCGTGCCAGTTCGGCACGAGTTGCAATTTAAACTGAGCCATTTTTTTTCCTCCTGAACCATAGAGATTTTTCTTTATTCGATAGTAATGTTCAACTAATTTCAATTTTAGTCGATTTATAACGAGAGACACCTCTAAAAATTAAATAGTCGATGTTTTGACATCCCTAGTATTGCAATCAGCTGTGAGCCACTATTGTGGCCTCTATGCACTTTAGGTTTTTCGAAGCGGGCTACAAATGTGGCAGAAGCGCCTGAGCGGCTAATCATGTAGTTTAAAAGGTTTTGTCCAGCTACTGTGGACCTAATGACTTGACATTCGAGGTTTTTCCTTTCGCTAGGATTTTTGAAAATACAAATCGCGTTTTTTTTTTTTTTTTTTTTTTTTTTTTTTTTTATAAATAATAATAATAATAAATGTGCGGACATTTCACACAGCGCCATCTAGCCCCAAACTAAGCATAGCTTGTACTATGGGAACCAGATAACGGATATAATACTTAGATACTTTTTGTTTGTAAATACATACATAGAATACAATATAACACCCAGACACAGAACAATCATCTATGTTCATCACACAAATGTTTGTCCTGGGTAGGAATCGAACCCACAGCCCTTAGTTCAGAAGGCAGGGTTACTACCAACTGGGCTATCGGGCTCGTCGTTATTTGGAGGGTATGAAGAAAACCGGGTGAAACTGTGGGCTATGCATTTACTTTAGTTATCTTAGTAAATGCGTTTTATCAATGTCCAATACCGAAATAGAAAATATATAAGGCCGTCTTTCTCTTGCCTGGATGAATGAAGATACTTTCCTAATAATTTTTTCCGGTTTATGGGCGCCACACGCGAACCCTTCTTTTCCATCGGTTGTCAGTTCTACGAGCGATGTGTCCTGACTCCTGCCCAATGCCGAATAGACCGCAAATCATTTATTTATTTAGTCTATCGTCTCATATTTAACGTACTTTTTTCTAAATTCCAGCCGGCGCTAGAACCCACCGAGTCTCCGTCTACGTCGACCGCACCAGGGCGAAGCGGGCGACTGAGCAGCGAGCACCAGCCGAGTGGGTAACGACCCCAATGTGTTCCGGACACCCCATAGTGTACTCAATCTGTTATAAATAATTTATACAGGCGGTTTTGACAGCAGAAATACCTTGTAAAAAGTGGCTTCGACGATTGAAATGGTTATTTTGTAGTCAGTTTTAAACTTAAGCTCGAAATAATTCACCAAAATCAGGCTTTTAAAATGTATAAATATTTTTGGGACTAAGGTGTAGTTAAAGACCAGTGAAGGTGAAAAGAGGTTTTAACGTACCTATCTAAAGTTGTAAGCACAACTCTGAACTCTTTGAATGCCACATTTGCTCGTGAAAATAACTTTTTACAAGATTATTCTGCGCGCCGCATTTTTAAACCATTTTCAAAGTAAAGCATTTTTTAAATATGCTGGTCTATTGCCTGTATTGTTGGCTTCTGTAGCGAATACGTGCAGTTAAGGCATTGTTTCAAAACTAAATCATGCTAGGAAACAGATACAGCACATGCAACAAACAAACAAATAAATAACAAATGTAATTACTATAACATAATACATGTAAATAATATAACGGAGTGATCCCATTTGATCAGATTTAGGCATAAGTATCAATCTACCTTCTATCCACCCAAATCCATCCACTTTTATCAAAATACTTTGTTTCAAAGAAAGTTTTCGAAACAGTTTACAGAAGTTCATACCTTACAAAGGCTGTTTTTATTGGTTTACTTTCAACTGTACACCCTTATAATATTACAAGGGTCGATAAAAAGGCGTCGGGCGGAGCTAGTTGCGTTGCGCCGCCCTCTGGCCAACCCCCAAAGAAATTACGTTTACATTCTAACGGATTCAAATTTTTTAGATACTTACGGTGAAATGGCATTCCATCTTTAAAATTTTAAAATGAACAATCAACTAGGTATGCGAGCTTTTTCAAAAGATTATATGATAATCATAGAGCTTTTAAAAAAAGAAGGAGGGAATCCCGTCCGATCCAAAACTGAAGCACCCTTAGGAAGCCGGAACGCTTCATACGTACGAGCGGAATACGCAAACACTCATATCATATGCAGCCGGTCGCCCTACTTTCATCTGACACACACATGAAATATGTCCGCCATTTTGGGCTTCAGTTCGATGTCAATCAAAACTCAATCCTTCTTTTTTTTATTTCATCCATGATGATAATGTCAATATTATGTAGGTCAGAGGTCATGACGCATGCGCATGACCTATTGCGTGGCCCTGAAAAGACAATGAGTTACGTAAAATTGACGTAGCAGCAAAACCAAAGAATTAAGAAAATGTGTCAGTTGGTATTCATTCACACAAAGTCAATATTTTTTCTGTCATCTGTGTTCATTCAGGAGGAAAGATAATCTCAGATGGCGCCATCTTTGCTGGAGTTGCCAGTTCACAGTCAAAATGCCCTTCGATGAATGTCAGATTTTAAAAACTTTTTTATGGGAATTTCGTCGACTTCACTGTAGTTGTAGTTTGGCCCCCGTTTGTTGATAAAATGCTAAAATATTCCCTTGCAAGTGCCATTCAGCCATGATTTTTTGATGTCTTGCTAGATTGTTTTGATTTTTTAAATTAAATATGAAGACTAGAAGTCTCTGCTGAGTCATGCCATTTTTGTACTCATTTTAGGGGTTTAAAAAGGAAAGAATATAAGTTCTAAAAGTGGAGAGTAAAATCACCCTATTAGCAGGTACCTACTTTTTAAATTGCCTTACAATCATAGAAAGTAAATTTAACATTTTTGCTTTTAACGGCATACAATTAAATACTTTCTACGTTGTGTAAGTAATTAAAATCATTCCATCCTCGTTCCACATAAAAAAAAAATTAGGCATAGTTTCAAAATTTGTGATTCATGTGATTGTGATATGGACTGAATTTCTCTTTAATTGGTTTGATCTCAAAATGATATTTTATATTAATTGGCTAATTATTTAAAACGACTGGAAATGCCAGTTTATTAGATAAAAGTATTTTTAAAATCAATATAAATTTAATTAAAAAAATTATAACCCCGACATTTAAATAATAATAAATACCTAATAACAAAGAACACTTTATCGAGTAGCCATTCAAACAGGGAAAAATCGAAATAATCTCATTCGTACAATAACACCCCTCTGTTTACATCGAGCCGATTGCCGATGGCATTTTTTATGTAAAATTCAAGTCACTGTTCGCTAAAGGCAAGATAGTTATTTAAAAACGGCCAGTGATTATTATTATAGCTTATTCATCTCATAATTTTATGCTTATTTCGCCATAATCGTAAATACATAACCCAGTGTTATATTGTCATTTATTGGTGTTTATTAAGGCCTTGACTTATGCCGAATAATCCAGTGTATATTTGGTGATAAATGAATAAATTGTAAGAATCGTCGTCCAGTGCAATGATCTAGTACAGCGTGACAATTTTAAGTTGGCAAAAACAAAAACACGGTTTTACTATAGACAGTAGTGTAACTACTATTATTTATTTTGTGATTTTACTTATCCTAACTGTGGTTTTAACAGTCCAAAATGGTGACTTTAAAAGTGCCAATGGAGGTTTTCGCGGGAACGCGGCAAAGTTCACGTCGTTGCATTGTATTATTTTTCAAACCTTGTGCTTTTTCCATTGTTAATGTTTAAGATTGGTGGCGTTTTACGCATTAAGTGCTGGATTACGAGCATGAGTGAGGGCAAGTGATATAATGTGGTGAAACGTGATTTTTCGTGTTGCTTCCAAAACTCCATAGAAGCTTCTAGTAAGTTGCCACCAAGTGGTGGAGCATGACTTAGACTGGACTATGACTAGGACACGACTTTGCGTGAAATATTTCATAACACGATGAACATTTTAATACTTGACACTGGCTAAATACACTATATGTGGAGCCAAAATATAACAAAAAAAGTGCCAATGTGAGCCACGGACCTTAGGCCCAAGCTAAAAAAACCAATTAAAAAAGACTTAACTAACCTACTTTGGTTTGATGTTTTGTGCTACCAAGAATAGAGTAGCGATGAATAAGCATAGTGGAACACAGTAATGTGTTGTTATTATGAGAAAAAAGAGTATAAGTATTTGGCTGAATACACAAAACGTTCTTAGCCATAAAAAGATTAAAAAGTAGCACTGAATTTAATACAGAATAAAAATAATGGTCGCAAAAAATGACCGCTTTTTCTAATTTTTTTTATTTCCAGTTACCTAAATCATAATATTTATTTATTATTATTATCAATTTATCACTTATTCATATAATATTTAATAAAGAAATTCTACTTATCTAGTTATAAGATAATGCAATGAAAAAATTAATTGATTCGATTTTAAGGTTTTCGCCGATTTAAAATTGTCACATTTAAAACGCCCAATTTTAAGGATTTCCGTTCGTAAATTCGTCCTAGAACCGAAGGCCGTCTGATATATTATGTAAATCTATAAAATATCATGAATATTAAATTATAACTGTTTATTAATGTTGTACACATCATGTAATAAAGGATTATCGATCAATGGTGTAATCTAGACTTTTTAATTCAAGTCTTCAAAAGGCAGCAGATGTTACTGTTGCGATTCACTAGATGGCGCTAAAAATGGTTTGCAAAGAGTGTTGACATTACTAAGCGTATGAATAAAATTCATTGAATTCATCCACATCAGCTGATTTCTGAACCTCGGTTTAAAGAGTTCGCCTGTCTTTGAGCCGAGATAATTTATTATTATCAAGCGATTCAGTGACAACGAATAATAATACTTCAATCGATTCTTAATTTAAATTACTTACAGAAAAGTAACATTCAATTCTTAGGCAAAGAAAAAGAAATAAAAAATAACCTACCTATAAAAATTTTCAGGGATGGAATTGGCCTTCCATTCCAGATAGATTTACAATAAATGAAATCTGCACAAAATTGTCGTTAGGTTGGTGTGCACAACAAGGTCTTGTTGTAAAGTTATATTTAATTTTAATGAGATGTATAATATGTATATTGTATCACATATTTATAACAGTTTAAAAGTATCCTATTAAAAATTAAATTTCATCAGAAATCATTGATCAAGCCTGGTGGGATTTTCTGGTGCATTCTGCATGTGATTAATTAACACAATGCTTGTTCTAAATCTGTATCTAGTTATTAGACAATACCGATACTACTAGAATCTAGTAATAAAGGTTGTACATATTTTTGACAGTCGTGCTTATGCTATAGACGTCTAGCGCCATCTAGTGAATTCCCAAATTACCCATGGTTGGTTGACCTTTTAATAAATGTAAATATTTTGTAAATAAAACCCAGTTTACGATCAAGCTGTTTTAATTATAGTTTATTCCTTTATTAGGTATGAAAATCTCCAATATGGAGTTAGTTACCTAAAACCGTTACAAATACATCACAGTTTTTGTTTTTAATTGACTTTTTACTTTGGAATTGATGAAAAGAATCAATTTTTGAATTAAAATGTCAAGTTTGTTATTAGCATGTAAGAACTGATGTTAATTTTAATCTACTTTTTAATTAGTGTTTATTTATAGTTGTACATTATGAATGGATCCTAATAATTCTTAAGATCTAGTAACTTAGTTGTAAGTTAGAATTAAATTCATCGTCATCACTTATTTATCAATATTGTTATAATAATTAATAATGTGTAACTCCCGCCCAGCGAAACGAGGCATCACAACTTTGTGTGATAATTAATTGTTAAATTTAATAATTGTAATATACATTTGTAATTTTTCTGTCCAACTTATAAGTCCAGTAGAACAGATAAAGATGTAGATTTTTTAAAATAATAATCGCAATCGTGTAAAAAGCCAAAGTTTTTAATGTCTAGCTTTTGTTTTAAAATAAGTAGATGCCATCCTTCCTGTGAGTCGCCCGTATTTTCAGGTGCATAGGTCACAATCCCTAATAAAAATACGATTTTTCCCTTTTATAGTAATTGTATAAAGTTATTACGGCACGCTTTAAGAGTAAGCGACTGTCCATCACAGTAGATGTATTTTAAAATAACTTTAAGTTTATGAATATAGATGGCGTTAGTCTGGGGGGGGTTATAAAAGCGGCATCTGTGTTTTACTTCATGAATGTCAGCTATCCGGGACCATGCAAAATAATAAATCAAGCGGTTCGTTATTACAAATGTGCAATATCCAGAAGATGCGTAGGATCAAAAAAATAAAAATAAGAACTCAGGATCCAACCTTCTTGCGTAACACACATGAAAAATGTTATCATATGGCTTATATTGTACCAGTGTTTTTGTTGCTTTACCAAAAACGAGGTTGTGTAACATAGAGGAACCAACCCTGGGTTTATTCCTCGATATGTACCTACAATCTACATACAGTGTCTGTTAGAAAAATCAATCGACTTATTATAGTCTTAAACCATAGATTTAGGAAGTGTAACGAAAAATGCTAGGTCTGTGTCTTAAACAATATTTTATTCAATCCACACGAATAAAAAAAACCGTGGAGTCGTAAAACGTCATAATTACTATTATAAATGAGTTCATGTCCAAGATCTAAGTCTAAAATACTGACTAACCTAGCAAGGAAGTGGAAAACTAAACTAAACCACCTAAACTTTCCCTTGGTTAGAAGCCATACTATGGTTGTGCACTACCTACTAAACTAAAACATGCCAAACCAACCGTCACCACCGGGTGAAGCTATATTTGATCACGGCGTTTGTTTGAATGTCTGTACCCATGTCCTTGTGCAAAAATGAATATTTTATATCAGCATTTATCTAATTTTTTTAAGGACATGGGATTTCTTGTCGGGTAACATATTTGTGACCAATTATGAAGCTCATTTTCGAACAGACAACCTTGCGAGCAGTTCGCAGCATATCATGTTACCTAACTGCCAACCACTCAAGTAGAAAAAAATTGGAGCCTTGAGCTACGACGATAGGTGTTGATCTATAATGTAAGCTCTTAGGTATCTCAATGGAAATGCCAGTATTTCTTGTATCGGGCACGCAAATAGATCGGAAATCTCTAATGAGAAGAAAAAAATTCTCATTTATGAACCTTCAGAGAACTTCGTTAAATATGTAGTCCGCAACGAATTATGAGAGTTGATACTTTGTTTCAAAATTTGGTGCTTTGGTGAAACGCAATAAAAAACAAGTAACAAAATATTAAAAAAAAAACTGTTTAAATAGGTATTTGTTTTATCGTTGTAATTTCCTCACTTTTTGTTGGTTTATGTTTGTTTACTTTGAGCCCCTGAACTCCCAAGTAATTATGTTGATGGCAAAACACAACCGAACCTCCTCCTTTTTTTTGGAAGTTGGTTTTAAAATGTATCATACTAATGAACGTCACTACATCACCTGAGATCTTAGACTAGAAAGCAATCTGTTTCATTATCTAAGTATGGAACTTTACAAAAAGCGAACCGTGTGATTGAAAATTTTAAACCTATTTGAGAAATTGAGACGTCATATGCATTTTCCCACTTATCCTATAATTAAAAAAAATACCAAACCATGGTGTTTACTGATCTAAGCATTATCTGCAGCAAGCTTTTTTCCACGTCAGAATCTGTGGAGCCTTTTGAGGGTTGAGTCACAAACATATAAACAGACAACGTTACAATTTCTTATTAAGTAGTATGAAAGGGATTAGGGATAGGTAGGGATAAAATCAACCTGGAAACATTATGTTAGGTTCTCAATGTGTTATCATGATTGCGTGATTGTCTAATGTTCTAGGAATGTAGGTAAGTCCGGCACTGTAGCATTTACCTTCGAACAGAATAAAAATTATGGATGGGCCCAGAGGAAGCGTAGTTTTTGAAGACTATGTTTAGAATGAGCGCCATCTACAATTGGCTTTTGTAGGTCACTTTATGTACACGATAAACATTAACAGTTATTATATTCATTATCTCTTATTAACTTTTTATATTTAACTATAAGTACCTACATTACCTACTCATAGTTAACTGTGGAATTATTTGTATATTCAGTGGCTTTGACTTGAATTATTAGCATGCTAAACGACGAAGGCCTGTCCATTCACTTTATTCTGGTCAAAGGCATTTTACAGCAGTTTCTGAAATAGTCATCGATCATTTAGGATAATAAATATAATGAAATGATTGTAAGATGTTTGATGGTTTCATTCAAATGTAAAAGTGATATTTAAACTATTTCTTGTCAAATAAACGATTTCATTTATCGTTTAGTGTGTTGTTTCTTTTACCCGCCTTACTGATCGTATTGCGAACAGTACCCCAGTACGAGTTTCGATAGTTTACTAAAACTTGTATTCGTTTACGTTTTCTCCCTTTTCGCCCATACATTTCTCTGCAGCGCCCCTAGCGGACACGTTGATGAACTAAAAATGGCAGTGGATTCGCGCGTATTCCCGTATTGGAAAACTCGTACTAGGGGTACTGTACCTATATACCCATAAAAAAAATGTAAATGTAAATTAGAAAACCTTGATTGATTTTGCTTTATTCAAAATCTCTTAAGGGCCGCAGTGCAAGCAGCACAATAGTAAAAGCATTCGTACTTAGTGGAAGTAAGTACTTATTAGTTGCGGAAAAGAGAACCAACCAAGTACATACTACCAAACGCTTCTATCATATACCTAGTATACCTATTATACTGTAGCTAGGTATCTGGGCTATTATTTGTCTGCCCCACCCTCAACACGTACTGCGCTATGTATGTGGAACTTATTCATGCACTTTATGCACTAAATAAATGTTGTACATATTTCAAATATAGCCACAATCCCATGTGCCTAGCCTTCAAAATCATAATTATTTTTTGAAAGTTAACTTCTAGTTTATGATAAGGTGCGCCATCTATGCAAAGTGGCAGACACTAGGGTAGCTTTGTGATCAAAGGTTTATATTAACGAACATGGAACGGTAGCTTGTAGCTACCAGGCAGGAATACAAGTTCACCCGTAAAAACATAGATGGCGCCATCATTCAGAAAATTATATCTGTGGCTCCTTGGATTTCCGCGTTCTAGAGATGTGATCTAAGGGAGGAAAAATAGATTGTTTAATAATCGATTATTTTTTGGACATTTCAATCTATTATTACAAAATCGATGTTTTAGATATAGTTAATCAATGAGGCGTTTTATTGAAAAAATAGCTGTAATTTTATAAAGACCCGATAGAAGGCGTTAAAATGGGGGTTATTCGTTCTGTCATTGTTAAGATAATTATGTATCGAGTTTAGTATTCTTATATAATGGCTTTCTATCGACAAATCGACAACTTACTCTGTGATCCACTCAACTGAATTTGCCTTGTACTCCGTGGTTTGAAACTACGACCATGTTTGAAATACGTCGTTACTACGTCATCTAGTATCGAAGCAGCTGAACTAGCTTTTTTTTTAAATAAAATGTCTCGTATTTTATAAAAAAAATCTTTTTTTCTGGTTTTGCAGCGGTGTGGCTTTATTATTTTTAATACCAGTAAACAAAATTGAATGCAAATGTTTAAAATCGATTTTTAAATAGTCGATTTTTGACAACAAAAACCATCAATCAATAATATTCGATACCACTAAAACCATAATCGATTATTTTAATTACCGATTATTTTTTAACATCCCTACCCTACCACATTCTTACTATTTTTGTTTTGCGACCCGATTTTCAGTATATATATATATATATATAGCATTGTGGACCCGATCATTGTTTGATTTGTTTGGTTGGATATTATATTTTATATTGATTTTAGAGGTACTTACATATACATATTTGTAGTCAACGATTATAGGATACGATATATTCACACAATTTCCAGTACGATTTTACCATAGTCCCGCTGTTGTTATTAGATAAATCGTAAAATTGCAAAACTCCACTGCACTGCACACAGAATTCAGATATTATAATAATTTAATGTTTTGAATCATTACCCTGTCGTTGTCTTGTCACGCTGCAGTATTTATTGTGGCTTTATTTATAACGAGGTTTACTTTCTGATGTTCCAGATGTTATCCGAATAAAGCAAATAATATTAGAAAAGTCTGCTGAACTCAAGCTGCACTCAGTATTGCAAAATGACGACTCTAACGATCGAAGAGAATATACTTAAATACGAAAACTTCATCAATGATGTCCTTAGAGAAGACTTAAAGAAGTTAGAACAACAGCTGATTAAACTTAACGGAGAAATATCAGACTTGGTTCAACAACGGCATACCCTAAAAGTGATTACTGACAAACAGAACCATCCCAATGGGTTCAAAACTCAAGTAAACTTAGGCAGTAACTTTTTCATGGAAGCTGTAGTACCAGACACATCGAAAATGTTAATAAACATCGGATTAAATATATTTGTGGAGTTTCCAGAACGGGAAGCGATGAAATACTTAGATACTGTGGTTAAGGCTTATGAAAAGAAAGTGGAAGAGTTAAACACCAACGTAGCGACCACAAAGGCTCATATAAAGTTGATGCTGATAGGGCTTGATGAGTTAATAAGCGAAAGTATCAAAGCATGAGCTGAATCTGGAATTTTTAATACAGGCACTGGGCTGTGTTTTGCTGTGTAAAGGAGTTGGGCAGATGTTGGATTGCGGCTTGGGGTTGTACACTACATTTTATGATTTTTATAGCTATATCACCTGCTTAGATTAATTTGTCAAGGAATTTCTTTCCTTTACAAATTAATACAATACAGGGACAGCCCAAAAGGAATGTCATTGTATGCCTCACCAGGCTATGTAGAATAACAGAATAATACATTTGACGTTGACAAAATTTTATTGCTCCAAAGCTCAGTGTTCCAGGAAATAGTACATGATAATATTAATTTAGCCAACTGACAAATTCAACTGCGCAGTAGCATTTTTGAAACTGCAAAATCAATATGGCTTAGCTTCTACTTCTGAATAGCATAGTTTTAATGGTTAGGTTAGGTTTGGTTTTACAGCAGTATTTGGTCTAATTTTGAAGGCTTTATAATCCTTAAAATATTGAATAACATATCCATTCAAGCCATCTGCTTGACAAGAACAACAAAAGTTTTAGATCTGTCAAGTAATTCAAACAAAGCCTTTAAAATTGGTAGTGTTATTAGACCATGCTGGTTAAAATAATTTACATTACCTATGTGATGCTGCCATGTGCCAACCCTGTAAGTTGGTTGTTAAAGATGTTGGATAAATTGTATGAGATTACTTGTCTTACTAGCTTAAGAAAAGCTTGGCTTTAGGGATGATAACAGGTTCTAAACCTATTTTGGATTCAAGTAAAAAAGTATTTTTGATGTCACAGCACCAGTACCGAGGAGTCTGTTATTTAATTTAGTCAAAGTCACATACAATTATTGCCGTTCTATTATCACACTATTGAAGTTCAACTCTGGTGTATTCTGCTAAAACTTTCAAACAAAGCATTGTGGAAAATAGTTAAATAGTCTTTATTATCTTAGGCTGAGTTGCACCATAATCACGTTAATCTTACTGTCAGATATCTGACATATCCCGCCCGGCGAAGCGTGGACGGTTACAGTTAGCAGTTAAAGTAAGCTGGTGCAACCCTCCCTTGTGGAATCTTAGTTACAGCTAGATGTTTAAGTCTCTAATTAAAATAAAATAATTTTAATGGCATATGAATGAAAGTTATTGGAGAGTCACAGATTTAATACATAATTGAATTGGAAAGTAGTTCTCAACTTGTGCCAAAACCTATACTCAGCAGCCATAGGGTGTTTGTTGTATGGTAATTGTAAAATAATGATTTTTAAATAATTAGTGTAAGTGGTTGTTTGTTAACCGTTCTGATTATTATGATGATAAATAAATAAAATAAAATGGTATTCTATGTATGTATTTACAAACAAAAAGTATCTCAGTATTGTATCAGTATATGTGTGGACATTTCAGCACACAGCGCCATCTAGCCCCAAACTAAGCTTAGCTTACTATGGGAACCAGATAACTGGATACTTAGATACTTTTTGTTTGTAAATACATTACATAGAAATACACAGAACAAACAAAAATGTTCATGACACAAATGTTTGTCCTGAGTGGGAATCAAACCCTCAATTCCAATAATATTAATTGATGTTTTGTTAAATGTGAAAAGTGTCTTTACAAAGAAGTGTACCTATCAAGGCTTATCTATAAGGATTAATAAATATACATCAACTTTTTTTAGTACAATGTATAAATTTGATGACTCATTTTATTTTCAAATGTTAGTCAAATCTGAATAGTGTATACATACATAGTTGTTATTATTTTTAAGTTTATTTTGGTATCTTGAACAATAATTGAAAATATTGAAATAAAAATGTTAAAGTTTAAAATACTAAATGGTAGGTTTGATTTATTTTATAGTAATGTACTTAAGAAAGAAAAATGAATTTTTTGGGGATATATCACGTCACCATGAACAGCCTGAAGACGTCTACTGCTGAACACAGACCTCCAACAGAGAGCCACTTTGAGCGGCTGCTTGCCTCCTGCATCCATTGGCTCTCCGTGGTTATCACCAGGCTGTCGGTCCACCTAGTGGGCCTACGCTACGTCCTGCGGTTTGTGGTCGCCACTTGAGAACCTTTCTTCCCCATCTGTCAGTTCTACAAGTGATGTGGCTGGCCCATTGCCATTTCAACTTGCTAATTCTAAGAGCTATTTATCCGTCAATTTAGTTCTTTGGACATCTTCGTTCATCAATTTACATATTTAAGTCAAATATAAGCACCTACTGCTGGTAATTATCACAGAGTAAAATCATTTTTATTCGCTTATTCAAGCTACTCCATCTCGTATTAGGCTAAGGGAAGCTCCTCCACGAATCTAATTACCATTTATAACAGCCTAATAAAAAAATCAAGGGTCAATCAAAGCTTCGATTGGCAACACCCCTAGGTCTTGAAGACCCGTAATCAGCTCAAATCTACATGATCCAGGGGTTTATTAGGGGTAATTTAAATATTTGACGGTCTCAAGATGCAGAGGGTAGTAATTACTCATTTGGTTGGAAGGAACTTGAATAAAATTAGCATATTGTGATTTTTTCCGACTCGCAAAGGAAAATAGAGGTAAATACATTTTAATAATAATGATTACAATTTGTTAAGGCTATAGTTATACAAGGTGACCTTGAATTGGTATGTTATCCCGAAATGGGGGGACTGGGACCATGATACCCTACAAGTTGTGAGAGCCTTACTTGAAGCTGGGTGTGTCAAAACCTCCATGGTAAAAAATAAATCCACTCGCAAAATTGCACGTGCGATCGCTACGAGAGTTAACAAGATACTATAAATTCATTTCTAAACACAGGTCGTTAAACTCATTTATGTGCACTCGGTCAAAGATGAAGTTCAACCACCCAGCTGCGCTACGGCTATTTTCGAACGTAAACTTTACATGGCATTTCTTCAATGAAAAACTATTAATTTAGAAAAGTCGTAGAAAAAACATTGTCTACCATGGGGTATAGATTTGTCCCCTTTCGGAATAACATACCAATTCAACGTCACCTTGTATACTTAACTGAATGAAGAACTTTAAGCTTTATAAAAAAATTGTTGGTAAATAGGGTGAATTCTGTGTTCTCCACAGAATTGACGCTATTTACCATCAATTTTTTCTATTTATTACATATAGTTTACTGTTTATGGATTTCCCAAACTTTGTAGGCAATAGCTACGACTCAAGAATTTTCAAGCTGCGTAGGCAATAGCTACGACTACGAATTCTACGAAGTTACGTAATCTCTACATCGGGTAAAGTAAAGCGATGTAGGTACTTAGGTAGCCACCATAGAGTTAGTACCGTTTACGATGCCGAAATGATTGCCGAGGTTTGTACGAGATAGCTATTTTGTTCACATCATACAGAACTACAGTAGGCCTAGCACGAATCTACGTGAAAGTGTGACGTTAACGTACCTAAGGCGTTTTATGGGGCGCTGATCAAACTACTGACGCACGTAAACGTTACACTTAAATTTGCGTAATGATTCGTGCTAGGCCTACAGAATAGAAACCTGACGAACTACAAAACGTTGGTTTTTTTTGTAGGTTTTTTTTTTTTTTGGCGGGAACGCGGAAAAGTACGCTTCGTTGCATTGTATTATTTTTCAAAACTTTTGCTTTTTCCAGTGTTAATGTTTAAAATTGGTGGCGTTTTATGCATGAAGTGCTGAATTACGAGCATGAGTGAGGACAAGTGATATAATGTGGTGAAACGTGATTTTTCGTGTTGCTTCCAAAACTCCATAGAAGCTTCTAGTAAACTTGCCATCACTTTGCTGGAGCATGACTTAGGGTGGACTATGACTACCTGACTTAGACTGGACTATGACTAGGACATGACTGCGTGAAATATTTTATAACACGTTGAAAATACATATAATACTTGACACTGGCTAAATACACTATGTGTGGAGCCAAAATATAAGAAAAAAAAAAACTACAAGCGTTGTGTAAATTAGTTAGAATACGCCTGTATAAATTATCATAGCAAAAATAATACTATCATTGATACTTTGCTGTCGTCGTTCTATCAGGCGTACCACACCGCCGGACGAAGTCCTCGCTTGCACGCCTCCGCTCAGTTCCATTAAAAGTATCCCTATGATAAAAAGATACTCTGTGGTTCGGTTTCTCAGTTTCAATGACACTCGGAGCTCTAAAATAGCAAGTTTCACGAAAAGACCTAGAATTCTTTCGATGGTTTCACGTACCTAACAGTGCACTTCGCACGTCAATCTGTGACATCAACACAGTCTAGTAAAGGATCCTACTAGTTGTAGAGGTTCGTACTCATTTGCCCAGTATTTTCACTAGCACCTTCAAACAGAGGTAGGTACGTATAGGTACCTACTTACCTCTGTTTGAAGGTGTATCAAGTTATTAAATAGCTTAGCTCAGGTGAGCAGGGCCCGAAGGCTGTTATTTCAATTGTCATAATGGTTCATGAATGGTACCGTATAATGACAAATTTTGACACTAATGGTAGTCTACTTATGGTTTTTAGACTGCCATGAGTGTCAAAATCCGTCATCTGACAGATTTGGTCACTAATGGAAATCTAAGTACTTATGGTTTGTAGACCACTATTAGTATCAAAATCTGTCATTATGGTACGATTCATTAACCATTATGACGCAAATGAAACAGCAGCCTTCGAGCCCAGCAACAAGACAAACGACCGTTAGTTAAAACAGACCACCGGTTACTTTAAGGAAAAAGGAGAAGTAAATAAAAGCCCACATATCAAATAAAAGCTTAGCTTTATTACTCGTTATATTCACGAAGAAACATCCCTCACCGGTATCAACAAGTGTCCATGCACATTGCTACCAGAGATACAATTTACTTCACCGTATTTCGGATAATTTTGAATAATTTCGATCAACAAATTTTAGAACCGCCAATTTTATTAAACGCATTTGTAACAATCTCCCGAACTGACGAACGGCTCGGTCGAAAATTTAGATTTAAGTACAATTTTTAATGTTATTTCTCCACTTCTCCATTTTATGTCTAATACACCGAACAGTGGTTTATTCTCTAAACATTCACGGACAAAGACACACGCTCGTAAAGAATAAGCATTATGACAATGTGATATCTATATTAATGTATAAGTATTGTTGTAAGAACAGTAATAATTAATGCGTAGGTTAGTGTGTAGGTGGGTTTGTCTGAGGACCACAGATTACAATAGCGGCCGTGACGACAAATACCGAGGATTCGTTTACAAGTTTTCCGTAATTTTTTCATCCTTAAATTGATTTTTAAATTTATTCTTTACATCCAGAACCATATAAACATCTTTCGAGTTATTATAATATTTTTACCTATATAAAAGGGGGCCACACCACCGCGCCGGCCTCAACTCTTTATTTACAAACGGCAATGCGCACCTAAACTTTTAATATCCGACGCTATTCTTAAAATTAAATACAAAAAACGCATGACATTCTAAAATTACCTAATGTCCCATTTTTGTCATCGCTATAATTTATGAAATTTTGACCATTACACCAACTTTTTTAGAAATATTCGATACAAAAATATTTTTTTTGAATAAAATTTTATACACGACTCATTAAAATCGTCGGCGTGAGCGGGGCGGGGGTGCGGCAGCCACAAAAGAAAAGCTTTGAGCCTCGTAACCTTAACATCATGAAATTTGTACTAAATATATCAACGCAAGCGGACGCGGTGCCATATCACTTAGCCGAAATGCGAGGATACCGAAACGATGCCTAAACACTAGTCAAATTGTGCGACGAGCGACTTTCTGCCCAACGAGCCGCAACACGGCGGACAGTGGTGCGAGCGCGCGGCGTGCTGGACAAAACCTCCGCGCCACTTTACTAAAATAATTTCGATTTTTAAATTTTGTCTCTAATTTTATCACCGGCGTCCGCGTCCGCTCGCTGTAGTTTACAAATTTATATATCATACCAAAAGGATGCCACAACATGGACTGCGGCTTACTAAAACAAATGAAACAAAAAATAACATTGTTTTGAAAAACACTCATTAATACAAAATGAACGTGTATCGCTGTTACGAATGAAGACCACAAGGATATTGAAAATAGTTTTTTAATACCCACACAGGTTTCTTTCAAATACAAAATTATAAACCTCATTTGCGACGATGATATTAATATTGTATGATCTATCATTACATCCAGAGTCGTTCCAGCTTATCTTACTTAATTTATTATTGATAAGCATCGGCAGTATTTTGTTTCGAGACATCTTAATAGTATATCCGTGCTCAATTTTGTCTTTTTTATCAGATATATATGTATAAGAATGATACTTATCTCATAACTACCTAATTTTCAGCAATTTCCTTATTGAATTTTCCACATAATTATAGAAAAGTTGATACAGCTATTTGGTACACCTAAATGTTTCATTCTAACCTCCAAAAATGAAATGCTACATACAATAGTCTATTACAATTTCGAAAATTTAGGAACCATAATACCCAAACGTGGAACCGAATACATTCTACACTATATAATTATATTGTTCATTTTATAATTAATTTTGAAAATAATTACATATTTTTAATTTTAGATGTTCACCTAAACATTTTGTAGACGGACTCGAAAATACTACAAACGAAAAGTAAACAATCTTTACATATATTTTTTTGTGAAACGTAAATAAACTATCATCTAAATATACAATATTCAAACGATATGAGAAGTTACGCCGAACGGGGCAATACCAATAAATCTACATACATATTTATATAGACACAAACATGAGCGTCAATCAACACCGAATTTTGTACTTTTTCTGTGGGATAGCCCCCATGATCACTGTGGACTAATTATTTCGATGTTTATATCTTGAGTCTTTTATATTAATTTAGTAAAATTGTCAACCGATAACGTTATTAAATCCAAATAGCAAAAAATCGGCTCGATCGCGTTTATATCCTTTGTGGTCTCGTAGCGGCTTCTGCACAGTGAGTACTTATACTCAAGTATAAAATCCGGACAAAAAACATTATCAATATTAATCTTGCCAAAAAATATTTTATAAAACATTGAACGGCTCCAAGTATCTGCAAATTACGGCATGTAGGTTGAATACTGTGGATGGGAAATAAATACATTTCTATTGTAATATGTGTTGTGTTAGGCTGCATTAACTATTAGTAATGAAGAAATCTATGAAGAGATCGGAACAACGAATTACTTACTAAGAAAACACACAATGGTGATTGTCAGTTTAGAGCTAAAAAGTCGGCTAAATAGGGAGTGTACTGATGAATGAACTTTATATATAGGTTATTGTGACTAATTTATTAAAACTACGTGTGTGCCTCTAGCGCCACTATCGGCGGAAAAGGGAATCAATTCCAGCGTTCAATTCATGTCTTGCTACAGCTGACTAGAGGCACTTATTACTTATGTACAGTAAAATCTTCTCAGCTCTAAATTGCCACTGCCTGTGGGCACGGAAGAAACAAACAACGCTTAACGCAATAATAATAATAAACGTAACATAGAACGATGCTCGATCTCGAATAAGCCCAGCGGCGACTGCGACATGCCTGCAAACTGACGCGAATACAAGAAACTAAATCCGGGCTATTGCTGTGAAAGGTTGGCTGTATGGGGATGGGCTATCACACGATCGAATTTAAATTTCAAATTCAAGGCTTTACGATGCAGCACTTGAAGTTTGATATTGAATATCGAATGTACAAGCCGGCCGGGAAAATTTGGAACACAAAACTGGTCATCCGAACAAGGGGAGGCTGCGTGTATTGTTCAATGTGTCGATGTCTTAATATAACTTCCGTATCTCTCTAACTCTCACCTAACCTGCTACTAAGCACACCAGTCGACGCCTGGTCCATCCTAAACTGAGATACCTCTTAATTATCGTAATAGTTCAAACGGTTACAAATGAAACGACAACAAACGTGTAATACAAATGAAAACTGCTTACACTTGCTTAGCTAGGGCCGGCCGTATGCCCAGCGCGGTTACGAACAAGAAACTCAAGATGGCATAATCTTTTGTACAATTCCGCAAATCAATTCTCAATTTCCCGTTCTACTATTGTCTTACTTAAATATAGTTAGCGCTAAGATAGTTATTCGTAATCTTTTCTGTATTAAAACTAGTATCGTATTATGTACACGTGACTTATACATCTCTGTACAAACTATCTATCTTATCGTTTAGTATCTATTTTAAAAAGCTTTAAACTAATTTTATTTGTATTCTGTGGAACTGAGGATGTGAACAGAAAGTGTTTCCGCGTGGCTGGGATAACGGCCGGCAACTACATAATATTGTTATAACAAATACATCGAGATCTGGAGGACCAAGCTCGCTGCACGGCGAGTCTGTTCATTGTGCACGTTCATCGGCTCCAAGTGATTCTGTCCGTCGAGGAGCGAGCTCGAGCCCGCGGGCTACATATAACTACGAATCAAACTAATTATTCTTCTATAGTATATTGGTAAATGCTGTATATGTATATTGGTTGTTCGTACTGCGAACTGTATGCGTGTGCGAGGGCGGGGCGCGGGCGCTGCGCGGTGACTGCGGTTGGGCGACAGATACTATTAAGGGCCCGAATTGTAATAATTTGTTTTTCTTTTCATGTAAAAAAATCAACATTTTTGAAGGCACTTCTGATCGGACGAGGTGGCCCAGTGCATAATGTGTGCGTTTAAACGGATGCCAAAATGTGGAACTGCGATTTTTGAATGGAATTTTGAGGGGATTTAGGTCTATTGGTGTGTAGCCTTCATACTATTGCGAACTGTTTGGATGTGGGTCGAAATGTCTATGTGTGTTGAGAATCACCGCAGAGCGCCCGCGTGCGGAGCGCGCGTGTCTCCACTGTGGGACTAATCATCGAAACTTGTGGCCAGAGTCTAATATAAACAAAATCTGTTTTCGGAAACTTAAATAAATTAAACTGCTAAAGTACTACTGACTGTTTTTTTACTGCATGTATTTGTTCATAAAACTGTGGTGAAAGTAAAACTTACAATTTAATTACCGATTCTATTATGTGACGCTCCGCACTCGCGCGTTGTTTTCTGTTTATTGATGGGCCCACGCAAAATTTTTGAAACTGGTATTTTATTTAACAAATATAAACTTATTCCTAATCCGGATGTCTTCCGGACTAACTGAACGCGCGATCCGAACATTGCCGAAATATTCATAAATAAAACCAAGGATGTTTACCTTAATAATTACTGAGGATGTGTAACATTTTTGAATTTTGTGACTGTTTTCTTATTCTATTAAAAATCCTGCACGAACATAAAACCGGTTGTCTGTATAAAAATAATCTTTTAATTACTTAGTATTTGTCTGTGGATCGAAAAATAACCCTGCTCTATTGTACTAGTGACTATGGTTAACTTTTAATTATTCCTAAAATAAGTAATGACGAGGTAAAGGTTGACAATTTTCGGCCGCATGAGGCGAGCCAGCAAACACAATCACTAACGGAAATAACTACCGCAAATATGCTCCAAAGGATAAGGAAACACAGGAGAAACAATAAAAAAAAACAACAAAAATTCAAAACTTAAGCAGTTAATATATTAATCGTTTTTTTCCTTAAATAATAAATCAATAAATGATTTTAAGATATACACAACTGTAAAAACCATTTTAAGATAATACTTAATAATAATATAATAATAATTATATATATATAGCGAAATATATTATGTGCAGAAATAAAATTCTAGGTGACTTAAATTTTCTCTTACTCGTATAGTAATAACCTAATGAATTTCCTAGTAGAGCGCAGTTCGTGGCACGGCTAGGTGTTGCCATGCCACTCGACGTCCGACGTACGAATTCCAAACTTTTAATAATTTAATTTAACTTTTTATCAATAATTTTGAATCTGAAGGCCTAAATGCGAGTGTTGTAAAATTTTGGTGTGCGAAACAATCGTCCAATGATTTGTTTTTCAATTAATTTAGTTATGCCGAAACGTTGTGTGCGTGCGTCGACGTTGCGCCTACTCCAATTGTTCGAGAAAGTTCGGCGACTTGAAGTACTCGGGCACGGGGTCGTCGAGCCGCGAGATCACCTTATAGATGGACTTCTTCCAGCTCTGCTCTGCGTCCTTGCCGCCTTGGATGGCCCGGAAGAACTCTCGCAGAGTCTGCTCAACCACGTATCTGAAGTTTGATGGAACCTGCAATTGAGAAAATAGATACTTTTAGTATTGGCACAGGATGCACACGTTTCCTTCACTTTCTTCTTTATGATCTGAGTTAGTCTTAAATTGAAAAATTGCTCTATATTATTACCCCACTCAGCTCTCTATCAATGACTTCTCTAATTCATCATCATCAGCCCGTAGATGTTGACTGCTGAACATACTTAGGCCTCCCCAGAGAGCGCCACTTGAGCGGCTGCTCGCTTCCTGCATGCATCGGCTCCCCGCGGTTTTCACCAGGTCGTCGGTCCACCTAGTGGGGGTTTGCCTACGCTGCGCCTTCCGGTTCGTGGTCGCCACTCGAGAACCTTTCTTTCCCAACGGTTGTCAGTTCTGCGAGCGATGTGGCCTGCCCATTGTCATTTCAACTTGTTAATCCTAAGAGCTACATCGGTCACTTTAGTTCTCCTGCGGATCTCCTCATTTCGGACCTTATTTCGCAGGGAAACACCGAGCATTGCTCTCTCCATAGCTCGTTGCGCGACTTTGAGCTTAGTAATGAGGCCAACAGTTAGAGACCATGTCTCAGTTACACAAGTCATCACTGGCAACACACATATTAAAATGTTACTTACAAACGTTATTTCATATAATGTGTTTCAATGTACTTTTACTATGATGGGTCATCATCATCATCGTAGACGTCATAGACGTCTTCGGGCTGTTAATGCCCGTCTACTGCTGAACATAGGCGTTCCCCATAGAGCGCCACCTTGAGCAGCCACTCGCTTCCTACATCCATCAGCTCCCCGTGGTTTACACCAGATCGTCGGTCCACCGAGTGGGGGCATATCGGTCACTTTAGTCCTTCTGCGGATTTCCTCGTTCCGGATCTTATCTCGCAGGGAAACACCGAGCATAGCTCTCTCCACAGCTCGTTGCGCGACTTTGAACTTCTCTAATTACATTGGGTCAATTAGTGAGTGAGAAAGCCGAAGAATCACAAAATGCAAGTACTTACTCTTCAATAAAGATAAAAAAAAGAATCGAGAACTTGTGTCCTGCACCAACCCACACTAGGCAAGCTTGGTGGATTATGACCTACACTATCCGTATGAGAGAAGGCTCGTGTTCCAGATGTAGGAACGTATTGGTCTGATGAGGAATGATGCTTACCTCGATGTGGTTATTTCTGTTGTAGTGAAGGTTGAGCACCCTGTAAAGCTCCGAGTCTCCAGCCACGTGAATGTCCTCTGCTGCCTTCAGGCCTTCACTGATTGCTTGTCGTGCGTACTTCTCCATCTGAATATAGTAGAATTCCCTGTAAAGAACGAAGGCATACATTTGTCAACTCGTCGACACAAGTTTTTTACACAGAAATAGAAATAACCAATCTACGCAAAAAATAACCCGGTTCTACATTTGAGGGAATTGCCGAACCATTTTCCCTTATATTTATTTGTAGGTAGAGAAAATTTGCATGGACCAGAATAAACGAAACAGTAGAATGCATACTTACATGCATTTATATCTTATTAAACCTTTATAAATGGTTGTTCCCCAGATATAATTAGTACCTAATCAATAGCCAAGATTCATTAATTCAATGTTTCCCCAGCTCTGAATTTCCTGGTAAGTACTGTAGGTTTTAATGGTAAAAAAATAACAAACAAGTAGCCACAAACAAGTAACAATGATAGGTGTCGGTAACACACCTATCATTGTATATAATATTGATGTGTTGCCGACCCTGCAAAACCTGGGTACCTAAATAATACACAACAATTAAAAAAGGATTTCTATTTTTCTTTGCATTTCCCATAAATCTGAACTGTTACCTCGTTGAAAGAAGCGAGTGGCACCATGTACTCACATACAGCCATAGAGTACCTATCTGCCTATCCACCTACAGTGTGACACTTCACGGCACAATGAAAATAAAAAAGCCACTTCAATACCGTCGAGAGCGGGAAGGATTTGATTAGCCATTTTCGCTGCCGGTCGTGTCGCATCACATCGCTATCTTCGCTCTGCTTCGCTTACGAGAGCGAACCGAGCGCTTCGAGAGTCTCGCGAGGCTAATTACTTACGAGTTCGCATTCAGACGGGCTAATTCGGTTTTTCACGTTCCTGCAAGTGACGCTTCGTTCGGTTGTTACTTGTGTTTGCAGCGAGTGACTCATAATAAAAAAAATGCTTCATTGCATGATTGTTAGCGTGATTCTAAATTGTTTATTTGCAATCAGAATACGTATCTTCCTTTTTTGAAAGCGACGATATTTTGTAAGAAAAACAATGCTTTCAGCATTTATGCTAAGGAATCATGTTTGAAATACTTGTTAAAAAAAAGGCACTCAAACCCCTTACTCGAGCTTTCGGATTCTATTATTTTTTAATTGGCACTTGTCGTGGGATAGCAGCCTTGCAAATTGAATAAGTAAATGAAGTGTCTAAATAATTAGTATCTTTTTGACTAGCGAAGTGGCACAAACCACTGTGCGTTAGTGAAGGTAAAGTTTAAAAATACTGGGTTATTTTGTGAAGACTTGATTGAAAAGCAAGATGGCTATGATTAGTAACCTAGGCACTAAAGATGTTTAGGAGACTTACGTGACCTATAAAAAAATGCATTTAAACGACAGGGCCCATATTCCTAAAAGCAATTAAATTATTTCTCAGTCGGATAATTATTATTTATTACTGACCAGATGGTACTTATTAAGTTTTTATCAGACAAGTGGTCCGTCGAGTCTCAGCCGAAAATCGTTAAGTGTCTTTGAAGATTAGTAATTATTTTAAATCAAATTTATATCTTTACGATAGACAAGTGTCAACACTTTTCGGTGTTGACTGGACGAAAAGAGATTCTACTGAGTACACTATGACCAAACTAATAACATAAGTATTTTTATTTTTTAAATTAGTTTTTTAATTTTATGTTTATTTGGAGGTACTTAAGGAATCCCGCTTGATTATTTTATTGCTTGATAGATTTCACTGACTAAAGTGACCGATATAGCTCTTAAAATCAGCAAGTTGAAATGGCAATGGGCAGGCCACATCGCTCGTATTTAGAACTGACAACCGATGGGGAAGAAAGGTTCTCGAGTGGGGACCACGATCCGGAAGACGTAGCGTAGCCCGGCCCCCAACTAGGTGGACGGACAATCTGGTGAAAGCTGCGGGGAGTCGATGTATGCAAGAGGCGAGCAGTCGCTCAAAATGTCGCTCTTTGGGAGAGGCCTATGTTCAGCAGTGGACGTCTTCAGATGATGACGATTATAGTGCCACTAATGTGTTGTTACCTTATGTAAAGGTACCACTTCGTATTAAAGGCGGGACCTCAAAAGATTTTTTTTTTTTTAACAACACCCAACGATCACATACATAGATCCTGGACCCTAACTAGGATTCCCTGTATCTAGGGACCCAAGAACTACGAGGACCATGGTCCCACAACACCAGACACAGAACAAGTATTTGCGCTTTTTTTATTCTGTGCACAAATAATTGTCCTGTCGCGGGAATCGAACCCGCCGACTCCTGGTTACGAGCCGACCTGCTCAACCACCACACCACGGAGGATGTCATAATGTAATCAAAGTAGGTACCGTTTCTGAATAATACCGTATTTAGTAAGCGTACTATACGTAAACGCAAAACCTTATGCGGGTTAAAGAAAAGTAGAACTGCTTCGCGGTGACCCAGAATTGAACTGGCCTTCGTAGGGCCTTCGATAAGTAGACAAGAAGTTTTAGGCTACATTCGGTTGCATTCAAATATAATCCCTTAGAACCTACCTATATTGTAAGTACCTTTAATCCATTATTTGTTTTCCGTTGGACTGGTTAAAAGTTTTATTGAGCTTAGCTCATCCTTGTCTAGATTTCTGTATTTATTTATTTCTACATTCTTTTTGAAAACCGTTACTGTGGGAATCAGCTGGTGCTTTTATAATGTCTTTGTTAACACCCCATGCGTATTTTAGCAAATTTCTTGACAAACAAATTTCAACTTTATATTCTAGTTATTAAATCTTAAATTCATGGTGTTTATAAATGTGACAATGGCAAATCTTAGGGGTTGAATGTTGTCAATGTAAACTTTAATCAGTTGAAATAAGGCGTAAGAGGTGGTGTAGTATTTTTTGTCGTTTTCTTAAGATTTCGCATCTTGCATCTACCTGGCAACGTCTTGGAACGTCTTTGTTTGACGGTAGTTACGTTTTTTTCCATGTTCTGTTTTTCAAAAATTTCGGTGTTGATATTTGTTTGAGTTCTGCCACAGAGCTAGAATTCGTTACTCTCCTATCTCTAGGACTTCTGCTAAATTCGATGTAGTTCAGTTTCATTTTCATGTTTCGTATTTTTGTGCTTATCCTTTCTTGATTAAAGAAGTGTTTAAAGCAAATAACTAAATTACACCCCAATTAAATATTAAAACAACATCTTAAACTCTTAAACGCCCTGCAAAGGGGAGTTAAAAGAAATCTCAGAGGATCTTACTGCGGTTTGGTTCCCCTCAAGAAGCTACCCGATTCCCGTGTGAACCGAGTTTAAATGGTTCCATAGACACACAAACTTTAGAAGAGACAAGGGAACCAGATACTTCTTTCAAACCTGTTCAAGATATGTGTCTTGGCTTGGGCTTTTTTGTCTAAACTGTGCTTGGGCAGTAGAGTAGTGCCTGACCATAGACCTAGGATATTTTCGTTATCCTAGGTCTATGTTTTTTTACTAAAAATGTACACATGCATCTCTACGAAACTATGTACATTAGGTAACTTAACTTCGTTTTATATGATGAAATTTGGATTCAAATTTGCCTTTTTTGGAATGTCTAATATTTCTAACTCTGTGGCAAACTTGGTGCTAAGACGTTGCTATTGCTAGCTGCAAAGGGTCGCATTTGTTGTTTTTTTGTTACTTTCTCCCGTCCCTTCTTGTGCCTGTATGTTGGCTTGCACTGCAAATGCATGCTATTTTGTGAGATAGAATTCATTTGAAATGTTCGTAAGCATTTTAAAAGTGAATTGTCTTAACTTGTCTTAACCAATATAAAAAAGGTATTATTATGACTAAGGCTTAGGTACTAAAACGCTGATTGTTCGAATGACACCTAGAGATATTTTAACTTTTCATATATTACAGTAGGTAGGTAGTTTATTTGGAAATAATTCATAGCCCCAATCATAAAAATCTGATTGGAAAAAGTCGATTTTAACTTCTACATAAATCGAGTATTTATTCGCAATGTCAATAAGGGCTAGAAAATGTGAAACTGGATTTCTTATCAGTTCAAGTGACAGCAGATTTCTCCATGCAAAACATTGTATTGAGGGCACGGTGTCGCGATCAGATCTTCATTACCATAGCCCACCGTTTCTCATGCGGGTGGCGTACCGCTACTCGATAACAGGGGGTAAGAACCTTAGGCACTTATTTATTCTGTGCCTCAAGTAACTACGAGTAGTTATTGTCAATATCACCCAAGAGATGAGCGCTGCTGAATGTGAGACTATAGTCAGCCCGAGAGATGAGCGCTGTTGAATGTGAGACTATAGTCAGCCCGAGAGATAATTATAGTGCTGAATAAGAGACTATAGTCAGCTTGGGAGATGAGTACTGTTGAATGTAAGACTATAGTTAGCCCGAGACATAATTAATTACTGCTAAATGTGAGAGCCAAGACATGAGCGCTGCTGAATGTGAGACTATAGTCAGCCCGAGAGATGAGCGCTGCTGATTGTGCGACTATAGTTAGCCCGAGAGATGAGTACTGCTGAATGTGAGACTAAAGATTATAATAGAGATGAGCGTTTTTACAGGCCGTATCCACTGACCGTTCTAGCTGGAACAACGACCTGGACACAGGAGACAAGTTATAGAGCAGATAGTCAAAGTGGTGCTCCTATGTTCAAGAGTGACGTTTTCAGGTGAATCTGTTTATATGTATAATTTAGTAAGTAAATGTAACTGAAGGTTATTCAGGTACTCTGGCATGATAACAAACAGAACTAACCGCACAATCGTAAAAGGTAGCGTGAATTACAACATAAACATTTTAATGACTGTTTTCTTAGACCTATAACGGCTCATTTAGAGGTATTGTCCGATAAAATACCTAACTACTTATATGGTGTTTACATTAATTAAGTATTTTTTCCCTAACGTGTTGCGTAGTAAGAATTTACTTAACTTATTTAATTAGTGAATATGGTTTCTGATGATAAATTGGAAAATACTCGGTTGTCATGTCTATTTTAAAAGGTTTTAACATAAGTGAAGTGTTTCTACATAAGACGCGATTTCTTCGATTCCTGATTTTGGGGAGTTTTTTTTTTGTATTTCGGGATAGTTTTACTTAATTGGGGTAAATGAGGTATCGTACGTACCTACATAATATCTACGTCTTCTAATCGCTGAGTCAAACATTGCGTCTAGCTCTAGGTGTTGTACTAGATGGACCAAAGACTTATAGTTAGTCAATGTACTAGAAACAAATTCCGATGTTTTCTTCCCCGGCAAATTGTGTGCGTTGCACTTAATTTAAGTGAATCAGTTTATAAAAGCTATTGCCTTGGACTTAGATCAATATCTTTTATTTACTTTCGGGTTGCTACAAAATAATCAATTGAGTTTTAAATTCTAGTCTATTAGTTTTAGACCCACCCTTCACCAAGAACATGTAATTGAGATTTTCATCAAAATCCGAAATCTATTTCCAAAAAATTAAACCCTTATAAAATTGTGAAAAAAAAAATTATTTCCAGACATTTTTCCCACTTTACCGAACACTTATTTCGATCGTTGCCAAATACAATGGTTATTAAAAACGCGATGCCTGCCCGTAAATGAAAATCATATCTCACGTATATGCATAATGTTACGAGCTACATGGACCGTGTGTAGACGTGATAAGGTTTAAAATAAAAGATGTAAGGCCTTATTTCGTCGACAGTGCGGTGTTTGTATGTGTGAGAGTGGACGGCGTCCAGCTTTCGAGAAATACGGGAGAATGAGCCCGTAGACTGCATTTATGTAGAGTAGCGTGATTTTTAGAGGTGACAGATGGTTAAAGCTTTTTTTATACAAGGAGCCAAATATTTAATAAGTTTTTTTTCTATCAACGTTAGGCTGGCATTTGATCTTGGTCTCACCTGATGGTAAGTGACGACGCGGTCGTCGATGGAGCATGCTTGCCTAGAAGATACCGAAAGTTCCTACCTGCCTATTGACCTAAATTTTTTCTGTTTTCAAATATCTTAAGAGTGAACGTAAGTTATTGCACGCCAGAAATAGGTATTAAAGTGGCGAGAAAAAAACATCGTGATGTAAATAACCATATCATGTCGAGTTGATAGATTTCAACTAAAAGTAACTAAACGTCTAACTGCCATGGAAATGACAAAAACTTTTGATCAATAACCTGGATACTGTCTGCAACCTCTCTTTTTAGCTTTGTCTATGTAAAAAGTTGCACGGTGGACCGCACACATGCATAGCTCGAGCACACACACACAGACGCCGGTAAAAGCGAGTAAACTAATACCAGGCCGGATTAATGCTTCAGTTAGTGAAAAAACTTTTTTCAGACTGCGCCGTCCAGCCAGGGTCGGACTGGGCAATTTGAATTAACTAATTTGACGTGACGCGCTATTTTTAACAGTTTGAGAGGTAAAGCCATGACATGTCGCACTTTCCAATTTTAAATTACAAATAGGCTAGATGTAATCGAAAAATTTAATCTTATATTGTAAAAAAAGTGATCCCATATTTGCGAGGAGACGAGTACGAGTGCGAATGAATTCTATTTTTGTAATCCATTCGGTAAACTATCTACTACCCTCTTATAACCTAAAAAAGTCATCATAGTCAAATGTACTTACTTTTTTTGTATCGAGTTAAGGTGACTATATTACGCACTAATAAACATGCAGAATCAAAATATAATTAAAATGTCCGTAATTTAGATTGTAATTTAGATCTTTAATACCTAATAAATCCTTTTAAATAAATACATAACTAGGATATCGCTATTTAGGTAGCGAGTTGACGTATTTTCCGTAGATTACCATAAATTAAGGATTTTTTTGTTGTAAAATAAGGTTTGAATCAAGAAATTAAGGTAGGTTCTCGAGTGGCGACCAAAAACCTGGAAAACGCAGCGTAGGCCGGCCCCCCCACTAGGCGGACCGCGACGATCTGGTGAAAGCCGCGGGGAGTTGGTGGATGCAGGAGACGAGCGGCTGCTCAAAGTGGCGCTCCCTGGGCTCTCCCAGAGAGCGCCACTGAACATAGGCCTTTGCCTATGTTCAGTGGACGTCGTCAGGCTGTTAATGATGATGATGAAGGAATTTGACTTAATCATAAAGTGAATAGCGGCTTAACTGATTTTGACGAAATTTTGCATTCAGATTGTTACACTACTGAGGTCAAGAAAGGTTAAAATAGGCATTTTCATATGAGTACTGAAAATTTTCGGAAAACGATACCTAATATTATACTAGAAAATTAGGAGTTCCAGTGAAATATGGAATGGTCTGTTAAAACCGTGGGGCTATTGTAGGGCCATATTTTTTTTTATATTTCTATATGTCGATTTAATATATATTTTTTATTTAGGTACTCTCAACCAATTGTCATCGATCAAAAAAATTACAATCGGTTGATACTTTGTATTAGAGTTAAGGTGACAAAGACAGGCACACACCTTAAACTTATGACTTATAATTATATTATAACACAACTCATTTTGCTGGATGGATGAAAAACGAAGCAAAATGACTTCAAAGAATAAACTTCTACAAAAAATAGAGGTAAAAATACTTTAAACACCACGATGCGGGTCGGAGACGACTATCTATGCCTCCATGAAACGCTGCAACTTTCTCGCGTTTGTAATGTTATCTTGTAAAACGCTTGCTAAATTCACTATTAAGGATAGAAAACTCATTCAATGTTCTGTACCTATCACAGTCAAACAACAAATTATTCCGATTTTAAATGTAATTTTTTTATGCATTACAGCAAATACAATAGGCATGATGACTACTATCAAAAATGTAGCAGTAAATATTACTTTCATAAAGAATATTAAAAATGAATGCAATAATTGAAAAAAATAAGCAAAATCGCTAAATAAATCACGGAGTAATAAGCTTTAAAGTTTCTACAGGAGGCATCTCCCGCCCCTTTCTCGCGAAACAGAGCGCCCCCATAGTTACTATGAAAAATCTACTCGTGACGTCACATGCCAAAGAGATTGTATAAAAGCTACCACAGCTTAGTAATGAGGTACTATAACGACCTTCCTCTGACGTCACTGGCTGTTTGAGCTATCTCTTTCTATTCCGGTTTTTAAAATGCTTGTAACTTGGACATTTTTTGAGATATTTAATTTTTCTTTTCACAAATGTTTATCTTTTGAGGAATATAATTAATTTATCCAAAAAAAATAAATTTGTCGTCATACCTATTGAATTTAACTACTCAGCAAGGCGCGGTGATTAATAGAGTGCATAAAAATGAATTTTGTCAAACGAATAGCTTATCGTTTTTTCCAAAGACAAGAGTGCTTCCTGGTCGATGCGACCCGTGATTAAAATGCTGGCACTTTCGCACAACATGAGCATTGCGATTCAACAGGGCAATGCTGTCATCATGTTAGGCATGCTACCTAGGTACAGGTATAGAGCATTTGTACTATCTACCGGTGTAATTAAATTCATTAGCATCCTTTGAAACTAGGTACCTACTCCTGATACCGGCCACGTGTGGACCACCATTTTTGAATTGTAACACATTGGTTTGGTAATAATAATAACTCTGAAAAATGGAATAACTTACTTAATCAAATGCTACAATACAAAATTTAATTAAAATAATGAAGTACTGTTTTTAATAAGTACATAAAAGGTATAAAAATTTAGATGTATCAAAATCATCCGTGCCAACCGCGTTAGACGCCGCGGCAAACTTCATCTTTTTTAATAAAAATATTTTCATTTACACTCTATACTCTTTAATAATCATCTATAAATGATGTACTATCATGGGCTTAATTTATGCTAATGAAATAAATTACACCTGTATAGGTCATCGCGGCTAGTATATAGTTCAAAGGTTTTTTGTAGTAAGTAGGTAGTGTACCTAGAAGAATTTACTACTTATTATTTCGTTAATTTGTATAATAATTATATTAGTTAGTTTAAAGAATAAAGGTACTTCACAAAAATATTGTTTATTATTATTTATTGTTAGATTCTAGGTGGATTACTAGGTGGTAGGACTTTTCTGCAAAGTTCGTCTAGGTAGGTACCACCGCTTTGCCAGTTATTCCGCCGCCAAGCAGTAGTGTGCCAGCACTACTCTGTTCCGGTTTGAAGGTCATTGTAGCTAGTGAAATTACTGGGCAACTGAGACTTTATGACCTGATTACACAGTGTAGTAATCTGATTACTTGACTGTGTGATGTCTCAGGATGACGTGCGCAGTGCAGTGTCACGCGAAACTTTATTATTTTAAAGCTCCGATTGACACTGCAACTGTTATGGGCGACCGTATTGCTTAACATCAGGTGAACGACAAGCTCGTCATGTCATTCAATCTCATAAAAAAAAGATTCCTATTTTATTAGACCTTTATACATAATAATATGGCTTCTATATTAAGCTCTCAAATCCTTAATCTATCAGTTTAGGTATCCTGCAAAGATTGGTAGAGTCTATATAACCCATTATAAAAGTTGGTTATTATAGACAGATATTTATTCTGTTTGCAAAACGGGCTCAGCAGTTGGTACTATATATACCTAATGGGTGTAGCATTAAATATTAAACAGGAATTCTAGCTCTATCAAGCTAAAAAAACCTCGCTACCGAAAAAACATGCTAATAGAGTAGGTATATTGATAAAGGTCAATCACCTACTTGGATTTTTCCGGTTCTGATCAAACTGTTTTAATGTTTAAAACTTATTGACTCTTCACAGTTTAAGGTATTTTTGGATTCTTTCTGTTTTACTCATAGTCTGTGCATGTGCAAGTAAACCTCTTGGGTAACCTCTAACAAATATACTGCTTTCGGTATTTCGAGTTTCGATTTCGGTATTTCCTAAATACGTCCCTGAGCAATGACTCCCTCCGCACTGACCCGTCTGTCTTGTACCCTAGGCTTCAAAAGTTCAGCTCATTTGAGTGCTCGCCGAGATTTCATTACTGCCAACTACTCTGGTATTAATTTGAAAAAAGAAGGGTTAATGTACGCGTACTACGCTAAAGGGCATCCGATGACCGTTCACGGCTACTTGATCTCAGAATTAGTTCGCTAATTACTGGGAGACAGTTTTCAGTTTTCGAGTGTTCTTCTTTATTCGCCGCTTCCGGGATCGTTTGATAAAAAACCTGGCGAGTTGCATGCAGTTTTGAATTCAGAAAGCATCGAGCTCGTTGCATAAAGAATTTCAAAAATATGATGATACGTCGTGTAACTCATTTTCCTTTTTCGAACTTTTTATACAATGGGTGTAATTGAATTCATTAGGATCCTTTGAAACTAGGTACCGGTCACGTATGAACCAACATTTTTGGATTCTAACACATTGGTTTGGTAATAATAATAACTCCAAAAAATGGAATAACTTACTTAATCCAATGCTACAATACCAAATTTAATTGGAATAATGGAGTACTGTTTTTATTTAGTACATACAAGGTATAAAAACGTTTAAATGTATCAAAATCATCCGTGCCAAATGCGTTAGGCGCCGCGGCAATCTTCATAATTTTCAATAAAAATATTTTCATTTACACTCTATACTCTTTAATAATCATCTATAAATGATGGACTATCATGGGCTCAATTTACGCTAATGAATTAAATTACATCCTGTATAATGTTGCCATGATTGCAAACATTTCCTTGTTTTGGCGATAGTTATTTATGCGACCATTTATTAAACTTTTATTTTTATTCTAAACTAACCTAATTTCTTTGCCTTGTCTCTTATTATAGCTTTGATTTTATTCATTTAATCATAGGACTTGTCCACAAGTCTAATAACAATTAATTTAATGCTAAATGTCATTAAGGCACACGCATCATTTGACAGCGTATCGCTGCTTTACTTGGCTTTATTTCCCGTGAGAAATGGAATTCCAATTTTTATAAGATTTTAGATTTGATTAAGTAAATCTATCGGATTTTGTAGTTATGGTATTTATTGTAAGTAATGTTACATTATAACTCTATAAATAAATAGTGTTTATTATTTTAAAACTTTTTGTTTGATACCATATTATATTCGAGAAAAATTTTCTTAGAATAGATAACCGCCGATTTTATTGTTTCAATATTTTGGGAATTCCATCAACACTCTAGATTTTAACAATATAAATACTGCCGTCATTTATGTTGCTTAAAACATTAATTGTATTTTCATTCATGATTATTATTTCCGCAGTTACCTAGGTACGTTTATTGGGAGTAGGTAAACGTACCTACCTATTGTTGATTTATTTATTAATACAATAAACAATAATTTTCAACGAACCATCACAAATAACCGAATTATCATTAAAACTAAAATAGAACATGTCAACAAAATGAACAAAACTTTTTCGCGGTATGTAAGGCAGGTACATTAATTAATTACGTCTTAGGGCGGGTCCCGACGACTTGTAG
Source organism: Ennomos erosarius (assembly GCA_963580505.1). Lineage (NCBI taxonomy): Eukaryota > Metazoa > Arthropoda > Insecta > Lepidoptera > Geometridae > Ennomos > Ennomos erosarius. Next base: position 9,372,734 of record OY756996.1, read on the forward strand.
TTGTCGCACTTGGGTAATTTCCCATGTGTATAGAGCCTATGCCGCGCCTTTTCACCTTCACTTGTCTGTAGCATTCCTTAACCTACATAATGTTTCGATTTTTGAATTTGAAATAACGACAAGTATAATTTTTTTATATTCTTTTTAGGAGGCAAGCAGCCGCTCAAGTTGCGCTCTCTGGGGGAGACCTATGTTCAATTGTTCAGTAGTGGACGTCTCCAGATGGTTGATGATGATGATGATGAATATTTTTTGTAACCAAAACAAACTAGTACTTACTTTGTGATTTTACCTAAGGTAGTTTCCATATCAAGGAAATTGAAGTTTTTTTATTATAGGACTGACATTAAGGAGAGCACTGTAGAAGACGAAGACAGTTTTTTAATGGCTCTGCGATCTTAGCGTATTTAGCCAGAACCGATACATGTATAAAATATAAAATTCAAGCCATACTGGCTGATTAATTACCTTTGACCTATAATCAAAGATAATGAAACGCCTTTCAAAACTTAATAAAACTACTAAATAATCAAATTACATAATCAGTTTACTTATCTTTTTATCAGTCTATAGGAAACCATAGTTATAGTCTACGTAGTTAAATATGGTCTTTTAATTACAAGGATAGGGAGACCAGCCAAACAAGAGCTGCGAATGCTTTAATAAACAAACGATAATGCCAAGAACGAGCAACAGCCAGCGGATCTTCAAGACCTGGCCGGTAGTGGCTTCAGCACCAGCAAGATAAGGGCCTGGACGCTGAACTTCCGCTGCTGTTGATAGCGGTTAGCAGAATCGACCAAACATTTAATATTTATAATGCTTTATTTAACTTCATTTAATACTAAGAAACCGTAGGGTTTTTCACACATTAACACTACCATAAACATATTACCACCCAAGTGCGAGTCAGACACGCGCATGAAGGGTTCCGTACCACTGTCTATAAAAACGAGCAAAAAATCGCGTTTATTGTATGGAAGCTTCCATAAATATTTATTTTATTCTGTTTTTTAGTATTTGTTATTAAAGCGGTAACAGAAATACATTACCTGTGAAAATTTCAAATGTTTAACCATCACGGTTCAGGTACAGTCAGGTGACAGACAGATAGACAGACAGACACACGGACGGACAGCAAGTATTGAGTTAAAGGGTCCGTTTTACCCTTTGGGTACGGAACCCCAAAAAAGTATATTTATTGGCCAAAAATAAAAAATAAAATCGCGTGACTTTCCCGCCCAAACGCATGTGTCATTAGAACTGTCATAAGGATTTTTAAGGTGGAGACTACACTAATGAAAGAACGCCCGCTCCTTCGAGACCAGTCGAGGCAAGCGCGGCCTCGCATGTCTACCCTGACATGAAAACATGTTACTAAAAATAATGTTACCAGTAAAATAAATATAATTTACTTTTTATGTATTTTTTTTTACCTTGTGTATCGACTTATTTTTGATAATGCTCTATTTCCTAGAACATTTCATATTTAGAACTAAATGCATTTGAATTTTATTAAGTAGGTACATCGATAAAGATTACTTATGCGTCATAAAGTCGTCTTGAACTTTGTAATTAATTTATTCTAATTTTACAAAGTTATTATGATTCACACCACATAGCTGACCTATTAAACGACGCAATGCTAAAGCATATCAACTTATCAGGTTCGATTTTTCATTCCAGTAAAATGATTAAAGCAGGGATAGGGTGAAGTAATTAAAAAAGTTAATGCCCCATCGAAGACAAGATAACGTCGGCCGTAGGAAGAAACCGCCACTTTTCTAATTACGGCTTTCATTAGCTGATGGATCACACACGAGTTTACAGTAGGCAACATTGGCTTGCTGGCGCGTCCCGCTCGTAAAGTTACTGTTTTCATTTAATAAGTTACGCAACGAACAAAAATATATTAGTTGCGTAACAATTCGGTGGTTTACCGAATCGATTTGTTTTTAATGTTTACGATTGATGAATTGATTCTAAATTTAAAAACTGTATTATTCTGCTGTAAGCAACTCGAGGGGGTAAAGTGGTTGGTATTTGCCTTATAAAGAGGACTATTTATATCCTGCGGTTCCTCATCTAGAGTTTGTTAATTAAAACAATTGAATGAAGCACGTAAGTGGATTTCCCTCACTGATATGCCATTTCAATAGCATTTTAAGAGGTATTTACTTATATTCCCGTATTCCAAGATAGTTATTAAAAACCTATTATTCGTAGGTTTTACCTACAAATATTATGTACGCGGAAGAATATGTTAATTAAATAATCATGGACGTGAACTTCATTCAGAGAAATAAATATCTTAGTTTTACGTTTCACACAGGACTTAATCGCGCTAAAAACATTATTTATTTCAAATCGCGAAAATCTAAGAAATAAATATCTTGTACCTAAAATATTAAAAAACAGAAATCTTATATGTACGCTTTTAAATTCCAAAAACAATTTAAAAAGGAAAAGAAAAACTAGTTCCAATTTTAATAAACTTTTTATAAAGGAGGTGACATACTGTACGTCGCAGCACATCGTGACACGAAGTTACATACTCCTTGATCATAACGATAAGTAGAACCGCGCCTTGCGTGTTTTAATTATATTATTAACGACGATGGCCGGCGAAAGGCTAATATTTTATAATGGCCAACGTATCGCAATGATATGTAAATATTCGGCCACACCCGTCCCTATTACATACATGGTCGCGTGCGTGTGAACTCTAATTCGGAAGTAAAGACACGTTACGTGAAATTTAGTACTGAGGCGTGACGTTCTTTTTCGGTGCTTACAGCTTTAGACGGATTCTTATGGTAAATAAACAGGCGTGCCAATGGGATTGGCGTCGAGTGGCCGCTCCTAGCGACGTTGAAAAACTTCTGTGACGTGTAATTAGCAGGGTTTTGAAGGAAAACTACTCATAAGCTTTCTCGAGAGGGCCGTATTAATTACTGGAGGTGCTCGTATGAGCGTGGCGCGGTTTAAATGGCCGGCCACTTGGCGCCCTAGCCTCGCCCAGCCTTATTAAAAATGTTAACACGTAAATTAGACTGCACGGTGCAGTATTAGCCAACCAATTAAATTTTAGTCTCCGCGTACAATGCACAGCGAGGTGACGTCACAAGTCGGGGGATGAATGTGACACTAACTAAGGCTAGTGTAGACTACCTCTTACGTTTAGAAATGGCGGTAAATTAATGTCTAGTCGTTTCGTTTCCATTTAGGCTTTGACGATGTAGAAAATACGAATATCTATCTCATAAAATACAAATAGGGTTTTTAATTACTTATGTAAGTTTTATTGAACTAAATATGTGCCCAAGCAGTTAATAGGGTAAGTTAAAAAAGGCATGTGAGGATTGCGACGTAAGGCTGGCAACATTTCAGTTACCGACTGTAAGAGTCCTTAAATATGCGAGAGAATTTAATCTACGTTGGAAAAGTGGTTCGCATTTTTTTTTATTTGGTGGCTTGAAGCTGTTTTACATATTCTTGTAATAAACCATATTTTGCGACATTTAAAATTAAGTTGAATATTTTTAATTTACCCTACGTAATATTTACTGCTGAATGTTATGGTATACTACATCACTAAAAATCATCGTGAATAAAATAGATCGATTAAATAGCAGCATTCCGCCAATGCTTCATGTAATGTAGGTATATTTATCAAATACTTCGATCTTGACTAGATGCAACCTAACCACTATTTCTTATACATAGATAACACTATGTTTGATTTTGACAATGTCTACAAAACAAAGTTTTTATATCGCCATTAAATCCTCACCGTAGATGCAAATTTTTGCACTATACAAAAACTATGAAAACACCGAGCCCTGAGCACCGAGCCGCGGGTCGCGACATTACAACTGTCAACCACGTAATCCGTTCGTGTGTAAACGCTTAAAAGGTTTTTACCTCTGGTCTAAGTGCGCCCCCTCGTGCCTAGTGTGTAAAAAAGATTAATTGGAGTGTTGCCCGCGTTTCTAACAATTTACCACAGAATTTACGGCGCCTTCTCTGACGGGCCGGCCGCAGACCACTTCTGCGCAACTTAATTAAGCGAAATAACTTAAACGAGTCACCAACGCTGCTAAGTTACTAATTAGACCTATCGTAGCCCAAGCTAATTCACAGAGTGACTCTTTGTTTGCGGCCCGCGAGTTTCTTTGAGTTTGCGCGCCAAAAGAATTTGTCTTTGCGAGTTTGCATCGACTTTGAGTAAGGATGTTTGTTATGCCTCGGGTGAGTTTTAGTGAAGAAGTTTGTTTGTGACTTTCGCTCTCTGTATTTTCATGAAGATGCCACCCGGCGAGAAGCTTTTTGGAAAACAAAAATTAAAACTTCGTCTTATTAACGCAGAAAAAATTAAAAAGCTAAGATGTGAGGCATTTGTCGAGGCTTTCTATAAAAGACACAAGGACTAAAAAGAGCTCTTAATAGCAGTGCTCTCGAGCTGCCTACACGACACCACACATGCGTCAACAAGTGGACGTTCGTGTGACGAGAGCCTTACGTGACTTACGTCTTCACCACAGATTAGAGAAATCTAGTCGTGAACGAAACAAACGAAAACGTTCGATTAAAAAATGCCTAGTCAGCCAAAGTTTGGCATAATATTGAAGACCACATTTGCCACAAGTGGTAAAATTAAAAATAAGTAATCAATTTTTAATTCTTCATTACTATTTTAAAAAACCCAATACCTACTAAGCATTATTATTGTGCTTTTACGTGATCATTAAAAAGTGTAATTATAATAAAGTTATCGTCGTTTCAGTTATCGATCATAGAAAGGCTATCGGTTGACTTTAATAAACGAACTGATTAGGGAATTTCGATTATTTACTTGATATTTTAATTAGCACAAGCTAATGATGGTATTGTGAAATAATAATCGTTAATAAGGAAAAATGATTTAGATTTTTAAATTAAAACAATTTCCGAAAGTACGACGACACTAACTTCTTTCAAATTCGACGGCATAATACGAATAAACGTAAGCCTTATGACTTAAAAAAAGTGTAATAAAGTCGCGTGTACGCTAATCGACGATTTCCTTAAAAATTTAAAATGTCATGTATTTTTAAAGTTCGCGGCGGACATCTTTCTTCCAACTACCCATGCTACCCTCTAATTGCGTTTCATGCGATTGTACCCCTCACCCTTTCAGTAGTAGCCTTTCAGAGATGTTTATCGCGAGGAAATGGCCGTTTTCCGTTGTCCAGTGGCCATTAGCCGACAATAGTAATGGACTAAGTTGCAGTGCCGCTCAAGAATGTTTTGATTTGTTAAGTTGGTAGGATTTTTCCGGAAATGTCACATTTTGTCAGGATTTTCCACTATATTTTTTTACATCTTGTAGGTTGGTATATTCAATTTTATGACCACCCTACGAAGATTATATTATTTTTAAGTACCTATTTACGAAGACTTGTAAAACTAACAAGTTGTGTGTATTATGTTCAACTTCGATCCATCTATCAGGGTTGCCAACTTATCTTTTGCATTTTGCCTACCTAAATCACCACTCAGGCGCGGCGCGGCGGGTGTAGGTAGGTCCCAAAGCGATCCAAAGTAAATTAGAATTTACAAACCTCCAAATAGCGCGGTATAGTTTTGCATATTTACGGTTTATACGAAAAAACTAAGCAGTAATTTAAAATTTCAAAACTAGTTTTGGTAAGTAGCATTACTTGGCTTTCTAAACAAATGCATTTTTACGTGTGTTGTAGTATAAAAACACACACACAATAACAATACACATAATAATTGACGCTCCGCCGTACCTAAAGGAAATAGCTCTGACGCCGGCGCACGCCGACTCGGCGCGAGTTACAATTTAAACTGAGGCATTTTTTTCCTCCTGAACCATAGAGACTTTTACTTTATTCGATAGTGATGTTCAAGTAGTTTCGATTTTAGTCGATTTATAACGAGTGACACCTCTAAAAATTGAATAGTCGATGTTTTGACATCCCTAGTATTGCAATCAGCTGTGAGCCACAATTGTGGTCTCTACGCACTTTAGGTTTTTCGAAGCGGGCTACAAATGTGGCAGATGCGCCTGAGCGGTTAATTTAAAAATTAACTCGAAACAAATTATATTATTATACCCACAGAGCAAAAAAAAAAACGCTTCCCCTCTCGAAGCGTCCTTTGTTTCATAGCTCTGTGATTATACCTATTAGGTAGGTACAAGATTTCACCATCACATGATTTTATTATTTGAAAAAAAGACCACACTATTCGTTACTTGTTATCTAGGTACAAGTTACGATACGCAAAAGCGTGTTTATCAAAGCTTTTACTCCGTTCCCTTTATCTAAGTCAGATAAGAATTCAGATAATGATAATACAAGCTTGAGATATCTATACTGATATCAGCAGAAAGCTTTAATATGAAAGTCGATATATCAGGAACGTTTTCAAGTGTTTGCATGATGCCACGTGGCATCCTTATTCTGTTGGTGACGATCTTACTTCGATACAGAATAGGCATGATGACTACTATTAAAAATGAACAAGTGAATAGTACTTTCATAAAGAAGATTAGAAATGAATGCAATAATTGAAAAAATAAGCAAAATCAGTAAATAAATCACGGAGTAATAAGCTTTAAAGTTTCTACAGGAGGCATCTCCCGTCCCTTTCTCGCGAAACAGAGCGCCCCCATAGTTACTATGAAAAATCTACTCGTGACGTCACATGCCAAAGAGATTGTATGAAAAGCTACCACAGCTTAGTAATGAGGTACTATAACGACCTTCCTCTGACGTCACTGGCCGTTTTAGCTATCTCTTTCTATTCCGGTTTTTAAAATGCTTGTAACTTGGTCATTTTTTGAGATATTTAATTTTTGTTTTCAGAAATGTTTATCTTTTGAGGAATTTAATTAATGTATCCAAAAAAAAATTTTAGTCTTCATACCTATTGTTTGATGTACTGACGTACCTACTTCAGCCCAATATCCAATCGTATTGTTTCAGTACCCCTAGTTATTACAGTCATCATTCATCATCATCCATTATTCATATTCGTACTACTGTATCGTAACGTAACTAAGGATTTTATATAAATATTTTGCAATAAGTTCCAAGTGGCACTGCAACTGTTATGGGCGGCCGTGTTGCTTAACGCCAGGTGAACAATTAGCTAACCTTTTTATTTTTATGAGAATGAACGTCTCCAAAAAAAAAAAATACTCGATAGGTATCGAATACAGTAATATCGTACTAGGATAACGGAATAAGCCCTCACTATAAAGAAGGGGGAAGGCATTTATCAGAAACACTACGCTAACGGCAGGTACCGTTTATCGCTGGACTTAGATAACGCAAAATTAGCCGAGCTGAAATCAATACTTGGCGGGATTTTTCCGTTTACCTTGTATTTTTTAATAAGCAACCAAACAACCATTGTCATAATAGTTCTATGTTTAATTATTTTTTATTTTTTTAATATTTCTAAACATTTCACACAGCGCCATCTAGCCCCAAACTAAGCATAGCTTGTACTATGGGAACCAGATAACTGATACAATACTTAAATACTTTTTTTTTGTAAATACATACATATAATACAATATAACACCCAGACGCAGAACATTGTATTACAACAGTACAAAAGGGGGGCTTGACGCTAAAGGATTTTCTACTAGACATTCACAGTATAGTCTTAGAAAGAGGTCATTATCAAAGCATCCTTAATATTTGATACCTGATGTTTATCTGAATGAATGAATAATGTAATGGAATAGGTACCTACAGGAACTCTCACAATCTAATAAAAAATATTCTAAATCTGTTATTATAAATTAAAGATATTAAAAAAAAGCTAGATATTAGTATTGCTTGTATAAAAGCTCCCAGAATATAACCTTATTTCATACCCTCTGCAAAGGTATTTTCTTTAAAAAGGTGTACATTATCAACTATGTTTGTCTGTGGTTATACAATTGACTACAGTACCATAAACTAGTGTTTTTCATTCACTGTCTTCAAAGGAAATTATATAGTAGGCTCTACGGCTCAGCACGGCCTAGAACTATAGTTTAAAATAATTTGTTAGCCTTCATAAACAATTCTTTCATATCTAGCCGTAGGTAAATGAGACTTTTTTCTACTTACCAAAAATTTATTTGAATGTCGGTATACTTACCTAAAAATCTTCAAAACAATCAATCTAAAATATTAAAAAAAAATATTTTAAGCTAATGAAGATAAACTACTAAAATTTACATAAATAAATTTATTTATTTATTTATTTAATTCTTTATGCACAAAATGTGTACAAAGGTGGACTTAATGCTAACAGTATTTTCTACCAGTCAACCAAGGTGTGAAGAAAAGGAAGTAGATTAGGCGTGCACAAACGGATATAAGCAAAATTGCAGATCATACTAAATATAAATAATATACTTAGAGTATTAACTATTAAGATACAAGACAGTATATATATATAATTTTATGAATTTAATAAAATACTGACTAAAATAACCGGTAATGTTTAATTAAATAACTAATAATATAGATATACTACATAATAATAAATAAATACATATTCCTATATTCAGCTATATCAAGTTTAGAGACTTAAGTAAATGTTCTTTTACCTGGCGTTTAAAACTGGCGTATATCACGTAATGGTAAATTAAAAATTTCAAAAAACCAACTAGCAGGGAGAAAGATGAAGCAAAGCGTTTTAAAACTAACAATTATTAATATAATCTAAATCACCGCTCAAATAATATTGTCATCAATATAAATACACTGTTCCATTTGTTTAGTCACACTCGTTCTGATTTTATTAAGGGGGTGCAACCCCAGTGTTTGATAATTAGGAAATAGTGAACTAAACCCTTTAACGTCGGGAAGACGTCGAAATTGCTATTAATCAGTTTACTCTATTATTGGGGAAAGTGGCGAAAATTTGTACGTAAAATAATAAATAAATAAATAAATAAATAAAGTAGTTAATTAATCTATACATACAGTTTTAAAAGTCATCCTTATTTTTTCATGTTGGCAGTAATAATAAGTATTTTAAGCTAAGATATTGTTTACTGGATATTTATTATTTTTACCACGTATTTTTTGTCAGTGACCATGGTAGTTTGAAATCTTATATTTTAAGCTAATCTAGAGGACTAAAATAGTCTTAATTATTTGATGAAATATTCAACGTTCTATTTATTTTTCTCATAAAGATTATAAAATAACTGAATGTTTGTTATTGTGTTTTTTATAGTTCGGTAGGTTATTGTTATCAAAATACTTATTTAGATATGCCTAAAACAGCATTGAAATTATCCTCATTTTAAAGTGTGATTAATTATTATTTGTTATTTTCCGTAAACTGCTTATTATATCATGAAATAAGGATTATCCATGCCGAGAAAATCCAATCCAACAGATAATTTAATACCAAATTAGCAAGAAATCGTGGCTCTCCGTTTATATAAGATATATTAGGTAGGTACGGACATTATTTAACTTTACGGAAATTAAACCTATACCTACTTAAACTATGTACAAAAGATTTGAAATTATACATTTATCTAATTAGAGAAAAACTTGTCCTCTTATACACTGTATAGTTAATTAAAGATTCAACAAAGGAATATAAACCGATAATTACAGGTAAGTAAGATAAGATAAAGCTTTATTTATTTTTTCTTAATAAGTAATTTCTTCTTGAATTGAAAAAATATCGTTCCATTATTAAAAAAGTATTTCAGCAGTGGACGTCTTCAGGCTGATGATGATTATTGAAATCCTGATCACTGATAGGTTAGAGAATTATTAAAAAAAACTTACCGGAAATTCGAGAACCATTTGACGAGCTGTGCAGTGTTGTTCTTGTTGAATTTGATGTCGGGGAAGTACATCTTGAGCACCGCAGAACTAGGATACCGCACCCAGAAGAACATCAGCTTAGCTTTCCGGAGGTGCATCGGCGTCAGTGTTGAGGAGTGCAATGGAATTAAGGATTATATTGGCTATGAAAAAATTGACACAAAAATGGGGAATTATCCTGCGGGTGGCAACCCCAAAAGCTTAAAGAAAATTCGAATGATGCAAAAAATATTTAAAATTCATTCGGCTTTATTAATAAAAAAAAAACGCATGGTAGCTTTGTACTAATTACTCCAACTTTTGTCTTTTTATGTCGTTGGAATATCGAACTCGTTCGAAAGAGACAAAAGACGGTGTAACTAATCTAAAACTACTCCACGTTCATTAATAAGGCCGTTTGTATTTTTTCGTGTAATTAATTTTAGCCAGTGTCCTAATAATATTAAAAGTTAACCATCGATAATCAATTTCAAACAATTTGTAATATTTTGGCAATGAGATTTTATACCCAGTACGATTATTTTAAATTAAATAATTAAGATTGTTATTGAAATAACCTAATGTGTTATCTGTGACCTAACCAACGCCAACAACCCCAGATAACCCATGGACAAATAACTAACGTGCTTTTGTAAGCTACTTAAAGGTTTTACAACAAAATAAGCATAATACTTTGATTTATAAATGTACCAAGTTTCAGGGAATGCATAGAAGGTATAAGAAAAGTGGTTTATAAATCTGATTACGTGGTACGTCGCGTCGTAGGCTCGATGAAGCACCACAAATATTTAATCCGTTTGCATTTTCTAATCTTATAACGTGCCTTAGCCGATATCTGCAGCTATATATTGTACATTTACCTAACCTGATTATCAGTAAGGAAAAGTCTACAGAACATTGCAATGTGATTAAGTTATTGAAACCGTTACCGCTCAGTGAAAACAAACATGTTTATTGTGTACCTCGTAAGAAACGCTCGCGGCCTGTTATTTGTTCCCTATGTTTAAGTTCAAGCGATAGAGTAGGCTCGTGGAAAGCGGAGAAACCGCAGCACTTGCGAGGCTTCCACAGTCGTAATACCTAACCGTAAGTAGGAAGTAGGCGGCGGCAGTCGTAAGGTTAAACGGAATGAGATATCTGGGGGCTGTTTGCGGTGGTTTAAATCGCAGTTCAGGTCGGGTTACGCGAGTAACTTCAGATGGACTGTGATATTGAAAAGGATATGGTAGGCTGCATTCCGTCGTAGGGCAGGTCGGTGGAGTTGCAGTCGGAGTGAAGATCCTGCGCGTCCATGAGCTGTGCGTGCGGATGCGGGTGGTGCGGGTGCGCGGCGTGGTGCGGCGCGTGCGCGTGCGCGTGGTGGTTCCGCCACGAGTCTGGCGAGGCGTGGTGCGCCGCTGCCAGCAGCGCAGGGTGTAGCAGCGCTGGCGGCTGTGGCAGCGGTGGTGACTCACGTTCCGGCGCAGCTGGTGGCGACCGCGCTAGTCCGCCCCCGTGGAAGAACGGCGAGTACGGCGAGAACACCTGGCTCTCATGTAGCGAGGGATTCGGAATCGCCACCGAGGTGGGCAGCGCGATACCACCCGGGTACGTGGGCCGCGGTGACGGCGACTCTGGGAACTTGCTCTCCGGTGAGTGCCCCATGCCTTCCCCTAGGATGCGGCTCACGGTGCGTGGAGTGATGCGCGTGTCAGTTACCTTGTGCCGCTTCTTTTTGGGCGTCACCACCAGGCTCAGTGCCTCGTTCTGCTCGGGATTCGGCTCGCGCTCGAAGTGACCGTTCATGTGCGGGTACATCGGCACCATCGGCTTGGGCGGCGTCTGGAACATGCCTGTTGGAGGGCGAACGTGAGCACCGTGCGCGGGCCCCGCCTCGCCGTGCAGCGGAAACGCCGCGCCAGCCGGTCGGGGGCCGTTCATCTGACTCAACAGCATCGGGTTATGCGTCATAAATGAGGGTACGCCATTCGGCGCGCCCGGGTGGTGGACGGGAAGATTACCTGACATCTGCCCAGAGGGCCTCTCTTGCGGCTTTGGCGGGGACTTTCTTCCGTCGAGTAACCGCTTCGCTCGCATCAAGTCCTTATTGAGCTGGTCCGCCGCAACGGCTGCTGCTTCCGACTGCTTGCTCATCATACGGCGCTGGTGCACGAAGCGTGTGACGATGGAGTCTATGAGGCTTGCGAGCGAGGTTGTGATCTCGTTCTTGAGCACCTCTGCGAGCCCTTCAAGATCAGCGCCCGTTACCGGCCCCACTGAGGCAGCGTTGGTTCGCAAAGCGTCCAGCCTCTCTGCCAGCTCAGATGATAGCGGGCCATGCGGAGGCTGGCTGCCGTGTCTCTGCTGTGGCGAATGCTGATTAGACTGTGGCCTCTGCTGTTGCATGTTCTGTTGCTGTTGTTGTTGCTGTTGTTGTTGATGATGTTGCTGTTGCTGATGGTGCTGCTGCTCCCGTTCAGCCGCTTCTTTCATTCGAGCTTCTTGCTCTCGGAATAATTTTTGACTAACGTTCAGGTACATGGCGGCGGCGTTGTTGAGGTGATGGTGTGGATGTGGTGGGTGCATATGGTCGGTGGGTGGCAGGTGTGGTAGCATCGGCAGCGCACCGTTAAACCCGGCCGGCAGATGCGGGTGCGCTGCTGCATGCATATTTACGCTCATCATTTTACTCATTACTTGCGATAACGCGTTGGGCAACTGGGGTGGTATCTCTTTCGCTGGAGATGCTGGCTCTGACTTAGGAACGGTTTCATCAGTCTGCTCGACATCGCTCGAAGCACCGTCATTATCTGCCGTTTCAGATCCCTGCCCCACCCTATTGCACAGTTGCATATATTTTTCCTGCATCTCTGCAAGTTGCTCGTGCATCGTCTTCAATTGCGATTTCAGAGCGTTCTTTTCCACTATTTTTAGCTGAATAGGTGGTCGCTCACCGTCATCCTCAGAGTCCTCAGAGACAGTCTGCGCGCTGCTACCGTGGCTGGTTCCGTAGCGCTCAGCCGCGCCGTCGTGCTGCTGTGGATGATACAGTTTTCGCTTCTTGCACCCGTTCACTTGCGGCACTTGTGGCACTGGACTGGATCGCATCGTAGACACTATATTTTCAACACGAGCACGTTTCACATCTAGAGTCGGTCGCGGGGAGGAACGTTGAGCGTCACTGTCACGATCATCAGGTTCCGATTTGGGGGCGAGCAAGGGCTCAGGTGGCGCTGGCGCTGGCGAGGGTGAGGTGCGCGAGTCGCCAGCGCTGTCAAGCCCCAGGAGCGCTTCGTCCAGATCTGCACGCGAATCACGAGACGCTGGCCGCGAAGGAGAACGTTTCTCCTTGGGCTCGTCGTTGTTGTTATTCTGCAGCACGTTGTTATTGTCCGGGGAAAGACGTTGCAACTCCTTCTTGCGGTTCTGCAGGATGTCGCGTAATACGCGGTGCGCGATGTCGCTGGTGGGCTCGTCGCCCGGCTCCTCCTGCTTGGGCGCACGAGCCAGAAGCTCGTTGAGCATTTCCGCGGGCGCGTACCCGGGTGTGAAAAGACCGAAGTGTGGGCGGCCCTCGAAGATGGCGCCGTAAAGTCCGCCACTCATGTGTACGGTGCGCGCGGGCGCTGGTCCGTTCGTCGCGAGAGTCGAATAAGAATTGCGCGGCTCGCCGGCGTCCACGCGCTGTCTGGCGCGTTTCTGTTTCTTTAGGAGTCTATCCGAGAAGGGCGCGTGCGAGTCGGCCTCCTCCTCCGATGACATCATAGGCGACACGGGCCAGGATTGGCCGGGCGGGCGGCGGGCAGGGCCCCGCGCTACTCGTGCTCCATCGCCCGGTCTGAAACATGCAGGGGGAGCAATCAGCACACCTGCCAGTGCGCGGTGCGCGCGTGGCGAGCGACGCTCCGAATTTGACTGTCGCTCGCTGCACGCGCTTGGTAGTCTTAATATGAATGACAATAATTATTATAAAACTAAATATGAAATAATTTTCCCCTATTAGCTAAGAAATTTTCAAATGGTCTAAAGAAACCTGGCTGAATATAATGAAGTAAATATTTTATAGTCAACACAAATAGTTCGTAATGATAAAATTTATATCAATTAGGAACATCACATTCAAACTAGCTAGACGTAATTCACGATAATTTGTATCGATGGATACTTAAATTCTTATCGTAAAACGATCGCTTATTTTGTCTGAGCATCTAAAATCTATGGATATTAGAATAATTTCACATGATGACTGGAAAACAATGACTGAATGTCACGACATTGGTGGCATTAAGGAAAGCGCGATCGAAGCTTAAGATAAAAACCTACGTCGGCAATCTACCAATCAATAAGTTGATGCTTACTTGTGTGCGTCACACACAAATAAGCCCTAATAAGATAACACACATTTGTTTATAGATTATGTAGCCAGGTACAGATAGATAAGCGCTAGCGGTGACAAAAGGAGCATGTACTGTCAAGTCATTAATTCGTTTTGGACCGTGACACTATTCAGAGAGGACAATGAAGCTAAAAATGACAGAAATAATTCTGTGAGACACGCGGATTGCCACGAGTCCATTGTCAGTAGCAACACGAGAATTTAAGATGGAACAAAGTGACCAACCAAATAAAGACCTAAAGTATAAAGCACATATAGAAAAAAATACGGCATATAGGTATACGCATTTCAGATCCAGTAGATACATAGTAGATTGGGTGATGATGATGTTGATATAGAAAACTATATGTTTTTAACATGAAATCATCCTGATCAACATAATGGGGGTTGTGGCGTAGGTAGTGGACATTCGTTGTTTAATGAAGTGTTTGTTTTCTTCACTGGATACACCCAAGTTTAGTAGTAAGTAATAGAGGTACAAACTTATATAAAATATTTGATCAATAAGAATTTTTTCCACTTTAAAAAAAAAAAAAATTGACAATTTTACAATACTAAAAACGACCTAACGAGATTATTCCATCGATAAGAAATTTAATCTTATAGGCTATAAGATTCAATTTCTTTGAGTAAGTTTACTGCTATCGACTTCCACAATATATTAAGCATCTTCATAAAATTTGGTAGAATCATCCATATCATAGAGATAGAAATTCTAGCTCTGTGGGTAGAACCAATAAATTATGCGTTCCATTTTAAAATTATTTTACGTCATGCTCGAACAAAATAGAAAAAAAATCTTAAATTACAGTAACGAATGGAGCTCAATTTAAAGAAACCAGAAACGTTTCTCGTTTATCTAGATGATATAATATGTATTTCTAACTTCTTTGTGAAGATCACAAATTAGGGAAAAACAATTGACTGCAGATTTTCGTAGAGATACAAACAAAAGAATGTTATGTCATATACCTACTGATGAAGGCCCAGACCTTCTGTGGATGAAGTCAATCTTATCTGTGGAACCTCTTTCAAACAAACGTGTCATTGAAGGTTACTTGGAAACATACAGATCTCGAGCTGAACATCCGGCCGGCGTCCAGCACAATGAGATGGTATCAATGGCGATTACTTCCGATGGCGGAATGCGTGACCACTTGCGACAACCGTCACGGCCTGTGACTTGGTATCAAACAGGTGGAGTTTTGTGTGATTTCTAGGCTGGCGTTGATTGGTTGAACGATTTACAGATTGTCTAATCACAGTTCTGGCATGTAGCAGTATGGCATGGCCAGCTTACTTATATATCTGTTAAATATGTTTTGATCCTTAGGCTTTTGCAGGGTTCATCTAGTTATAGGTGCAAAAAGTTTTGCTAATTATTCTGCCGCAAAGCACTAATGTGCAAGTACTACTGTGTTCCAGTTTGAAGGGCACTGTTGCTATAGAGAAGTTACTGGAAAAATTTGACCGTGTGACATGATTTTAGAATAATCTTACTAAATTACTCGAATGTATCAGGATGACATACGCAATGCAGTAAGACGCGAGCTTTATATTTTAGAGTTCCTAATGCCACTGCATGTTTTTTGGGTGGCATTCACGCTTATCATCAGATGAATGACTAGCTCGTCACGTCATTCATTAGCAAGACGGTGTTTGGTGTTAAGGTACCTATGTGGAGGTTTTCTTCTGAATTCGTTCAACTCCATATCCAGTGATGTTTGCCGAAATCCAATTATTTTTTACAGAACTCACCTCATAAGTCATGTGTGCTCATGAGTCGTGTGTGATGTCAGTGTTGTGTGTGGATCGTTTCATTAATTTTGACTGTGTGCGTGTGTGTGATGTGTCTCATCTCGTTCTGGATTCTGATTAGACATTGTGTTAGTAACAGGTAAGACAGGTAAGCGATCTAACTGGAATAGGGGAAAGCAGAATCCCTCCACAAAAAGATGTGGTTAGAAGTTCGAAAGGGAGCTGATTTACGTACGGACGCAGAAACTAAATCGTACGTCTAGAAACAAGTCAAAAGTATCATAGACGCATTGTTAGGGACTACAAATAAAAAAGCCTTGAAAAATAACAACGCCGTAGCAGTTATACAAGCAAAGCCAACACCTATAGACAACTGAAGAACATGAAGACATAATGAGCAAGTCTTTTTTAGTGTAAATACACTGTAAATATTACACTTAAAACTAGTAAGTATACTTTAAATTTTATGTAGTTGACTACAAGAAAAAACAATTCAGGATGAAATAAGATGTAAGAGAGGTTGGATGGGTTTTGGCGGGAACGCGGAAAAGTTCACGTCGTTGCATTGTATTATTTTTCAAAACTTATGCTTTTTCCAGTGTTAATGTTTAAAATTGGTGGCGTTTTACGCATTAAGTGCTGAATTACGAGCATGAGTGAGGGCAAGTGATATAATGTGGTGAAACGTGATTTTTCATGTCTCTAAAACTCCACAGAAGCTTCTAGTAAAGTTGCCACCACTTTAGTGAGGCATGACTTAGACTGGACTTTGACTACCTGATTTAGACTGGACTATGACTATAACTAGGACATGACTGCGTGAAATATTTTTTATAACACGATGAAAATATAATACTTGACACTGGCTAAATACACTATGTGTGGAGCCAAAATATAACAAAAAAAAAAGATGTAAGAGCACTACAGAAATTATGAATTTTGGAAGCAAAGGTACACCCTGTAGCCACTTAGGTAACGTTGGTTGGTCTTTGGCTATTGTGTATTGTCGTGTAATGACATTTCATGACATGCGATGGTACCACAACCTAAAAATAATGAGATTGCGAGATGCAGACACCGCTGTTTTGAACTGTTGTAGACTGTATTATCAATATGCTAAAGTTTAAAATCTTTATTCTATTATCAATTGTGATTTCAGCATTGTACAGAATGTGAGTTGCTGAACCATCTCAAAATTGTTCCGGTATTTCCGCTTCTTTTTTATTGTCGGTCAATTTTGTAGGATTTCTATGGCTAAAATACTGTTATTATGTAGGTTAATGTACTTGTGCTGAAAGCAGACATTATGGGCATTTTTTATGCTAATGTCCTACATCTAGGTATGCCTATCTTGTTAGAAACATTTTTCTAAGTTTTTTTTTTAGTACCAAACTCCTATAACCACATATTGATTAAGGCAAGCAAAATTGAAATCCGAAAAAATATAATAATGATAGAAGTAAAAAATATCTGGGTTAGTTTGATAACGATTTGTACTTTACATAAATTCTGATTTTGAAGGTGTCCAAGTAAAATATCCAATTTTTGAATTAATTATAAACCCTGTTTCAGCCTTATCGTTGAGCAAATTGTCAATGATAGGTACTCAAATATGATACGTACCTAGTTGATTAAATTCGAGACGGGCCGGATAGCGCAGTTGGTAGTAGCCCTGCCTTCTGAACTGAGGGTTGTGGGTTCGATTCCTACTCAGGACAAACATTTGTGTGATGAACATAGATGTTTGTTCTGCGCCTGGGTGTTATATTGTATTCTATATATGTATTTACAAAACAAAAAAGTATATAAGTATTGTATCAGTTATCTGGTTCCCATAGTACAAGCTATGCTTAGTTTGTGGCTAGATGGCGCTGTGTGAAATGTCCACACATATTTATTTATTTATTAATTTATATCTGGAAAAACCTGAGCTATGCTAGCTTTTACAGTGCATAACTTGTATTTTGCTGGTTAAATAAAAATGTAGCTCGATACTAAAGTATATCTATACGTTAACCGTTACATGCTATTGCTCTTCAAACGATTAGTATGACTATAAACAGCAGTAATAAGCAGTAATAATAAGAATTTCTATCACCATCGGGCCATATGGCACCGGGCACCGAGACAGTCTTGGTAGTTTAGGGTTCAGTAGTCTCATTACAAAACCGGGGGTGCAAAATTATGCTTGCCATCTTTTTCGTGTATATTCGAGTACATGATCAGAAAATGAAACAGGAATATCAAGTGTTACATTAAAACCATTTTTTATTAAAGATAGGCCAACATTTGAGCCCGGCCTCGCCTGATGGTAAGTGACGACGTGGTCGATGATGAAGCATACTTATGTTAAAAAGAAATTGAGTCGATGTTCATAGATAGCGGTGACTATTATCATCAGGGCGGTTATTCTCTATGGAAACACAGATTCCACGCGATACGAAACCACGTCGTTATCGTGTCTTGTTCAAATCGTGCCACAGCGTCAGATATACCTTCACTTTACGTTAAAGTTATCTTTATTTTGAATAAAATATATTGGCATAAGTGGTCATATCTTTTGATGTGTTGATGTTTCGGAACGCATCTCGGTAAAACATACAATTTTTGACAGTTCAAATTGCGCCAATTCCAAATTCATTTCACGCGGTTTTGTTTTCGTTTCATAGAGAATACAGTTTCGCAGATTTCTTATGTAAGACAAGGAATTCGTGTGGTTTTAAAGTAAGGAATCGATACGGAATAATGGCCCAGGTGAGCTGACTGCTTGTTTGTCACTCATTTCATTAAAAATAGACGCTGATGGAACTTTATATATTTTTGGTTCATTTTGTACCTATACAAATATTAACATAAACTTCTTTGAAGTTAATCCTAGTGTTATGCGCGGCCGTGTCGCTTAACATCAAGTGAACGACCAGCCCGTCACGTCATTAATTCTCAAAAATAATGGGTCAATTTAATTTCTATGACAAGAATATATGGTTTTCGGCAATAACTTGGTGAGCTCTACCTATACTCTCTATTACGTTTATGGTTAGCAAGTAAGGCTTTTTGGAACCAGGCTGAAAAGTTACATCATTATCAAAGAAAATAGAATATTTGGTTTACACTGTGTCTGCAGCTAGTTTGTTGTGTCTACGGAACCCACAACCCCGATCACACACACCACAAGTACACCCTCACAGGGAAAGTGCATAGTTATGCGTGGGAACGCATTCACCCTACTACCCCGTAATTGTCCTGCATTTATTTTATCTGCATTGTTCTACTTATTATGGTGACTTATGGTCATTCCGCTAACCATATGGCGTGACACGGTGAGGTGGGTTAGGAGAATAAGTAAAATTAAATAAGTATTTGAATGTGAAACTATGTTTGTGATCGGGTAGAAACGTTAAGATTACATTTTTTGATCGGAAATATCATGTGTATCCTATAAGTCATATCAAGAGCAAAGACGTCCCGCTGAACACAGGCCTCTCCCGTTTTCTCACTTTGAACGCTTATTATAAAGGGTTTGTCATAAGCCCCACGCATGACAGGCGGCTTGGTGATCGCAGTAGATTATAATGCAGACCGGAAGAGACTGCTGTTGCCTATTCCCTGGATATTCTCTTAGCTCTTACGGTCGTATGTTGTCCTAATAATTAATGGTAATATTTTATCCTATTAGTCCCTTTTCTTCAGGTGGCAGTGTATGTGAACACTAATCCCGAACTATGTCGACATGCACTCCTACAGCACTCGCAGCGCGCACAAGATCGTAGCGATTTCGCGCTCGCTTGCAAAGTCCTCACTCACGTCATGGGCCCGGACGTCTATAACAAACTCCCCGCCGATATAACTGAAGCTCCCAGTACGACGATCTTTAAATCTAGGCTGAAACGCTGGCTTGTAGAGCAAACTTTTTACAGCTTTGACGATTTTATGAAACCGAATAATTTTTTTTAATTTTCTAATTTTTAATTTTGTTTACTTTTGACATGTGTAATCATGTATTACTATTATTAATGTAAATTTTTATATCTTATTAATTAACTATTATTAGTATTTCAATTATAAAATAGCTACCTACCTATTTAGTAGGTAGGTACCTAACTACTTATATGAATAATAGTTATGGTAATTTTCAATGTTGTTGTATAATGTATATTTTATACCAATGTGTATTTTGTTATTCTAGTATAGTACTCATACTGTAATCCAAACGGACGTGTAAACCTAGTTTATTAATAAATGAGTATTTGAGTATTTAGATACAAATAACCCCCAAGTATAAACAGCTCGGAAGTAGAATAATTAAATAAGTCCGCAATTGGTCATTTCATGACGTGACAGTTTCAATTTAGCAACGAGGATAATACAACAGATACTTCAGAGTACTTGCCGTCAGCGTCGCCGGGAACAGAATGTTCGTTTTACTCAAATTGAGCTGTATTTATACTGAATCCCCGAGGGCATTCCGCCAGAATGACGCAGTGGGAGTGGTACAGTCGTTAAACAACTGTTTATTGGATTTAATTTGAAAATAATTTAGAGGAAGTGTAAAAATATGACAGTCTCACAAAATATGGCTAACACAAGATACCAATATTTTCGTTCAAATCAACCCTTAAACAAGTATTTTTAACGGAAAAGATAGTTCTCTCTTATACCTACCTAGAAAATGCTTAGTCAATGAACTGAGGTAGGTTGAGGGCAATTAAGTAATTTTTAACACACAAGTCTGCTTTAACTGGACGGACTAGACATGTAATGTCATGTCTATCTGTTATTATGTTTTTTTAGTTTGTACTATGTCTAATTACTTGCTGCTCGTGCTCGTGTCTAGTTCGCGACATATTCTAAGTTATACCCGCACTACAGAATAATATTCATAGCTCTTAGTACCTACTCAAAATAAGGTTTTGGTATAGGTTCCATAGATAACGACATGTTTAGAGGTTAGGCCACATAGACACAGAAAACACAAAACGCAGCTCATAATCCCCCTGACCAGCCACCAGGCTCCTATTTCATAAAGCGACAAATCATAATAAACCTACAACGAAAATACTGTGCGTACGACTGATGATTGTCAGTCATATTTACTGTCAATTTTAGGTCTTTTTTGAAATAGGGGCCAGGTGGGCTGATGACGACCTGGGCCTGAAGTCTATGGTTCATGAATGGTGCCATAATGACAGATTTTGACACTAATGGTAGTCTATTTATGGTTTGTAGACTAACATAAGTGTCAAAATCTGTCATTATAGTACCATCATATAGGTATGTATTTATGTATATTATATTATCAAGTTTATTTATTTTATTATTATTGTACTTACTTACTGAACTTTTGTTTATGACTAGCCCACCTATTTATGAAGTTAAGTACCCACTTCATCTAAAGTTTTATAATTATTCTTGTACTAAAAACCACCGTCCTCATTATTTTCGTTTCCTTTCACTGTTTTCTGGTTTGTCTGAAAGTGATCGCTTTAAGCGATAAGACCGCCCGTTGTGACACTTAGTTTTAAGCTTGTGCGTGTACATTGAGTGTTTCTGTGTATGTGGTGTTTCAATAAAGAGTTCATCTATCTATCTATCTATCTATCTATCTATCGATTCGTTGTATTCCTGTGTATTGTATATCTCATTGGTGAAACAATAAAGAGTTATCTATCTATCTATCTATCTATCTATCTATCTATCATCTATCTATCTATTCATGAACCATTATGACACAATTACACATGACACAAAATAGCAGATTTCGGGCACTGGGGTTCTAGCAAAGATCCCTTCCATTAGCATTAACTCCAAATGATAACCCAAACGACTTGTAGTGGATTAGTTGTAGTTACTTCAACTTTTGTCTTTTTTTGTCATTCGAATATCGAACTCGATCGAAAAAACAAAAGGTGGTTTAACCAGTCCAAAGCTTCTCCAAGTTTATTAATTAGGCCGTAAATGTATGGGAATGACATTACCTGTGGAAAAGCGACAGCACGTAGTAATATAATTTCCATACATTTTGGGTTATCATTCGGGTACAGGGCAGTTTCTGAAATAATCATAATCATATCTTTTAAAGATTATGGCAGATAAATATATCATTAACTAGAAATTACAGACAGGGCATAGCTTTGTCTGTAAAAGGGTAAAGTCGGGCAATCATCGTGCATAAGTTATGAAGTTCGTATGGCGTGCCTCCAGAACCATTACTGGGCTTCTATGAAAAAGGACATTTCACCCTTATCGGTGGATATCACGAGAATAAAAACGGGCGATAAGATCGCGTAGGGTGGACGCTGCTAAGTTATGAGGGTGTCGATATCGATAGTTCTAAACTTTTTTTATAAAAAGTGAATTAATATCCTTTTACATAGAAGCCCAGAAAAAATCTGGAGGCACGCAAAAAAAAAAACAAAATCTCTTTCACTATTGTGTATTGTAAACACTTTCCTTAAAGTTTTTCTAACTGTCTCATCACGTTATTACGTTTACGAATAAATGTATGTGTGTGTGTGTGAATTGATAGTTTCTTTTCACTGTCTCACCATTTACCTACCCTTATTCAACTAAGTGGCGATAACCCACTTTCCTCCTTGTCACTGACTTGTGTTAGTCGTAATTTATAAATTCTTTTCCTTAGCTTCGCATTGATTATAGAGGTGGGTACTTATTACTATCCTTCACGTAGTGATACCATATTTTGGTCTTCTTCTACTTTTTCAAAACAGATTATTATGATTTTTAGCTATAGACGATTATAGACTATTTGCAAAATCAAGCATAACATTTGCAATAAATGATTAATTATTGATTATAGCGTATAAAACAATGTAGCTCATCAGCTAAAAATTGTGTTATTTTATCCGGTATAAATATAAAGGGAAAAACGACTTTATACGGACAGTCTGTTTATAACTTGATTGATATGCCTAGTAGGCAATATTATGACTACATGCAATCGGGTTATAAAGTAACAAGTCTTGTGTCGATACTTAATTTATCGACTCTACCCCATCACTACCACGGCGTGTTGGAAGACAGGCACTTATTAGCCGTCATTATCTACCGCAGTATCGCGGTGACATGTGGCCAATATTGTCATATCTGCATGGACATGCAAGACAGAGCCACGCCATGCCTTCGTGTCCACCGCTTTAATTACTCTGTGGTATGAAACATCCGCATGGAATAAATAAGTTAATGATTTTTGGGTCAGTCAGTATCAGTTTTTTTTCTATTATTTCTAATATAAAAGGTATAGATAAGTACACTTTGTATTGATTTCTGTACCTTCCCTAAATGAATAGGTTTGCTTCTTGCGTAGGTTCCACTAACATATGTACTCAAATAGATCTACTGATTTTATAAATATTTTAGAAAAGAGAAGATATGTGCAGATCTACAGTTAGGTTAGCTTTCATATTTTTCTACGGTTGTAATTTATTTTGTGCATAAATAAATAAATGTAAAAATAATACAAAAGCTGTATGCAAAAAAAAAAAAACTTAAGTATGACAAAGTCACGGAAAAATAACAACTAAATCATCGTTTTCAACTTTCACGGTTGTTTACCACGATTTCAATAGTAAGTACTTACGGGATATTTATTACCATTTTCACTAGACCCGTGAAAATGGTGCATGTAACTGTGCCAAAATATCGGGAACTCAAAAATGATTCTAATCACGGTAAATATCCCGTAAGTACTATTAAAAACGAACTAAATCATTGTTTTGTGATATTTGAACTTTAATTTGTAGATATACTACGTATTTATGTAGCCACACTGATAAACGTCGCCTCTTTTCAGCAAAAGACGATCGGGGCTTTTTCACAAAGGCGCATGCTCAATTACGAGGAAAAGTGTGAGAGGAATGCGCAAGACGCAGCCCTCTTGTCTCCGCCTCTTGGTTTTGTTTGTAAGGAAATTGTGCTACTTTTTAGTTTAGCACCTTTTGAACTTAAGGACCTGACTGAGTGTGCCAGTGTTTGGTTGAAAAATTGGAGCTTTAATTGCTGTTCAAGCCAAAATATACTTTGCTGCGAAATTTAGGGAAAATAGACTATTTAGAAATGCTCTTTTTAAACTAAAAGATTACTTGTATAAAATTATTAATATATAAAAAAATATTATATTTATATTGCAAGTTTTTTTTAGCTTGCCTACTAATTTTATTTACTAAAGTAAATTTACTAAGTACTACTTATTATATTATTTAAACTAAGTATATTTTATGGTGAATTTATTAATTTGTAGAAGTTCAGTTAAATTAATGTTTTTTTCTGGTTGGCAAAACTCACGTGATTAGACATTCGCATGAGTCAGATCAGAAGCTTGAGTGAAAAAATATATAAAAATTTATTTATATTGAAGAACGAAGAATAAACAGAC
Source organism: Ennomos erosarius (assembly GCA_963580505.1). Taxonomy (NCBI): domain Eukaryota; kingdom Metazoa; phylum Arthropoda; class Insecta; order Lepidoptera; family Geometridae; genus Ennomos; species Ennomos erosarius. The sequence goes on from OY756996.1 coordinate 9,397,122, forward strand.
CTTTAGGAGCCTTTTGGCTTTATTTAGAGTAATTGCAATTTATATTTACTATAAATCAACAGCAGCCTGAAAACGTCTACAACTGAACGTAGGACTCCCCCAGAGAGCCCCACTTTGAGCGGCTGCGCGCCTTGCATCCATTGGCTCCCCTCGGCTTTCACCAGATCGTCGGTTACTAATATTACCTACTCCATTTCAGCAAGCTGGTAATAAGAACCATTATCCGACGTTATCGATCGATAACATGTGTTTGAAATTAATAATGTCATTTAAAATATCAGATCGATAACGGCACAAGTGTCACATTCTGAAATCATCACTTGACACTTCTATACACTTTATCGAATCTGATAATGCTGGGACCACATACAGCGCGTATCAAGATCGGCGGATCGTTGGAAAATTTGTGGATGGATCCTCCAGCAATATGAAAATCATCTAATCTTCGAGATAAACAACTGTTTAAAACGTTAGATTAGTAAAATTATTTCGTTAACTAGGCAATGTCATATAGACTAGTATTAGAAAAGTAGTAGTAAAATCAGAATTGCGTATCATAATTTTACAGTGTGGGCGAGTGGCGAGAGTATACGTGTGATTCTTGGTACTGCCCGATCTGTCTTATGCTAGTTCGGCCTTGATCATTTATTAGAAGCTACAGTTATAGCACTGAGCGATTATAATTATTCTGACAAAATAAAACTAAGTACCTATCTTCAATATTAGGAGACCTAAGTACTACATGAGCGTAAAGAGTCCACAAGCTAATACAAAACCATTATGTTGCATGCCATTATTATTTCAAGGTTACAATAATAATGTTCAAATTCGTACTATGAACTTATAAAGTATTCCTGCGTGTGAACGAGACGTCTACATTTTTATATGGCGTTATCACTGTCGCACGTTAGTGTCAACATGATGTAAAGGTATGACTTGAGAGTTGTATTTGAGTGAACGATTTATCGTGACGTCATCAAAACTGCTCTGGCTCTGCGAATTTAAAGTATTCTTACTTTTATGTCATTTGTCAATGTATGACTGAAGTAATATTGAAGTAATAATGCTATAAGACCTTGTGGTGACCCCCTTGATACAATACACTGAAACAATACGCCAAATTGATACGTGTGAATGTGGCTGCAGCATAATAGTTCCGCCCAATATAATTATTTCAAATGAACGTTACAAATATAAAATAATAATACGTTGTATATATATTGCGAAACGTCATTTAACGCCTCACAAACACTCGGTCTTATCGGATTGTCCGTCTGTCCTGCACAGAAAAATGATAAAATATATCTGGTTACAATTTTATAATTAAGGTCCAAGTTATAAGAGAATAACTTATAAGATAGTGGATACGAATCTTCTAGAACTTGTAGGAATGGACGAAGTATCAATAGACCTTAAAAAAGGATCACCGGTCGATGATTATCATAGAGTTCACCGACTTTAAACGACTCATTAATTAAAAACAGCTGTTTATATAAACTTCGGTGGGTCGATTTGGGTAACCAGGTACCGACCTCGAGATTTTAGAATTGTTTAATAGTGTCTTAATTTCTTTTGTCATCATCATCATCATGGTTAACAGTCTGAAGACGTCCACTGCTGAACATAAGTCTCCTCCAGGAATCGCCACTTTGAGCGGATGATCGCTTCCTGCATCCATCGGCTCCCCGCGGCGTTCACCAGATCGTCGGTCCACCTAGTGGGGGGCCGGCTTACGCTGCGTCTTCTGGTTCGTGGTCGCCACTCGAGAACCTTTCTTCTCCTACCCTTTCTTTTGTTACTTTTGGCAATCTTTAAGGATTGACGTCCTCTGTTATATGGTGGTTCAGCTTATGAGCATGTCGGCTGATATCCCAGAGGGTACTTCAGGGCAAGTATTTTTGTACAACGTATTATATTATCTGGGGTACAACTAAGCGTAAGTACTTAATACTTGTTCTGGGACTTTAATAAATAAATTCTTTATTTCATAAAGATACAGCGCTACACTTAGGATATAACTAACAACAAAAAAACAAACAATTGGTGTACCTAACAGGTAGGTATAAAAAAATTTATCCGGCCTTTAAACAGCGCATTAATTTGCTATTTTTATAGCTATTTTAGCAAACAACGGTTGTTCTCAATAAACCACAAAGGAAGTCCCAAGAATGATGATAAGGTCGCTTTCCGCTCGTCCCCTAATCGCTGGCAGACTCCAACCACATCTGGTAGTATTCTTATCAACCAGAGCCATGGTTATTATACTGTGAAGGAAAACATTCTGGTTATCGCGTGCCATATTTGTCACACATCCGTTCTTGGTTCTTAATGTCATTCATTAGGGAGTTAAAGTACCTAATAAACATGTTGCATTATAATTTATACCTAGTAACGTATACCTAATAAAAAAGATTATGTCCATGCATAAAAATGTATTACCTAGTAATGAATTAGCAAGTTGAAGTGACCGATTAGAAGGAAAGGTTCTTGAGTGGCAACTACGAACCGGAAGATGCAGCCTAGACCCTCCCACTAGGTAAACCGGCGACTGGTCAGATCCGCGGGAAGCCGATGGAAGAAGAAGGCAAGCAGCCGCTCAAAATGGTGCGCTATGGGAGAGGCCTGTGTTCAGCAGTGGATGTCTTCAGGCTGTTTATGATGATGATGACCTAGCAATGGGCAAGCCATATCGCTCGCTGAACCGAATGATGGAGAAAAAGGTTCTGAAGTGATCACGAACTTAAAGACGTATTAGACCAGCCTAAACCAACCGATGCTGAAGATAAAGTTTCTCGAGCATATAGTACCTATTCTTTTTCAGTGTTGTATCGGATTGCTGGCACCAGTAGTCATAGTTAGGTATTATAGGGCTTGGAACATATTTTTTCGTATTATGTAAAATTTTTAAAATCACCTATTTTTATAATTTTACTTAATTGTTTAAGATTGAATAAAAATATTGTTTACACCCGAATAACATATAATTTTTTTTAATGTAAAAAAAGCCTGGGTTTGAGTACATCTCACCTGATGGAAAGCGACGATGTAGCACGCAGACTCTCTTGTCTTAAAAAGACCCAGAATATATTTGTTAGGAAACAAGACAGACGGGAGCAAATTCCATTCCCTAGCAGTTTAAACATCTATTACAGATTTTTTACTATGTATTTTACGATCAAAATCAAGGCGATACTGCTATAAACCACAAATCTTGTAACTAAATATTTTTCCCGCGCAAAAACATTTTTTCTCGATTATTTAATCGCGATTTTTTTTCCTAACTTCACCTATACCGACATAGATTGTAATTATAAAACAACTGGACGGCTAAGTAATTTTAACTGAGCCATAAAATATTCCATTTCCTGTCGATAAGAAATACTTCAGTCCCAAAGGATTTGCCCACGGGTGGCGTAAGTCGTTAGTTGGCAAAACACGTGTTTTTGATAACAAACAGTCGTCAATAAAAAAATAGTTAAGATGTAGATTTTTTTTCGAGTTAACTAAACATTTGGTAAAGCCATTCGGAGAGTTGTTTGTTTTTAAAATTGAACTTTTTCTGCTTGTTTTGTTTTTGGTGATTGAGTGGAAGATTAAAAGGGAATATAATAACATACATTATCTGTTGTGGGGTCAAAATTTGAGACACCTTTTTCAAGAATGGATTTATCTGTTTAGAAATGTAGTATTATTGTTTATGTTCCTTTACTATGTTTTGGACGATAAGCAACCATTTTTTTATTGCATGGTTTTTAGACAACTCTACCTGATTAAATTTACTCATAGGTATACATAAACACAATGATTGAAAATCTTATTGAAGGTAGGTTCATAGAAAACATGTAGAGCTTTTAACGCCCAAAAATCGCAGTTTTTCTCTTACCTAAGAGTCTTCTGTAGAGCATATATTACTCCACAGTGTCTACATACAGTTAAAACGTTAAACAGCACAAGTAAAAGGGTAAAACAAACCGTACAAGCTCTACAATTGGTTTAATAGAGACATCCTAGCGCGGACGCGCCGTCACAACACGCATTACCTTGTAAGTGCTTACTCTACTTCCATGAGGATTATAATGGACTCTTCCTCTTACACACAGCCGTACAACCGTTCTCTAGATACAGGCCGTTCCAAGAAATATGGAATGGAAAATTAATTGAATTGATTTGGCTCTTTAAGGAATAGGCATGATGACCGAAACTTTTTTTTTTGGATAAATTAATTATATTCCTCAAAACATAAGCATTTGTGAAAACTAAAATTAAATATCTCAAAAAATTACCAAATTACAAGCATTTTAAAAACCGGAATAGAAAGAGATCGCTCTAACGGCCAGTGACGTCAGAGGAAGGTCGTTATAGTACCTCATTACTAAGCTGTGGTATCTTTTCATACAATCTCTTTGGCATGTGACGTCACGAGTAGATTTTTCATAGTAACTGTGGGGGCGCTCTGTTTCGCGAGAAAGGGACAGGAGATGCTGCCTGTAGAAACTTTAAAAGCTTATTACTCCGTGATTTATTTACCGATTTAGCTTATTTTTTCAATTATTGCATTCATTTTTAATCTAGTTTATGAAAGTAATATTCTCTTGTTAATTTTTAATAGTAGTCATCATGCCTATTTATTATAAAGAGAATGGAGAAAACATCCCCATTTGTAAAAACAGTTAAGGGGCATTTTTGTAATTATCAGTCAAGTTTTGGCGTACGTAGGTACCACAGAGTTATGAAACCATGCTTCGCACTTAAAAAGCGTTTTTTTTGCTCTGTGGTAGGTACCTAAACCTATTTACTTAAAATGTAACTGAACTGTAAATGGCAGAGAAGTTTTAAATTTTCTATACATACAACTAGGCCTTTCAAGATGAATTGTTACCATTTTTAAAGTAATTATATTTAGCTTATTATATTTCTAAGAATGTTTAATTTGGGAATAGTTTTTCTATGATTTTTTTTTCGAGGAAAAACCCCGGATATAAACGATTTTTTACTGCTAAAAATATTTTCCAATATTTAGAGATTTTTATATATAAGCCCCGTTACAGCTTTAACAATATTATAGAAGTCGAAATATCTGGGCGAGCATCATGGGCATCCATCCAGCTACCACCACAAGGATGTCCCATCGTGTGTCCCGATCCTAACCACCACAGAGTCCACAGATAAGTGGTAGTAGCCACCGGAGCTGAGATTGACTAGTGTTCCGTCCCAAGCGGTGCGCGTACAAGATTGTTTCCTCTTTAGCGAGACCAATTTGCTGTTCCGTTCCTCGTACGGAACCCTAAACAGGATGGATTGCTCAAGCACTGCAGATTAGGTCGTAGTTTGTATCGGTTGAGGAGCTGGTTGTTGCACTAATGGTAAAGGAAACCATGTAATTTATAATTAAATTTATTTATTTATAATTTTATATGTGTGGACATTTCACACAGCGCCATCTAGCCCCAAACTAAGCATAGCTTGTACTGTAACGGATACAATACTTATATACTTTTTTGTTTGTAAATACATACATAGAATACAATATAACACCCAGACGCAGAACAAATATCTATGTTCATCACACAAATGTTTGTCCTGGTAGGAATCGAACCCACAGCCCTCAGTTCAGAAGGCAGGGATACTACCAACTGAGCTATCGGGCAATATTGCTAACTATTGGGTAACTAATTAAGACTAATCAATAAAAATTTGCCACTACGTTCGCTGCGGTCATTACTTGACCACTTGCCTACACGAGAAAAAGATGATTACTTGGATGGGTGACCACTACAAAAAGTGGTATTTAGTGCTTCAGGGGGTACGCGCACGTGGATTTTTTTATCAAAGACAGGCTTACATTTGACCACGGTCTTACCTGATGTTAAGTGATGATGCGGTCGACGATGGAGTATGCTTGCATAGAAGATAGGGCCGGCTGGTTGTCATATAAAAAAAGCAATTAAGACAAGTCAAAAGCCATCCCTGGTGTCAGGGTTTAGGGCTCCTAAACCCTGACACCAGGGATGCACAAGAGATGAACAAGAATTACCAAAAAAATACTCGATCACAAAAAAACAACGACAGCGAGATCTTTGCAGATTCTGTCTTCCAAAATGTAAATACGTATTTTGATACAAGAAAATACTAACATTTACCACAACTCCAAACCAAGCCTATCACTGTGTTCTCCAACTTTTAAACTACGAGCAATACAGCTAAAGCGATTAACCAACAATTCCAAATAGAAATTCCCTCTGCAATGTCACAAAAGTTGGTGAAACGACATCTTGAAGCCAAAAAGACTGCTGGCAGCCATCCAAAGTATACTGAACTTACTGAAGTCTCAATGATCGCAACTACCTATGTGACACACGGTTTTGTAGAATGGACAGCAAACCAACGAGCGTGTTGGGCATTGTATTTTACGTGAAACTGAAAAGATTATGTTCAAAAATACGAATATTAATAGTATTTGATGTAGCATCATTATATATGTATCGTCATTAGCATCCTTTGAAACTAAGTACCTACTCCTGATACCGGTTACGTCTGGACCAAAATTTTTGAATTCTAACACATTGGTTTAGTAATAATAATAACTCTAAAAATGGAATAACTTACTTTATCAAATGCTACAATACAAAATTTAATTAAAATAATGAATTACTGTTATTAATTAGTACATACAAGGTATAAAAATGTTTAAATCTATCAAAATCATCCGATCTAACTGCATTAGGCGCCGCGGCAATCTTCATAATTTACAATAAAAATTATTTCATTTACACTCTTTACTCTTTAATAATCATCTATAAATGATGTACTATCATGGGCTCAATTTATGTTAATGAATTAAATTACATCCGGTATACAGGCTTGTTCTGTAGTTATCACTGGTAGTTTTCGTGGTCTTACTCAATGTATAATAGACAGCATAAGATTTTAAAAACTTCTACTTTCAAGACAAAGTACAGTATTATGTATACCATTTTTGCTTTTGCTTTTGCAAATTTGTATCTAATATAATTATTCTAACAGAAGTTGTCTCCTCGTCGCAAACTTACAAGGACAAGCTCGGGTGTCAGTTAGCTGCCGCATTGGACCGTGTGTCCGTACTTTGATTACGAATGACCATGCCACTACACAATATGTTTGTATAAACAGTATGGTATGTCAAACTTATGATTGAGGCTTTTTTCTTTTTTTTTTTAAACTTGTTTGGACGTGACGCACTTTTACTTTATTTAGCGATGATAGCTTAGTTCTTAGTGTCGACTAGCGATCCGTAGTCCGCGTCGTCACTTTCTATCAGGTTAGATTGTGATCAAATGCTATTCAGTTGACCAAAGTTGTATGACCAAGTTCGCAGTAATATATTACACTCGCACTCGGTTTATTCCAGCCTTTTATACTGTCTCCACTTATACTGTCCTAGGAACTAGAAACTGCATGCATATGTTACGGGCTAAGTTCTGTGCAGTAATAGCAATTGTTCCTAAGTGTAATATCGGGTAATAACTGAGCTCAAATGCTCGGCTGCGGCGAAAAGTTCGCCGAAATTATTGATAGTGTTTGGAGGCTTGCAAAGTTGTAAGTATGAGCAACACATTAATTTTGTGCGGTTTTGTTGGTAGTGTTGGAGCCGATGTTAGTGTTTTAGTGAACTAGCTTTTCGTATGTCTCTGAATTACACGGCTTTATTCATAAAAATTAAAAATGTCCAAACGATTTGGTTCTAAGTGTGTTTTGTAGTAAATTAAAATGCGCAATAAGCAACTTTTGACTGATCTGACTGGACTTTTGAGGGAAAAATGTAAATAGCTTGTCACGTCTTTCATTAACAAACATATTCCTCAGCAAAGATTTTATCGGTTCTGAGGGTTTCGATCCATCTAGTTATTTGTAAGATCCATTTTCAAAAGAAGTTAATTTAACTCCATCCCAGTTAAATTGCTTCAATTGCACTAATTACGTGCGAATTGAGCTCGTCTTTCATAAAACTGAAAAACATGTTAATTCTGCCGCACCTCGCGGCTAACGGAAGTTGACTCTGTACCAATTAGCTGGTCTACTAACCTTAATTATCTATTAGAATCAGGTGTAAAAATAGATGATTGTTATGACGTATCAGTCCCGTATAAGTTGTTACATCAATAAAAAAAAAGTTACAGTAAGTATATACAAGTGTACCGACGAGAGTTTTTGGCGGGAACGCGGAAAAGTTCACGTCGTTGCATCGTATTATTTTTCAAAACTTTTGTTTTTTCCAGTGTTAATGTTTAAAATTGGTGGCGTTTTACGCATTAAGTGCTGAATTACGAGCATGAGTGAGGGCAAGTGATATAATGTGGTGAAACGTGATGTTTCGTGTTGCTTCCAAAACCCCATAGAAGCTTCTAGTAAAGTTGCCACCACTTTGCTGGAGCATGACTTAGACTGGACTATGACTACCTGACTTATACTGGACTATGACTATGACTAGGACATGACTGCGTGAAATATTTTATAACACCATGTAAATATAATACTTGACACTGGCTAAATACACAATGTGTGGAGCCAAAATATAAGAAAAAAAAAGAAAAAAAAAGTGTACCGACAAAAAAAGCTCCCAGCGTAAAAAAATGGAGGATCATTTAGTATGTAAAGTGTGATATTCGATATTATTATGAAAATCACCCTACAAATTGATGCAAAAAATCACCGAAATGGAAACCCTGTTCACAGAAACGCAAACGCCCTTATCTTCACAATCTTACGTATTCTTTGTGTGACGTTAATGAGTATGCCAATTTAGACCAGTTAATAATCTTTTAATTAAACATATGATTAACAGACACATGTCCGACTAGACATATAATTAAAATACGTTACTCATCTTAAATTATTTTATTTACTCTCGTCTAGATTTCGAGATTCCCAATGACTCATTCTCAAAATCGCAAAGGACCGCTAGCGCCGCGGAGTAGGTAACGAGCAATTAAGGGCAATGAGTCAACACTTGATCCTTGTATCAATTATGGTATTGCGTCAAAACTAAGACATAGGATGTGGCAAAGGTTAAATCCATATCGTCACATCCTCGCACGCTTCCTGCTTAAAGTGGTGTTAATTAGTTGCTCGCGTTTGGATGTGTTTAATTTGCGAGCCGTTTAATTGTCGCGTTGTCTTTGAATTGTACAATTGGGTACGAGTTGAATGATACGCGTCTTTTGTTTTTTTTTTGGCTCATACCGTTCCTTCTCTATGAAACATCGTATAGAACATACTTTGTAACTTCCTTGGACATACCTAGTTCACTAGTATATTCTTCTCCTATATGACAAACTAACCGCAGGGGATTTAACCAGAACAGAAGTTGAGGGATCAACCAGGAACTCCATTTGAAAAATAGATAGCAGGAGATAACTTTGGAGTATCAAACGGAAATACTGAGACCGTTTCGAAATGCAAACGATTGGAACTTTCAAAAGTCGATGTCGACACTCCGTATATCACCGGGATCAAATAAGATACTTTTATCCCTGACAACGAGATAGCGAGATAGCGTGTAAAAACGCGGAACATTTCTAGTACTTAGGTATAGGTACCTACTTAGTTAATAGTGCAAGTACTACCTAAATTATTTTCGCGTGTTTCAAAGGATACTTATCTTTGATCGCGGTGCTTCAAACAACGCAAGTGAGTTAAATCACTGATAGTGAATAGACACAACTTGTTTAGTTGTTTCACTTGCAACTGTGCGTCTAGGCCGGCTGTAACTCTACTGCTTATAACGTTTAGTCCCGATATAATCACATTTGAATATTCCACCGTGATTGCGTGCTGAAACGGATAGACACACAGACAAACAAAATATTAAAAAAATGTTTCAATTTCTATATCGATTAAGAAGTGTAATGCAATCAGTATTTTCAATATTATTCATTTTAAATATTCAATGTAGATTGTTTTCCCAGTTACAGTTTTAATAATGTACAGAAGAAGATATGAATACAATTTTTTTTATTGTTAATAGACTAAACATTGGACCACTGTTTCAAATGAAAGAAAGTGATGACGCAATTTTCATTTTTATGCGAGTAGGCATGATGACTACTATTAAAATTGTTCAAGTAAATAATACTTTCATAAAGAAGAGTAAAATGAATGCAATAATTGAAAAAATAAGTAAAATCAGTAAATAAATCACGGAGTAAAAAGCTTTTAAAGTTTCTATAGCAGGCATCTCCTGTCCCTTTCTCGCGAAACAGAGCGCCTCCACAGTTACTATGAAAAATCCACCTGTGACATCACATGCCAAAGATATTGTATGTAAAGCTACCACAACTTAGTAATGAGGTACTATGACGACATTGCTCTGACGTCACTAGCCGTTTGAACTATCTCTTTCTATTCCCGTTTTTAAAATGCTTGTAACTTCGTCGTTTTTTTGAGATTTCACAAATGTTTATCTTTTGAGGAATATTTTTAATTAATGCAAAAAAAAAAATTAGTTATCATGCCTATTATAAAAAGATTGCTTGGAAGAGATCACTCTTATGATATTATTGATAAGGCCGCATATTGTAACTACCATAAGTTATTCTGCAATATTATAACCACAGAGCATTGAAAAAAATGGCGCTTCGCCCGTTTTTTTCATGCTCTGTGATTATAACGAACACAACAGCAACCCGAAATAAAAGTTCATTTTTATTTTATTAATTTAGTAGAAAATACAATATAAGTAGAATTTTTGTATAAAAATAGGACAAAGTAGTTACAAGACAGACAAGTTACTCTCCTTTACAACTTAAGTTTGCTAAGCAACGGCTTATCTTAACAGGAGTTTGTCCACTCAAGTTAGCGTTTAACTGTTCCGGGAAGTCAGGTTAAGTTATAGTTTAGTTGCTGTCGAGATTAAGACGGGGAGATCTTGTCGAGAACTAAGTTTAAGTTGCATTGCTTAATGCCGGTTTTATTGGTGTTTAGGGTTAAGTTTTGAAGTGATATGCTCTAAGATTGTTGGAAGTATCATTTTAATTACAATATGTTAAATAAATGAGGTTGTTGCTTCTGATATTATTGTTAGTGCTGAAATGTCAGTCACTTATTGTTTTACAATCAATTAATGCATTTTTTATACAATGGCGTATAAATAGTGTTTATTTCTCTACAGATAGCAAAAATGTAAGAGCCAAGACACAGATCTTCAGCGAACGCGCCTCAAGAATTCTTATGAGTGCAACGACTCAAAGAGTGAATTCACTTCATTACTGTCTTTCGAGCTTCTGGCCTTGTAGTGATGGGGTAGTAAGTGTCGATAATGTCGATGAAATTTATCGTAGTAGGTGTCATACGATGACGTGACGTGCTAGTCGTTCACCTGATGTTAAGCGCCACGGCCGTCCATAACAACAGTCTTGTTAATTTTTTCCGTTTTTACGAACCTAAGTATATATTCAGAAATGAGTCACAATAAATAGGCAAATAATTAAATTACTGTCATAAACGATTTAAATCCAAACTTAGTTACTTTACTTAAAGACACTATCAAAATAGAGAAAGAAAAAATGTGTCAAATTGTTCTCTTTTTAACACATTGTTGTAGCCAAACACTAAAATAATCTGAATTAAAAAAAACTTTTAAAAACCCAACGAAACAATTCGATTGCGATCACCTCAACTCTACCATCGTAGAACGAGTGGAACAAACTACAGCAAGTGTGTCGATTTCACCGTCCTCGAGAGTCTAGAAAAAATATTCTCGAGGTGGGGGCAAAAGGGGGGACCTCCCGCCACGGAGTACGGAGTGCGGACCTCCTTAACTGCGGACAAAAAGAATGAATAGATCCGCCCCTTAACGAATACACCGACCGGCATAATTCATACTTAGGAAACTGCAAGGAGTTGACATGAAACTTTTTTTTAATTATGATACCATCGCAGATGAAGTTAGGTTCCGCTTCGGAATACTTATTTTTACGATTGTGCGCTCTATGTCCTCTACTGTTACGGGCAGTTTTCTGTTGTTTCAGCATGTGATTTTTCAAACATCATAGTACTTAGCTTCTATATTGTACTGTAGTTCAATAGCATTACTAAAACTTTGTGTTTAACATATTTTTGCCATTTTTTGATTGTTTTTGACAGACCTTTGCATTAAATTTAATAAACCCAGACTCAACTATAAGCCAAAAATGAATGCCCTACACTACTGCGAAGAAATAAGGTTCAAATCATTAAAGTGTGACGATACGGAATAGCGAATACGGATCGAAATCACGCTACTTCGACACACACTAGTTCGACAAAAGTTCGACACCACAAAATGAACCATTTAAAACTTTTTGGCTACTCCATTCTTTCCTAGACTTGTTGCAATGATTCCTTTCAGTTGAACTGACTCTTCCAGACAACAATTAATTACACTAGATTTCTGAAACTAGCTGGAAAGCCTCGTTTGAACTGAGCTGTTAACTGTCCCTAGTGTACCTAGAATAGTGGTTCGCGTTCCAGTTGGAGGTCAAGTGGTTTTTATGAACTGAAACTTGAAATATTATGACGACCGTTGAATTCAGTCAATATAGAAATAAGTGAAATTAACTAAATTGTTCTTGATTTTTTGTGATAGGTAGTGTAGGCATTGAGTAGTACCTACTTAGTATTATTATAGTACTTAGTTAATTTAAAGATTATAACCACTTAGCCCGCTAAGTGCAATTAGCAAAAAAATATATAAGTATAAAATAAAAGTTACTAAGTGTAAGTACTATTTAGGATGTATATTTTTTAAAACGCTTTCCAATACAGGTTTTACTTTATCTTTTGACACTAAATTAAATTGACAATGTCAATTTTTTTCTACTCTTTCAAGCTGAACGCAGCACAGAAGGCCTCGGAAGTTAAGATGCGTCAGTCGCCACGTATAATTTTTTCCACTCTCTTTCAATTCACCCCCTATAGCCCCCACCCCCTCAACCCTTCCGTCTGTCAATCTTAGGGAAGGCCTGTGGATTTTTTATTTTTCCATCGTCAGTTTTAATAGGGCTGTATTTCTGAGAATCGATGATTTGAGGGATGCTGGATAGTTTTGAGTTCGGTTCGTAATTATAATGGCTTTTGTAGGATGGAAAAAGTGTAGCTATTTTTTTAATAGTCGTTAAGGTTTCGCACGTTTGTGGATTTATATCAGCTAGCATCAACTTTGATGGTGTGTACTTTAATTGACCACTCTAAAGAAAGAAAATAAAAAAAAAATGTTTTCTGATTTTGTTGCTGTAATTGGTTAATTGATGTTAACAATCAACTGGCTGTCATTAATTTACATATTTATATATATATATACCTACAAAAATTTAAAACCGCTTTTTATATGAAAAGATTAGTATCAAATAACTAATATTAACGTTCGTCACAGTCGATACAAATTATTACTCTAGGTAATTATTTCAATCAAAATGATAATGAAAGTATTTTAAATTTAATTAACAACTCTAACCCATATTTAAATGCGTTGGAGGTAAACTGAATCAACACTAATCTATCTACACGTCTGATTTCTCGGCTGAAATTGAAGACTAGACGTCCAAGGGGAGAAGAAAATAAAAAAACACGGATCCACAACTTGCATACATGCATAGTAGACTTGAATGTTGCAGGCAGTGTAGGAAAAATGGTTTAACATCGAACTCCTAAAAACAACTAGATCTGTTGATTTGATGCTTAAGGCCAAGCTCAGAGGCGTGTCTTGGAAGAGTCCTATGTCTAGTAGTAGACTAACACAAGATGATGATGATGATGATGATGATGGTGGTGATGATGACCAAAACCAGAACCACCAGAACTTTGTAAAAAACAAATCACTATGCATACCTAATGTATGCGTAGTGATATGCATTTTACAAAGTTCTGGTATATACAAACATTATACATTATAATATTATATAAATTAAATGCCTGCTGTTATGTTTATTCACTTTAATTGATAAGCGGGAAGAATTCTTTTTAATACCTAAATTTTTTTCTCCTTAATTAATTAAACTGACTCGACGCGCCGTTAACTAACGCTTATGCACTGCTTATTATCTTATTGATCTGTCAAAATCAGAATAAATATGATAATATACGTAGTGACAAATATATTGTCACCGTATGAAATAAAAATAAGTAGGTACCTTCTTAAAATTATCCTTGAGTGGTTTTATATGGGAGTTTTCGTTAATATCCAATATACACTTTTCAAACTTTCACCGCGACTTCAAACTCAAGAATCACTATAGAGGTTCCCCTACGATCCACTACACTGTACAAACTTACAGATAAGGGGCCCCAAGTACCCCCCAAAAGGGGTAAGATGGGCCCCTAAGTCTAGACCTAGTAGAAGAAAAAATAATGCGTGAAAGGGAGAGGCGATCTCCATCTCGTGGGGGTTGATTATATTTTTAGCCCGAGGGGTTGCTTGAGTAGTGCGTTTTGGAAGAAGTCTACTGGATTGATGTAGTTGTAGTAGGTATCTACTACCTACTACCTAGTAATTTTTACATATAACGGAGTACAAATTTGCATTAAGTATGTAGTTATTGTGCTTTCAGCTTTCAACCGTAAGTATAATTAATTCATAATTAACTAATATAAAAATTAATAAATTTTGGTAAATTAGAAAAAAAAATAGATTTATTTTATTAGATAGGACGTTTAGACCGATGTAAATTTTCGATTTTTTTTTTTACTGAGCTAATGTATGCTTTACTAGTAGGTTAAAATTACCTACTCTGCTATTTATGTTTGATTTTGAAATACCAATGGTTAAAACCTTAAAACCTTTTTGACCACATAAAATTAAGTGTCCATTCTCATTAAAACAGGCATAATTACAACCTTTGTCCTAAGCCTAAAGCAGAAAAAAAGAATAAAAAAATGAAACAAAGAGTTCTATTGTCTCTGACCACCTCAGAGGGCACAGAGGCTCAAATGTTCTGAGATCTCTGAGAAACTGCGATGTACTACTTGCCCACAGTCCTTTTAATATAGAATTACATACGTATTGTCTGCGTCATTGTGGTGTTTCTGAATCTTAACAGAGAAGGAGTCACTTTACTGTACAGGTACAGTCAGTGGTAAAAACTGTTGAATATGACAGTTTTTTTTTAAGGCTGATCTTCCTTTACTTTTTATAAATAAGACCACAACAGAAGTAAACATTTAAGATTTTTATAGCAGTATCGCCTGTTCAGCGTAATCTACAGATTAAGGAAAAATTTGAATCACGAGCTGAACTTGAACCCTCCATCCATCGCTCAAGCCGGGATATGCTTTACTTAAACAAAGCAAATCCCGGCTTTGATTTGATCCAGTAAAGAATATTCTGGCTTAAGGGATGGATGGATGCGGGTTCAAATTCCGCACGTGATTCAAATTGGTCTTTTACAAATTAATGACATCAGGAGTATAAAATAAATAAGTAATAAATAAATAAATAAATAAGTATGTGTGGGCATTTCACACAACGCCATCTAGCCCCCAAACTAAGCATAGCTTGTACTATGGGAACCAGATAACTGATACAATACTTATATACTTTTTGTGTGTAAATACATATATAGAATACAATATAACACCCAGACGCAGATTAAACATCTATGTTCATCACACAAATGTTTGTCCCGGGCAGGAATCGAACCCACAGCCCTCAGAAGGCAGGGCTACTACCAACTGAGCTATCAGGCCCGTCCAATCATTTTTTGTCAACTGCATGCACACAGTTGATGAAATTATCGATGTACATAAATATTATTTAAATAAAATACAGTCATGTCATATACAGATGGCATTACTTTAGCACACTTTCAAAATTTCACGTCTAGTCACTGACCTCCATTTACACTATAGTACGCTAGACTTCATATTGACCAAAATTGAGTGAAACCGTTTGATTTTCGCCATTTTGGCGCTGATTGCTAAGTGTTACATCGTGAGTGTACATGGAGCTAATAACACCGAACAATCAACGCGATGTATTTTCAAATTATAGCTCTCAGGACACTCGAATGAACGCTTCAAATCGGCATAAGAAATTATACTTTGTATAAAAATGTAGATATTACTGTACCCGACAGTACCTCGTCGCTTGGTTAACCCTGCCACTGTGAACTTGATACATGACATTGTCTGCCCTTTACGCACCTTGCTGGCACTCCTTTTGTCTAGAAAGCTTTCTTGGTCTTTTTTGTGCTATTTGCTTCACCGTTCCGCGTGCGTAAATGTCGCGTTTTAAAGTTTACTTACAGCAGTTTTTTTTCGTTCGTTTGTGGATGTTTTCAAGTTGATTTTGTTGATGTGGAGTTTTCCTTTTAAAGTGGTAAACTAATATTAATCTTTGGATTTTGGTTAATAGGTAGTGCATTAGATACTGATAGGATTATGAAGGACACCAATGATAATAATCTAAACGATAGAATTAGATTTTGTTTGTGCAACGCATTTTTTTAAATAAACTCAATAAATATTATAATTTCATTATTGTGTTAGCGTGTATTGCGGTCCAGCGTACGTAACTCATTATAAAACTATCAATGTCTAAGTAAGTACTAAATAGGCGCCGCGAAACTTTAATTTTTTTTTATTTGTGAGGCTTCAGTATTACACATAGATAAAAATAAAAGAACAGATCTACATTTCCAGTTTCGACGAAGAATATTAAAATGAAATCCAGCGAACTTTTATCAAAGTTCAACCGCAAAAGCTCCTTTCAAACGCGTCTTCGCAGCTTTTTAAGCTTTACAAATACTTTTTAAGTATCACGTAAACTTTTGACGAATCCATTCTTTCAACCGCATCATTAGACCCATAACTTTTCAACTACAAAAATATCTACTGTTTTGAAAATGTCTTAGGGAGTGCTCCGTGCTCGAGTTGTAAAGCTCTCAAAGTTCAGTTTGTCTTGTTTTATTTTCCCCGTAATTTAACATTTTCTGAGCTACGCAAAGGGTGGGGTGGGGTGAGTACTTGACCACCCCAAGCAGCCCTTCATCGCCTCAAGAACAACATCGGTATTATAAATACCGTCTCGCGTACGAAAGTTGGCGAGAGAATTTTAAAATGCAAATCAGATAGTGGGTTTTCCTCCTGTTTACGTCAGTGGGAACTTACCCATTTATATGTACGTAATCACATAGGTATACGTACTATCAATAACTACGAGTACCTACTAATTATTCCGAAAATTTCAAAATCCTCGCGGGAAAATTACGATTCACACCAGCAGCCCTACTACAAACTAATACAAAACCATCACAGTAATGCTTCAAGGTTACATTACAATAATATTTTTCGAATTCGTACCATGAACTTATAAAGTATTCCGGCGCGAGAACGAGACGTCTACATTTTTATATAGCGTTATCACTGTCTCACGTCGGTGTCAACATGATTAACGGTATGACATGACCAGTTGTATTTGAGTAAACGATTTATCCTGACGTCATCAAAACTGCTCTGCGTCAACAACATTACAATATTCTTACTTTTATGTAATTTTTCAAAGTATGATTGAAGTAATAATGCTATAAGACGTTGTGGTGACCCCAGACCCGTTTAGTTTTGAATAGAACGTACTTAAAAAGACGCAAGAAATAATAGAAAAAAAAAGTCAAATGACACAAATAAATTCATCTGTGTACTAACAAAATTGGTAAAAGTACTTTTCACACTAGATTTTACTTCACTATCATTTTGTTTTTATATTACTATATATTAATCAAAACTGTATGTATTATATGTATTATCTGGGACAAACCTAAAGAAAAATCAAGCATATGACTACCTCAACATTTAAACCAGCAATTAAAAAAATAACCTGCTAGCAAGTACAACCTGGCTCGGATAACTACATCTCTCAAGTCAAGGCAAATGAGGGTGTATGGTGCCTAATGAATAATTAATGCGCAATGTACACGCCAATTATAATTACGTAAGAAGCAATTAACGGTTTGCCGCTGTAGTTTAGAGGGATGTTTTTATTCTTAGGCTTGTATTTAAATTTAGATCTAAGTATAGAAAGAGTTATATACCCCAGACAATACTTTGCTTCGAATGGATTTGTTATACAATATTATTACTTCTCCCTTCTGAGTACTTGGGTGAACTACAATACAGTGCAATACAAAATTCTTTATTGTACAACAAAACAAAAGAAAAGCCCCTCAAAACGTAATGTTATCCTTGGGCGACCGCCAAACATATTTATTAGATTTATATAAATTACATAGGTATATTTCAGAACGGATATTAAAAAAATGGCTAGATTTTATTTCAACTTAAAACAAATAAGGACAAATACTTGTTCTGGTCCGCATAGTTCCTAGGTCCCTAGATACAGGGGGTCCCAAGATAGCGTCCCAGATCTATGTATGTAATCGTTGGGTAAAAAAACTGAGTAAAGCACACAATGCTTAACGTATATACTAATCAACATAGGATAAGTTTCACGACCTTCGCAAAAAAAAAAGAAATTATTGTGTAAAACCGTGAGGCGTCCTCAGTAACATAAATAAAAGCAACCAAAACATAATTGCAATAAACGTAAAGAAAATCCCAATAAATAAATAAATAAGTGTGGACACTTCACACAGCGCCATCTAGCCCCAAACTAAGCATAGCTCTGACTATGGGAACTGATACAATACTTATATACTTTTTTGTTTGTAAATATATACAAAGAATACAATATAACACCCAGACGCAGAACAAACATCTATGTACATCACACAAATGTTTGTCCTGGGTAGGAATCGAACCCACAGCCCTCAGTTCAGAAGGCAGGGATACTACCAACTGAGCTATCGGGCCCGTCAATATATAGTTGTATGAATCCTTTGTTTACGATCTATTCCTATAATCCACCCCCGCAGATATCCATATTCAAACGAAGCGGGAGCGTGCAATATAAATAAAAACAAAAATTACACTGCTACTTAATTATAGACAGGACAGTCTTTATAAAAGGGCTGCTGGTTTTAAACACCTTTATTTGAACTTCAGATTTCAGTACACAATGTTTCGGGGTTTGGTAGAAGATTAAAAATATAGGGAAGAGAAAATGGGTGATTATAATTTTTGTGTAAGATTTTGAGATGTCGGTGTGTAGCGATTTCATTGGTAAGTAACTTTTTACCTTTTACTTTTTGTGGTAGAGGTTGATGATGAGTTTTGTGTTGAAGAAATGTTGGTAGAATTGGTTTGTAATTTCTTAATAATTTTAAGGTTTTTCCGCAACTCAATTTTTTTTGTCCTCATAATTGAATTTTTTCTTGATTATTTTTAGTCTTTTACCTACATTCCCGTATATTGCGTCTCAAATATCGAGTAACAATTTTAATTAACGCGATCACCTATCTCAACGACAATTTCTAAAGTTTTTTTCACATGTTTTTTAAATTAGTAAAGATCGAAGAAATGAGATAAAAACGTGTCGAATAAGTCTACCCATTCACTACATCCACTTTTTATATGCAACAATAACCGAGCCCCGAACCATATCGCACCGGAAAAGGAGGAAGACACAAACCGCCTCCCAATAAAAAAGTTAAAAAATCGCTGCACCTACCTAATTAAAGTTATTAAGTACAATAGAGGCGCGTGCGCAGGTCACGGTGCGTCGTCACGCCAGGAGCGGAAGCGGACGCCGAGATTGTGGCCCCAGCCCTGATTCCTTCCGGTGGGGAGGGCAAGTTGGGAGAGAATGGCGGTGATTGGTAAGAGTTTGGTGCTTTTGGGTAAGTGTACTGATTTTTGTGTAGCTATAAAATTGTAAATGTGTATTTATTAATATTATTTAGCTATTTTATTTTAGGTACTATTGCTTTTAATTTAGGTAAGTAATTATTTCTTATTTTATATTTAATGTTCGCAATAATTTTTTGTTAAATATGTAGGTGCAATGTGGTTTTTAATGCGTTAAAATATTATTGATACTGTTTCTATGAGTTAAAATTAATAAAAAAAAACACGATTCCCTACAATGCATACAATTATGAAAAAAAAATTAGTAATAATTGAAAACGCTACCACTTATAAATTGATCCACGAGTTAAGGTCGTCGCTCCCAGATCTTTAGCACGGAACGATTGGCTTGATCTTTTTTTATTGAGCTCCATATCAGACCACACGCACTTGTCACCCTAACACCTTATCTCAAGGCAATATGGGTCATTATTAAATGATTATGCATGAGTCACTGGGAGCTTGGGTACGATGATTGAACGTTTGTAAACGAGATGATCTCTTTGGGAACAGACTGATTAAGATGACTTTATTTTTTTATTTGCAAATTGCATAGCAATGCATGGTTTCATTTTGTCATTTAGTACCATGCTAAACATTTACCTATAAAAACCTGTTGATAATGAGATTTTGGATTTTCATAAAAGCTAAGGATTCTTTATTAGTATAAACATGTGGTTCGTTACATACACAATGCATGCAGATCTTACAAAACAAAAACGTTCTACATGTTTTGCTCCTGTAGACGTACAAATGGTGAGAGACGCCAAATTTTAAAATATGCTTAGAATATTGTCACTGAATTCCTCAAGGAGCTGGACCAATTTAAATGTTTTTGTAAGTATTCAAATGAGTTCCTGGATAGTTTAGATAGGCCGTGCAAAGCAGGTCAGTTACAAAATTATTGATCTTTGAGGCTAAAACGTCAACTTTTCTGTAATCGAATCATTAACACAAAATTTAACCTTCGTATGTAGGTGTATTTATTTTGAGATAATAAGATGATCCTTCTAAACAACAAACAAATACTTTCCATTACACTTAAGTAACATAATATAGTAAAGGTACGTTCACACAAAGTATTGTAAGTCCACCTGTTAGGGCGAGTTCTCACGGGCCGGTCGAGCTTCTCACGCGGTCGCCTTACGCTTCCTTCCCGTGTGGACGGTGGGCGGGCGTCTGCGCTTATGTCATCCGATATGCAGGGGTAAAGGTTACTTTATTTTAACTTTACATAAATTTAGGGCTTTATGAGTTAATATTTATTTGAGCTTTACGTACAGAAAGATATATCACTATGTTTATTCGTAGTGGGTGCTTTTTTATGTCAAAATAAAGTGACTAGCTAGACTTTAATCTAATTTAAATACTGTTAGGTATTCCCAAGTAGCATTTTTAATATTGATACATAACATAAAAAAAGGTATCATAAAACCATCAAAAAAATTACGTTTTCTTGTACACATTCTTATATTCTTTCTAATTTTAAATTAATAACTTAAAATCAAACCAAATAAAGCAAAATAATTCAAATAAACTTAGGGTAGCTCTAAACAGCAACTATTACTAAACTAAACCCCTTTCAAAAATTGCCATCCGTTCTCAAAGATCAATAATGAATCACAATTAACTAGAATCAAATAAAATTGAATGAAATTAAAACACGACGTATGTTACAATAAGAGTCGTAAGTAGTGTCAAGATATCCCCACATCACCACAGGGTCATCAGTTGACCGCAGCCTGTAACCAATACAGCGATAATCATTTGCCGGCCGATCGCCTGGGAACCCCGCCTTCCGGTCATCGTGCCGGGAGTACCGGGTGACAAATCTTTTTTTGATTGTGAGAACACGCCTTTAGGAAGTCTTTCCGGCTCTCAAGTAAGGACAGTTAAGTGTCAATATGGGTGTACTTTTTAAGGATTTTTAATAGAGCTCTTTTGTTTTTTTAGTGTTAATCTAAGGAACATTGATGTAGACATCGTTTTGGTATTTGGTTTCCAGAATAATTTTATAATTAAACGGAAATATATTATATAGATGTAATTAAAAGAAAAAAGTCAAGCCACGTCCTAACATCGCTTGTCAAAAACCGGCCCTGCGTCTAGTTCTTATAGCTGTAGACATAGACAAGTATTGTTATCTCTTTCTTTCCCACGGCAAACTCGATATTTTCTTTCCATAATGAATGGATTCCTACTGAAGAATAAGGGAATCAGCACTATACCTGAACAATTAGTCATTATAAACAAGCAAATAGGTACAAATATGATTAGAGGAATGATTGGTGCACAATTATAAATATTGTCATTTTGTTTCTTCATGAATTAAGCTGTTTACTTGTTACGAATAAGTCTTTTTACGAATGAGCTTAAAGAAAATAAGAATCCTACCGCTAAATGGAATTAAAACTTATATTGGGGCCAATTTTAAAAGCTTTAGTTGACAGATCTAAAGCTCCTAAAACTGTTGCTGTCCTTGTCAAATAGACGGCAATGTAAAAGACGGATATATTTTTAGCATTTTAAAAACTGTCAACTAAAGCCTTCAAAATTAGGCCTATTTTAGAAATAAAATTAAATGAATACGGTCTAAAGATTCATCATCATCATCATCATTAACAGCTTGAAGACGTCCACTGCTGAACATAGGCCTCCCCCAGGGAGCGCCACTTAGAGCGGCTGCTCGCCTCCTGCATCCATCGGCTCCCCGCGTCTAAAGATTATCGGGCAAAAAAGTTTCGAAAATAGTAATTTTTCTAAGCTAATGGTTACAAAATGGTAACATTCTCGTGCCTATCTTGAGGGGCCGGCCTGTGAGAACTGCTCATCTCTTTCCGGCTATATTATAAAGGATGCGGAGGAAGTGTACTCATTGTTACTCAATTAGGTGCTCGTTCCACGGAAGCTCTTGTGGACGGAGCTTAAGTTCTGATGGGTAATTAGGGAATAAGTGGCTTACGATGAACATAGTCGTGGTATTAGACCACGAAAATGTAGAAGAGAGATGTGATTTTATTATCTTTAACACTACCCGTAGTAACCTACCTGGTTAAAAATATTTCAATTTTCAATAGTTAGCGACAAGACCAGTGAGGAAAATTTATAAGTAGGTATATTGTAACCTACTTACAAAATTTTCCTGTTTTATATTTTGTTACCTTGGTGTCAATAAAGAGTGTATCTATCTATTTACCTAGATATCATATGAATTAATTTTTATCATTACGGAAAATTAATAAGTTATTAGGAAATTTGTTCCGCTTCAGTCTGTGGCAGCGTCAGCAAGAAAAACAAAACATGGATCAGAAAATTTAATCTTTTGAGCAGCTTTATTGATTGTTTATTTATAAAACATGAATTTTGATAAGTGTTTCGTTTTGTAACCATCACAATTTTTTTCTTCTATATTTTTTTCCATAGTTTTCTACTATTATTACCCAGGACCTCTACATCCTATATTCTAGATACTCTTAAAAATCTGAACAAAAACTTAAATTATCCTATAGAATCTTCTAACCACCCTTACAGCCATTAAACTGAAGGAGGCAGCAAAGGCCATTGTTCTAGCGGACGGGTCCCACGGACTAGCAAACAGACCATTGGACACCTTTTGTCTGCGACTTGGACTTTGTTTGAACTGGTTCAATCTCATGAGAAATAGGGTTAAGATTTTGTGGCGATAGAATGCCCAACAGTTCATTTATTAGCGTGTTAGTAGCTCCTCTTTTTCTGTAGTCACGTAAAAGTGGTTTTAAAAATTGCAAGGTTTTAAAATTATGAAATTCAATTTATTGCCAGTTTTTCGTTGAACAGTCAAAGGGATCAGTACCAAAAGTACTTTTTTTTTTGGCAGATTTTTTCCTGATTTTAAAAATAAGGAACCCTGATTGGTTTTTGGTTGAATCTGTGGCATTACCTAAAATGTTCGTACCACTATAGGTTTATTATAAGAAGGGCCTGCATGGTAGGGGCTGCTTCAGTTTGTATTCAAATTTTGAACTAGTTACAGTTATGCATAACACATATTAAAAAGATCCCGGAGGAGAGTCTGGTAACGTAACAACTTTTGGTGGAAAGTAGAATAGTTTTAAGATTTTTTTTTTCAGTTAGCAATAAATTGGTATAAATTAATAATTATTACATTAAACTAAAACTAGACTTAAAAACTAAAACTAAACTTAAACCTTTAAGATTGAGTCTACAAAGAAACATTACATAAGTTTTCGTGAAGGACGTGGAAGATCGTTCCAACATTTAGTCGCCAAATTAATAACGGAAACTTTCTTGAAATGTGGTAGATTTATGTTTTTAATAGGAGACTCTAAGTTATTGTAAGTATTTCGAGATACGTAAATACCTAAATATGTCACTAGTCATCCTCACACGTGCTGTGTACCATTTAATTATTTAGATTTTAAAATTGTGCCTTCGTAAAGTTATTATAAAGTGGCAAACAGATCTGGAAGATAACGGTGATCGCGTGATAGTATGTCATTAGGGCGCGTCCACACTGGCCGTCATATTGCACGGACGAGGGACGGAACTTGAGGTAGAGCTTAATAATTTACAGATATGTGCCTGGTTTTTAATATTTTGTTGAAAACTGTACTAAATATGTAGTTAAAACCTTTGGAAGTTATGCACACGAGAGTATGCTGTTTTTTTGTATAAACTAAGAGACATCTAATATTTTTAATTGAGAAGGAGATATCGCTCGAATGTATACCTAATTTAATGTATTTAAGATGATTAAAGTTACAGAAAAAGTAGGAAAACCTAGATTTTCTAACTCATGGTTAATGTTTACAACGATTTAGGTTTGTTTAATTTTGTACATAATCTATAAAAAATATTTTTATAGTAGCTTTCTTAATAACAAATTAGGTCTGTTGATTTATTTAACTTAAATGAGTTTTGTTGTATAAAAAAAGCCATGAATTATAAGAGAAAAGTTAATATTAGATGCCATTTCTAAAACTTCCCCTTTCTACCCCCGCATTCTCACCTTAGTTTTAGCATTAATGACGTGAACTTAACGGTCTGCCGGTCTGTCGTACCGTACCGGTCGACGGTCGGTCGCGGCGCATCTGTCGCGAACGTTCCGTTTGCATACAGCCTTATGAGACATTTTATTTTTAATTGTTTCTATTATGGCCAGAACTATTTCTACTTTTTTATTGACATTCATCCAATTAAAAATAATAAATAGATTTATTTTTTAATATCGCCTGCTTAGCGTAATCAACTGATTAATTTTAATCACTGATCACGGTTCTTATCAAAAATATTCTATATAATTTGAAAATAAAATAAAAATAAATAAATACTCTAATTTGGGTACTCAAGTAGACCTATGGATGCAGGCGACCTCCATGCAATGCCATACATGTCAAACTCGTGCTATTCTGGTCCTTGTTTATGGCTTAGAATTACTTTTTTTTGCAAGAGCACTATTACTTAGTTTTATTGCAAGAATTCTGGCTAACAAGAAGTTAAACCTGAATGGAGTCCTTAGAACACCACTATAAACTATAATGATCTACATCGCAAACGGTACCATGTGTGCGGTGACTTTGCTATTTTCTTATAACATCTCATCTTTTTTGCTTCTTATAGCACTTAAAGCTTTAATTATAAAGTTTAAATTTGTTTGTTTTCTTAACATATTGCAATTACTATACATTTCCTATCACCCCTTCTAATTAAACAATACAGTCTTAAAGGAAACCACGAATAGTTTCAAGGGGCACCCTAGAAACGTCGATGAAGTGTGAATCCACCTCTAAGTTTCAATTTGTACACGTCATGCTGGCCGAAAAGGAACTATGAATGAATACACAAAAAAAGTTTGAATTTGAACATCGAACTCGGAAGTCTTGGGTTGATTGGTTCGCTAGAAAAAGAAGCGCACTTCCGGCTTATCGCGATCTGTCTTCGAATTTTTGAAATGATGCGCTCGGACGGACAATCGAAATTGATATTTGGAATCTTAGACGGTTATTAGACCGCCTGTCTTCCGGTTGTCTATGGAAAGAAAGGGGCGCGTGGCCTTAATTGCTTCATTTGGAACGATAATGCGTCATCAATTTCTTTTTTTGTTCGACGTTCCGTTCGAATGACGGGACTAAAGACTACCAAAATTCATTATTTGCTAGTAAATTATAATACACAGGGTAATAATCAACCATTGGCGCGGAAAACAAACGCCGATCATACTCGGAAACAATACATCACAATCACGGCCTGTGTCGTAAACAAAGTCGAATAAAACTCGCCATTTTATACTAAACTAATTATCTGATAGGCAAAATTTAAGCTTACAGTCCGCTAAAAAAAATAACGGCCAATCACGATTTTCTGAAATTGAAATTTACTGGTACAGCCTAGTGGAGAAAACCAATACAGTAAACTCATATAAGTATACAAAATGTGGGTAGTACAGTAAAACTACGCACCGGCTAAGCAAACTGTCGGGTGTGTGCCGCACACTAGCATTTCATGTACCGTGTACACTCACACACACAATGCGATATTGCAAATGGGCTAGTCGAATGTATTCGTTCGCCCGCCGGCCTTTAGGGATGGGGCGGTGGTACTAAGGGGGGCAAAAGATGCGTTTTTGTGCACCATTCTGGCTTTAGCTATGTTTATGAGAGTAAATGCGTAACCGATAACGTCCTTAATACGGCGTCAGGGCCGCTTCCCCCATAGCCCCGGTTTTGGACTCAATTATGTCTGTGTTAGCGACATCCAGACTTTCTTCACAATAGCGCTGTCACTAAAACAGTGGCACGAGTACGCTACCCCTCTGCTAAATAAGTTTCAGATAGATACGTAGTTTGGAATTGAATGCGAAAAAAATGCCGTTATTGGGGTGGGATCAATGTTGGCAACGCTATTAGGCTAAAATGTTTTAAATGAAGCCTTAAACTGAGAAAAAAGCACTTTTAATAAATTAAATAAACTTGACAAACAGAAAAACTTAATCAAATCAAGTTATGCAATTGTTAGCCGCAGCTTTGGGTGGCGTTTATGATGTGTAGTTAAGGTTAACAGTTCTAACGATTTCTAACTATTGGTCAAAGTTGGGATTTTAGTTACATTAAAATAAGGATCAAAAACCCATCCTTAGTAAGCTATCTATTACCAACTCTAAAATAGAGCTTAAATTCAATTTTAGAACACACGTTCTAATTTCAAATTCATTGTTTACAGCTTAGCGCTGATTAACAAAGACCAAATGTGACAAATGCCATAAACCTAATAGCTGCACGTAGGGTGATATTTTATTCAGCGAACCGCAAACGTTTTGCTTCCGTCTGTACGAATGGCGAGTTCGGCTGACGTGGGCTTTAATATAAATAATCCTTTGCCACCGGCTGCAGGCTCTATAGTTTCCCTATTTTGCCGTGAAAATGGAATTGATTCTTCAATTTTCCAGTTACTTCAACCTCAAGTTTTTTAGACAAATTGTTTATTCCTTGTACTTGCATTCAATACAGAAATGACCAAAGGAACAAACGGAATTTTATGTCAATATTCTAGAATTTTCGACCATAGACGGACTTGCGTAATCTAACGCACATCTGTAAGCTTTTATTATGACGCAGATTACTCGATTTAAGTAAATGCAAAACCGTTTTGATTCTATACTCTCAATTCAAACGACTGACCTACACATACAAAAAGATTACTAAATAGTGTATTTTTAGTGACAGCAACAGACTAAGTGGCCAGGGAAGCACGTCTAAGTCCCCACAGAGTTTGCCACACCTGACTGGCGATTCTCTCGGCCCGGTTCACACTTCTTTCAACCAGTTCGAACTGGCCGGTCGGAAAACTCGGAAAGCTACATGAAAGGCCGGTTACTTTGTTACGAAGAAAAAAGTAAAAAGTGCGCAAAACGGTCGACGGAAATTTGGTGATGGCAACACTATAATGTGACGGAGAGGGCGCATTTTTGCTTATCGGCTTTTGTATATGATTGTACAAGTACGCATAAGTACCTATCTATATAGCATAGAGTTCGTTTTTGTTGTTTGTTTAATTACTGGCAGTGTGAACGCTGCTGGAAGTATTTTCTTATTTTTTTTAATTTAGCTTTTCAGTTTGGCATACCGGCAATTGTTTTTTCTCTATTCTGTAATGGTAGATAGAATTGCTGTACTAGAGTTGAGTATAGGATTTAGCATCAATACCTAAACGAGACCTAAATAGTTAAAAGGTTAAAAGGTAAGGTAGATTTTTTGAACCTTTTATATTTATATTTCCTATATCTAATACAGCTAATTGACTCTATTTTATTGAATGATAATGTGGTTAACCAATGATCCATTCAATTATAATCTCCCGTTAAACCGACCTCGCGTCAACTAACCGCTCGTTGCAACCACTATAAAATTTATTTTGATTAATCCGTTCCGATGTACCCCAACCTCCCCGCTACGTAGGCTCGTTTCGTACACGACACGTATGTGTACACAAAGCAATACTGTGTCCTCACGAAACACGAATTTTCGCACACACACAGCCCTAGCTCAGTTTTACCGCACACGTGCTTGTATAAAATTTATGGTGCACACTTTTGCACAGTCTATAGCAACATAGATCTGCGAGGGGGAGGTGGCTCTGGTCAGCCATTTCGTGTCGACGAGATTTATAACCTCTCTGTGCGTTCGCGCGCTTCAGTAAGATACGTTTGTTTCTGACGGTTGGCACGAGTGTTAAGGCTTTATTAATTTCATTGCTGGCCAGCTAGGATTTTTTTTTTTTTAGAGGAAAACTGAAAATAAGTGCGATCGAAATTTAAACATTTTGAACACAGACCATTATTTATAAATTTTTTTTATTATCCAAAAAGGTCAAAAGAAACAAAGAATGAATGCGATTTAAAAAAGCTAGTATTTAAAACTTAAAATTGGAATGTCCGTAGGTAGATTGGGGGTATTATTTCAAAATGTACGGTTAGGTGGGGAGATGGGGGTAGGCGCGGGTCAGCCGTGTTTGTCTATCGCCGCGCTTTCCCATTCACCGGGTGAATTTTCCGAAGCCCATTGCGCTTCCGACCACCTCCCTCCCTTTTAGAGGCTACCTCGCTGTATTTTTAACGGAATTATGGCGTCTGAATGTGCTGTGCCTACTTATATTGATTAGGCTTCGGGCTAAATGCACGGCTATTGAGACGGGAGACCTATTTTTCTTTTTTTTCGAGCTCTGTTCATTCTGTTTCCTTTCCTTTTTAAACAGTTTATATTTACAACACCAGTTATTGCATTGTGTCAGAATAGTAATAATAATTATAATGCTATAGGTATAGCAAAGCAGTTATTATTTACGATATCAATTTGTGTGAATTATTCAGATAATTATTTTTGTTTATTTATAATATTTTTCCTTCCATTGTCATGTTTACCTTGTTTGTCTCATGGAATTGGATTACCTGTTGAAATTAGCAACTAATATTATCACAATAATAAATTATTGTATAGCCTTAAATTTTATAGCAGATATAATAAATAAGTTATAGCAATTATTAACACTTTTGATGTTGATTGTACATTTGAATTAGACATGTAGATTTTTTAGAGGAAATAGTCTTCTTACCAATACTCTACTAATTCTAGTAATATCTTAAATGCCTTAGTTTTTGTGCGTGTGTGTTTACAACGTCAAAATGGCTTAACAGATTTTGGAAAATTTATGTGCGTAATGAGTAAAATAGACGATCGGGACCAACCACCGACCAAGGTCACATTTGTCTCACCTTGGTCGGGTCGGAGTAAAACCTGACTGTGTGATGCGCATACGACCAAGGTCGAGTGGTTGGCCTACCGAATAAAGACACCAAACCACCATCCACACGGTCAGATTGGTTGGTCCCGATCGTGTATTTTGCTCATTAGGTTTTCGAGTAACATAAGTATAATGGTACTTTGTATCCCGGAAAATATCGCGGATTCTATAAGATAGATAATATTGCCAACGTGAGTGTAAACGCAGAGCGTAGCTAATGTAATGAGTAGGTATAACTTTCTTTTCAAACCATGATGTGAAGCTTTTTGCGCTTTCTCCTTTCAAGAAATACTGGTACATTTATATTTTTTTTAAATAAGGAGTTATTCACTAATGTATACCAATCCTACCCATAAGTCGGTAAGTAAGTAATATGGTAACTGGTAGCTATTGTATTACAGATAATGTATTTGAATTTGGAACGTTGATGCACGAATTCACAACGTTGTCTGTGGGCGTTACTAACAGAAGGTTGTGATCAGAAACTCATAACAGGCACGTCATGTCTTATCGGAGGCGAAACGTTGGGCCACAACATTGCAGTTTTTTAACAACTTGGTTTCTATTTTACAATTTTCATAGTTGCCACTGTTTTTCTGGTAAGCAAATATGTAATATTAAAAAAAATATATATAAATAACATATCAAAGCTGGATTGTCTTTTTTAAATCTATAGCTGCGTTAATTACGCACAAACATATTTTTAATAAAAAACTTCTGATGTTGTTGTTTGTTGGTCTGGAACGTTAGATAGTAACAAAAACCATACTTTAATTTTATTACTCTTAGGTTTTATATCATACATTTTGGGTATTGGTAATTTGATAACACTGCACTATTA
The DNA here is from genome assembly GCA_963580505.1 of Ennomos erosarius. Classification (NCBI taxonomy): domain Eukaryota; kingdom Metazoa; phylum Arthropoda; class Insecta; order Lepidoptera; family Geometridae; genus Ennomos; species Ennomos erosarius. Next base: position 9,427,507 of record OY756996.1, read on the forward strand.
ATAAAAGCCAAAATTAAATTGATTTCAGCTAAACAAGCAACAAAACCAAAACTATAAAGAGTACATTATCTCGAATGTAATGGCCCCACGTGACACCTCGAATTTGCGTCGATAGCATCGCTTTCGAGGTTCGATATTCAAAACTGCATTCTTGATTAATGCGCGCATATCGGGTTTTGTTTACCTTTGTCTGTGTGTGTCTTGTAACCGGTTTTGGAAGATATATTTATTCTGTGGTGAAAAATATCGAAGAGTTTCAAATGTAACAATATGTAATGTACATTCTTGTGTTTTATACACATATTTTTTTTGTCTGTAATGTCAATAAAAAAACTAATAAATAATCGTATTGCAACTACACGATTAATCTGGAGTCGCTAAAGATCAAATCGTGATTCCGCTCAAAGCTTTTAAAAATGTACTAATTTACCACCACCCACACACACACAGGTAGTTAAATGCTACATACAAGTCGGTAGGCTGCTGTCGCACCGGAAAATTTCCCCTATTGAAATATTCAAAACTTTTTCGAACTGAGGGTAGTACCGAAAACTGACCGGCGGAATAGGTACGTTACATGCGACGCGTACCGTAATGCACTAGGTAACACGATTAGTGTGGACGGGCCTTTATGCTTTTAATATAATGAGTTGTTATTGTACGTCCATAGAGTTGCAATGTTTTATCAGATAATCTGTGAAGCCAATTTCATCTTGTAGATGGATTAAAATTGAATCAAATAGCAAAAATTGATAATATTTAGGAATGAAATGTTAAATCATTGTCATGTTTTGTTATTTAAACCTTCATTACTACGTTTTCCGTTTCCGAATGAGATAGCTTACGTTAGTGCTACTACTGATGATGAATGATGAGTCTCCACAATAAATTGTAACCTTTATCATCATCATCATCATCATCATCATCATCTTGTTTCTATCTATACCCCGTAGAACGTAAAACCACTTTATATACACACCGTGTTGTATTTCACGAGGTAGACGATATAAGGTTCACCACACACACTCGTCTGATCATTGCAAAATTCATGCCATCCTGCCCAGTTGGCAGATAAAATTCATGTGTGATTCTGCCAGTTTTATTTCGCCTGGACGATTGTGTCCTTTACTTTACATAGCGAACACAATGCAGTGGATTATGCCATGTGCCATGGCACATGGCGCTGGCCATGTGGAAAGGAGGTTGAACGATTTTAGGCCTTGTTTTGTAGAAAAGTAGGCTTAGATTGCAAAAAGCTTGTTGAATTTTAAAATGGTACCTCTGACGAACTATAAGTATGAACGATTTCTATCGATGCCAATTAAAACTGTCCATTCGACTCTACACTTGACTAAACGAAGAAATATCCATATTTCTAATTCTATATACTATTTTTTTATATTGCATAATATAATTACAAGGTAAGGTTAATTTAAATTAATTTGAAATAAACAATGCTAAGAAAATGGTTTTTTATAATTATTTTTTTATGAGAATGAAGTGATGAACTAGTCGTTCATCTGATGTTAAGCGACACGGCCGCCCATAACAGTTGCAGTGTCACTCAGAACTTTAAAATAATAAAGTTTCACGTGACACTGCACTCGCACGTCATCCTGAGACATCACACAGTCCAGTAATCAGATTACTAGACTAAGTCTCATTTGCTCAGTAATTTCTACAATGCCCTTCAAACCGGAACACAGTAGTGCTTGCACACTACTGCTTGGCAGCAGAATAACTGGCGAAGCGGTGGTACCTACATAGATGAACTTTGCAGAAAAGTCCTACCACCTAGTAAAATATGAAATGATGTGATCAGCTAGTCATTAGTCTAATGTCAAGCGTCATGGCCGCTCATGCTCGGAACTCTAAAATATAAAGTTGAGTGACACTGCATTGCGCACGTCATTCTGAGACACAGTGATAAGGCCATATAGTCTCATATTCGCTCAGGGGGGTTATTCGCTATGACACACGAGATTCCTTGCCAATAACGCGTGACGTGTAACATGCTTCAAACGTAAATGTGGGCTTTAACGCGCCACGACATGAAATTAACATGGAATCAAAAAATTGTATTCTGTATGCCACGCGTTAGAATGTTTGTGCCCAGTGTTTTCTGTTTTTTGACGTGCGTGTAACGTGTGTTGTCGTGTTTGTCAAATTTGAGAACGGCATACGGAATAGCATTTTAAACCCAAAACCATTCCACGAAGATATCGTAACGCGCCGCGTTACGTGCGTGAATGGTCATACGGAATAAGGGCCCAGTAATTTTACGCTAACCATATTATAGTTGATGGGAATGATTTTAAAGCGTAAACCACACTTAAGGTATATCTATAAAGATATTAGCCCTCAAAATCCGGTGAGTTGGAGAGCGCGGGTTATTTTTTGAGGACTATATAATATTTTTACATTAAAGCTACATCATTACAGACAAATTTTCTTCTATACGACTTAAATAGATACGTTAGCCCTCTTTTTACTATTTGCTTCGCCAAATTGTAAAGCATACAATAATTATTATGAGTGTAAGGGATTTTATTAAAACTTTTATAAATTCCTGCAAATATTTTTTTAAAATTTTTTTTGATTCGGTATCCAACTCATCACGTAAAGATTTTCTTTGGCACTGTTAAATACGAACTTAGCATAGTTGGTTATAGTGTATAGCTGGTTTGATTGATAGACGCGGGTTCTAATCTTACTGGTATTTTTTTTTCTAGGAACTATTGAAATAATAACATCTTCATATCCAATGAAACTCATTCAAAGATACCTAGTAGGTATGTTATGTGATCATCCGTATTTAGTTAACGTGCCAATTTAAATTTAAAAATACATCATAATCATCATTAACAGCCTGAAGATGTCTACTTCTGAACATAGGCCTCCCCCAGGGAGCGCCACTTAGAGCGGCTGCTCGCCTCCTGCATCCATCGGCTTCCCGCGGCTTTCACCAGGTCGTCGGTCCACCTAGTAGGGGGCCGGCCTACGCTGCGTCTTCCAGTTCGTGGTCGCCACTCGAGAACCTTTCTTCCCCATCGGTTGTCAGTTCTACGAGCGATGTGGCCTGCCCATTGCCATTTCTACTTGCTAATCCTAAGAGCTACATTGGTCACTTTAGTTCTCCTGCGGATCTCTTCATTTCGGATCTAAATAATACAGCATTGAATTAAATGCTTACCATTAATGTTGATTTTAGTTTTTATCCCGTGTGTGAGAAATGCCCGTGGCCTCCGTTGGGTCTGAAACAAAAGAAAAACTTTATAATTTTCTGCTTAAATTTTATGTAAGGTAAGTACGCAATTAGAATGTAGGATGCATTTTAGTTCATATACTATAAACAACCTACTTATCTTGTTCAAGAAAATCGGAACATACTAGAGACAAATAGCGGCAAGAAGAGAATAAATGTTTGGCCACCTTATACGACATGAGGAAAAAGCAGACCTAGAATATACAGATCAAATGAGAGAAAAGATAAACGTCGTAAGGGGAAGTCCAAGCATTGGCTGAGAAAGAAAGATGGCGATTACACCGACAAGAGCAGGCATCTTAAATAAGAAGAAGACTACAAACAAAATGCGATAATGGGTATGATGACAACTATTAAAAATGCACAAGTGAATATTACTTTCATAAAGAAGATTAAAAATGAATGCAATAATTGAAAAAATAAGCAAAATCGGTAAATAAATCACGGAGTAATAAGCTTTTAAAGTTTCTACAGGAGGCATCTCCTGTCCCTTTCTCGCAAAACAGAGCGCCCCTATATTTACTATGAAAAATCTACTCGTGACGTCACATGCCAAAGAGATTGTATGAAAAGCTACCACAGCTTAGTAATGAGGTACTATAACGACCTTCCTCTGACGTCACTGGCCGTTTGAGCTATCTCTTTCTATTCCGGTTTTTAAAATGCTTGTAACTTGGTCATTTTTTGAGATATTTAATTTTTGTTTTAACAAATGTTTATCTTTTGAGGAATATAATAAGTTTATCAAAAAAAAAATTTTAGTCATCATGCCTATTATGATACATCTTAATACGGTATTCCGTTGCAAAAAACAAAAAAACGAAATTACCTACCACACTCAAGTGAAAGTTCGAAGTGTGAGCGTAGTTCACTTAAAAAACTATCACAGACAAGGTAGGTATGTGGTACCTACCTACCTTCTCTGTGATAGTGATAGGAGAACTGATAACCTTTTTCTATCCCTTTTATTCGAACCCTTTATTTACCTACAAAGGTAGAGTGTCTAGAATCGATATGTCTAATCAACGAGGCATAATCGACAACACGAATTTTTATCGATTTCGATCAATACGGGTTAGCACGTGCGCGCGCGACCACCCGGAGGTAGCGACGTGTGTGCGCGACTTTAGAATTTTTTCTTTAGATTTTGAGATTAGACTTGTTATTGCAATCTTTGACAAAACTGGTGCTTTTACCTTCCTTGTTCTTTCTTTGTATATTAGTCCTGTTTTAGTAATTAAATAATAAGTAACTCTCTCGGTGTTTTTTATAATAATATTTTATGACCTTGTTTTGCAACCTTAATGAAATCAAGAACTCGGATATTTACAGATTAATTTTAATGTACAGGAAAAATTTGAATCACAAACGGGATTTGTACCTGCATCCAGCCATCTCTAAAGTCAGAACAGCTACCGTGACAAGTGATTTCATAATCAAAAATTTTCAAATTATAATGGTGAAACATCATCAGCATTCTCCATAAATAATTTGGTATATGGTAAATAATTTTCCATTTGTTTTTTTTATCACAACAGTTATTCCTGAAATACAGATTAAAAACTAGTTCGGGAATCTATGGACTCATTAAAATAATATAAAAATATTTATGTCAATAAACTATTATGTATTTTTGTTTTTTATTCTGCCGCCTAGCAGTAGATGGAGGGTGGAATCAGTGGGAAAACGACGCTTTAGGGCCTGAACTCATTCCAGTGCATAATCTTATTACTAGACTGATGTTTGCGACTCAGGATAACGAGTAAACACACAGTGTCAAAACGAAAAACTTAATATGTTAGAGTTACACGGGCACGGTTATGCAGTGAGCAGCCGCGAAGAGCTAGTCATCAAAACTGCAGTGTAACATTACAGTGATACGTTAACTTAAGAAAAACACTTATCATCATTGTATGAATCGAGTCCTCTTGCCTGGTAGCTTAGTTACTCCATCTTTTGTCTTTTTTTGCCATTCGAATATCGAACTTGATCGATAAAGACAAAAGCCGGTTTAACTAATGCAAAACTACTCCACGTTTATTTATAAGGCAGAGAGTTTAGAGACAAACAGCGGATACAGGGCGAAATTGTGATGTGCCTCTGACACTTACATATTAGTTACAAGCTTACCTACCATTATTGACCAGGTGCAAGGTTACACCATTGATTTTTTCATGGTATTTTAGTTCGAGAGGCTAATTGTCAGGTAAGCACAAAGGAAGCTTACAAGCACAGGAAGTAATTTGTAAGGGTGGAAAAATTGATTTGTGTGGCAGATTTATGGTAGTGTTGTGGAGATCTTTGTGTGGGGTTAGATTCCTTTGGATCTTCTGGGATTTTGCGACAACTTATGTCACTCTATTGTTTTTCCCTCCATTTGCAGAAGGCTATTATGAGATACTTACCTCTGCTGTGTTTCGAAGCATTTTTGAATTTTGCATTTTGATTTTGCTTGGTAAAAGTTAAAAAAATAAGGGGAAAGAGTGAAAAGAGGTAAAATTTTCCATAAAAGAAAGTGCTTTAAGAAATCTGGTACCTGGTAAACCTTTGTTCTTCAAAATACCTAGATCAAAAATATTACCTAAAAACAAAATCTTCTAACTAAGTACAAAAGGGAAAAACCTTTCTTGAAGTTATATCGCTACACCTTGTACATCATTCTTCTAGTTAAACTATGATACTTTTACTTACAAATCGACCTAAAAATTAAAATCCAATTTGTATCAAAAAGTAAAGTAACAATGAAAACAGATGTTTCTAATTGAATAAACACCTTTTCAACGATTTATTGGCACTTGTGTTACAAAAGAGTACGTGATCACATGAGCCTCTTTGTGGATCGATTTGCACAACTGAACAAAGACAGACCATATTTTTTGCTACAGATGTTGGGTTTCGCTTTCCTTATCATTTGACTGCTGGATTCTTAAGTCTTTGGATTATTTTTTGATCGGATTTGTTTGATACGGGTGCAAGGTGTTCTGTGAAAGGGACACTAGTTTTACCTGCCGTGTATCCGCGGAAACTTCATTTTCCGGGTTAAAAGTATACGATATTGCTCTCAGTGTTGTAAGAAGTATATCTACAACATTTTTCAAAATCGGTGCAGCCATGAAACTTACCGAGTCAAATATGTTATTAATATATAACACAAAAAATATTTTTTGTTCAGGGCACAAATTATTATGTAGGTGGCTTGAAGTTTCCAGACCATATATTTTCCAGATTTAATACATGCTTATACTTATTCACTTCTTAAAGGACTAGAATATTTTATCGTACAATAACCGCTTCCCAAGGAAGCTCTCATCAACAATAACACATTTCGCACCCATGCGGGCTCTAACCAAATTGAAGGAACTATTCTTGGGCCCCTTGAACTCACAATAGACCACTAAAATTGCTCTACTCGCCTAAATTACCAGTATTTCTCGTCCCGCATCCTCGGACCCCTGCGGTTGACAAATTAACTGTATTTTTTTGCAAAGACCCAACCGGAAATCTTTTACCATTAAACAATTTATGTGACACTCCTAGATATATTAAATTTATATTACGCATTTGAATACAACCCTTTTTAACTCTTCATCGGAACGTCAAAACAGGAGACGTATCATGTCATTAAGGCGCGTTCACACGCCCACTTGTAAGATTGTGACGCAACGGAAGTGTCGACGCGTCTTGAATGGAACGCACACGGATGTCTTACTTGTGTTCGTGTGTGAATGAACGTACGCGTGCTTACGTTGAGATTGTACCAGACTATTGAGATTGACGGCTCTCCCGAATGCCGGACAAACACAGCTTGATAGACGACATTCGCCTAATTGAAAGACGTCGGTTATAGTTCCGGTGAGTTTAACTGTTGACGTCGCTATTTCGTCTACTAATAAATGAATACGCCATGCAATAAAGTCGCACTCGACCGCGCTTAGAACAATTGGAGTCAGAAAAACTGTTAGTCATTTCCGAAACTGTACGAATATGTAACGATGAGTGACGCTGACGGGGGCATTGGACCTTGTGCCAAAACGTGTTATACACAAAATGAACCTTGAGTCGTATCGTTAAGAGCTTATTTTTTTCGTGTGTGGGAATGTCCGCGGGGTGCGCGGGCAGGTGTGTTGCCAGATGTCTTGAACAAATTGCCGTACCATACGGTACGTGTGGACACACCCTAGCTGGCCGCGGCGTGTGCCAAGTTTTAATTTTATGCTTGATTACGACCGATGCCGAGCTCTAATTAATAGTTAGAGATGGTTTTTGATTGGTGTGCCGCATTCGATAGTATTGCACCCCGAATTCGTAGCTCTATTGTACTGTAAAAGTTGTAAATGTACTGACTATACGGACTTTGAAGCAATGGAGTTGCATTGGGGTAGTTACTGTTAACTGCAAGTAGTTACTACATAGTCAACAAATAAGTCGTCATTTTATAAAAATCATAATTCCAGGCATTTTTTGATAAATATATTACGAATACCCTTTTACTGACTTTCTGTTAGTAAAATTCTGTCATCGGCTGTTTGTTTTTCCACAAAGTCACAATCAAGCATATGAAATGCTTTTATGATTGTAAAAAATTACAATGATCGTCAACCAAGTTATCTAAATTTTTGTATTTTAGAAAGTTCAATCTCAACGTGTGTTAAATGGAATGTCTCTACTACAGAATATAATAAAAAAAAAAGCTACGGTAACTACATACAAGAACATTGGTATACAGTTACGTGCGATAGAAAACCGGAAGTGGCGATGACCTGTTCCGCCCATTACTACTTTTACGGAAATAGTATTCATTGAACTCACAATAATTTGAGCAATACACGCTATAGATAACAAAGAAGCATGGTTTTAAAATGAAATTAAAGTACCTATACTTCGTTTTTGAATGAAGTGTCACTTTCCCATGAGTTTTCCATAATCTATGTGTTTTCGAGCCGAGAAACGTGATATTTATAATGTTATTCGAATAAAATAGGTTAGTAAGAAGTAATAAAGTGTGTCATTTTGCATATGTTATGTGTCGTTATGCACTCCGTGTGATTTCGCATTACACGTGTGTCATTATGCGTGTAATCCAACTTAAGAAACCAGCTAGGCGATTATGTAACTTAATTGCAACCAATAGAAACACAAAAATGTATGGATTTGACAGTTTCAATACGCAGTTTATGTGCATAGTTACTATGAAAATTCTCATATTCGGAATGAAATTTCTCCTGTTGCATTGCTGTCAAAGTTACGTAATCACCCCGCTGGTAAAGCTTTAAAGACGTACGGATAGTAACTAATAATTAATTCTCAAGAATAACGATCAACATCCCTCCTTTTGTTTGTGGTTAATAATTATAATTACACCATATCGAAACGAAAAAATATATTTAATTTCTTATATTACCAAAATCGTCGTCAAACATTTTCTGTTTTTCTCCTCTAAAATCTATATTTCTTGTACAAAAAGTTGGCAACCCTACGTAGCAAGCGCAGCCACTGTGCTACTGACGATGGTGACTACACGATGGTAAGCATAGTTCTTCTGCCACATTCTCCACTACTACTTCTAAGCTATAACCGTGACCCTGTAAACGTCAAACTTAGAATTACACCGTCAATTGTTCGATTGTTAAGACCCCAGCACACTCCTATGCCACTGCGATAATAATACCCTAGAAAGGGGTCCGCTGCACCTTTAGCTATGGGATGAAATGTCGCGTGCCCGGTGTTAATATGCATCTTATCGCTTCCAATATTAATTTGTATTAAAATATGGGTTGATTTTGAAATAAGCACCGATTCGATATTTGAATGAGTATCAAGAACAATTTATTAAAGTTGGTGGAGGTGAAATACGACTGCCAGGATAGAATGAGCTAATATTATGATGATACTGGCTGTCGACTTCAAAATTTTACAGTTTTTGGATAAAAAGTACTCTAGACAAAAAAGCTAAAACAATCCATTTTCAAATCTATGTAATAGGAATTACCTGCTAATTGGACTTAGTCAATTTCTAGTGCTTTAATAGTACCTATACCTACCCAGAAATGCTGTAATGTCGGAAGGTACGGAGCATTATTTCTCTAAAAAAGCCTAGGTACTTACACTTACTTATTAAGTCTCGTCAGTAGGTATCTACTTTCATAGTCTGTAAATGTGGCAAGTTAACATTAGAAATCGCTTCTAATGAAACCATGAACGACTAGCTCGTCACGTCATTCATTGTTTAAAAAAATCCATATTAAATACCAAATTTTGATTGAACTTCGCTTGGTGACGTCCGATCGGTAATAGTTGTGACAATAATTAATTTTCATATTATGTAACATTTATAACATAGGTAACCAATCATGTATGTGTGTGTGTATCTACTCTAGATTTACGTACTCCATTACTCCGCCTACTTCGTACCAAACGTAAATCTATCAAGTTTATACAGAATTTAAAATACCTTACTTATATATCTCCTTTTTATCGAGAATATTCAAAATATATCGATTCAATAACCCATCCCTGACCCTATCAAAAATAATAGCATAAAAAAACGATACACAGATGCGTAATCAATATCAGCATGGATTTGCATTCAGATATAAAAATACAATACACAATTTAAAGTACCTATATAAGTAGTATAAAAGAGGGTGCAAAATATGATCGGATGAAGATGCTTTTTGATTTCGCCACTGGTAAAGCTGCGTGGCGCATCTGCGGCGCGTGCGATTGGCGAAAGATGCTAAAGATCGCGCGGTATGATGGATAGGTGTCTTTATTTTAAAAATGTATTAGATTTCCGGTGAATAGAGTTTAATGAAAAAAGGATGACAGACTCGTGTCCTGAATAAGAGATTAATCAAAGATTAATAGTTTATTGCTCTACATTAGATTCTTATCTAATTTAACTTTTTTATTTTAATTGTTTTGTTTGTGTAAGATAATATTTTTGGTCTTCGATCATTTAATGCAATAATTTTGAGTCACAAGGAGCTTGCTATTGAAATTGCTTTACTTTTTATGATATTAATAGCAGTATTGCCTGCTTAGCGTCATTACTTATAGATTAATTTGTAAAGGAAAAATTTGAATTTTGAACGGGGTTTGAACCCACATCCATTTGTCATGATTAATATTTTCCTTTATAAATTAATCTGTTACCTTGCTTTATTGATACAGTATGTACACAATACCTTTATTTAAAAATGGAATCAAATATTCACTGTCATGAGAATTAGTATCAATTATTCCAAACACCAAAATATTATAAACAAAAAAGAAAATAAAGAAACAATTCCCAATTCAAAATGCGAACTGAAAGATGATCGGAAACCCATTCTAAACTCGAACTCCAAACGGTAGAGCTATCGATCGCGATGCACCCCTGCCATCTTGCAGCTGCTCAGGCGCAGGGTCAAAGGTGGTGTGGGGAAGTACTGGCAACAGAAAGTATTGTCCTTTATGCTTCGAGTGCGCGGGATTACATGGCGGCCATTTTGGATACGGGTGTGCTTAGAGTTTTAAGTCATAGTGGTTTTGGTTAAATTTGCGTAAAACTGAACCGTATTTAGTGCAAATTAAACAAAAATACAGCAGATTTCTTCGTGTCGTAAACCTGATTTTTTTACTAACCCAACTACGTAACTAACATGTCAGTTTCGTAAGCCAATTTATTTATCGATAAGTATGTTTATGTACCGATGGGGAAGAAAGGTTTGCGAGTGCCGACCACGAACTGGAAGACGCAGCGTAAGCCGGCCCCCCACTAGGTGGACCGACGCTCTGGTGAAAGCCGCGGGGAGCCGATGGATGCAGGAGGCGAGCAGCCGCTCTAAGTGGCGCTCCCTGGGGGAGGCCTATGTCCAGCAGTGGACGTCTTCAGGCTGTTAATGATGATATGATGATGATGATGATGATGTTTATTTATTCTTTCTTCCTAATTTTTCCTATAAAAGCCACCTGGCAAAAAGATTGTCTTAGGCGCCATGTCGCCTAACAAAGATATTTGATACGCCCACAAAACACCATTACAAACCATATCAAAGCATGTGCACCGATGCTATCTTCTTAACACGTGTCTTTCTAAATACTTCTTAAAAACTGCCTTAAGCTTTTAGCTGTAGAGTCTTAAATCGCTTGAATTCTCCAAGCATTTACACAGTTCAAGACATGAATGTCTTGTAACCGTCTTAGGCCATTTAAGATTTTATTTCTTGATGCACAAGATTCAGTTTCCATTGAATTTTGTTTTACTACGATTCGTAGTAAACGTAAGGTGCCGGACGTAAGATCAGCTGTTCCAGTGATGGTTTTACAATCTTAAGAAATAAGATGGTTAGGCAAAAATGAACTTTATAGTTTATTTCTTAAGACTCATTAAGAAAGAAGACAAGATACAAGTTGTTGACAATGAAAGGTTTGCGTTTCGAAAACCAGATATTGTAAGGAAATTGTTCTTTGAATGATTTTGTATGAACGCAAAGTGATTCGGTTTCTAAAGGTCGTCAACTTGACAAATCAGTAGCATAGCAGTCTTTTTGCATTTTCAACTGTACGGTAAAGATGTTATACAGAGTGTTCCATAATCAATAATGGTTTATTACTTTAATATTTTGTGATAAAACTCTAGAGTAATAATACCAAAAAGCCACTAATGTAACCTCTCGTAATCCTCTAACAATACAGAAAAAAAACTGGTAAGAGCATTACATTCCTCTTATATTTAGGGTGGCTCTTGCAGACATGTGCGCACGCGCTGCAATCATAGTAATAATAACGTAAAAAATAATAATAAATCGGGCGAAGAATAAAAGAATAAAGAAATCTCCCCCTGGCCTTTATCTTGCAAACAGACTTTGAAATGTTAAAGATAATAGGGGCAGTGGACCCCATGCGTAAGCGCACCTTTCGCGGGGGTAGCGTGGGGCGATATGACGCGACACGCGTCACATTTTTGGCGGTTGAGTTTGAATTTGGAATGGCGTCTTTCGACTTTCAATTTGCGAATTGTTTTGGGTTAGAGAATGACAGGTTTAAAAGATGTAACGTTCTAGTATATCCAAAGATTCAGAAATTCCTATAACGTAGGTACCTATTTATGTACATATTAACTGACCTAACATCAGTGTAAAACTTAAGAAATCTTGTAAGCAGATAAATAATGTACATACTGTATAGCTTAGTCGTATTTTAATGATTAGATAATTAATCTGTAATTCAGCACAAGTCCTTTAATAAGCAGTCAATAGGCAATGCCAAAAACAAAATCTTGATGTTAGATGAAAAAGTATTGAATCAAAAATAAAAATACCTTCATCAACTTTAGAAGTACATAAAGCAATGCATTTCAGTTGACAAGAAGGTAAGTCTTTTCGGTCAGAAAAGCAACTAGCAGAGGTCAGAGGTTACAAACATTTTAATCAGTCCCCCGACGGCCGGTGAAGGCACTCTCCACACATTGTCTTTGCAGGCCGTCTGCTTGTAATCAAAGGACTGACAACAAAGCCTATCTCGTTTGAAAAACGTTTGTTTTGTTCGCGACTCGGTAATTGGCTCTCGATTTATATTGGAGTCTGTGACATTTCGTTTTTTTGAATTTGGATCTTTTCGGTGTATTTGTATTGCATTCTTGATGGTACGCTTGCGCAGTTTCCTTTTTTAAATGAAGCGTGAATAATAACAATCACTTACCTATTGTTTCAAAATGAGGTAGGTAGGTACTGTGTAATTTTTCTTTGTGAAATAAGTTTTGAGTTATATGCCTATTACCTTAATTTTTGAAAAAATGAATAACAATTTGCTTGCTTTAAGGTGTAAGTTTACACAAATTCTTCCTTTAGCTGAACCTTGGATTAATGAATCACAACTGAAGCCTTTCAAAATTTAAGTTTTTTTCGTTTACATCAAGCTACATTTTATACCTTTCACTATATCTTATTAGGCATAGCCATTGACAGTCAATTTGATTTCACACAAAATCATAATTAAAGAGATAGGTTATGTCGTAGTTAATAAACTGCTGGCAGGAGCACAGAGCACAAAAATCTTTAAAACGCTGTTGATTAGGTACATAAAACTTAGTTATATGATTTTTAATATGCTTGCATTGATTAGGTTGCTTACACTAGGCTAACGTAAGAAATACAAGTTTGTAGAACCTCTGTGTTCCTCTCATCATCTTCATCATTAACAGCCTGAAGACGTCCACAGCTGAACATAGGCCTCCCCCAGGGAGCGTCACTTAGATCGGCTACTCGCGGCTTTCACCAGATCGTCGGTCCACCTAGCCGGGCGGCCTACGCTGCGTCTCCCGGTTCGTGGTCGCCACTCGAAAACCTTTCTTCCCCATTAGTTGTAAGTTCTACGAGCGATGTGGCCTGCCTACTGCTCTGTTGCATTACTTATCGAAAATATTTATATTTCTTCAACCCCTGCCCCATTTCTCAAAGTTCAATCAAGAATGGCACTAGCAAAAAATCTTATTTGATCTCGAGACATGCGGGCCGCCACATGGCAGCAAGGTGCAAGGTACAATTACAATGGATCTCTTCTTCGGGGAAAGGTGCAAATTTGAAGTAGGTCATCTTTGCTTATTTGTATGCCTTTCTTTCTGCACTACACTTTAACTGGTAACTCCGAACATTTAAAAAGAAATTAAAGTAATAGTAACATTTTTGTGATACTTGTATGCAAACATTTTCATGATACATATAAACATTTTCGTCATGAATACAAACATTTGCGTGATACATACAAACATTTCCGTGTTTTAAGCGCCTTCAAACCAAAAGAAAGGACGTCAATATTAAATACCTACTCATTATTTTATTACACTTTATTTTATATATATTAAGTACTAGCTTTTGCCCGCGGCTTTGCACGCTTGTGTTATGTTATTTTTACGTTATAGTCTAATAATAGATAATACATTTCGTACCAAACAAAAAATCCACTAAATCTTTTCGAAGCTGAGCACAGTAACCTGTATGTGGAATGGAAGCTATTTAAGCCATTACCTAAATTTAAATGTTTTGAGTCTAATATAGATTTAATAACAGTAACAGAAGTTTCAAACAAAAAACTACAATTTTATAAGTACCTCTTCATTTTACAACAAAAAGAAATCATCATCACTTCACTCAGGTCTTTAACAGATGTTTCAGTAAATTTTGTTTAGGTAGTAGTTACCTAAACAGTCAGGTACGGTTTAGAAAAATATGGAAGAATCACACACGATGATTCTTAAGTTTGGCTCCATACGGATTGAGTACCTACACTTAGCCAGTGTCCATAATAAGTCTATAAATTGCTGCAGATATGCATTTACCTGTACGATGCGTACATAATTAATTTTCTTAATACTAATTAGGAATTACTAATACTAAACCACCACTCCCTAAAGAATCGAAAGTTATAATTATTATTATGTCCACTATTTTCCACGCTGTCTCATTCCCACTGCATTTTCAACGTACCTACCTAGTGATGAAAGTGAGGAAGTAGGTAAAATCGTCATTACAAAGATAGTTACTTACCTACTATAACTATAACCTTCTTGAAATAACTGAGTAAGTAATAAATCATTTTTTGCTCCCGTGGTGTATTTAAAAGCACACAGATCTAAAATATTTTAACTATTAAAAACTTATTTCAACATGCAAGAAGAAGAAAAACGAATTAAAAAAAAAACAGTCAAAAACGAACGTTACGCGCCATGTTGTTGTTAATTCGAGGATACAATTGCCATAATGAATACCTACATATTATTATATCTAAATACCTACCCATAAACAATTTTCATAAAATATTTCGTATCATTGGCTAAATACAAATATCGCACTCCGGCTTACTTTAATGCCAAAATAAAACAGGTTTTAAAATGCGTAGCAATGGTAAGGGTCTATAACTTAATTAGCTATAAGTACTACAGGGGGTCTAGCTAAGATACCAACCACTAACGCTAACGCCTAACGCTAACTCCAAAACTGTATTGAAATGACAGTAGCTGTGGAAAAGTAAGCGATTTCCGAAATGTCATCGCAGTACATTTTGGAGTTAGCGTCAGTCCTCCAGTATAAAAAGTTACTCTATGGTTAGCGTTTGGCGTTAACGTTAGTGGTTGGTATCTTTGCTAGACCCCTGGTACCTTAAAACTTCCTTGGGGTCGATCAAGAATATAGCAGTAGCGCAATAATAATTTTATCTACCTAATTAGAATGCTAACGTGTAGTAAGTTTATGTAAATAATAAATTTGACCAGATCGCTAATAAAGAACATTGCTCCCGCCAAAACCTTATAAATCGAAAACTTGAATAAAAATATTAATTAAGTAAGCTTCAATATTGGCTAAGTATGATAATTGCGTGAAGCCTTATTAATGATTATAAAAAGTCCAAGAACCTACCCTTTTAAACAGTTTTCATAAAATACTTCCTATCATTGGCTAAATACAAATTTTGTCTAATGCCAAAATAAAAAAGGTTTTACAATGCGTAGCAAAAGCTAGGGTCAATAAATGAAGAACCTATAGGCACAGATTACTGAATATAATAAATACTTATTTCGAATGGTAACGCGTAGTAGATTTTTGAAAACTACATAATACCAGAGCGCCAATAAAGAATTTTGCCCTCGCCAAACCCCATTAAATCGAAAACATGAATAATAATTTTAGTTATGTTTCAATATTGGCTAAATATGATATCGCGTGAAGCCTTATAACTTATAATAAAAAGTCTAAGAAGTTTTTAGTTTTCGAAATTCCTTGTTCTCTGTGTCGTGCTCATATTTAAGAAGATTCTCATACCTATCCTCTTTTTTAGTTTGGACCACAGATTAACGAAAAAACTTATCTATATGCAATACATATGACTTCCTTGGGTATAGGTACTTACATAATGAACACATTGTTTTTCTCTAATCTGCATTGCATCGAGCGCAGACGAAGTTATCGCGCGATGTATTTTGCCGTAGCCCGAAAAGTGTGATGCACTCATGATACACTGCCGGTAATGCAGGCGCGCCAATTGTTATTTACTGTTTTTTGTTTTTTTATGTTATAAATACAAACATGCATTACATTACTTCCTTATTGCTTAGTGCAGTGGGGATTGTTCAGAATGAAATAAAAATGATTGGGATTCCGTACTCAAAGGGTAAATCCTTATTACTAAACCTCCGCTGTCCGTCTGTCTGTCTGTCTGTCCATCAGACACCAGGATGTACTCATGAATCGTGATAGTTAGACAGTTGAATTTTTCACAGATGATATATTTCTGTTGCCACTATAACAACCATGATCCGTATTCAAAGAGACAGATAAACAGACAAATAAAAAAAATTGGTTTTACTTCATATTGATAAGGAATTATAAATTAAAACTATTAAAATTTATTTTTGTAATCGAAAATAATATTCTCACAGTTTGTAAAACATATTTATTCGCCGACATGCAATATAACGCTAATGCTTCCTCCATTTTATTTAGCCCACGTCGGTCGCGCAGCAGGCAAACAAATGTCTGACTGTATGTCCGGGTTGGGGCGTTACAAAAACATCGAGGATAGTCAACAAAGCGGTTTTTGCGCGCCAACTCAACAGCAAAGGTTCGGGCGTATATGAAGCCGCGCCATAATAGTAACAGAGTTTTGTTTCTTTAATCTGTGCATCCGGATAAACCCGAGATAAAATTACCGTCAGTAGCACAGAGCACATTTTTTTCTCTCATCTATGATTAGTGGCTAAAATAAAACTTACCTTTTGACACTGGCTAAATACCTACACTATGTGTGGACCAAAATATAAGAAAAAAAACTTACCTTGAAGCCTTGAAGCGGCCATCTTGTTAAAATCCCGTTCCGTTTCATAATGAAATCTTAATCATTTTCACCAAAAAAAAAGTTTTATTATTTAAAATTTAATATATCCTATGTTGTGCGCCGGGTTTTTCTAAGCTTATTAGTGAAAACCGCATGAAAATCCGTTCAGTATTTTCGGAGTTGTGCCGTAACAAACAAACAAACAAACAAACAAACAAACAAACAAACAAACAAACAGACAAAATGTCTAAAAAGTAGCTTAACGTGATCAGCGAAAAATTTCAAGCCAACCTGTGTCATTTTTTTTTCGATATCTTGCATTTACAGATTTTTTTATCTCTACAGTTTTATTATATGTATAGATTCTCCTTGCAACACCACAGTTTAGAACTCTTAAACAGTATGATGTAATAGGGGTGCCGAAATTAGTTTGCGTGATGCCGAATCGGTATTGATCATAGAATGCAATCGTGCCACACTGACACACATAATTACTGGCAACCTTGAGCAAGGAATCCATAAATCAATTTGACGAGCCTTTTATATAAATAACTAGTAGCGCCCCGCGGTTTCACTCGTGGCTAAAAGAGTAAAAAGTATTGTATGTGTTAATCCAGCGCATACGCTATCTGTAATCAAAATTTCATCAAAATTGGTTCAGTAGTTACGGAGATGATTGGTAACATTCACACAAACAAACTTCCAGATTAATCATATATATATCAGTAGGATAGTAGGAGTAAGATAGAATGTATATTTTTAGTTACATTCTTATTTTTCACTTGTAGGCAAGTAGTTAGCAGTGTCAGGATTTTTAGGCCATACTTGGCTTAACTATTATGATGAAAACCGTCGGAACCGATGGCTTAACATGCTTTCTTAAACATTATTAGATTACGGGCGGATTTTTCAATTACTCGATAAAGGTTATCCGACTGATAAACTATAAACCGACTAAATAAAGAATACATTAGTTATTAATCGGTTTAAAAAGTTTACGTTTCTTTTCACTGTGTTTTGTTTTATCCAATGAATAGCTTATATCTGATTATCGAAAAATCGCACCTTAATTCACGCTTAGAGATATACGAGCACATATTTTTTTAAGTGTAGATAACTGATGATCCTCTCGTTTATAAAAATCGGTTTAAAACCATGGATGAAATAAAAAAAAGAAGGACTGAGTTTTGATTCACATCGAACTGAAGCCCAAAATGGCGGACATATTACATATGTGTGTCAGATGAAAGTAGGGCGACCGGCTGCATATGATGTGAGTGTGTGCGTGTTTTGCTCGTATGTAAGAAGCGTTCTGGCTTCCTAAGGGTGCTTCATAATAATTCAATTAATAGCTCCATGTTTAAAACGTTTAATTTAACCTTTGTCTAGTGTATCCAATAAAACATCTGCTTCGAGGGTGGTTCCCGAAGTGCGTGACATTTGGTGTAACCCTTAAATGATCATTGAACGGTGTTTTAGTAGTGGTTTTTGTATCGTTTTTAACGTTCATTCAATTTGCTTTTAGTTTTTTTTGTCTGTTTGCACGATATGCATAAGCACGAGTTTCGCGTTAATATATTTTTTTAACGGGCTGTAATGTCGCTAGAATAATATACCTCCTACCGATTTTTATATCATCACCACTGATATGTCATAAAAATTGGCAACAAGCTCAAGATCTTTTAAGGTACAACCATAGACAGACCTACAAAGCACAGTTTTTTTTTCTCTAATCAGGGCGGTTATTCTCTATGGGAACACAGATTCCACACGATACGAAACCACGTCGTTATCGTGTCTTGTTCAAATCGTGTCACAGCGTTAGATACACCTTCACTTTACATTATAGTTTTCTTTATGTTGGATAAAATATATTGAAATAAGTGGTCATATCTTTTGATGTATTGATGTTTCGGAACGCATTTCGGTAAAACATGATTTTTGATAGTTCAAATCGCGCCAATTTCAAATTCATTTCGCGCGGTTTTGTTTTCGTTTCATAGAGGATATACTTTTGCAGATTTTTTATGTAAGACAAGGAATTTGCGTGGTTTTGAAGCACGGAATCGATAGAGAATAAAGGCCCTGTGAATGCACAAGGCCATCAATGACAGTGGTTATTCGAAGCCGGTACAAGAAATCACAATATATTTTAGATACTGTGTTAGAAAAACTGTTACCATGATTATAATCTTCAAAATTTGCAATAAAATAAAGCTTCTTCTAAATATTGAACCTACCCACTACAGGTCTTCAATAGTTTTTAAAATATAATAACAAACAATTTATTTTATAGGGATCCTATTTCGGAGAAGACCTTGAACTATTGCGATATCTGAAGGAGCATAGTATTTGGCACTTTGATAACGGAATTATGGTACATAATAATCACAAAATGCTCTGCATCATGAATGAAATTGGGGTGTTTGTGCTAATCATCGTCATCATCATCATCATCATCAGCCTGAAGACGTCCACTGCTGAACATAGGCCTCCCCCAAAAAGCGGCTGCTTGCCTCTTGCATCCATCGGCTCCCCACGGTTCTGACCAGGTCGTCGGTCCACCTAGTGAGGGGCCGGCCTACGCTTCGTCTTCCAGTTCGTGGTCGCCACTCGAGAACCTTTCTTCCCAACGGTTGTCAGTTCTACGAGCGATGTGGCCTGCCCACAGCCACTTCAACTTGCTGATTCTGAAAGCTATATCGGTTAATTTAGTTCTCTTGCGGATCTCCTCATTTTGGATCTTGTCTCGCAAGGAAACAAGCATAGCTCTCTCCATAGCTCGCTGTGCGACTTTGAGCTTACTGATCAGGCCAAACAGTAAGAGACCACGTCTCAGTGCCATAAGTCATCACTGGCAACACACACTAGGTGAAAACTTTCGTTTTCAGGCTTTGTGGTATTTTATACGAAAAGATAGGTCGAAGTTTCTCCAATGCTGCCGAGCCGAGTTGGATTCTCCGTTCGACCTCTTTGTGCTAATACTCGCCCATAATAATGACATGTCCGCAACAATTTCACTGTCTCTTTTCTTCTCGGGCAGTGCGTAATTGATTTGAACTTCTCGCTCCCACGCCGAGTCTTTAAAATAAAAGATTTTTTTGATCTGTAGGTACCTACAACAGGTCACCGTTTGTTAATTGATGCTGTCACGTAAATAACAGTGACATTACAAGTGACCACGTGTCTCTGAGATCGCGATAGTACGGTCGGAAGCTCATAAAGCACGGAACGACAGATTAAATTGTAGTTGTACGTAAACGGAACTGGAAGCTTCCGCCCGGGGTCACGCATTGAGGAGCTTTGTACTCACCGCATAAAAAATTACCACAAATTAAATAATGTTAGAAATAAATATTTAAATAAAAAACAATTGTTTTATTATTGAATCTGCTTATTATAATCAATTTCGTTTCTTCGAAGCACTGTCGTAGAGCCCGCGTAGAGGAACCTACGTAATCACACCAAGCAAAATGTAATAATTTAAAATCACTTTACAGTTAAGCAGATAGATAGATAGATAGATAAACTTATTATTGAAACACCACATCACAAATAATTAAAAGCTAACAAACAAAAAATTTAACAAAAGTGTATCAATTGGCGGTCTTACCGCTCAGAGCGATCTCTTCCAGACAACCCAGTTAAGTAATTTTTTTATATTATTGTTTAAAAATATTCGAAATTTTTACCTTTTAATATTATTAATTTTAATATATTTTTTGCACCAATAAAATGAGTATGGTTGTAATTATGCAATAGGCATACACGTTTTTAAAAAATGTATAAAAACACAAAAAAAAATTTCAACTGACTTAACAAAGGAGGAGGTTCCTTTTTTAAAATATTTATATTACTTATTAATATTTGGAAATTATTATTTTGTTTTAATATATTGGTACCTGGCTTGGTAGTTACTGCGCACTTGCCGTCCGCCTGTCATACATCTCGCTCGCCAAACTGCTGACTTACGATTCGTTCATTCTACATGTGTAACAGTACCGAAAAATTTTCATCAAAATCAGTCCAGTAGTTTGGTTCATTATGTCAAAATAACTGAAAAAAAAAAATACATTTATGATTCATCAACTATTTTATCTGTTTAAAATTAAGGCGATTGAAGTAGGTTAAAGTCTTTTTCGGGAAGGCCAAGGCAGGGTTATGTTTAAAAAAAGGATATTGCACGATCCGCGGTCAGTCAATCTGTCTTAGAACATGTTGTTTTGCTATCTGTACCCTACAATACAACAGGTGTAATGAAATGATTGTAAAGTAAAGGGGAAATGTGGGAAATCATTGCCAAGGGAGCGCCGGAAACGGATCCGTCCACATTAATATACGTAATGTACGCCCCGCGTTTTAATTTGCACACATAACTTGACAAAAGTGCTTATTTAAAAATGGAAAACGGTTTACGTTTCTCGTTTTTTTAATGTTGATACGCGGCTATTCAGTTCAAATGAGATAAAAGTTTTATAACTGATTAAAACAAAACACTGGGGCCAATTTTAAAGGCTTTAGTTGACAGACCTAAAACTCCTAAAACTGTTGCTGTTCTTGTCAAATATACCGCAATGTAAGAGACGGATATATTTTTTGTATTTTCAATACATACTGTCAACTAAAGCCTTCCAAATTAGGCCTATTGAAAAAATAAAAGTGACATTTGCGGAGTACTAAAATATGTCATAATAATCATCATCATCATCAGCCTGAAGATGTCCAATGCTGAACATAGGCCTCGACTAAAGAGCGCTACTTTGAGCGGCTGCTTGCCTCTTGCATCCATAGACCCCTCACATCTTTCGTTTCGGTTTTTCTAATAATTTATTTGACTCAGGCGTTCATTTTATTTCAATAATCATTTAACAGCTCTTCACTTGGATTAGATGTAATGGGAAACACAGAAAAAATAAAAAGCAGAAAAGCAAATAAAGCCACATATTATTATAATAATTATTAGTCGAAAAACCAAATCTATTACAATATCTGTGACCAAACACAAGCTCAACATTTACATTACTAACTAAATTAGGGTTCTCAATATTTAGAGCGGATATAAAAACCAGTTCTGACATAAAACACCGGATAGGTAACCTGCGTCTATTCATTTCGCGAGGAAACAACAAGTGAGCCAAGTGAGTCAAGTGAGACAAGTGAGCCACTCGTGAGTTGAGTTGTGTTCCTTCGTGGTTCTGTTACGTGATATCGTAATTATATGTTTCCACGTTTCCGCGCATCTCTTTTGTGGTGAGCGTGCGAGTGGCTTCCTGTCTTGTGTGAGCAGGAATGGGGGACAAGACAAGAGATACTGGCGTCTAGAACTGCTAGGGTAGGTGAAGTTTTTTCTTACACAAGTCCTGTGTCAGACAATATATTTTTTTTAGAATGAATTACGGAACGAGCTAGTCGTTCACCTAATATTAAGCGACACTGCCGTCTATAACAGATAATAATAAAGAAATAAACTAATTTAGTGCCCTTTTGTCTTATTAAATTCATAATTATTGGGTTAACTCAAAAAAAGAAATTACTTCTTATACAAACTTTTGGAATCAATAATAAATATTTCAACGTATTTGATCTGCTTTATTATATTAGACATCAGACTACACCAATTGCTTAATTTAGACGCTATAAAAACCGTGTAGTACCTCTTAATTATTAAATCATAGTTTCATTTGCTGAATTATAAATTAAAAATCAAGTCAATAACTACATGCATTCGCTCCTCGCTCATGATTTGTACCACAGTAAATGGAATGTATGCTTTAAATTGAAAAGGGTGATGTGATTTATTATTTTATTGCCGTGAATCTTTCAACTGTATACTTTCTTAGTTGGTTTGGAAAATCTTCTGCATATACATACTAAAAGATCCATAGAATATATCTATTGTTATTAGCTATGCTCTATGGTTTTACCCGCGGAAAATGATTACACTATCCCCCTCAAACCACACAGTTTTTCGGTGATGAAAAGTATCTTATTTCTATGTATTAAATTAATTACACGATCTAAAGTAATTTATATGAAAATTGCATAAAAATACGTTCAGCCAGTTCAGCGCTGAGTCTTAAGAAACATGCATACACCCAAACATTTTTAATAATACTTAGTAGTCTTAGATGCTTCACAAAGCATTAACACGTGAGTAATTTCTGAACATAATTATGTGTGTTATGTGTAATTGTATGTGCGTTAATTTAAACTACTACATCAAAGCGAATTCACAAAAAAAATTATTAGTAAAAAGGAGAGGCTTGAACATTTTTCAACGCACTGCTTTTCATTTTTATACTAATTCTACTAATGAAATACGAGATATCCACTCTACTGGTTTTCTTTACCCACTATTGCAAAGAAAGAAAGAAAACTAGGCTTCCTTATTAAAATAAAAAATATAATTAACAAACACATCTAATTAATTAAGCTCTCATCACGACAAAAGCGTAATCTAAACCGAAATAGGTTAAACAAAGGCTGCACTGTCGGTTTTAAAGTTGGCTCGGGTGGGCATGGATCATGACGTCATGAGCCAGCCAGCCAGGCATGGCTCAAGCGAGTCGGCTCAAGCGGCTCCGCGGCTCAAACGAACCATCAGGCTAATACCGCCGCATCTACGGCATAATGAGCCTCTCAAGCACGTCGTAACTTGTTTACATTGTAACTTTATTGTTTTTGCTCGGCTTTTTCTTTCCTATGTGACGTAATGATTTTTTTGCCGCTCGCGCTTCGCCGCAATAAGACCAAATCTGGTGGTCTTTGTGTTTAAAAGATTTGCTTTTTAATCATGTTCGTGGTGCTTTATGTGAGGATAGGCTTAATTAGTTTATGTTAGGTATATTACGGGCTTATTGAATGTACAACATGTAATTCTTCCTCAAGAAATTAGTACCTGGGTACTATTTAAAAAAGAATACCTAAGTACTTACTTTCAATAATTTTTACTTTAAATAAGTAGGTAATTACTTTCAATTGGGACTAAGAAAATTGACTCCCTAGAAAATTATCTATACTATCAGTAATGTGGTTCCCATAGTACATAATACAAACTGTGCTTAGTTTAGGGCTAGATGGCGCTGTGTGAAATGTGCACACATATTCATTAAAAATGCGGCCAAGTGTGAGTGGGACTCGCGCGTACAGCGTCTGTGAAAATTTCAACTGTCTAACTATCATGAGACACAACCTGGTGATAGACGGACGGACAGCGAAGCCTTAGTAATAGGGTCATTTTTACCTTTTAGGTACGGAACCCTAAAAAAAATGTTTTATTTTTTATTTAATTTAGGTAGACTGAATAGCGTTAATTGTGAGACAAAAAGAGCTTACCAAAAAAATGATAAAGCAGTTAAAACGAACCACTTAATTGCACATCACTACAAAACAACCGAACCGCTGCAAAAAGCTGCAAAATTGTTCATAACAGAACAATCGTCGAAAGTTGGTGCGCTGAACAAAAGTGCGGTGGTCGTGCTCGCACAAAGAGACTAATCATTCTGCATATGCGTACGTGGCCTCGTTCCGAACAATGTCTGTGCACTGATTAAGAGGATTGTCTCCGCCGTGCCTACGATATTAAAAGTGTCTTTAGCTGGTAGTTACGCTATGTGGGCTATTCGCGCTAGTGACGGAGTAACTCTTTTTAATCTCTATGAGAGATGCTTCTATACAATGTAGGTCTATGCATCCACGTTTATGTAAGAAAGAAAGAGAGAAAAATGTTTTATTCATGACAACAGCAGATAAATTAGTTGAATATTTTTTAAGTATACTAACAAATAAACATCTGACAGTTGCCACGAATCGGTCCCAACTCAGCATGCTACTGGTCGCACGTCGTACGACCAACGCTGGTCGTCCGTATGTTACATCTTATCTATGTTATGGTGATCGCATTGTCCTATTTTTTTTTATGAGAATGAATGACGTGACGAGCTGGTCGTTCACCTGAAAGCAATACGGCCGCCCATAACAGTTGCAGTGTCACTCGGAACTTTAAAATAATAAAGTTTTGCGTGACACTGCACTGCGCACGTCATCTTGAGACATCACACAGTCTAGTAATCAGATTACTACACTATGTAATCAGGTCATAAAGTCTCATTTGCCCAGTAATTTCACTAGCCACAATGCCCTTCAACCCGAACACAGTAGTGCTTGCACACTACTGCTTGGCGGCAGAATAACTGGCAAAGCGGTGGTACCTACCTAGACGAACTTTGCAGAAAAGTCCTACCACCTAGTATAATTTTCTATTGAGGAAACTATGCACTGTAAATGGATGAATTCATATTTCTAGTTATAGGGTTCCGTACCCAAACGGTTAAACGGACCTTATTACTGAGGCTCCGCTACATCCGTCCGTCTGTCTGTCAGTCTGTCACTAGGCTGTACCACAATAGTTAGACAGTTGGCATTTTCACAGATATTGCTGTTGCCGCTATAACAACAAATACTAAAAAACAGAATAAAATAAATATTTAACGAGTCCCATACAACAAGCGTGATTTTTTTTGTTCGTTTTTATAGATAATTGTACGGAACCCTTTGTGTGCGTGTCTGACCTGCGCTTGGCCGGATTCTTATTACTGAGCCAATAAAATCTATATTACGTCATTATGACTTTACGAGCAATTTCTTGCCGTATACCTGTATATAAGATGTTTGTCAAGTACTTAGCTTAAAAGTTTCCAATGTTTGATTAATTTAATTTAAAAAAATCCTCTTTACTTTCACTAAAGAGGGCTAACCCTCGTAGAGGGAAGAGAAAGTTGGGAGGAAATGATTTGATGAAATAATAGATCAATTACGATATATAACTTTCACCGGAAGTGAAAGATTCAAATCAATTAGTATACATATTCTTGACGAAGATATATTAATGATTGTACCAATCATTTTTTTTCTGGATCTTATTAGAATATATATTTTTAATTTTATTAGTAAAAGATACAGCAAGAGGTAAGGATTTGTTATACATGGCGTTACTTTTTCTGTTTTTGCGTTTGATAGATAAATAGAAAGTGCATTATTGCACAACAACTGAAGAACATGGCGAACTTTAGAATATAGAAAATTATCTTCCAGTTAGGTATCCTGGGTCGTATTATTGTGCGGTAGTATATGATATCAAAATCTATTCATCATCAACAGCCCGTAGACGTCCACTGCTGAACAAAGGCCTCCCCAGAGAGCGCCACTTTGAGCGGCTGCTCGTCTGCTGCTATTGGTTCCCCGCGGCTTTCACCAGATCGTCGGTCCACCTGATGGGGGCCCGGCCTACGCTGCGTCTTCCGGTTCATGGTTGTCACTCGAGGTCCTTTCTTCCCCATCGGTTGTCCGTTCTACGAGCGATCCATCCTCCTACATCCATCAGCTCCCCGCGGTTTTCAAAATCTATTATAATGATTAAAATATCAAAAACCATTTTAAAAGTTAAAACACCTTGCCAATTTTGTTGCCAGTGTCTTGGTCCGACCACTAGTATTGAACTGTTTCAACAAAAAGATTTCCTCTTCAATAAAAGGACGCGCCCAAAAGTAAGTAACGCCCGTTAAAAAACTAAGGTTCATCGCCCTTTGAAGTGCCTTCTGTTGAACGCAATGTGTTCCTGTTTGATGTGTCAACAAGTATTGCTTTCCAGCGGACACGGTTTAGTTACTAGTTCGTTTTTATTTAACTGAGAGCTGATCGAAATTGGTGATAAATTTCGGTCTTTACACACTAAATGCAGCCAATTATCACCAATTTTGATTTTTGACCGGTCGAGTATATTGACTGATTCTCGTGGGAAAAGTTGTTTATCATCTCACCTCTGTCTGAAGAAACCAGGATGCTAATAAGACTATTCATTTTTATTTTAGTTTTAGTTTCTTTATGATCGTTTGATTAGTGTTATTTACAAATAGATTATAATACCGGGGTGACATAGTCACTCAGTGACAAAACCCCTTTCTAATAAATAAAGATAATAAAAAAAAATTCTTAAATAAAAAAAAAAATTTATCAAAAACATTTGGCGATACCTATGCCAATGCCAACATTTGACTGCATGTCTCTTGATGTTAAATATGACGCACGATGCAGCCGAACGTGTAGGTACGTTTGCCTATGAAGCGAGGTTTGAATCCACGATCAAGAATAACAATACTTAACATACACGTTTGGTGAGGTGCCATCTTCGATTTGCCACTGACAAGTTAACATTAGATAAAATATATGGTCAATCCAAACCAAGGACATTATACCCAAGAACAATTCTCTTGGATCAAAACATACCTTGTCAGATATAAAAAACAAACATATCTGCAGCTTAAAACCACCAAAGCTATTTAGCGCCATCCGCAAGCAAAAACAAGATAAAACACCTTGTCGCCATTTTTTGCAAATGTTTAGATAAATAATGGCAACTTATGGGCAGAAATGAAAAAATTAACATGTGGTGGTGCGCGTGCGCTTCTGGATCGAACACCTTTGCCGACATTTGCGGAGATGAATGAGTGGGCATGAATGAATCTTGATCAATGAGTATTCGACATGCGTGAATTAGTTTTATTTATATCTGTCTGCGACCATAGCTAAGTTGGATAAGCATTTAATCCGCTGGATCGGAAGGAGCGGGTTTAAAACTGCTAGTTGCTAAAATTTTTTAGCACTAATCATATCTTCATTATTATTATTAGTAACAAGAAGGCTGCCCCCGGTTCAATTTATCTTACGTTTAAGCCTTGCAAAAAAATAGAAACGTTTAATTAATATTAAAGCTGCAGGGATGGTGTAGGAATTGGTATAGGGAAGGGCAGAAATAAGATGCAGACTTTCAGAGAACCAAAGTCTAAAAATTAAGGTCTCATCGTATGGACGGACTATGGACTTTGGACGAATTCTAAAGTTGCATCGAATCAAAAGTCTTTCTTCAAAGAATAATTAGACTTGTTAATAATTCAAAAGAGCAACATAGGGTTAATCTAAAACAAATCAAACCGTGAAGAAGACACCCTCACAACGTCTTGGTGCACATGTCATGCTCTACGAAGCGGATAACACCCACTTAAGTGATAGGGTTTGGTGCGAGTGGTAGCGGGGCGGGAAAGGTCGTAAATCTAATGTGTTTTTAGGACATTTATTTTATCAAAATTATAGAATGTACATGCCACTATTATTATAATAATCAGCCTATTATGAATTTTTTTTTTTTTTCGTACCGTTCACTAGCATGGAATTCAGTTATTAATTTTTCCATATTTTGGCGAAGTTATAATGCACTAACTTCATATTGTGTAGAATGGGGGTGGATAAGATGATTATTATTTGTTTTCTTTTGGTCCATTTTTTATATTTCTCTTTTTCTTTCTTTCTCAGTCTACAGATAAAAACATTGGTGAATGTAACTGCACTGAACTAAAATAATCTAATCATGGTATAAACATTTCGCAAGTACTATTATAAGTGTAGAAACTAACCGTAAAAGTTGTAACAGATATATATTATGCGGTCGCAGGTTTCCACTGACGAAGAAGAAGAATTAGAAGATTTTTACGTATCCCTTTATCATAGGGACAGATCATGCAGCGGTGACAAAACGTTAATATCCATTAATGACAAGCTATAGTTAAGGCAAGAGCTGGAGTAAGTAAGGCTTTATAGGCTGAATGCTTTCACCTCAATGAAGCCCAACGAATCACAAAAAGCATAATATTTTATATTAAAACTGGTAGATTATAAAAGAGTACAAAATGTTCATATTTATATTGTTATTCAACCCGCTCTCACACGCACCCCACACGCTGTGTAAGCACGATGTTTACACCGTCTTGCAAGGCGCAGGGGTAAGACGGAGTAGCGGTAGGGCTGGCACGTAATTGCGGTGAATTTGTTTTATTAACGCGTCTACTTACCCCTAAATGTACCTTTCCTGTACACGCAATGTTGATGGGGTGTTGGTTAATATTAAACAATTTGCTAGGTAACTTCCTTGCACTTGTAAAATAGGAATATGAAAATCATACCTCCTTTCCTTGCTTGTTTTCTATTAAACTGAAAAGTATTGTTAAATTTTTAATATTATGTAGATCAATGTATGAAGTTTAGTGAATGTTTGTAAAGCCCTGAAAGTTTTCATTCTCTGTATCTATTCCAAAAGGGAGATATTAGAAAAAATATTTTTGTGCGGGAAATACGGTAATTTTGTTTCAACATGGGCGCACATAAAATAATGCTGTAGTATCTACTACCATCGCCCGTAGAACTGATAACCGATGAGGAAGAAAGGTTCTCGAGTTGTGACCACGAACTGGAAGAAGCAGTGTAAGCTGGCCCCCACTAGGTGGACTGACGTCCTGGTCCGAACCGTGGGGAGCCAATAGATGCAAGAGGCAAGCAGCGGCTCAAAATAGCGACCTTGGGGGAGGCCTATGTGCCTGATGATGATGACCTACTTATCTGTACCTACGCTAAAAAAACTACATAATATTTAAATAAAAAATCAAAAGTAGAACTTGTGTCAAAAAATAGAATATTCGACAGCCCTGCTGTAAAGTCCTCGTTGATCAAGGACGTTTATTATAACATCCCTCTTGCATAAAGACGTCGGTGTTCTTTTCAAGTATTTGAAGTTTCCCACCCTTTTGAATGGTGTTTTATATAGTTTTAGGTATACGTAATATTTATTTAGATAGCTATAAATGTTTTAAATTAAAGTATGTATGTGCCTTGTGGTTCCAGCGTAAAAATATGATCCCATCTTTTTTACATCGGACTTATTTAGCATTTCACCGCTCTCCCCTGATGAAAAATGACCCCTTCCCGTGGGTCTTCCTTCCAGTGAGTGATCTCTTCCCGTGGGTCTTCCTTCCAGTGAGTGATCTCTTCCCGTGGCTCTACCTTCCAGTGAGTGATATCTTCCCGTGGGTCTTCCTTCCAGTAAGTGATATCTTCCCGTGGGTCTTCCTTCCAGTAAGTAATCTCTTCCCGTGGGTCTTCCTTCCAGTAAGTGATCTCTTCCCGTGGGTCTTCCTTGAGTGATCTCTTCCCGTGGATGCCGTAAGAGCCAGCCGTTCTCCTTGGTCTGCATTATAAATATTATAATCGACTGCGATCACCAAGATGCCTGCCAAGCTTCGTGATTATATACCAACCCCCCTACCTAATGAGGACGGCATATGTTCAGAAGTCGATGGTAAAGGGCTGATGGTGGTAATGATGATAATGATGATGATGTATGAGCACTTATGATTTTTTTTCTATTTCGTACTTTTAATTGTCCCCTTTGTCTTTGTTAACAAGTTTGTAATTAGAGATATCGAACATGACAACTACGGTTAAAGGTAACCCCACACCATGCCATCTGGCGTGGATTGAGACGTCAAATGGTAGGAAGTAACTTTAATGTCTGTTTAACATTAAATAAGTTGGGGATTGAATTTAAATAAACTATCTAGTATGATTTAAAACGACGTAACTTAAATTTCTTTGTTTGGTAACATTAAATTTTTAACAGACTTCTCGATAAATGAGTGGTCGTTGTCAGCCACTTGAATATAAATAGTTTATAAAAAACACATTAGGTTCTAGGTACAAGGTTTTTTAAACATAATAATAATATACATACTGACAAAGTTTCAGTTTGTCTACATTATTCTCTCCTAATTAAATAAATAACACCCAACGATCACATACATGGACCCTATGCCAAACTAGGATTCTCTTTCATCACTACTTTTGAGCAGATACATTTTGATAATTTATAAGTAATCCTAATAATAAGTACTAGAAACTTTAACACCTTTCTCTCTCTGTCTGGTCTCTGCGGGTCTATAAAGCGCCATTGTTCTACAATATGTCAAGTTAAAGTCTCAAACCTCGAATCAACTAGTAAAGTCAACAATACAGCTTAAACTGGGGTTACTTGACCAGGTGCAAGAAGACAGATGGCATGTGCCTTACGCGAGTTACGCTCACGAAGCTATACTACCTGCAGTAAATGTGGAGTCAACACTCCTAAATACCGCTTCATGCCGAATTCTTATATCGCCATTTTATTACAGTGGCATCAACTTATCTATTCCGTATATGAATACTTCGTTGTCTTTTTTAATGATGCCATTTCCTGAACTGTTAAATAAAGATGGTGAACATCCATGGGGAATTTTAAAGTTTAAACCACACTTAAGGTGTATCTTCAAGATCAGCGGGATCCCGCTGGTTGCTAAGATTTTAAGAACTATAATATTTTGATAAATGGTGGAAATTTGCGGGGACAGATAAATTAGTGGCACTGTACTCGTTGGATCTTATTTTTTATCTATGGTATTGACAATTGAAATTTGAGATAAGTAAAGCCAATTACCAACGTGGAAAATAGCAATAGTAGAATTTGGATCAAATGTACACTTGTTTAATTTTTGAAGTATGATCTCCATTTTTACATAAGTAGGTTACTTCATGGTTACGTTCATTGTTGTGTGGAGGGGTGCAAGCAATAATGAAGCTTAAATACACCTAATTTATGTATATTACAAGTCGTAAATGTTACTTATTTTGTTGCTAAGTTTATGCAAAGGGCGGATAGTGATAGATATTTTTTTTATAATTTATAGGAATAGTTTTTGGCCACTGTTTCACCTGATGGTAAGTGATGACGCGGCCTACGGTGGCACTGTTAAACATAATTTTGATTTTAAAAAATAATTTTAGTAAGTTATGGGCGGCCGTGTCGCTTAACATCAGGTGAACGACTAGCTCGTCACGTCATTCATTCGCATAAAGTTGCCAGTGGTACCAACATTAAGTTGAATAAAAAGAAAATGTGAGTTTTTGAACGGGTTAAAGCCGGCTGTTCTCTACCAACCTTTATAGCGTCACCGGGTGGGTTTTTTCTATTTTACGCGGTGCTTAGTAGGTTGTAATTAGGTAACAAAAATCCTGATTTTTTAACATGTGACGCAAAAAAACTGTCATTCTCTAATCAAACTGCTGCCATGGCCCGTACCATACTTCCCTTTTAATTCTAAACAAAGTTACTACAAATATTATCTGTAAAACCAAAACAGCCCAAAATGATAGTTATTTCCAAATAAAATAAATAAATATGTGTGGACATTTCACACCACGCCATCTAGCTCCAAACTAAAACCGCATGCATACAAGCTCAAATCATCCGCGTCTTGCCCAAAAGAAAAATAATATTCACCAGTAGAGTGAAAGGGGCGCGTGTTCTCGCCAGGTGTGAGGCCCCCCTGTCATCTCACATAATAATACTTATTATTACAACTCCTTATTATTTCTTGTTTTAATTGTGCCCCTTACTTGCCTTTTGCTCCTTTTGTTCGCGTTTAATGGCTGTTATTGTTTTGAATACTTTTTAATGCGAAACGCGTGCCGGCTGCGTCTGCAAGATTTTATTTTTTTAATGGTTAATTCTTTTCGGTGTTGCCAGTTTTTTGGAATTATGAAAATGAGACGATCTTTGAATACTATTTTGTTATGAGAAAAGTATAGATAGTATATCTAGATAGATAAATTATTTAAAATACCTGCATTACAATGTACAATTCCGAGTGCCAGTGTAATCGCTGTGTCGCTTAACTTCAGGTGAATGACTAGATCGCCGCATCATTACAGAAAATAAATAAAATTACTCCAAAAAATATTTTCAATCAAATTTTGTGACTGAGTGTCACAATGGGTGGTCTTATAGACTAAGCCAAACTCTTTCAGATAACCCAGAAATGTATAGAAATGAGACAAAAATTACGGTTTTCAGTACTAGGTCACACTCTAAGTAAATTCATATCAATAGGTTATAATAAAAATAAGAAAATACCCTTGTTTGTAAAATAAATACACAAAAATGTAAAATATTTATAGCGTTAAAATAATAGTAGATACGTTATTTAGGTAGTAGCTATAACGTATAAAATAAACAATCAATATCGAATGCCAATCTCAAGATCCGTACAAGTTAAATTGGTAAATTCCTCGGCGACCGCGTTTGATTGCCTATCCAAGTTCTGCACCAAGACTGTCTTGTGATGGAGAATACGGTCACCCACGTGAATTCTATCACTTTACTAATTAATCCTTGCTGTAGTTTTTTTTTCTTATATTTTGGCTCCACACATAGTGTATTTAGCCAATGTCAAGTATTGTAATTTTTCATTTTTCAACACTCTTAAAATGGTAGTCATTTAATTAACAATAAACCTATATAACACAAAACTAAAAAACTACCTGCTAACTACTACTATTATATATTATATCTACTTAAAAATAAATAAATTTTTCATCATGTTAATAGAATATTTCACGTAAAGTCAAGTCTTAGTCATAGTCATAGTCCAGTCTAAGTCAGGTTGTCATACTCCAGTCTAAGTCATGCTCCAGTAAAGTGGTGGCAACTTTACTAGAAGCTTCTATGGAATTTTGGAAGAAACACGGAAAATCACGTTTCACTACATTATATCACTTGCCCACACTCATGCTCGTAATTCAGCACTTAACGCGTAAAACGCCACCAATTTTTAAACATTAACTCTGGAAAAAGCATAAGTTTTGAGAAATAATACAATGCAACGACGTGAACTTTTCCGCGTTCCTAAACTCCTTGCTGTAGTTTTTCTGAATTTCATGATTATTTAGAAAATGAAGGCTGAGTTGCACCATAATCACAGTTAAAGTTACGTGACAGATATTTGACATAGCCCACCCAGCGAAGCGTGGACGGTAAGTAACAGCACTTAAAGTAAGCTGGTGCAACCCACTGGTCTGTTCAACAGTATTTAAACGTTATCATTGTCAGATGAAGCCCAAAAAATATAGCAACTTGCAGATCAAGTCTTGTTTAAGAACGAAGTTTTAACCTTTTTGTTGTGTTTTCATAGTATAAGTACCGGTTGGGCGATGTGGTCGCTGAGCGACAAACACACAATTAGCCCTAGTCTATGGCGACAAAGCCCTTTTTTGATTTCAGCTACATAAATTTAAATAAGTAGCGTTACTAACAAATGATGAATCCCTATCTAACAGAAACGGAATTGGCATGATGACTAAATTTTTTTTTGGATAAATTAATTATATTCCTCAAAAGATAAACATTTGTGAAAACAAAAATTAAATATCTCAAAAAATGTCCAAGTTAAAAGCATTTTAAAAACCGGAATCGAAAGAGATAGCTCAAACGGCCAGTGACGTCAGAGGAAGGTCGTTCATAGAACTTCATTACTAAGCTGTGGTAGCTTTCATACAATCTCTTTGGCATGTGACGTCACGAGTGGATTTGCATAGTAACTGGGGGGCGCTCTGTTTCGCGAGAAAGGGACAGGAGCCTCCTATAGAAACTTTAAAAGCTTATTACTCCGTGATTTATTTACTGATCTTACCTATTTTTTCAATTATTGCATTCATTTTTAAGATTTTTTATGACAGTAATATTTATTTGTTCATTTTTAATAGTAGTCATCATGCCTATTCTAAATAATAATACAATACAAGAAAGATTATCTAAACATAAATGTGTTAAGTATTTTTGTATTGTATTGTATTGTATTGTATTGTAAATGTGCTAATTATAAATATGCTAATCTGATCGCGTTGTCTACCACATAACAGCTATTGCTACACCAAGCCAAACCATTCCCACCTAGCTCCATAATTAACTTTTCAAATTCTATTCAGCCTTACACAGGTGTACCAACCTAAACGATATAATTACCCTGACTTCAGGAAACGGAAGTGCCACTGGCCAATGGGCGCGCGTCATGGAGTACGATTGCACGCACACACGCAATGACAATGTGTGAAGATGAGATTCCGGTGTGGAAGTCCGCTAAGAGGGGAATGAGATTATTTGATTTATATTTATTGGAATTAGATTGTGTTTTCGTAGAGTATGCTTACATTAACATTATTGCGACAAAAATATCTAGGTATCCTACTATACAATAGTAACTTATTTTGTTCTTCCTCCAGGGTTTAAACTGTCTTCATAGGTACATTTGTATCGAGTTTGATTTAGTCACAAAGTTTTGGAGAAAAACCCTCTCCCAAAACTTTAAAATATTGTAACAGAATCTTCTGTCAGCCATCGTGATTGGTCGAAATTCTCCTGCAATTACTCTAAAGCCAGTTCTGCCAACCGAAGCAACATACTTAGTTAAATCTTTTTTTTTTTCAATTTTAAACTAATTTTGATAACTGCCTATTGTATATTTCATTGGCGAGACTATCTATCATCTATTCTATATAATATGCAAGAACAAAATAAATTATAGTACAAGCGTAAGTAGGTACCTAAGAATAAATTAAACGCATAACTATGCAAAAAAATCTTTTCACTAAAGGAATTCCCCCTTTCCATAATGACATAGGTCTTTAAAATACTCGAGGGAATGTTGTTAACCAAAGACGGCGTAATTACTTTAGCCAGTGTTAATGTGAAAACTTTAAAATTCTTCACTCACGAGGCGACGCGTGAGGTGTTATCTAAGTTCCCGTGTAACGTGTACATACGGGGTAATATTCAGGGCGTGTACGTCAACATCGAAGTTGTGACAGGCCCGATAGCTCAGTTGGTAGTATCCCTGCTGTCTGAACTGAGGGCCGTGGGTTCGATTCCCACACAGGACAAATATTTGTGTGACGAACATAGATGGTTGTTCTGCGTCTGGGTGTTATATTGTATTCTATGTATGTATTTACAAACAAAAAAAGTATATAAGAATTATATCAGTTATCTGGTTCCCATAGTACAAGCTATGCTTAGTTTGGGGCTAGATGGCGCTGTGTGAAATGTCCACACATATTTAAAAAAAAAATTAAAAAAAAACTCTTTTACTTGCTCGCCTAGCATGCACACTGCGACAAAATTTTCTCGACACTTTTTCGTGAGAGACCGTGACAAGACTATGGTAGCCCCTAAGTGTGTCTCACTCTAACATCGGCGACAAGTTTTCTCGCGGTGCGCATGCTAAGGGGTCTGGTTTGCAATTGTCATCAGCCACATTTCCACACACACATCGCTCGTAGAACTGACAACCGATGGGGAAGAAAGGTTCTCGAGTGGCGACCACGAACTGGAAGACGCAGCGTAGGCCGGCCCCCCACTAGGTGGACCGACGACCTGGTGAAAGCCGCGGGGAGCCGATGGATGTAGGAGGCGAACAGCCGCTCTAAGTGGCGCTCCCTGTGGGAGGCCTATGTTCAGCAGTGGACGTCTTCACGCTGTTAATGATGATGATGATGATGACGTTTCCACTGCTGGAATATAAACCTTCTTTGGCAGGGAGAGAGCGTTAGGCCATGCCACTATGCGGGCCAAATGCGGCCTCTCACTGAGTAGACGGGCAAAGTTTGCTTATTCTCTAACTAAACTAACTATAGCGATATCGTGCTTTTAAAAAGATCTAACAATTGGGCTAACCGCTAACATAATTTCGAGCCGAAAGAAAGGACTAGTTAATAATTCAAAGGACTATCTATTACTAAAAATGCAACTACATAGCTGTACAGAAATTTTAAAATTTTAATTGGTTATGGGAAACATTGCCCATCAATGGAAATCATTATCCATGTCCCCAATACCCCATTGCCCTATTCCATTTATAAGGACGATAAAACGAATGCGCTATTTTTTACGTTATCCTAATTTCTCTGTCTCTTAGCGATTCCTTCTCACATCATTGTAATTTAACGGTTTCATTATAGGAGCAGTGACATCAGGTCAATAAATTCAAGCGTTTGTTTTGCTCAAACGCATCGTGTATGCCAGGTATATGTTGTCGTATGTTTTCATCATCGCACCTCGGGCATTCAATTTCGAGGCGTCTCGCGAGTAATTTACGCCTTGCGCGAACTTAGCTCATTGTGTGACGCGAACGCGTTACTTTTGTGGGAAAGTGCAAGTCAGCGTGTTTTGTGGTTCAGTGCGATGGGACTACGCCAAGAAGTAGATATTGATTTATTAATTTTTTTTGTGATTGTTGTTTTGTTTGTCTCTGGTTTTTTATTATATAAATAAATGGTCAATTCCCGCTATCCCTATGGTGATGTCCTCATTGATAAAGACACTAATACTGAGTCCTTTACTTTTCAAGTTGTACCAGTGGCCCTGATGACCCTGACTCATGAGTAGGGACAGTGAGACAAATATCTTTATTTTTCCCGTATAGTTCTCATTATCTTGTAATCATATCTCGGTGCCAGCAAAAAAAAATTAACTAATTTATCCATTACATAATTATTCTACTCTAGAATCCTTCGCTCTGCTCTGGATTCAAACAATCGCTCTAGCCCTAAATACATTATTTTGGACACGTGTGATAAAATCTACTATTTTAACTATCCAATGATATTGTTCCAACTTTTCCTTCTCAAATTTTTCCCGTAAAGTTTCCTTGTGCTTGAAAAGGTGCCTTACCGTGAAGATCGTAATCGCCGCATCTCTCTTCAGCTCGGCCGCTAATGGAGAGGCCCCGGCTGTCTTTGAGAGAAGCTTTCAGGTTTAACGTCGTTTATAGAGAACCAACGTGCCCCGCGGGTTTACACGCACCGGTTTTCCCATAAGAACTTATAATTTTTAACGCGACTAAAAACGGCAGCCTATTTTCAATTTGGGTGTAATAATTACGTTTTTTCTTCTTCTTCTTCTTCTTCTTTAATGGCTTCTTCATCTTCTTTAATGGCTATTTATCGCTTTTTTGCAATAATTCTGCCAATGTCAAGTGAGTAAAAATTGTACGGTTATGTCAAGTCAAAGTCATATTTTGTCAGTCAAAACGCCAACAGTAAATGGTGGAAATTTTACTGAAGGCTCTAAAAAAGGCCGTTGAAACAAAAACGAAAATGCATGGTTTTATGATCTTAAAACCATTTTCCAACACTCGTGCACGTTCACGAACACTTAACGGATAATAATCCACCCTTATTACACATTAAAGTTCAAGATACACTAGTTTGAAAAAATAAATTCAAAATTCACAACCGCCATTGCCGGATTTTCTTCAAAAGCCTTAATGGCTTTCTATCGCTTTTTTGCAATAATTCTGCCAATGTCAAGTGAGTTAAATTTGTATGGTTATGTCATTGTCAAGTCAACGTCATATTTTGTGATGAAGTGATAAAACTCTAAAGTAAGAGACAACGTCTCAGTGCCATAAGTCATCACTGGCAACACACACTGGGTGAAAAATTTCGTATTCAGGATTTGCGGTATTTTAGACAAAAATATAGGTCGAAGCATCTCAAACGGTGCCCAGCCGAGTTGGATTCTTCGTGCGGCCTCTTTGTGGGGGAAGAAAGGTTCCCGAGTGGCGGCCACGAACCGGAAGAGGCAGCGTAGGTCGGCTCTCTACTTAACTAGGTAGACCGACAACCTGGTCACCAGACCCGCATGGATGCAGGAGGCAAGGAGCCGCTCAAAATGGGCCCTATGGGGTTTGCCTATGTTCAGAAATGAAAAACTAAAAAAATAGATTAATAAATAAACCTTGCTTTTAGCTATTTTTATTTTAATTCTAATACTTTCTAAGTCATATTAAAGAATATGCTATACCGTAACAAAACTAGGCATATCCACTAAAAAATTAAAACTCATTCAGCGTTCTGTATCATTACTTAAGCTGCATCTTTTTAAACGTTACAGGTAAGGATGAATAGCGCGACTCTTGAAACGGTTTAGAAAAAAGAAAACTCCACGCATCGCGTTCCATTGTACGCAGACACGCTGAAGGTGGATCTCATTAAGAGAACGTTCGAATTAAGAACGAAGCTCGATGGAGCAGGAGTCTTAGCGATCATTACGGGGAACGGAGTGGAGTCGAGGCTTTTCATGTTTTAGCGGGCACACAGATTTTCTTTGAAATGAAAATGTTGACTTGAACATACAAGGTATAAAAGCGTATTCGAAGACAGTTTTCTGCACATGCTATGAATGCTTCCAAATGTTCAAATATGATTAAAACAATAATGTTTTTCAGGGTCGGTAACTCTTGAATTACGACGTCTTAAGAATTCTGCAGCTTTTTTATTACTACTTGAAATAAGATGACAAGAAACGTGTTAATCCGTGTCCTAAGGGTTCCAGTACAGTTTCACTTAATAAATAACTAGTACCTAGTTCTGCGAACGGTAGACTTCGCGAGCACAAACATTATTACAACGGCTTGATGTTGTAGGTGCTTGATTAAATACGTTCTAAACTCTAACCTCGGCAAAATCTTTATAACATCTTGCTTGCCCGATATTTCTCGTATTTGAAATTATTGTTAAGAATTGAGTACCATGTTTCTGCCGTATCAAAATAGGCTGGAAAATGGCACCGTTGCAAACTTCCCCCCTTTTTAGGGGAACTTGTACCTTGTAGAATTTGTACCTATACGAAGTTTCGTCAAGATTCGTAATAAAATCCATCTGTACGCGAGTACGTACCTACCTGCATCCGGACAAATGAAAGTTCGATTTGAAGTTCAGCTTTCGCTCACTTTTTTTTTCTTAGATTTTAACTCCACACGTCGGGTATTTAGACAGTGTCAAGTATTGTAATTTTTCATCGTTAAAGAATATATCACGTAAAGTCAAGTCTTAGTCATAGTCATAGTCCAGTCTAAGTCAGGTAGTCGTAGTCCAGTCTAAGTCATGCTCCAGTAAAGTGGTGGCAACTTTACTAGAAGCTTTTATGGAATTTTGGAAGCAACACGAAAACTCACGTTTCACCACATTATATCACTTACCCACACTCATGCTCATAATTCAGCACTTAATGCTTAAAACGCCACCAATTTTAAACATTAATACTGGAAAAAGCACAAGTTTTGAGAAATAATACAATGCAACGACGTGAACATTTCCGCGTTCCCGCCAAAACTCCTTCGCTCACTTTGTTGTCTCGGTCAATTGTACCTACATATACAGGATGTAATTTAATTCATTAGCATAAATTGAGCCCATGATAGTATATCATTTATAGATGATTATTAAAGAGTAATGAAGATTGCCGCGTTGCCTAACGCAGTTGGCACGGATGATTTTGATATATCAAAACGTTTTTACACCTTGTATGTACTAATTAAAAACAGTGCTTCATTATTTTAATTAAATTTTGTATTGTAGCATTTGATTAAGTTATTCCATTTTTTGAAGCTTTTATTATTACCAAACCAATGTGTTAGAATCCAAAAATTTGGGTCCACACGTGACCGGTATCAGGAGTAGGTACCTAGTTTCTAAGGATGCTAATGAATTCAATTATACCCTGTAGAGTGTAATAAATTGAAAAGAGTGTATATTTTTTATTCAAAGGTTTGGTTGGGACCGACGGCCGATGAAGAAGAAAGAAGGAAGAAAGAAAAGAAATATGAAGGAAAACAAAAAAAGGAACGAAGGATTGGAGGAGGAGGGAAGGATCGGAGAGTGGTGCTGATCCTTCCTCGCCACCTGTTCAAAACCGCGGGGAACGGATGTATCAAAAGGCAAGCAGCCACTCAACGTGGACGTCTTCTGACTGACGATAATGATACTGATAGCTCGGACAGAATGACGGAAAGAGGGTTCCTATTCCCCGTAGTGTGGAACTCTAAAAAGGCGTACCGAAACAACGTCTTCTAGCCTTGATATATCTACAATCAAAATTTAATGAACCAGAACAATTAAGCCTCTATTGTTCATGTTCATATCTGACCAACTTATTGTTTAGATTTATTTGTTTTGTTATGCAAATATTTAAATAGTTATCGAATTGCGTGTCATGTATGTACGTAGCTGATTTGAGTTTAAAAAGTTGAATGTTTTGTTAATCGATATCAGTTCGATCCAACTCTCAAAATGAGGGGGACATTGTTCATGGTCCTTTGCTGCGCTCTCCAGGTGAGTTCGCAAGGTGATTTTAAGTTCATTTTAAACCTTTAAGGCCTTATTAATTAACATGGCGTACTCGATCGAAAAAGACAAAGATGCTTTAACTAGCCCGAAGCTACTCCACTTTTATTAATAAGGCCGTAAACCCGCGCATCCACTGGGCGTACAGAGCGTACGGATTTGTTGCTTTATATGGATTTGTATGGGACTGCGTGCACTGGATCGGCATTACCGCGCCTTCATTTTGTAAATACCGACGCTCCGTACGCTCCGTACGCGCCGATTCCGATCCAGTGGACGCACGGCATAATGTGATATAGGTACCTAATGCCTAAACAAATAACTTTTGTTCTTCTATTTTTGAAAACTGTTTTTTTTTTATTTCGTTGGTAGTAATGATGATGATGATGAAGTAGAAATAATATCTCGATAAAATATGTATTATAATGATTACTAGCTATGCCATAGAATATATTAGAAGATATACTAACAACCTTGTATATATATGAATAAATATATTTTATATAGACGTGTCATAAAATGAATATTTTAATACTTAAGTATATACTTACATAGTAGGTATATTAGATTATATATAGAAAGAGAGAGAGACCTAAGCTCAGCAGTAGGACAATATGGGTTGAAAATAAAATATATCTTGGCTTCAGCATTACTTTTTCCCCATATTTTGCGTATGATATTGCTATTTGAAAAAAAAAGCTAGGTAGGTAGGCACTATTATCGTGACTAGCTGGTACTATGATTCAACCAATTTTGTGTGATGGGATGTGAAAGAGAGAGAACTGCGGAGCGCCCCAGTTCGTAATAACAAATACATTTTTTTACAGTTTTTTTCTGCAGATGCAAAAGCATTCAAAAGTGATAATAATTACGTAGAAACAGTGTATGACGATATTGGTGAAACAGACGGCACTTTACCAGCCAGCTATGTAAATTACCAAGATACAGCGTATGACTCTGAAGACATAGAAAACATTTCATCATCCAACTCGACCACATGGAATCCAGAAACCGAAATATCGATTGTAATTGAAGATTTAAATGAAGACAATCCTGCTGCATTAAAAATACCAACTAACGGCACATCAAACTCCGTGGGGTCCACCCAAAATGGCGGTCAAGAAAGAGATATATTGAAGCCAGTAGGTAACCTTTTCCAATTTCCATGTCCTGCGCGGGAATCGAACCCACCGCTTCTGGGTAATGAGCCGACCTGCTCAACCACCACACAACGAAGGCTGTCAACACAAGTGGAAACAAAACTGCCGCAAAGATTAAATCAAAAACTTTTTTTTTTCTTGTATTTTGGCTCTACACATAGTGTATTTAGCCAGTGTCAAGTATTATATTTTCATCGTGTTATAAAATATTTCACGCAAAGTCATGGGCTAGTCATAGTCATAGTCCAGTCTAAGTCAGGTAGTCATAGTCCAGTCTAAGTCATGCTCCAGCAAAATGGTGGCAACTTTACTAGAAGCTTCTATGGAGTTTTGGAAGCAACACGAAAAATCACGTTTCACCACATTATATCACTTGCCCTCACTCATGCTCGTAATTCAGTACTTAATGCGTAAAACGCAACCAATTTTAAACATTAACACTGGAAAAAGCACAAGTTTTGAAAAATAATACAATGCAATGACGTGAACTTTTCCGCGTTCCCGCCAAAAGAGCCTCTTAATCTTTAGAAATAACCATAACAACTGCGAAATCCGTTCTAGTTCCATCGTGATGCGTCTTCAAAGGGACAGACAGACAGACTACCTACTTCTATATCGACAAAGAAGTGTAAATGCAAATTAAACCAAAAATATTCAATGTACAAGCCCAGTTACAAGGTTTTGCATTGGACGTACGACGATATACGCAGAGTAGCTGGCGGCAACTGGATGAGATTAGCCGAGGATCGGACTGAGTGGCGTGCATTAGTGGAGAGGCCTATGTCCAGCAGTGGACTGATACGGGCTGATGATGATGATGATATGTAGGTAAAAATAATTTTGCAAGTTAGGATGATACCCCTTACTAATAAATATTGCGTGGCGGATAAATAGTTATTCAGTGTTTTGTCTTTCTCTGTTGAGTTTGAAATGGGCAAAGATAAAACAAGAGAAATATATACAGTGTTTATTATAATGGGGGAAATGTCTAATTATATAATCATAAACATGTTCTAGCAAATAGATATTTTTGGATCAATTTTTGATTTAGGAAATTTTCTTTACAGAATAAGGATGAT
This sequence comes from Ennomos erosarius, assembly GCA_963580505.1. Lineage (NCBI taxonomy): Eukaryota > Metazoa > Arthropoda > Insecta > Lepidoptera > Geometridae > Ennomos > Ennomos erosarius. The sequence goes on from OY756996.1 coordinate 9,470,697, forward strand.
GACTCAAGTGATAAACAAGTCATAAATTTCGTTATAGAAGTCGATGAAGGTGACAAAGAAATCTATGAAGCAGATATAACAATAAAAAAGCCAAAGGAACTGGCGGAGAAATCAAGCGCATCGAGTCAAGCAAGTACACCATCTGCATCTGGTGTTCCTAAAAACTCAGTGGGGTCACAAGGACCTGTTGGTCAATTATCAAAAAATGAAGACGGCACCATCGACCCAGGATATAACCCATCCGGTTCACCCGACCAAACATACGGATACGGCTCAAACGAGCCAAATGGCAACGACCCTAACAGCCAAAACGGCCGAAACAGATTAAATGGCCCAAATCGTCAAAACTTCTCAAATGATGGATATGGCGCAAATGACCAAGATGATATATATGGTGCCAATGACCCATACAACTCATTCGGCTCCTATGATGCAAATAACCCAACCAGCTCAAATAGCAACGATCCTAACAGCCAAAACGGCCAAAACGGGTTTAATGACCCAAATGGTCAAAACTTCCCAAATGACGCATATGATGCAAATAGGCAAGGTGATTTATATGGTGCAAATGACCCATACAATTCATTCGGTTTAAATTATGCAAATAACCAAAACGATCCATACTACCCAAACATGCCAAATGGCAACGACCAAAATAGCCAAAATGGCGGAAACCAATTTAATGGCCCAAATCCTCAAGACTTCCAATATGATGCAAATGACCAAGACGGCTTATACTATGGTGCAAATGACAAATTCGCTTCATTCCGCTCCAATGATGCATATAAACAATACGATCCATACTACTCAAGCAGGTCAAATGGCAATGACCCTAACAGCCAAAATGGCCGAAACCAATTTAATGGCCCAAATCCTCAAGACTTCCAATATGATGCAAATGACCAAGACGGCTTATATTATGGTGCAAATGACAAATTCGCTTCATTCCGCTCCAATGATGCATATAAACAATACGATCCATACTACTCAAGCAGGTCAAATGGCAATGACCCTAACAGCCAAAACGGCCGAAACAGACTAAATGGCCCAAATCGTCAAAACTTCCCAAACGGTCCATACAACAATGCATACAATGCATATGACGACGGTGATGATCTAAGTTACCGCAGCGACCCATACTATTTAAACAGATCAAATGGCCAAACCAGCGAATACATAAAAACCGGCCCAAATGGCGAAGATGAAGCATCATTCTGATTCTCAACGAAATGTACATGATTCAACAATATGGTCTAAATAAAGGTTAATAAATCTGCCCCGTCCGTCTGATAGTGGGAAAATTAAGCAAATACGAAAAATTAGCCATTGCGAACGCGATGGGATGTAATGAACTCAACGGCCCTATTGGTCAACGAAGGCAATTTTTTTAATAAGTCTATTTTTCTTATCCCAAATTACGATTTTGAAATCGAGCATCAAGGGTAACCCTGCTGAACCTATAAAAAACACAGCTTTTACACAGTGTTTATAAATTGATTAGTGGATCAACGGAAACTGCCTGAGCCATTTGCATAATATGCAGTTAATAATGTGCCACGTGAAAGCGCAGCAAATAGATAACTGTACCAAAATTAAAATTCAAATTCAAAATGTTTATTTCAATTAGGCACAGTATGTACACTTTTGAAAGTCAAATAATAATATGCAGTTACGCAGAATCACAAAGTATTATAATAATTATCATGCAAAATTACATTTTATAATACAACATGGCATGATACCATCCTAACGTTAAACATCCCAAGGAACTTCAACTTCATCTCTTAAATAGACTTAGGATATGAAAAAATTATACCTCCATGGAAAAAATGCTAGGTCTGTGATTTGTACGGAATTTTGCTACTACACAGGTCACTTTGAGCTCAAATATAAAATATATCTCACTACACTATTATCTTTCACACTTTGTTTTATATTTACTTCATACCGTAATAAAATTTAGAAATGTTTTGTGTTGTGATTAAAACCCTTTATTTTCATACCCCACAATATGCCATCCATATGACACCATTTGTCTAGACAAACCCTACTTAGGTTTAAGGCATATTATACTAAACCGTTGTATATCTTTATGTATTAAATAAATAAATAAATAAATAAATAAATAAATAAATAAATAAATAAATAAATAAATAAATAAATAAATAAATAAATAAATAAATAAATAAATAAATAAATAAATAAATAAATAAATAAATAAATAAATAAATAAATAAATAAATAAAAACCTACCATAGATTGTTACCATAAAAATAAGAGAGCGTCGGTAATTGCAAAAAGCACAAGTCATGCGACGCCATAATATTCATCCGAGGCAAAAGTCATTAACGTTAAAGTTAAAGTCTTGATGCCCATATGGACTTATGGCATACAGCTCTGGGGCTGTAAAAGAAAAAGACAACAAATGATGCAACGTTTCCAGAATAAGGTACTGAGGGAAACTGTATAAACGCGCCCAGGAGGCTTACCACAAACTAATACAAAACCATCATGGTTCGTGACAGTAATGCTTTAAGGTGACAATTATATTGTTCGAATTCGTACCATGAACTTATAAAGTATTCCTGCGCGAGAACGAGACGTCTTCATTTTTATATAGCGTTATCACTGTCGCACGTCGGTGTCAATATGATGTATTTGAGTGAACGATTTAACGTGACATCATCAAAACTGCTCTGCGTCAACAACATTACAGTATTCTTACTTTTATGTCATTTTTTAAAGTGTGATTGAAGTAACAATGCTATAAGAGTTTGGCCCCCTGGTACATTCGAAATGACGACCTTCATCGGGACCTTAATTTAGAGTTCGTTGATAAAGTTATTAAAAAATAAGCAGAAAGTCACCAATACACACTTCACCATCATGTGAACGTCGAGGCAATCCAGCTGCTCGATCACACGAACATAATCAGAAGACTTTAACAACACCATTTGAGTTAGTGTAGTAGTGTTATTAGTGAATGTTATGAGTTAGTGTAAAGTGCAGTGTAAGAACACAAGAACAATGTGTCATCGCCTTAATAGATACAATAAAAAAAAATTTATTGGACACATTCTTAGATAATAAGGTTTCTAGAAGTTTAGGTTAAATTTAAATTACTTATTAGCCAAAAGATGGCTAGATCGTAATACTTATTATTAGATTGCTTATTTTTATGGGTACTCTAGGAAATAGAAAAAAAATCATCAGCTTAAAGACCACGGACCGCGGGGAGCTACTTAATGGGGCCGCTCAGAATGGCGCTCTATGTGGAGGTCTATATTCAGCAACGGAATATAGATATTTAATTTAAATTAAAGACGCAGCGTACGTCAGCCCCCTACCAACTGTAGGTACCGTCAATCTGGCGAAAACCGCGGGGAGCCGATGGTTGCAGGAGGCGAGCAGCCACTCAAAGTGCAAATGTTTAGCAGTGGACGTCTTCAGGTTGTTGATGATGATGATGATGATTTATTGGCTAAATCGATAATAGGAAAAAAGGTTAGTCTGTTTCAAAAACTTTGAACAAGTAAGTATTCATTTATCTCTGCAAATCAGGTGTATTACAATAGGTACCTTGAATATTCGTGAAGACGCGTAGCAGCTTCACCAACAGTAGTTCGGCTGCTGACTGCGTCCTGAAGAGATCGTCTGAAAATAAAACAAATGAAGTAAGCTTCATAATCTTTTACCTGTACTATAAGGACTGGCAAAAACCACGAGTGTGAGTAAGGCGGCCCGGCCCATACACGTTCAATTTAATTTATCAATTAAATGGACGTGGCTATTCTCGTCAATGTTTCCTCCATACTTACAGTAAATCGAAAACCATTGCGCAATACTAACCCTATACTACAATAACATTGATCAATGACAAAGACTAAATCAATAAAATTGAACATGTAAGTATACTGTACAAGGGGCGCCTAAAAGAGAAGTGTCAAAACCATAGACCTAAAATATTATTAACATCCTAAGAGAGGGTTTAGCTTAGCAGCGTAGGCCGGCCTCCCAGTAGGTGGACCGACGATCTGGTGAGAACCGCGAGGAGCCGATGGATGCAGGAGGCGAGCAGCCGCTCAAGGTGGTGCTCTATGAGGGAAGCCTATGCGGTCAGTGGACGTCTTCGGGCTGTTATTGATGATGATGACGATGAAGAGAGGGTTTTATGATACGTAGGTACCTAATTAAGGTAACCAATGTGAAAAAATTCTAACACAGCAGCCCTACCACAAACTAATACAAAACCATCATGGTTCATGACAGTAATGCTTCAAGGTTACAATAATATTGTTCGAATTCGTACCATGAACTTATAAAGTATTCCGGCGCGAGAACGAGACGTCTACATTTTTATATAGCGTTATCACTGTCGCACGTTGGTGTCAAAAAATATGATGTATTTGAGTGAACGATTTAACATGACATCATCAAAACTGCTCTGCTTCAACAACATTACAGTATTCTTACTTATATGTCATTTTTCAAAGTATGATTGAAGTAATAATGCTATAAGACGTTGTGGTGACCCCCTGAACTCTAATAATGTTTCGCATGACACTATACTGCGCATGAGTTAGAAAACAATAAAAATGTATATATTTACCTAATCATAGGTTGGGTTCTGTTTTTTTTTTATCCAATCTAAAATTACAATCCAAATGCTCCAGCCCAGATTGTAAGCTTTTTTACTTCACTACCTACTTATTACTGTAAGTTGTTTCAAATAGAATTCGAAACTTTGACATACTAACGAGAAACTTGCCCTAAACTTAGGCCCCGCCCAACTCCTTGCGCATATTTCGGCCGCCGCCCACTGTCTTGTGCGCACCTACGAAGCCCGCCCACCGACTTGTAGCTCGACTGCTACGAACTTTCTACGACGCTACGAGACGTCTTGGTCACGCCTACGTCTTACTACTTGTTTTATGCCTGATAGCTCAGTTGGTCATAGCTCTGCCTTCTGAACTGTAGGTTGTGAGTTCGATTCCCATTCAGGAAAAACATTTGTGTGATGAACATAGGTGTTTATTCTGTGCCTGGGTGTTACGTTGTATTCTAGTATGTATTTACAAACAAAAAGTATTTAAGTATTCATCAGTTATCTGGTTTCTATAGTACAAGCTATGCTTAGTTAGGGGCTAGATCGCTATGTGAAATGTCCACACATGTTGATTTATTTATTTAGGTACGATGTATACGCCTTGTGTTTTGAAGCCAGCGTAATAAACACTACGATTTTGGTAAAAAGTGGTAGGCAATTAGGCATCTCAAAAAATAAACCAGTTTCAATATGAAAAATATATGTACCTACTTGTAGATTTTATTTGGATTAATAAGAAGGTAGTACCTACTTATTAATCCAAATAAAATCTACAATGCTTAGGAATGAAGAAATACGGAATAAAATGGCAATAGTGAGCCTAGGACACGCTATGTAACCTCAGCCAATCATAGAAGTAAACGCCTACGTCTTACCACTCCCACTACCTTAGGAGTTTTCTAAGTTATATCCAAGTTCCGCCCACTATGTATAAACGGCTATACTTAAGATATTCTTATAGCTAAGTATTATAAGTCTGCCAACATTAAAGTTTTTTTTTTATTATTAAATCTGCTTTACCACAGACACCTGGGTTATTTTTTTATGTAACATTAAAGTTTCATTAGCTAATATTCTTAAAACAAAGAAATAACTATGTAAAAAAACTTTGTACGTTTTATTCAAGTAAATAATGGTGGTGCCATCTATTAAACTTTAAAAGAAACTCGATCATTAATGATTAGTTGATTAGCAATATAGCCGTCAGATGGCGCTTTAGTAAAACAATAACTAAAAGCTTAGAAAAATAACTACAATACGTGCGTATTATCTATTTTTATAATTATTTAATTTAATGTATTAATTCCATAAAGTGAATGTAAAATTACTGCAGAGCGCCATCTATCTATTGCGATAAACATCACATTCGTGATGCGCTTGCGACGCGAACTTGCGCGCCATCTAGTTTTTACCATGCAGACTTCTACGGGCATCGCGCTCCCTATTTTGGATAGCCGGTTCCCTTGGCATGTCAGGTTCCCTTATTTTTTCAAGCTTTATATTTTACTTGTAAGATGGCGCTTATGTGAATTGTCAGAAATTCTGTATTGTGACACTGCCACAGAATAAAAACAAGAATCGTCGGTAGCTAGACAAGCATACGATTCGCTTTAAAAACCAATTTGATTGGAGATAAATTAATCTCTACACGCATTTTACATTAAATCAATAATATTTCTACTAGTAAGTACAGTGCTGCCATTACAATCAAATCATGGTTTGACTATTGAAATTTTCTACGCACGAAACGGAAAAAAATATTAACCTGTTATTGGTCCGGGCAAAAAAAAATACTAATGCGCAAAATACCTGCTTCTCATCTGTTTGTGTGTATATTGTTTTGTAATGCCTTGTAGTTAGTGTAATGTTGTGTGTTACTGTCTCGAATAAATGTATTTTCTTTCTTTCTTTCTTTCAAAATACTCGATCGGGACCAACCACCGACCAAGGTCATATTTGACTCACCTTGGTCGGTTCAGTGTAAAATCCGACCGTGCGGATGGTGGTTGGCGACCGAATGAAGGCACCAACACCATCCACACGGTCGGATTTTACACCAACCCGACCCGACTCGGTCTTTGTAATATCACAGGAATAAGTCCGCGACTTCCCTGCGTTTCCAATCCTTTTGACGCCCGTAGAAACTATACCTAGGTGTTAAAAAAAATTAGGAGGTAATGTAGCAGGTATCCCTAAAAATACCCTAACTAGCACCGTACCTAAATATACCGTGGAATGAGTGTTATGAAAACCAATAGGTATGTCTTATATATGGTCTACGGTGAAAGCATTACAAACCTATAGGACACTAATCATTTTTATAGGAAAGAGATAAAGTGCAAAATTAATTAAAAACAGATTCAAAAATGCTATAAAAAACGTTAAAAATAATGCTAAAGCTATAAATAAATAAGTAGCTCTCAGAGGTTGTGGCTCAACGGTTATAGCGGTGGACAGCCGTATGATTTTCAAACTGATACTCCCTGGTTCGCGTCCTTCTTGCCCAACCGCACCAATGACCTATCAAAGTATGAGTGGAATTTGCACTCGCTTTTCCAACGGTAAAGGAAACTATTGTAAACCGGCAGTTCGAAAAATAATTTACTAAGGGTAGTAGAGATTTTCTGCTAAGTTCGTCTACGTAGCGCTTTGCCAGTTGGTTGGTTCTACAGCCAACCAGTAACCTACCTAGTGTGCAAGCACTATCTGTGTTCCTGTTTGAAAGGTACTGCAGCTCACTGAAATTACTGTGCAAATGAAACTTTATAAGTAACTTGATATGACATAGACTGTGCGTGTGCTGATGTCTCAGGACGACCTGCGTGCAGTTCGTGTCACCCGAAATTTTATGTTTTGGAGTTCCGAGTGACAACTGTTATGGGAGGCCGTGTCGCTTAACATCAAGCGAATGACTAGCTCCTGACGTCATTCTCTAACATAAAAAACCGTACCATTTTCACAGCGATACATCGCCTGATACCTAACCTAATGGTCCTATACCATCAGGGCGGTTATTCTCTATGGAAACACAGATTCCACACGATACGTAACCACGTCGTTATCGTGTCTTGTTCAAATCGTGTCACAGCGTTAGAAATACCTTCACTTTACATTAAAGTTATCCTTATTTTGAATAAAATATATTGACATAAGTGGTCATATCTTTTGATGTGTTGATCTTTCGGAACGCGTCTCGGTAAAACATATGATTTTTTGACAGTTCAAATCGCGCCAATTCCAAATTCATTTCACGCGGTTTTGTTTTCCTTTCATAGAGAATAGACTTTTGCAGATTTCTTATGTAAGACAAGGAATTCGCGTGGTTTCGAAGTAAGGAATCGATACGGAATTAGGGCCCAGGTCATTTTCCCACAGAACATTCGTTCGTAAACTCTTATTCAGGTTTCGGAATTTTTAAACCAGTTTGTATTCAAATATATAGGGCTCCATTGATAGTCCTTAGATGGGAAAGAAGACGAAGAATACTTACAGGGGCTCAGACACCATTGTGCGCACACCTGCCTGTGGTCCAATCTTTGTGTAAGTATAGGTAAAGTTGTAAACCCGATCTACGGTAGCATGAGCTGTGGATTTCATAGAAATGTTTTACGATTTTCGATAACGAGTTAATTGACCTAAAATCTACAAACCCCAGATAATATAAATACCTACAGTACAGATGCCTCATTATCATGAATTATTTTATTTGTGCATAGCGCAAGATTATCAAGCGACATTAAGTATTGCGTGTTGGCGAAGTATTGGGCCAATTGAATACACTGGACACCTAGACACGAGTACTACATTTTTTTCAATTTTTCGTTTGTACCTGATGCCCCATGCTTTAAACCTATGACTCGTACTGTAGGTACTTACACTGGAAATATATTTAACTCTATATAACTTTTAGAGTATAATTATGCTTTATTTAAAGATCCGGGAAAAAGTTTCATCGGACCTAAGTACTTATTTTGTTCGATAGTCTTGAAGAGTGTACTACATAGTTAAGTATTTTTTTTAATTGTTATGACGAACCGAATTATAGTAGTTAAATATAGTAATTATTTTTACTCATTTTCAATCACGGAAAATGGAAATAGGTTTATTTTTTCTTTTTAGTAAATTGCCTTCTTTTAATTACCTATCCCCAAACGGTCAAACCGGGCACAAACCCACAGAACTTTGAAAAATATGACACTTTTTTTGCTCTGTGTACATGTACAAACCATATACATAAACAAAAAAATTAATTTCAAATGCATAACTACAAAATAGGAAAATACTTTATCTTGCACGTATTTATAATCAATTCCGATTTTAAATAGCACTGCAATTATGACGAGCAGCTGGTTAACATCAGGAAAACGACTAGCTCATTACTAACAACTCGTCTACGTAAAAAAACCTAGACTAACTGTAGTCAAAGTATTTTTTCACCAATTTCACTAAGGCTTGCTTTTGGTTATTAAAAACCGGTATATTAATACCGGGTTAAATAGCGGTATTTTATTGTAATAATTTATTCTATGATAGCGGTCTAAAAAAATTCCTACAAGCGTACTACTACTAATTTGACTAAAAACAAATAAATCTACATGAAAAAAAGCATGAAAACAAAAAAATAAATGCGTAAACAATGATTATGATTTTAAGCTTGATATAAGGTTCAATGTCTAATAACGCGCATATAATGTTTATAATCATGATTACATTAATCCCAATCTATATTTGAGTAAATCTATATTAATAACCTACATGCAAATACGATGTATAGGGGTACCTATTTTATATACTAGCTAAAACAACAATACACATTACAACAATATAATAAATACAACCACACTACAAAAAGCAATGATATTACAAAGAAATAAAACAAAAAAACAAATAAAATTGGTTTATTAAAATAAAAATAACAGGTTAAACTTAAGACAACGTAAAATTAAAACATAAAAGTACGCTTCTTTTTGTAATTCAAATGAACATTTAACTGTCTACTTATTTTTTTTATTTACTAAGTATATTAGTGTCGTAAAAATGAATGAATATTTTAAAGTTTATTCTTGTTTTAACGCGGCGTAGCCGACGGCAAACTAAAATCAGTTTTTTATAATTTTCTAATAAAACTAAATGCATCATACAGAGTTAAATGAACACCATGAGTTACCAACGTAATTTCAAATAAAATCAACAAAAACAAACCTAAAAACAACATTACAAAATAGCTCTACTGCTGCTTCTAAAATATTGTTTGGAATTACAACCTTAGTCCAGACGAGGTTTCTTGTGAACCCCACACCCCACAGTAACTATGTCCAGTATTGTCAATATTATGTCCAAACACTAATCTAACTTACGCTACTTGAGGCAGTCCGTGTCCATCAATCAGTATCTAAATCATTAACATTTATAAAACGCTTACACGCTCTAAATAAAAAAAATAATTTCAAATAAAAATATTTTCAGTAACGGCCAAAACTTGAATCTTTTTAACAACCGACGTAAATATTAAAAATTTTGCAAAAACTTTCCTTCACTGCCAACAGTAAGATCGAAAGTGTGGTTTAAAGGGATTTATAGCCTAAAATTATTTTCGATACGCGGTTAGATTAAATTTTTTGATAAAATTTTGAAATTTTTAAAATTTATAATCACAAGAGCACGAGGAACGTGTATTGCGCCGCGCGGCCCGGCCGGCCGGCGCGACTCCAGACGGACGACTGAGACGGGTCCTCGGCTCGCCGCGCCACCCTACCCACCTCGCCGCCCGCACTCACTCCCCCTACCCTCACCCCCGCCCCCGAACCGACTTCGTTACGAGCCACTTGTAATCGCCGTGCGATTTTTCCGCCTAAGACAAATTAGGCGGCCCGCCCGCCCGCGCCCCGTCTCAGTCTTACGTTTGGGCGGCTTCTTTCTAAGACAATTTGTGTACGCCTTATAGATTTTTCTTTCAGCAATTTCGCGATCCTACTTGCTGTTCTTTCATTCTATACATTGAGGTAAAATTTTTACAGGCTGTACAATTTATTATACATGTCACTCATATTGATTAATAAATAGAAGGTCGCAATAACCGAAAAAAACGGAAGCTTGTTTATGCATTGACCCGCTTTATAAAAACAAAAATTATATAACCATGCCACTGTTATGGCGGGGCGAGCTGTTTTATTTTTAAATGGCATTTAATCGTCACTCTCGCTTTCGCTGACACCGAGCCGGGGTTAATTGTAAATAAAATCCAATCATTCGCAAAAAATCCCCGTAATCGGCCACTGGACAATATCAATGAGAGATATGCGCGCCCATTGCATTTATTAATCCATTATTGGGGGCCAATGACGTCACATACCAGTTTTTTTTTGTTGATGTTGTATTTATTTCATAGATTACCCTTTGTTAAGGAGGACTTTCTTGAAGTCATTAAATACCATCTTATTTCAGTTACACCAGTAGTGGCAAAGAAAAAATAAATAAAATAAAAAGTGTGGATATTTCACAATGCGCCATCTAAATCTTTTATAAAACTCATTTACATGAACTTGCTATATTTAAAGTTAAGCCCTTTGAAATTTCATATGCTTAGGACAATATCACAAAATAGATGATTTAATTTTTCTGATTTTTCGACTCATATTGGTTCTAAAATTAGCCTTAAATTTGCAATAAAATCTTAAGAGTTTGAGTTAAACTAAATAAAACAATGACAAAAATGAAAAGTCTACTTTACTTTACATTTTTTATTTTTTATAGTTAGACCACAATATCAATAATGGTTTTTCTGTTGATAAAAATTGTAATAGTTCAATATTTCATTGAATACGTTTTTTTTATTGGTGGTCGAATAACTTGTGGTTAGATATATTGTTTTTGCAATGTCTCGTTATTTAACAAATTAACGTTCTATTCTACCTACAATGTAATCGCCGAGTTAGAATAATATTGAAATCATAATATTTCAGATAGGTACACTAATGAAACAAAATGTCAAAAATAAATACTATGACAAAAAATCGCCTTTTAGCAATATTTCATTAATACAACGAATTTATAAATACACAAATAGCACACACAAAACTTGTATCGTATAATAACTGGTAACCGGTATAATTTTCAATATAATTTTTGTACAAAATCGGCTCGCGGCTTGAGGTCGGCAACCCCGCAACGATTTTTACCGAGGCGCTGATTTTATTGACAATGGACTTTATTTTGCAACTGATTTTATTAATACAGATATTTGTTTATTAAAAGCGAAATTGGGGTAGCGCAATTGAAAGTGATTTCATAAAATAATTTACAATGGCGTATTTTGTAAATATTGAAGCTAATTTGACATATTTTCGATACAGTTAACCATTGCATCCAAGCACGTAAGTCATAGTTCATAGTAATGTATAGGGACATAATCATGTAGAATGAACGAATCTATTAATAATAATAAAATTGTTAAGATGGGTTAAATTTACGCAAAAAGTTTCAAATATTTTATGTTAAATTAATATCTGCAATCCCAATATGGCAATAATATTTAGACACGTTTTATTTTCAAACATGGACATAGCGCAATAAAAAATATGCTAAAATCCGTCTGAAAAAAGAATGGACTATACGAATAAACTGACTGCTAAATGAATAAATTAAAGATGGAGTAATTAAAAACAGAAAGGATTTTTTTTGTAAAATTAGTTTTTCTTATTGAAGTTTTTTTTTTTCAAGACTGCTATATACTTTGCGTTATACCCATAATCATAAATTTGTAGTAATATTATTCTTTGGGTATTTAAGTATTCAAATGAAATATACAATACCTCTCTAATGAAATCAAAGTATACCGCGGTGGCATACTATCTCAATTTTGTTATTTTAATTTTTCTGTTGGTATCTACTTTTTTTGCAAAATAATAAGATAATTATTTAAAAATTGATTGAATTTTAATTGAGTAATTATTTAATTATGTCTTTTTTTTACTGAAAATATTTTTACAATATTTTAAAATACATGAAAAGGCGCAATATAAAATTGAAAATAAATAATTTTAAGCCTCACATTTAACAAACAGTTCACACAATTACCTTGACCTGAGGAATTTCGGAGAACACACGGACTTACAAAATAACGTTTCTAAAACAGTTTGTAATAAAAAAAAAAACCCGCACCACTATTACCAATAAAACAGACTAGTCTTTAATTTTTATTAACTTCCACTAAAAATTAACTAACTCAAAAAAACTAAAAATTGTTTCACAAAATTGTATCACAAAAAATATAACTCTTCACGAAGTTCCACTAATTAGCTAGTAAAAATAAACGAGAATCCGAGAGGAACTTAATACCACTTATAGTCTATGCGCCGAATATTTACATTGGAGAAAAAAAATGAGGTCATTCGGAGGTTACGGGCAATGCAGCCGGACGGCGCGGGCCGCGACGGGATGTGACCAGCGCCTCCCGCGAGTCCCGCCATCCACTACCGAAAACCACGTGCGCGGTCTCCAGAGCGAGACGCGACTACCCAACCACCCCACGAACGAACGAGACAGCCCTATTCTTTTTTCAATTTACTATATTTCCTGATTTTTATTATTTTTTCGCATTTCGATATTTTATTTTTTAGTTGATGCGCTCCGCATCTCACCTGTTGTGCTTGACCCGGTTCAATTCCGACCGATCATGTGATCGACGGTTTTCGATACTTTTTTAACACGAATGATTATTTTCCGTGTCTGGATGCGGGTTGTGGTGAAAATTGTATGGACATTTGGGATTGTAACTGTACAAATTTTCACATTGAAATATGAAAGAAATAGAAAATGTTTACCCCAAAAAGGTTTACGCTATAAAATGAATTAAAATATGCATTTGTTTTTAAATTACACAACAAAATGACATTATAATAACTGATTAAAAACAAGTAGGTTTAAATTATATTGAAATGGTTTGTTTTTTTCTTTTCTGATTCTAATAAGAAAATAGTGCTGCCATTAGAATGCGGCGTTGGGTAGCGGAACTAACACCGCTTTAGTGAAGGACACTAGCGCCGCTGTACCCCCGGCAATAATGGGAACTATCAATGGTTCATTTTTCGCGCAGTTTATTTTGCCTTATTCTTTTTATTTTTTAATCGTGAAAGTGCAACGTTCACTCCAGTGGCCATTCGACGGCCATTTTCATTTGCAGTATCCTTTTTCGATTGGCTTTGTGCAGACGCTTTAATGGCGCCAGTACCTAAATAAATGTAATTATTTAGAACATAATATTATTTATTATTATTGTGCTTATGGTTTAGCATATGATTAATGAATAAAGATGTACTACATTTGATTAAAGTACTTTGAATATGTGAATAATACACTAATGTAAGATACTAAACTTTTACGTAAATTATGTAATGATTAGTTTTGTACTAATTACAATAGATGGCGTTACGTGTTCTGAAAGTGAAAAGATGTGCATTAGAAAAGCTATAAAATCAGCACAGAATTCCCCCTATTACATAGGTTTATATTTATATCAGTTTATATTTATATAAAATGCATGGACATGATTATTTTTTATATTAACTTAACAGTAATTACATGTATTTTTCGTAGAAAAATGGTTTGAGGTTAATCTGGATCGGCGAGGGCCAGGCAGAATATTTGTGACATTTTTTATTTATTTGTAATTTAACTTTGACTTGAAATTTTAAAAAAGGTATCTTCTTGAGTTTTAATAATAAAGGGTATATTATTACATAATTGCATTTCTTAATTGGATGTTCAAAAATGTTTATAAAATTCTAAAATATTAAATAAATAAATAAATTACTAAATATTTGTGGACATTTCAAACAGCGCCATCTAGCCCCAAACTAAGCAAAGCTTGTACTATGAGACCTAGATAACTGATATAATACTTAGATACTTTTTTATTTGTTAATACATAGATACCTATAAACATTGGTATTTGTATTTGTATAATACAATATAACACCAAGACACAGAGCAAAAATCGACATTCATCACACAAATGCTTGCCCTGGGTAGGAATCGAACCCACAGCCCTCAGTTCAGAAGGCAGGGATACTACCAACTGAGCTATGGTGTTCGGTACCTAGGTATAGGTTATAGAGAATTATTTTCCAAGTAAATAGTAATTGACGAAATTCAGTCGAATACTTATTTTATTTTTATTTATTTTTTTATTTTATACTTCCTTAAACTAGGGTAAGAGTCATCTTTTGTATCCGAAATGCCTTTGTTGCAGAATATCATTCTTATTAATAAAATCAGTTTCTCCTTCGACTGACAGACTGATAGAAAACGTATACTAGGCCGTATTGCTTAACATCAGATGAACGACAAGCTCGCCACGTCATTCATTCTCATAAAAAAAAAACTTTGATTGTGCCTTGTCCGGGAACCGAACCTGCCACCTCCGGGTTATGAACTAACTTGCTCAACCACCACACCACAAAGGCAGTCACTATAAATGATTCGGGTAGCCCGTGGTTGCATCCGGTTTTCATACAACGTTTTATTACCTACCTCTATGAATATGTAAGGGGTTGGATTTTCAAAAACCTCTTTTAGCACACCCCTATTAACACTCAGTAAGGAAGGAGTTGAACAGTAGTTTGAAATTAAACTATTTTTATTTCTTTTACTTTTTTCCTTTTCTTTGTTTTTTGACGGGCCTGCTTTCTATCCTGCTGCTTCTTCTTGCTGCTTCTGCCTGTTATCTGGTTCCCATAGTACAAACTATGCTTAGTTTGGTGCTAGGTGGCGCTGTGTGAAATGTCCACACATATTTATTTATTTTTTGTATCATTAGAAACTATTTTCTAATGATACAATATCATTTAAAACAAGAAATAAAAATGAATAAAAAATAAATAAATATGTGTGGACATTTCACACAGCGCCACCTAGCACCAAACTAAGCATAGTTTGTACTTATATAATACTTTGGCTTTTTCAGCTGTACCATATATACTGCTGCTTGTTTATTATAAGAATCATGTAGGTAGGTATTATTGATGTTGTTACTGTGTATAATTTGTACAAATAGAGTGTTTCTTTCTTCCCAAAATTAAATGCCAAGTCTCTATGTATTCGACTGGTCGATTTGGTCCACTTTTTAAATAATTGTCCATTTCCGAATTTGTCCACTCCTAAAACATCTTTTTGCTAGATTGTCATCATTGTCATTTCAAATCCTAATTCGTCCACTTATTAAAGTGTCCGTTCCCCATTCGTCTATTTCTATTATATTTAGCTTCGGTTTACCTTATAGGTACTTTCTATTCTTAAGCAAAGACCAAACCGTTTATTCCTCTTAGAACACCAAGTTACTGGTTATCTAATGGGATGAAAAAATCTTGTTAGATTACTTGGTTATTTAACATGCAACAGACAGCCTCCGTGGTGTGGTGGTTGAGCAGGTCAGCTCACAACCCGGAGGTGGCGGGTTCGATTCCCGCGACAGGACAAGTATAAAAAAAGTGCAAACACTTGTTCTGTGTCTGGAGGTTGTGGGACCATGGTCCTCGTAGTTCCTGGGTCCTTAGATACAGGAAATCCTAGTTAAGGTCCAGGGTCTATGTATGTGATCGTTAGACGTTAAAAAAAACTATTTCACTCCTCTAGACAGCCTTTTCTTTGTAAATAGGGCGAATTCTATGTTGCAGTCATGCGCATTTCGTTTTTCAACTGCTTGCTACGGATTCCACATACAACAATTAAAAGAATATTGGTTTATTCGTTTATTAAGATTACGACAGTGTTGTGTGTCTTTAGCATGGTTCCAACCGTGATCCAAACTTTATTTTCCGAACAAACACATATTTTTTCTTTTATACTATAACGTAGGTATGATCGTCGCGGGCTCTTGCTCTATTAGCAAATACACGCGTATAGCCGCTACGCCGTAGCCCTGTCTTCTATTTGACGCTTCGAGCATTTATAAATTGGTTAAATGCTTTACGATTTGACACGTCATCATCATCATCATCATCATCATCATCATCATTAACAGCCTGAAGACGTCCACTGCTGAACATAGGCCTCTCCCAGAGAGCGCCACTTTGAGCTGCTGCTCGCCTCCTGCATCCATCAGCTCCCCGCAGTTTTCACCAGATCGTCGGTCCACCTAGTTGGCCCCGGCCTACATGTGTCTTCCGATTCGTGGTCGCCACTCGAGAACCTTTCTTCCCCATCGGTTGTCAGTTCTGCGAGTACTACTGCAGCGCATTTGAGACGTCCTAATGAGTTAAGTGCGACCTTTTACTTAAGAGCTATGAAACTTAACTGCAGATGGACAAATTAAGTTTGCACTAACCTATCTAGGACGTATCCAAATACTTTGCAGTAGGTACCTACGTCACAGATGGATAAGTATTAACTTAGGAGCTATCCTTAGTGCAGATAGGCATTCTTTTGTTAGATAGCTTATGCAAAACTTTTTGTGCAAACCGAATTTTCTGTAAGCAATATAATTATTTGATTAGGTTCGCGATGAAATAATGGGGGCATAATATAACAGAAGTACTTAAAATTTATTATAATATAACTGGCTGTGCCCCGCGATTTCACCCGCGGATGTTGAGGATCCTATGCCATAAACCAGCTGTTTCCTTTTTTTTTTTCTTTTTTTTATGGGAATGAATGACGTGACGAGCTAGTCGTTCACCTGATGTTAAGCGACACGGCCGCCCATAACAGTTGCAGTGTCACTCGAGACTTTAAAATAATAAAGTATTGCGTGACACTGCACTGCGCACGTCATCCTGAGACATCACCCAGTCTAGCAATCAGATTACTAGACTGTGTAATCAGTAAGGCTTTCAATCTCGATACATTTTCGAATCCCGGGAAAATTTTTCGAGACTCGACCCGGTCTCGAAATTCCCGAGGAAAATGAGACTTTCGAGACTACGTCAAAAGTAGGTTTGAACTAGTTTAGGCAGTAATTACAAGCTAATCAAAATCTGTTAAAAACTCAAATACAAGCAAAAATAACAACTATTTGCGAAATTTTTCTCTAATTTATCTGCTAGCAAACACATAGCAGCTTTTTTTTTCACTTTTACGAAGACATGTATTCACTTCAACAGCCAGAAGACGTTCACTGCTGAACATAGGCCTCCTCCATATGATTTCAATGTACGAAGGATCCTCTTTAGTAGGGAGAGAATCATCAAGTCTATAGGACGCCAAAATGCTTGAAAAGGTTTAGCATATTCCCGCGTCCTATCAACAATATTGCAACAATAACTTTGAATTTCATATAAGTTTAGAATGATAAAGTTCAGGACTAAGTCCTATGTACTTATAGCAAAAACACGAGTTAATAAAATTTTCTAGATGGAAAACAATACAAAGTTACCTCCAAACCGTACAAATAAATAATGAATACTTGAAATACGGTCATGAAACTTTGTGTAGTACTTAGTTGAACTAAATATAACGGAGGTCTTATGTATAATGGATTTTAAAAATACCTATTATTCACTGTAGCAATATGTTGCCTACAGTAAAATTATCACGCATTGGAACCACCACCCCTGCGATTCAGCCCCCCGACTTTGGCCTAGTACTAAAAATTATTAATTGTTCTGTTGCTTTGGCTTGGATTCGCGCTGGCCTACCACACGTCCTTAATACGTCTCTTTAAATAAAAGAAAAGTTTCCTACATCATTATTTCAGATATACCCCTTGCGATTATTATGTGCCACAAAACTAGCTTGCAAAAATCCATTGTAGAAGACTTTAGTCAAACTCCTTTCAAAATTATTATTTTTAAGCAGCTGCTCTATGGGGGAGGCCTATATCCAGCAGTGGACGTTTCCAGGCTGGTGATGATTATAATCAGACCTTAGATTACTAAACCTGTGATCAAGACCCTCATATGACTCTTTGAATATTAAATAAGTATGTAAACTCAGACTAAAAACCATGCTAGAAACCTATGTTGTCAAGACCGATGCTATTTTTCAAAAAGGCTAGTTGTAGTTTCTTTACATTATTAACCTGAATAAAAAATACTCGTGGTTTAGTACATTTTTGAATAGTTTGACTCATGTCTCAAAAGTCTCGTTATTCCCGAGACTGGAGGTAGCAGTCTCGAGGCTCGAAAATACGAAAAAATCGTCGAGACTCTCGAAATTTTCGAGACCGAGACTCCCGGGATGAAAGCCTTAGTAATCAGGTCATAAAGTCTCATTTGCCCAGTAATTTCACTAGCTTCAATGCCCTTCAAACTGGAACACAGTAGTGCTTGCACACTACTGCTTGGCGGGAGAATAACTGGCAAAGCGGTGGGAACTTTGCAGAAAAGTCCTACCACCTAGTATTTCAAACATTCAAATTCTTACATACAGCTGTTTCAGCGTGAAGAGAACAAACTAACACACAAACCATTGCATTCACTATAATTATTATTTACTTCTTACATACCAACTTATTCTGAAAATAAGTTTTTTTTGTGATTTTAGCCCGAAAAGTGCGGCATGTGTGCCAACCACAGAGCATACAAAATATGACATTTTATTCTTGCACTGTGGTGCGAACAATAAATTTTTTTCGTTTTTAAAGTGACTTACCCTCAAGCCTAGCTTGTTCTCGTCAGTTCATTAAAAATATTCGAAGAGGCTTTAAAAAGTACCTTTGGTTGTTAAGGTAAAGCCGTTATCCAGGGGTCATAAACCTCGGGTCGCAATTTCAAGTCTAATGTGAAATTTTTCTCAGAGATACCAAGAAGTATATTCCCGTTTACGGACCTAAATATTTTTATTACCAGCAAGGCTTCTGTCAGTTGGTACTTGTTGCCTTCATCTACGCATACATGTTACACCCCATGTACTTAAAACATAGTTTAAATTTAATTTCGTTTAAAGAAATCTGTGTAGTTTATGTTTTAAACATAATATGATATATATTATTGTACCTATTACACCTATATATTTATTAATTTATGTTTACGAATATTATAATAGCATAAGCATTATTTTGTAAAATTGTTGCATACAAATAACTAGTTTGTCTTATATTAGTTAATGTTTAAGTTGTTTTGTATTTTAATGTTTTGTTTATAATGCGCACCGCTGACTACTCCTTATTCCTGGCATTCTATCCATCCAAAGGTTGCCTGGAAGAGATCACTCTTAGTGATAAGGCCGCCCATTGTGCTACTAACTACAAGCACTTTAATGTTCAAATTTCTTTTATGTTGGTATGTGCAATAAAGAGTTATTCTATTCTATTCTAGGATCATCATCATAATCACTTGAACAGCTGTGTTAGCATGCTACCAACCTATACCGTCCAAGCCCGCGGGCTCTGAAACGGAGCAAGGTTGCCAGCAGGGTTAGCACGGACGGTAGACAACATTGTCTTTCCCCTGTTTTACTCCACTTGACAAGTAAACTGTATGAAGAATGTGACATAATACGGGCAAAGACAATTTTTTCTTCCGTCCGTGCTAGCCCCGCTGAGAAGGAATGCACAAAATACCACACTGTGTGACGTCAATGCAAGCAAGAAGAGTGTCTAATTATATAGTAGGTACCTACTTATCACCGGAACTACTGTATCAACAAAACAGCAATCACAATTTCATTGTCACGAAATTTAACAGCATCCACTGCGTACTTATGACCGCGAAATCACCTTACCGTAAAGACGATCCACGGCGATCATAAACCGTCACCCCTGTCAATCCTGTCACCCCCGTCACTCCTGTCACCCTTGTAATGACACGTAGTATCGCTAATACTAAACCACGGATTGCCTCGTAAAACTGTTGTCAATTTCTTACTTAACTCGTTCGAGATTGGCTTGACGAGGGGAAAGCAAATCAAGTGTTGTTTGGTTTACTTTTTCAGTTGAATACAGATTTATCGCGTGAAGTTCAAGGCCAAAGTTTTTGAAGAATGCATCATGCCCGTTCTCACGTATGGTACAGAGACCATGTCTCTCACTGAGCTTTCAGCAGAGAAGTTCAGAGTCGCGCAAAGAGCAATGGAAAGAGCTATGCTTGGAATTACATTGCGCGACCGCAAGAGGAATGAATGGATAAGGCGGAAAACGGGGGTGAGAGACGTGGTTCATGTGATTGCGGGACGGAAGTGGAGTTGGGCTGGCCACATAGCACGTATGGACCAAAGCCGTTGGACGCGACGGGTCTTGGAATGGAGGCCGTGGGCGAACACCAGACCACGAGGCCGCCCACCGAAGCGATGGGTGGACGATATAAGAGGACACGTAGGTCATGACTGGATGGCCAAGGCACAAGACCGAAAAGGATGGCAGAAGATGGGAGAGGCCTATGTCCAGAAATGGACCAAAAAGGGCTTATGAAGAAGAAGAAGAGAAGACAGATTTATATTTATGTAACTTCTTTGCCAGTGATCACATATGGAACTGAAACTTGGTCTTTTACTGTTGGCCTCATTAGTAAGCTTAAAGTCGCGCAACGAGCTATGGAGACAGCTATGCTCGGTGTTTCCCTGCGAGATAAGATCCGGAACGAGGAAATCCGCAGAAGGGCTAAAGTGACCGATATAGCCCTTGAAGTTAGCAAGTTGAAATGGCAATGGGGAAGCCACATCGCTCGCAGAACTGACAACCGATGGGGAAGAAAGGTTCTCGAGTGGCGACCACGAACCGGAAGGTGCAGCGTAGGTAGACCCTCCACTAGGTGGACCGACGACCTGGTGAAAACCGCGGGGTGCCGATGCATGCAGGAGGCAAGCAGCTGCTCAATGTGGCGCTCTCTGGGGGAGGTCTATGTTCAGCAGTGGACATCTACGGGCTGATGATGATGAACTTCTTTCTCCTTTATTCTTACACCAACTGCTACGATCATACTGTTACCACTAAGTATTATGCTACTAGCTACACTCCCTGCTACAAAAAACATTTGAACTGTATAATAGCCACGTTGAGCTGTAGATAGTGTAAGTAATAACCTATTTAATAAGGTTGTATAGATGTCTCGAAATGCTCCAGCCAGCAGTAGCCAGGCTCAATATTTAGGCTAATAATGTCGAGCCAAAAAAAGTAATAATAATCATACAAAAGTTAATATAATTATGGACGTTGATCTATGACCAGTAGAAAATGGGACTCGTAGTTTTGGAATTCTGCTAATATGTTTAAGTCCTACTTTCGAAATGATCTTCTAATTTTCATGATGGAAAAGTAAGAAGACATCTCATAACCTAAGTTCCATTATTTAGCGTCAACTAAAGCACACACCGGGGCTGATAGCTTTTAAAGAAAATACTTACCTACATACATTGGTCGGTGATAATTTGCAGATAAATAAAAAATAAAAAATAAAATAAATATGTGTGGACATTTCACACATCTAGCCCCAAACTAAGCATAGCTTGTACTATGGGAACCAGATGACTGATACAATACTTATATACTTTTTTGTTTGTAAATACATACATAGAATACAATATAACACCCAGCGCAGAACAAACATCTGTTCATCACACAAATGTTTGTCACGGGTAGGAATTGAACCCACAGCCCTCAGTTCAGAAGGCAGGGATGAAGGGGGAGATAGCTCAAAACATAATATTATGTCCGCAAAATAAAATTCTCATGTCAATCTGCAATCCCATAAACCCGTCTTTAAAAAAACCGTCAGCTCAGGACCCATCCTCGCACCTTGTAATGGCACGTAAGAAGCTAACTTCTTTTTTATTGTCACACCTTTAACGTTTTCACATTTCGAATAACTTTGGATTCCGAACGTTTTATTATTGTTAAAATAATGTAAATCTAAAAACAACTCAAAATATCAAACAGCAAGGTCTAGTTTCCTCTGTCGTTAAAACGAAATGAATCGGCCAGGAGAAATAACCAACTTTTTCGTACGTACTCAGCCTGAGTCGTAAGTCACAAGAATATTTTTTCTAAAATAAGCCTTACTCTAAGGGAGTAAGACTCAACTTTGAATGTAATTACTCTAACTTTTGCGGTGGTATAATTTCACGTAGATTTACAAGTCTCACATTTTGTTTCAGAATATCGTCATCCTTTTTTGATGGTGACGAGTTGTGACGAAACATTGTGCTCTTATAACGTTGCGGGATAAACCTAAAGTCCGTTTATGACTTTCCTATGAGACCTCTGTATACATTAAAACGAATCGAAGTTTTTTATTTCCGAGCTTTATTTAAAACTCCCTCATAAAAAGGTAGAATAATAAGATTCTGACGTCGTTAATAAGAATCATAAAGATTTTTTATGTTTTCGGAACTTTTAACAATTGAACAAACACGTTTGTTTCAGCAATAATACCTTTCTATAGGAAAGAAAGGATAATTGTTTCCTTACAAAGAAGCGTTTGTTTAGAAAGAAAGGGGAAAAATTTGTTAGGAAGTCATAAAAATTGTTTAGAAGGTTGTTATACAAGTAGGTAATTTGTAAAATGATGGTTTGTCTATGTCGTATGAAGTGCGTTGAATTTTAATAAAATATCTATGTACAATTGTAAATTGTACAATGATCCTTAAACGTATTGATTAGTTTGTCTATTCAAAGCTTTAACCAATAGAGTCTACCAAAAAAACATTAAAATATTAACTTCTAAATCATTTATTTTTAATTCTTAATAGGCAACTGTCTCACCTGCAGTGCAAGCACCGATCTACCGATCGATATATTTAACGAATTTTCATGTCAAATTTGACATAAATTATCGATAAAACGAAATCGGTAGCATGGAATGTATTTTTTCGACGACGATATAAATTCGTTAAATCTTAACGAATATGTTCGTTCTATATCGATTAAACCGCGCATGGATCTAAATTTTGACATCTGTGATCGGTTTAATCTTGTCGATCTTATCGAATGTACCGAATATTTATCGGGTTCCTAAAGTTGCTCGATAATATTAACCAAACATTAGTAAAATGGATTTTGGCTATATTTTATTGTTGGAAGCCGAAAGAAGGACGCGGTGGGATGCCTTGAGGATCAACAGGCGGCGTTTAAGAGACGCCAATGATCCTCTCGACCTACCCAACGACCAGTTCGAGATTCTTTTTAGAATCAACAAAGAAATTGCCCTCGCCCTTATTCAAGGTGTTGAGACTGATTTAAGGGAATCATAGAGAAAAGTAATCAACTCTTTGCCATATATATTACTTTTCTCTATGCTCTTTGCTACCAACTAACAGTATACCTTTACAAAGAGTAATTTACTTCGTATAACCTTAAAAAATCCGACAAAGAGTATATAAAATCTACGTGAAACAAATAAAATCGGACAACGGCTATCTCCTAATCTGTGGAAATTTCCGAAATATCGTGCTACTCTGTGAGAGTTAAGAACGAATGATCGATACGCTGTCGACAAAATAAAGCCCTCGAAAGACATCGACAAAATTTACCGATGTTAGATCCATGCTACATGTTACCGATAAGAACGATAAACAAAATCTGTTTATCGACTCGATATATTTGTCGAACCGAAGATCCGTGCTTGCACTGCTGATGGAAAGTGATGACGCAGTCTTCGATGGTGCCTGCTTGCCTATGTTCACTCTCGACTTGCAGACTCCCAGATCATAGTTAGCTGGAAACAAGGACGCCGCCCGGCAAGGTGGCATCATTTATTGCTGTTTCTATAAAAACAGATTAGACCAAGTACCTTTTATCGTAAGACCTTTTATCAATTCAGAAGTCTTCCATTAAAACCCCCTTCAACGACGTAGACGAGTAAATCACTAAGCAATTTACATTAGCAGTCATTCTCCGCAGTGACCGGTCCGAACTAGTTAATTTATAGTCAACTTTCAATTTGGTGAACACGGCTCCGGGCCGTAAATCTCGGAGACATTTAACGGCTTCTTGCGGGCCTGCGGTTGGTCACCCCTGGACACTTGGATTGTTCGTAGATAGATTTTGTGATTATTGTAGATTTTAGATTTATGTTTCCTACATTTACTGTATTTGGTGGACTAATTGAGCAAAATAAAAATACTTACTTACTACTCTAATGTTCAGAGTAAAACATAGAATAAATACCTATAGAATCCCAATATAATTATAGTGAGTTTAATAATAATAATAATTTTTGTAATTTTAATTTTATAACAAGTATTATAAAAAACATAGATTTAAGAAATATAAATAAATTACTGAATAATAATAATAATAATAATATGTGTGGACATTTCACACAGCGCCATCTAGCCCCAAACTAAGCATAGCTTGTACTATGGGAACCAGATAACTGATACAATACTTAGATACTTTTTTGTTTGTAAATACATACATAGAATACAATATAGTATAGTTTGTAGTGGCGAATAGTATAGTGTGACTCAAACTTAATGGCGGCTGTGAAGTCCGCTGCAAGCTCCCCGCACGCTGCGCACACGGCTTACCTCTGCCCGCGCACATCTAATTTTTGCTAACTGTGCAACGTTTCGCGCTAACTTTACAGGCCGCATTCTACTTTCCTAACCTAATTTATTACGTTGTAGCAACGTGCGTTATATGAATTGGTCACAATCTAGAAACAAAATTGTTAGATGTGTTTTATCACTGTGGTATTTACTGTCTCAGGATGACGGTGCAATGTAACGTAAACCTTAAGCTTCAGCCCCACCTGCGCGCCAGTTGCGTCAGCGAAGCGTCAGCGTCGGCCGTTTAGTATTCATCGCTGCCCGTGTTCGTGTAAGGCCGCTCCGTGATCGCCTCGGGCACCGATGGATACCGCATAGTTTGTCATGATATATATTAAAATATTTTTAGTACCATGAAACACTGTCACAATATATAAAGTTTTAAACTCATGAACAGATACTTTGTCATAAAGAAAGGTAAATAAAAAGAAAGCTCACGGATAGGGTCAACGGCTTTACATCAGGCCTTTGGTTTCAAGGACAATCCTGGCGGTGGACTCGCCGAGCTGCCTGCCCTACCTAAACCTAGATAGCTAGCCTGCCTGTGGTCGTCGATCGGTGATGAAAGAGAAACAAAAGTGAATCTAGTGTAACGCGATATTTACTGACATCAAAATAAACACATCTTAAGCAATAAATAAATCTATGAATCTATGAAAGTAGTACGACGACTTTCTATACACTAGACCGCATTTTAAAAGTCTACAAAAGAGCTCATATCAACGATGACGCACGACTTTCGAGTTTCTTGTCTAACAAAGTTGCGTCAAATTCTCATAGAAATACTTCGAACCATAATGTAATTTATCAGCCTTGGGAAACCTTAGAATACCTAGTAAGAATCTATCGAACTATCTAAGTGCTAGAACTAATAGTAAAGCTATAAATAGGAATAATTGTTTTCATACAAAAAACAGCTGACCTAGTCTGGGCAAAGGTACAGAGCAGCACAATAGGTTGCTATTGCAAAAGCGTCAGGTGAAACTGACCATAATTTACAGAAACAGTAGCTATACGCTACAAGTTTCGCGATATTTTTTATGCTGACATTTTCATAAATAAGTGATAGTACGCCATTGTCTTCTACGCATTGATGTTGACGCTGCCTGGTCCGTCGCAGGCGCGCTAGTGTGGCTAGAACATTATAATTTAAATGGCACTGCACCTGCAATATGCAACACGTCAGAGGAATTACTAAAACGTCACACTATTACGTCATGCTCCAGTAAATTGGTGGCAACTTTACTAGAAGCTTCTATGGAATTTTGGAAGCAACACGAAAACTCACGTTTCACTACATTATATCACTTGCCCACACTCATGCTCGTAATTCAGCACTTAATGCGTAAAATGCCACCAATTTTAAACATTAATACTGGAAAAAGCAAAAGTTTTGAAAAATAATACAATGCAACGACGTGAACATTTCCGTGTTCCCGCCAAAACTCCAATCTACATGTTTCAAGAAAACGCGCGGGTAGGTAAAACCGCGGCATTTGAAATAAGAATGCCACGGAATGCTCCACATTGGAACGTAAACAAAAGCGTCCTTGACACGCGAAGGCCAGTGCATTGACCCCGTCCGAATCAATAACTCATTACTTTTTTATTTCGTTTTAAACGGTTAAAAATAACGTGTTTTTTGCGCCGGCCAATTACGTGCGGGTGAAAGTTGGGTGACGCTCGCAATTATGACGTCACGTCCGGAGCGGGATGCGGGGGTGTATTATTGAACTTTTTAATTCATTATGGAAAATGGGCATTCATTGAAGTTGCCAGTTTACGGTAGGTAGTAGTAGGTAGAAGGACTAGTGTCGAAACGGTTAGAACTAGGTGGTAGGGCATTTCTGCAAAGTTCGTCTAGGTAGGTAGGTACCACCGCTTTGCCAGTTATTCTGCCGCCAAGCTGTAGTGTGTAAGCACTACTGTGTTCCGGTTTGAAGGGCATTGTAGCTAGTGAAATTACTGGGCAAATGAGACTTTATGACCTAATTACACAGTGTAGTAATCTGATTACTAGACTGTGTGATGTCTCAGGATGACGTGCGCAGTGCAGTGTCACGCGAAACTTTATTATTTTAAAGTTCCGAGTGACACTGCAACTGTTATGGGCGGCCGTATTGCTTAACATCAGGAAAACGACCAGCTCGTCAAGTCATTCATTCCCATAAAAAAAAATATGTAGCCGGTACTTACTGTTGACCTTATTAGTGTGATCAAAGTCACGTATCGACCTATGCTTGGTGTTTCCCTGGTACCGAAATGAAGAGATCTACAGCAGAACAAAGGTTCTCAATTGACAACCATGAATTGGAAGACGCAGCGTAGGCGGGCCCTCACTAGGCGGACTTGTGACGATGTCATCCTCCTTCATCATCATTTCAGCTATTCACCTGCTTTCTTAGTTTTCGCATCAAATATTATCCTCACATAATCTAGATTTAAATTCTAAATTTAAATTACTCGCATTCTTTTCATTTTCGATACATTTTGGTCATTCTTCATTCAACCGCCAAAGCGGACAGTCCTCGTTTGTGCTTTAACAAATTTTAATAAGTTATCTGTTACTAACAGTTTAAAGTGCTATTTGTACCTCAAGTTATATTGTTACTACTACTTGTTCCGTAAAAGTTCAATTGGAAACAAGTGTGATCTTATTTTTCAGCATTTTGGACCATAACCACCGTAAATTATTGTTACACGACACAATAAACCTAATTCATCGAGATCTACAGTTTCATTCAATAGTTACGGATATCCCACTAGTACCTACGTGTTCCCGTGAGTGTCCTTCCTTTTCTGAGCTACCGGGAAGAAGCTTTGGGGGGACCTCCGGGACAGACTGACGACCTGGTGAAAGCCACGGGGAGCCGACGGATGCAGAAGGTGAGCAAACGCTCAAAGTGGTGCTCTCTTGGGGGCCTATCTTCAGCAGTGGACTTCTTCAGGCGTTGTTGACGTAGCCGATACTAAAGCTGCTATAGGATAAACTAGGTCACCCAAGAAATGTCTTGGGCGATGAGATGGGACCCTAGATATGCTGAAAGCTACGACTAGTCTAAAGAATCCCGGGCTAATTGAATATGGAACCGAATAGAGTTCCTCTAAGAAAGATGCTCTTTTTTAAATTTGTGAGTCGTTTTGTGTAATCAGCTGATGAGGTTGTTGGTATAATTCGCTAAAAAAAGGAAGTTATGTCAGATAGCTTAATCAAAAAGAAGCCACCATCGCCCTCATGTCGCACGGCCAATTGTGTGCTTTGCACCTAATTTGTGCAGACCACAGATTAGAGAAAAATATGCAGACCTCTTCCGAGAAGCTGGTTACCTTTAATGTTGCTCACAGATCCTATTGCTGCATAAAACATGTTTTATTTAAATATGGAACTTCAATGTAAATATGGAAATCTAAAAATCATTGCATCTGCTGGTTTTAATGTCAAAACCAAATAGGTCAATAAGATAGGATAGGATCGCTTACCCGTCTTGAAGTAGAAGTAATGCTCATCAACAATCCTTTGTTCGTAAAACTTAATTAACACTTAGCACCGTTTCAGACTATTATAATTAGAACCTAGGAACACTGTATCACCAATAAGGTATTGCACAAAATAATCACTGAAACTATGTAACCTTATAAACACTGGCAGTAAAGATTGCGAAAAAACAACTGAAAAAAAAAAACTAAACTCTAAATTTGAATTTGGCGGGAACGCTAGTGCCGCCTGCCCGCTCGTGCCACGATCTACAAAGAACTCGCACCGTCTTAGAAGGGCGAAAAGACGTTACGTCGGACCCTTGGATTCCCTTCGTTTGTTTTGTTCGATTCTAAAGCAATGGAGTCGCTGTTGGATCGTAACTTTTTTGTGAACAGCTGTTTTTTTATTTACCAGTAAATTTTTAGGGCTCCGCGGCTCCGTACCGAAAGGGTAAAGCGAACCCTATTCTCAGGCTCCGCTGTCCATCTCACTATCTGTCTGTCGTCTCTTTGTCTGTCAGTCTGTCCGTACGTCTATCACCAAGCTGTATCTCATGAACCGCGATAGTTAGTTGAAATTGTTGAATGGAGGGGTCGCCACATGCCAAAGAAATTGTATGTAAATCTACTCCAGCTTAGTAATAAGGTACTATGAAGGTGGAAGAAGTGACGTCACTTCGCGTTTGAACTGTCTCTTTCTATTCCTGTATTTTAAAATGATTGTAACTATGCCATTTTTTAGATATTTATTTTTTACGACTGTTCATTTTTTGAGGAATATTATTAATTTATGATATGAAAAAATGGGGGCAACCTCAACATCTTATAGCATTATTACTTCAATATTACTTCAATATTACTTCAATCATACATTGACAAATGACATAAAAGTAAGAATACTTTAATGTTGCAGAGCCAGAGCAGTTTTGATGACGTCACGTTAAATCGTTCACTCAAATACAACTGTCATGTCTTACCTTTACATCATGTTGACACTGACGTGCGACAGTGATTAACACCATATAAAAATGTAGTCCTTGTCCACAAGCAGGAATACTTTATAAGTTCATGGTGCGAATTCGAACAATATTATTGTAACCTTTGAAATAATAATGCCATGAAACATGATGGTTTTGTATTAGTTTGTGGTAGCCCAGCTGGATACAAGCCTATTGCTAATGCGCGTTTGTTGAGTATTTAAATTATTTTGTTGCGTCATTTCCATGATTTATATAATTATCCGGGATAAAATATACTTTTATCGTGTTGATTTATGAAGTGTTCGTAACAGTATTTAGTAATCTATGTGAGATTATTCACACAGATTTTGCAGTCTGTGTGAACAATTTCAGCCAAATCAGTGAAGCCATTTTACTGTGAAACCAAACATATTATAAAGAAACAGACGTACCTACTAACTTTTATAGTAATATGTTATTATTAGTGAAGCCTAAAAAATAAAATTTCTTCTCATAGAGAAATATGTAAGTATACTGATACTGTTATAGAGATGAACCAAATATTTTTAGGACAAGGAGTCTCTACAGATTTTTAGTTACTAAACTAAGGATTCAACAAAATAGCTCAGATTGTTAACGAAAAATGTGGTTTATTGTTAACACCATAAGGTTCACAAGCTTGACATCCAGGTGGGTTGTAAAGGTTCATTTCGAAGGGTGGTTTCTTAGCGATTATTTCTCTTGTTTGTATGAGCATAAAAGGTAAAAACATTGGGGCCGGATTAAGGTTTAAATTACTGCTTGTGTTTAAATTTTGACTACTTCTACTATTTCTCCTTCCGTTTTTATTAGTTCCTAGAGATTTCTTGTGGTTTTATCAGCTATTTAGGTAAATAAAAACGTAAAATCAAAAATATTTTCGTTTTTCCTAATAGTTTTTTTTCATGTATAAAGAATCCTGGGGGTCTAATAAAGATCAAAACGCTATCGCTAACGCGAAACGATAACTTCAAAAATTTATTAAAAGAAATCTGTAATTATAACATAACATTAAATAATATAAAAACACTCAGATACTAAACTATTACACTAAACAACTAAACTAATTTATAAAACGAAACTACTACCAAACTAAAACTATAAATTAACAATACCTACCTATAATATAAAACTAATTTAGCAAACCACTACCAGTAGGCAAAGTGCCTAAAATGCTGGCAACATTGCCACGTTGAATGGAAATGCTCAACCTTTGGCCGAAGTAGAGGCCAGCATTTTGGTCACGTGTTGCCTCGACCAGACGTTTGGATTGGACAGATCTTTGAAGATTTGGTTGGCCGCGGAAAAGTAAGCGATTTCCGAAATATCATTCCAGTACATTTTGGAGTTAACGTTTGCCGTTAGTGTTAGCGTTTGGGATCTTTGCTAGATCCCTGCTAGTTTCAGTTGTATTAACAATAAGTGCGCACAACTGTATCATATCAGTTTAGTTGTTTTGCATGAGATTGCATAACAGTCAAATTTTTTTTTTTATCATTTATTTTGTACGGTATGGTAATGAATGATAGAGATAATATCAATAATATTCAACAATCGAAAAGTAAGTTTGGTACAGTCACAAAGATTTATGTGCATTGTAGTCACAAAATTTGGTCTACAATAACACATAATTGTTATTATGTGTTAACGTAGATAATTAATAATACACTACCAACTACAAAAAAATGTTGACTGTGGTTACTAGACGATAACCT
Organism: Ennomos erosarius; assembly: GCA_963580505.1. Taxonomy (NCBI): domain Eukaryota; kingdom Metazoa; phylum Arthropoda; class Insecta; order Lepidoptera; family Geometridae; genus Ennomos; species Ennomos erosarius. The sequence goes on from OY756996.1 coordinate 9,501,911, forward strand.
GCAAATGCTGTGGGTTGGCCACTATCAATAGGTAGTAGCGGTTAAAATAACCATTCGACTAAGTACGTCCCTGCCTTAGGAAGTATTGCACGTTGCTTATTTTTAACGGTCATATTGTCACAGGCCCTTGTAAAAGGTTAGAAAACCAAGGACCGCAAATATATTTTAAAAATTATTGTTGACGTGAAAAATGAAAAATAACATAGCTGTTTATTTTGTATTAACTGATACAATGATACTACTACTAAAGACACATAAAATATAAAATACACTGTATCTACACAACATTTTATTGGCCGCTGTCTTACGATTAATACTAGTATGTAGCGTACCCAAAATGCTGGCAACATGAAGCTGAATCGTTGAGATGCAATGACGATTTGTTGTGCCAAATAAGTACTTGCATCGTATCAGGTGATCTTTGGAAAAGACGACAAGTTCCCAATTGGACCCAGAATCTTAACACTAAACGGCTTAAAAGTAATAAATCACTAACGAAATTAATTTTTTCATTTCCACATTTCAGCTACTTAGCCTAAATAGTTGCGGCATCGTTCGTCACAAAAAATGTGACGTTCCAAAAATAAACTTTTCATTCTAGAAAAATAATTGTTCCCCGAAAATAAACAACGCGAGTAGTGTTAAAGCATTTATTTACATAGGTGGTTACCATTGACGCGACTAACGCTCTATGAACATCTATAATCATAATAACATGAATACAGAATTAACGAGTAAATATACATAGCATTATGTTTACTTATATCAACACTTTTGTTCATTTGATCATTAAACTTTATTATGTCTCAATTTTAGGTTCCAGAAGATTATAGTTTTAATTATTATCGATTTTTGAGTTTTATTTCGCGTAATGGTTTAGTTTCTGTTTTGTAAATACAGGTTTCAAGGATATCCCTACGTATCTCAGTAAATGCTGGTGAAATAAAACGAATAACACAAAGTGATAGAGGCTTTCTAGGTTTAGTCCAAGGTTAGGTATGTTTTTGTTAATAATCAATAAATATAATATTTGCAAGATTTTAGGATGCAATTCAATCTTTCACGGGAATGTTTACAATTTTTGAGGTGTCATATTAGTATAGTCTATATGCTGTAAGTGTTTCTTTCTGTTTCTTACAAGTAAAATTATTATATTCAGATACTCCGTTGAAATTACAACTAATTCAAACATTTTTTGAAGCAGCGACTCCTCTCTTAGTACTGTAGTGACGTAATGTCTTGCGGTCCGTATGTATGAGAAAAAAGTTTGCTATTTTTAAATTATTGAATTTAGTATTTTAGATAATAACAGAAATATATCAAAACTAAATTCTACATTTTAAAAGCGGGCCTTCGTTTGACCGCTCTTTACGCGCACGTTATGCCGTCTTCGTTGTTCAAAATTGAGCAGCCAAGTGAGACGAAAGTAACGTTTGATATCTACCCACAACTGGGATAAAGTATTTTTCTAGAGATGCTGACAGACGCTTACCATTAGTTAAAAAGCCAGATCTACGCATAAAATATTTTTAAGGAAATTAAGTCAAATATTCCATTTTAGAGTCAAACTGCCACCTGGTCACTGCATATGCATCCGTGGTTCATAAAGCACGACGCATGCGCGCCACAAGAACGGATGTCTCCAATTTCCGTGAGCGTGCCAGCCCTGTAAAAAAACATAAAATGCATCACTCCAAAATCGACCCTCTGCTTAGTACTTTAAAGATCATTTTTGGTATACAAATACTCTGGTTTAGGCACGTGTCGTCAGTCGTCACAGAGTATGGTTCTAGAAAGTAACAGGATGTGCAGGAACTCAAGGGTGACAACCCTATTCCTTAAGACGTTAATGATAAGAGTTGGTCGCGTGCCAGATGGTGACCGGTAACGTTCGTGGGTTAAAAAAACGTTATCTGTGATGTATGACAGCAGCTTTTAACCGAGTTCAAAAAATGATGAGCTTTGCAATTTGCTTGTATTTTTTATGTCTATTACTTCGAAACTGTCTTCTGTTATGTGAGTTACGATTTATTATAAACTGGCTGACTAACTGGTTTATTAGTTTTACGCCTTATCACAATGTAAAGGAAGAGAGTAGGGAAAAGGATGAATGAATGAAGGCTAAAGGAGGCAGGTGGGCCAGCAATTCATCAACAAATATCTTCAATGTACAGAATTGTATCTGTTATAGTTTTATTCTATAGATTATATCAAGTATAGATTATGTACAGAGTTACAGACGTAAACTAGCAGATTAGATCCATAGAAATTTAATTGAAATAGGTTCAGTATTCCAGATAGGAATACGTCCAGACAGAAATACGTCCAGATAGGAATACGTCCAGACAAGAACATGTCCATATAGGAATAAGTCTCGACATGAATATGCCCAGACAGGAATACGCCCAGACCGAAATACGTCCAAACAGGAACACGTTAACTCGTCGCCAACGTTCTTCTAATATACCCCGTTCGTAATAAACTTCGCCAAACATTTTCCTACGGTCGAAAGAGTTTTCGCCTCTTGTTTGAAGAGACCCGCAAACATCGTAACTCTGTTCTTCGATCGTTAACCTCACCCTTTGTGGACCGTCTCTTTAGATAACTTTCATTAATTTAGCTAAGATTTATTGCTTGCTTGTGTAGAGAACTGTACGTGTACTCATAGTATGAGAGAGCTATAGGTATCTTTGCATCTGCAGTTCCCTAGGGGCTCAGTAAATATACTATACTATTTATTATAATTAAATATTATTATTATCTATATTATCTTACTAAGCTCAAAGTCACGCAACGAGCTATGGAGAGAGCAATGCTCGGAGTTTCCCTGCGAGGTAAGATCCGAAATGAGGAGATCCGCAGGAGAACTAAAGTGACCGATGTAGCTATTAGGATTAGCAAGTTGAAATGGCATTGGGCAAGCCTCATCGCTCGTAGAAGTGACAACCGATGGGGAAGAAAGGTTCTCGAGTGACGACCACGAACCGGAAGACGCAGCGTAGGCCCCCACTAGGTGGACCGACGAACTGGTGAAAGCCGCGGGGAGCCGATGGATGCAGGAGGCAATCAGCCGCTATAAGTGGCGCTCCCTGGAGGAGGCTTATGTTCCTCTAAAATCTCTGGTTAAAATCATGCCTCATTTGGTGAAAATTGTGGCGGAAACAGTAGCATTAAACACACATATAAAACAACTTTCTTCCGCATACATCCCATGAACCCTGTGCATGAACCCCAGAAATTCCAATAGTATACTCTATAGAAATTAGGAAGCATAGACAGAGTAGTTATCTTGGCTATAATGGTTATCTTCAGACCAATTTTAAAATACCATAGAAAGCTCATGTCATAGTCAGCTCCTTGCCAAATCTCACATCGATCGAACTCCAAATGGAAGTAATTCTACCTACTGGCAGCGGGCTGGAGCATTTGGGGGTCGTTCTCATTGTCACGATTCTCATCGTCACCTGCATGTCAAGTTATATTTAGTCTGGGACTGTCTATAGGCCATCGCGGCTATTATACAGTCCATTTGTGTTCTTTGTAGTAGGTAGTGTAGCTAGTTTAGTTTTTATTATAGTAATTCTTAAATCGTTTTCCAGATTTGTACTGGCCAACTATTAAATAATCTGTGACCATAAAAAAAAAACAAATAAAGTAATCGTGAAGTAACAATTAAATCACAAAAAATATTGGTGACAATTTATAAGCGTGCAAACGGCTGTCCTGCCTCGTTTTGCTGTAAAATGAAGGCATCAGAATTATAGCTCTATTGTTCACGATTTAACCAACACATTGTTTTAATTGTAAAGAATTCATTTCTTTTATAATTGTAAATATTAAACCGATTGTTGGATTACGTATCGCGTAAATAAGCAAAGGAAATTCGAGTATAAATAGAGGTAGATTTTGTGATTCCACATCAGTCCGATCAGACTCTCATAATGAGGGTGACAGCGTTCGTGATCCTACTCTGCGCTCTGCAGGTAAGTCTCATCATCATCATCATCATCATCAATCATCAATACCTACATATAATAAAACTGTAACTGGCCTAAATCTGTACGATGAATGTTTTTTGGAAATGTTGTCTGCATTACACTTCTTAATCGATATAGTACTAGAAACAATTGATTTTGATGTTGTTGTCTGTCTGTCTGTCTGTCTGTCACATGCATTACGCTGGAACTAGTTATAGCTAATTTTTCAGAGTAACATTGAATACTTTTTTTTAAAACGGCCAAGTGCAATTTTCATGAAACAATACATTTATGCTAGATTTTTTTGGTTTGTATATTATTCATTTACCTACTTATCGATTTTCATCCTCACGAAGGGACGATAGAAAGGAAAGGGAATAAGGTAGGGAAAAAGTATGAATACATGGGACGGCAATAGTAGGGAGGCAGGCGCAAGGGGAGGCAGACGCAGTTGCTTCCCTTCTATTGCCATCCCATCCATTCATCCTTTTCCCCTAATATTTCCCTTTCACTTCTCTTTTACCCATAAACAGGGTTAGGACGTAAAACAAATAAATGCGTATGAAGCCGGAGCGGGTCAACTAATTAAATATTATAACATCTATTGTTATTACCTATAATAAAATTGTAACATTTTGAATTTTGAAATTTTTTTTTAGGTTGTATATAGTTAGAAATATTTAGCTAGCATGGCTATAAATATCGGTCATCATTCATACAAATTTTATGGAAACGAATACCAATTTCACTTCTTTGTAATATTCGACTGAAGTTGTATTGTGATAATAGGAATATAAATTAATGTTAACGTTTTTTTTTATCAAAAACTGTCCGTATCTCCGTAATCCGTATATGGTAGAAATTCCTCGAATACGTACAAAGCGGTTTGATTCTTCGTTTATAATTCGGACAGCGAAGGAATGGAACACCTTACCAGCGTCATTGTTTCCTGACAAATATAATCTGGGAGTTTTTAAGGCTAGAGTGAACCGGTATCTTCTAGGCAAGCATGCTCCATCGTCAACCACGTCATCACTTACCATCAGGTGAGACCGTGGTCAAATGTTAGCCTATCGAAGATAAAAAAAAATACAAAAAAAATAAAGTGAGTAAACTTTTTTTTTTTAAATAAATATATCTGGACATTTCACACAGCACCATCTAGCCCCAAACTAAGCATAGCTTGTACTATGGGAGCCAGATAACTGATACAATACTTATATACTTTTTTGTTTGTAAATACATACATAGAATACAATATAACACCCAGACGCAGCACAAACATCTATGTTCATCACACAATGTTTGTCCCGGGTAGGAATCGAACCCACAGCCCTCAGTTCAGAAGGCAGGGATACTACCAACTGAGCTATCGGGCCCGTAAAAAAAAACTCATTAAAAACTAGGACCTATCCCTTAGAGTTCGTCTAAATAGATACAACCACTTCACCAGTTATTTGGTAGAAATGATGTAGTGTGGAAGAACACTTGTTACTAGGTGGTAGGACTTTTCTGCAAAGTTCGTCTGGGTAGGTACCACCGCTCTGCCAGTTATTCTGCCGCCAAGCGGTAGTGTGCAAGCACTACTGTATTCCGGTTTGAAGGGCATTGTAGCTAGTGAAATTACTGGGCAAATGAGACTTTATGACCTGATCACACAGTGTAGTAATCTGATTACATACTAGACTGTGTGATGTCTCAGGATGACGTGCGCAGTGCAGCGTCACACAAAACTCTATTATTTTAAAGTTCCGAGTGACACTGCAACTGTTATGGGCGGCCATGTCGCTTAACATCAGGTGAACGACTAGCTCGTCACGTCATTCATTCACATAACAAAAAAAAACTTGTCCCAATTTGAAAAGCACTGTACCTAGCAAAATCAGCGGGCATAAAGCTTGTCCATAGGCGGCGGTGACCACTTACCATCAGGTGGGCCGCCTGCTTGTTTGTCACTCATTACATAAAAAAAAAGTAGATTATTTTTATCAATCATTTGATAACAAGTGACCACGGCCACCTGATGGTAAGTGACGACGCGGTCGACGATGGAGCATGCTTGCGAAGAAATTGATATGGAATATACCAATTTTGGTGATGAAATCAAAATTGGGATAGATTGATCCGATCCAAAAAAATGTTGCTACAACCCCATGTAATATATATAATACCTACAGTACAGATGCCTCATCCCATACAACGGAATAACGCGGGCTATTTTACGAATTATTTTATTTCTGGTTTATGTGACATTTATTGCGTGTTCGCGAAGTATTGGGCCAAATGAATACAAACTAGTAACTCTCTAGATACGATTACTACATTTGTTTCAAGTACGCGCTATTTTCCGTTTGTACCCCATGCTATAACTAAGAAGGATCATTATGTTGTTTATCGTATAATGATATCTTGCATGCACATTATTGAGCATTGTTATTCATACATTATGTTTGTCAAGATTACCTGATGCGTAATCTGGAGCATATCATCATTTTGGTGCTGTTTTGTTCATTATATTTTTTAGAAAAGCTATGATAATTAAAGACTAACCTACCTCTAGTTTGTTTAACGGTGTTTACGTTGAACAGCAAAGTCTGTCCATGTCTAAGCCAAAAAAGTGTACCTATGTATGACGTACGACTGTACTGCTTCCGATCAAACATCTGAAATATAGAGATCTAGTTGTCGCATCAAATTGAAAATAATTATGCTCTATTTCCTTTTCTTTACAGTATGTTGCTGCAGATATATACAATGATATCTTTAATGGAAATGGCCTTTCACTGGATTCCGACAATGTTTCTGAGAAACGCATAATTGGAAAAGATGGCAAACCATACGTTGAATATGACGAAGTTAAACGTTATCATGGTAAAAGCAAAGGAAAATTACCTCACCATGGTGAAAAACGAGTCAAAATATATACAGTGGAAGTTGACGAATTCGGCAATGAAACTGTAGTAGAAAAAGAAATGGTGATAGAAGCGGCACCAGGAGCATCTAGCGCATCAAGCTCATCAAGCTCGTCGAGTGCAGCTAGCTCAGCATCATCTGCTTCCGCTGGGGGTGCTCAAGGGTCTGGTTATGGCGTTGGTGGCCCAAGAGGACAAAGCGGATCTAGCAGCGCTACATCATCAAGCTCAACAGCATCGTCAAACCAAGCACAACAAGGACAAGAAGCAATTCTCATTATTAAAGGAGGCAATGGTAGTGGATCAACTACATCCACTACAACTAGCTCTACATCAACCTCAGGGGGACCAAATAGACTTGGCGGTTATGGACTTGCAGGGTACGGTAGTGGGGCTGGTAGCAGCGCAGCAGGTGGAGCAGGAGCAGGCTACGGTGGAGCAGGAGCAGGCTTCGGTGGACTAGGAGGTTTTGGAGGTGTCGCATCTTACGGACCGAACGGCTTAGGATATGGTGGAGGATACGGCAGTGCCAGCTCTGCAGCAAGCAGTGCTGCTTCATCGGGAGCTGGGGCAGGCGCTGGTGCTGGCCTTGGAGGGCTTTCCGGACAAGGAATGAGCGGATACTATGGCCCAGGAGGTTACGGTAGTGGCTCTGGAGGCTCCTCGAGCTCATCATCAAGCAGCTCCACTTCATCAGGCTCAGCAGGCGAATCAGCACCTGTATTCATTATCGAAAGTGGTATTGGAAGCGGTTCTGGATCAAGCTCTAGCTCATCGGCATCAAGCTCATCGTCATCATCTGGCAGAGATGGACTTGGACCTTATGGAGGTAGCGGCTTAGGAGGTATTGGAGGCTATGGTGGATACGGTGCTGGCGGAGCAGGCGGTGCTGCATCTTCGGGTGCTAGTGCTGGCGCTGGTGGACTCGGGCTAGGATCTGGCGGTTTCTACGGTGCAGGAGGATATGGTGCTGGCGGTGCTGGCAGTAGCGCTTCAAGTGGCGCAGTAGCAGGCTTAGGTGGCCTTGGAGGCGATGGATATTATGGACCTAACGGCTTAGGAGGTGCTGATGGATATGGCGGGTATGGTGCCAGCTCCGCAGCAAGCAGTGCTGCATCATCAGGAGCTGGTGCTGGCGCTGGCCTTGGAAGGCTTAATGGACTAGGAACGTTCGGAATGTATGGCCCGGGAGGTTACGGTAGCGGTTCTGGAAGCTCATCGAGCTCATCATCAAGCAGCTCCAGTTCATCAGACTCAGCACGTGGACCAGGAGGAGCAATAGTCATTTTCGAAAATGACGGTAGAAGTGGATCTGCATCAAGCTCTAGCTCATCGTCATCAACCTCAGCATCATCATCTGGCACAGGTGGCCTTGGACCTTATGGAGGTAGCAGCTTAGGAGGTATTGGAGGCTATGGTGGATACGGTGCTGGCGGAGCAGGCGGTGCTGCATCTTCGGGTGCTAGTGCTGGCGCTGGTGGACTTGGGCTAGGATCTGACGGTTTCTACGGTGCAGGAGGATATGGTGCTGGCGGTGCTGGCAGTAGCGCTTCAAGTGGCGCAGTAGCAGGCCTAGGTGGCCTTGGAGGCGATGGATATTATGGACCTAACGGCTTAGGAGGTGCTGATGGATATGGCGGGTATGGTGCCAGCTCCGCAGCAAGCAGTGCTGCATCATCAGGAGCTGGTGCTGGCGCTGGCCTTGGAGGGCTTAATGGACTAGGAGCGAACGCAATGTATAGCCCGGGAGGTTACGGTAGCGGTTCTGGAAGCTCATCGAGCTCATCATCAAGCAGCTCCAGTTCATCAGGCTCAGCACAACGACCAGGAGGAGCAATAGTCATTATCGAAAATGACGGTGGAAGTGGATCTGCCTCTAGCTCATCGTCATCAACCTCAGCATCATCATCTGGCACAGGTGGCCTTGGACCTTATGGAGGTAGCAGCTTAGGAGGTATTGGAGGCTATGGTGGATACGGTGCTGGCGGAGCAGGCGGTGCTGCATCTTCGAGTGCTAGTGCTGGCGCTGGTGGACTCGGGCTAGGATCTGGCGGCTTCTACGGTGCAGGAGGTTATGGTGCTGGCGGTGCTGGCAGTAGCGCTTCAAGTGGCGCAGTAGCAGGCCTAGGTGGCCTTGGAGGCGATGGATATTATGGACCTAACGGCTTAGGAGGTGCTGATGGATATGGCGGGTATGGTGCCAGCTCCGCAGCAAGCAGTGCTGCATCATCAGGAGCTGGTGCTGGCGCTGGCCGTGGAGGGCTTAATGGACTAGGAGCGAACGCAATGTATGGCCCGGGAGGTTACGGTAGCGGTTCTGGAAGCTCATCGAGCTCATCATTAAGCAGCTCCAGTTCATCAGACTCAGCAGGCGGATCAGGACCTGTATTCATCATCGAAAATGGTATTGGAAGCGGTCCTGGATCAAGCTCTAGCTCATCGGCATCAAGCTCATCGTCATCATCTGGCACAGGTGGACTTGGACCTTATGGAGGTAGCGGCTTAGGAGGTATAGGAGGCTATGGTGGATACGGTGCTGGCGGAGCAGGCGGTGCTGCATCTTCGGGTGCTAGTGCTGGCGCTGGTGGACTTGGGCTAGGATCTGACGGTTTCTACGGTGCAGGAGGATATGGTGCTGGCGGTGCTGGCAGTAGCGCTTCAAGTGGCGCAGTAGCAGGCCTAGGTGGCCTTGGAGGCGATGGATATTATGGACCTAACGGCTTAGGAGGTGCTGATGGATATGGCGGGTATGGTGCCAGCTCCGCAGCAAGCAGTGCTGCATCATCAGGAGCTGGTGCTGGCGCTGGCCTTGGAGGGCTTAATGGACTAGGAGCGAACGCAATGTATAGCCCGGGAGGTTACGGTAGCGGTTCTGGAAGCTCATCGAGCTCATCATCAAGCAGCTCCAGTTCATCAGGCTCAGCACAACGACCAGGAGGAGCAATAGTCATTATCGAAAATGACGGTGGAAGTGGATCTGCCTCTAGCTCATCGTCATCAACCTCAGCATCATCATCAAGCACAGGTGGCCTTGGACCTTATGGAGGTAGCAGCTTAGGAGGTATTGGAGGCTATGGTGGATACGGTGCTGGTGGAGCAGGCAGTGCTGCATCTTCGACTGCTAGTGCTGGAGCTGGTGGACTTGGGCTAGGATCTGACGGTTTCTACGGTGCAGGAGGATATGGTGCTGGCGGTGCTGGCAGTAGCGCTTCAAGTGGCGCAGTAGCAGGCCTAGGTGGCCTTGGAGGCAATGGATATTATGGACCTAACGGCTTAGGAGTTGCTGATGGATATGGCGGGTATGGTGCCAGCTCCGCAGCAAGCAGTGCTGCATCATCAGGAGCTGGTGCTGGCGCTGGCCGTGGAGGGCTTAATGGACTAGCAGCGAACGCAATGTATGGCCCGGGAGGTTACGGTAGTGGTTCTGGAAGCTCATCGAGCTCATCATCAAGCAGCTCCAGTTCATCAGACTCAGCAGGCGGATCAGGACCTGTATTCATCATCGAAAATGGTATTGGAAGCGGTTCTGGATCAAGCTCTAGCTCATCGGCATCAAGCTCATCGTCATCATCTGGCACAGGTGGACTTGGACCTTATGGAGGTAGCGGCTTAGGAGGTATAGGAGGCTATGGTGGATACGGTGCTGGCGGAGCAGGCGGTGCTGCATCTTCGGGTGCTAGTGCTGGCGCTGGTGGACTTGGGCTAGGATCTGACGGTTTCTACGGTGCAGGAAGATATGGTGCTGGCGGTGCTGGCAGTAGCGCTTCAAGTGGCGCAGTAGCAGGTCTAGGTGGCCTTGGAGGCGATGGATATTATGGACCTAACGGCTTCGGAGGTGCTGATGGATATGGCGGGTATGGTGCCAGCTCCGCAGCAAGCAGTGCTGCATCATCAGGAGCTGGTGCTGGCGCTGGCCTTGGAGGGCTTAATGGACTAGGAGCGAACGCAATGTATGGCCCGGGAGGTTACGGTAGCGGTTCTGGAAGCTCATCGAGCTCATCATCAACCAGCTCCAGTTCATCAGGCTCAGCACGTGGACCAGAAGGAGCAATAGTCATTATCGAAAATGACGGTGGAAGTGGATCTGCCTCTAGCTCATCGTCAGCAACCTCAGCATCATCATCTGGCGCAGGTGGCCTTGGACCTTATGGAGGTAGCAGCTTAGGAGGTATTGGAGGCTATGGTGGATACGGTGCTGGTGGAGCAGGCAGTGCTGCATCTTCGACTGCTAGTGCTGGAGCTGGTGGAATTGGGCTTGGATCTGACGGTTTCTACGGTGCAGGAGGATATGGTGCTGGCGGTGCTGGCAGTAGCGCTTCAAGTGGCGCAGTAGCAGGCCTAGGTGGCCTTGGAGCCGATGGATATTATGGACCTAACGGCTTAGGAGTTGCTGATGGATATGGCGGGTATGGTGCCAGCTCCGCAGCAAGCAGTGCTGCATCATCAGGAGCTGGTGCTGGCGCTGGTCTTGGAGGGCTTAATGGACTAGCAGCGAACGGAATGAATGGCCCGGGAACTTACGGTAGCGGCTCTGGAAGCTCATCGAGCTCATCATCAAGCAGCTCCAGTTCATCAGGCTCAGCACGTGGACCAGGAGGAGCAATAGTCATTTTCGAAAATGACGGTGGAAGTGGATCTGCATCAAGCTCTAGCTCATCGTCATCAACCTCAACATCATCATCTGGCACAGGTGGCCTTGGACCTTATGGAGGGAGCAGCTTAGGAGGTATTGGAGGCTATGGTGGATACGGTGCTGGCGGAGCAGGCGGTGCTGCATCTTCGGGTGCTAGTGCTGGCGCTGGTGGACTCGGGCTAGGATCTGGCGGTTTCTACGGTGCAGGAGGATATGGTGCTGGCGGTGCTGGCAGTAGCGCTTCAAGTGGCGCAGTAGCAGGCCTAGGTGGCCTTGGAGGCGATGGATATTATGGACCTAACGGCTTAGGAGGTGGTGATGGATATGGCGGGTATGGTGCCAGCTCCGCAGCAAGCAGCGCTGCATCATCAGGAGCTGGTGCTGGCGCTGGTCTTGGAGGGCTTAATGGACTAGGAGCGAATGCAATGTTTGGCCCGGGAGGTTACGGTAGCGGTTCTGGAAGCTCATCGAGCTCATCATCAAGCAGCTCCAGTTCATCAGGCTCAGCAGGCGGATCAGGACCTGTATTCATCATCGAAAATGGTATTGGAAGTGGTTCTGGATCAAGCTCTAGCTCATCGGCATCAAGCTCATCGTCATCATCTGGCACAGGTGGCCTTGGACCTTATGGAGGTAGCAGCTTAGGAGGTATTGGAGGCTATGGTGGATACGGTGCTGGCGGAGCAGGCGGTGCTGCATCTTCGGGTGCTAGTGCTGGCGCTGGTGGACTTGGGCTAGGATCTGACGGTTTCTACGGTGCAGGAGGATATGGTGCTGGCGGTGCTGGCAGTAGCGCTTCAAGTGGCGCAGTAGCAGGCCTAGGTGGCCTTGGAGGCGATGGATATTATGGACCTAACGGCTTAGGAGGTGCTGATGGATATGGCGGGTATGGTGCCAGCTCCGCAGCAAGCAGTGCTGCATCATCAAGAGCTGGTGCTGGCGCTGGCCTTGGAGGGCTTAATGGACTAGGAGCGAACGGAATGTATGGCTCGGGAGGTTACGGTAGCGGTTCTGGAAGCTCATCGCGCTCATCATCAAGCAGCTCCAGTTCATCAGGCTCAGCACGTGGACCAGGAGGAGCAATAGTTATTATCGAAAATGACGGTGGAAGTGGATCTGCATCAAGCTCTAGCTCATCGTCATCAACCTCAGCATCATCATCTGGCACAGGTGGACTTGGACCTTATGGAGGTAGCGGCTTAGGAGGTATTGGAGGCTATAGTGGATACGGTGCTGGTGGAGCAGGCGGTGCGGCATCTTTGGGTGCTAGTGCTGGCGCTGGTGGACTCGGGCTAGGATCTGACGGTTTCTACGGTGCAGGAGGATATGGCGCTGGCGGTGCTGGCAGTAGCGCTTCAAGTAGCGCAGTAGCAGGCCTAGGTGGCCTTGGAGGCGATGGATATTATGGACCTAACGGCTTAGGAGGTGCTGATGGATATGGCGGGTATGGTGCCAGCTCCGCAGCAAGCAGTGCTGCATCATCAGGAGCTGGTGCTGGCGCTGGCCTTGGAGGGCTTAATGGACTAGGAGCGAACGGAATGTATGGCTCGGGAGGTTACGGTAGCGGTTCTGGAAGCTCATCGAGCTCATCATCAAGCAGCTCCAGTTCATCAGACTCAGCACGTGGACCAGGAGGAGCAATAGTCATTATCGAAAATGACGGTGGAAGTGGATCTGCATCAAGCTCTAGCTCATCGTCATCAACCTCAACATCATCATCTGGCACAGGTGGCCTTGGACCTTATGGAGGTAGCAGCTTAGGAGGTATTGGAGGCTATGGTGGATACGGTGCTGGCGGAGCAGGCGGTGCTGCATCTTCGAGTGCTAGTGCTGGCGCTGGTGGACTCGGGCTAGGATCTGGCGGCTTCTACGGTGCAGGAGGTTATGGTGCTGGCGGTGCTGGCAGTAGCGCTTCAAGTGGCGCAATAGCAGGCCTAGGTGGCCTTGGAGGCGATGGATATTATGGACCTAACGGCTTAGGAGGTGCTGATGGATATGGCGGGTATGGTGCCAGCTCCGCAGCAAGCAGCGCTGCATCATCAGGAGCTGGTGCTGGTCTTGGAGGGCTTAATGGACTAGCAGCGAACGGAATGTATGGCCCGGGAGGTTACGGTAGCGGTTCTGGAAGCTCATCGAGCTCATCATCAAGCAGCTCCAGTTCATCAGACTCAGCACGTGGACCAGGAGGAGCAATAGTCATTATCGAAAATGACGGTGGAAGTGGATCTGCATCAAGCTCTAGCTCATCGTCATCAACCTCAACATCATCATCTGGCACAGGTGGCCTTGGACCTTATGGAGGTAGCAGCTTAGGAGGTATTGGAGGCTATGGTGGATACGGTGCTGGCGGAGCAGGCGGTGCTGCATCTTCGAGTGCTAGTGCTGGCGCTGGTGGACTCGGGCTAGGATCTGGCGGCTTCTACGGTGCAGGAGGTTATGGTGCTGGCGGTGCTGGCAGTAGCGCTTCAAGTGGCGCAATAGCAGGCCTAGGTGGCCTTGGAGGCGATGGATATTATGGACCTAACGGCTTAGGAGGTGCTGATGGATATGGCGGGTATGGTGCCAGCTCCGCAGCAAGCAGCGCTGCATCATCAGGAGCTGGTGCTGGTCTTGGAGGGCTTAATGGACTAGCAGCGAACGGAATGTATGGCCCGGGAGGTTACGGTAGCGGTTCTGGAAGCTCATCGAGCTCATCATCAAGCAGCTCCAGTTCATCAGACTCAGCACGTGGACCAGGAGGAGCAATAGTCATTATCGAAAATGACGGTGGAAGTGGATCTGCATCAAGCTCTAGCTCATCGTCATCAACCTCAACATCATCATCTGGCACAGGTGGCCTTGGACCTTATGGAGGTAGCAGCTTAGGAGGTATTGGAGGCTATGGTGGATACGGTGCTGGCGGAGCAGGCGGTGCTGCATCTTCGAGTGCTAGTGCTGGCGCTGGTGGACTCGGGCTAGGATCTGGCGGCTTCTACGGTGCAGGAGGTTATGGTGCTGGCGGTGCTGGCAGTAGCGCTTCAAGTGGCGCAATAGCAGGCCTAGGTGGCCTTGGAGGCGATGGATATTATGGACCTAACGGCTTAGGAGGTGCTGATGGATATGGCGGGTATGGTGCCAGCTCCGCAGCAAGCAGCGCTGCATCATCAGGAGCTGGTGCTGGTCTTGGAGGGCTTAATGGACTAGCAGCGAACGGAATGTATGGCCCGGGAGGTTACGGTAGCGGTTCTGGAAGCTCATCGAGCTCATCATCAAGCAGCTCCAGTTCATCAGACTCAGCACGTGGACCAGGAGGAGCAATAGTCATTATCGAAAATGACGGTGGAAGTGGATCTGCATCAAGCTCTAGCTCATCGTCATCAACCTCAACATCATCATCTGGCACAGGTGGCCTTGGACCTTATGGAGGTAGCAGCTTAGGAGGTATTGGAGGCTATGGTGGATACGGTGCTGGCGGAGCAGGCAGTGCTGCATCTTCGAGTGCTAGTGCTGGCGCTGGTGGACTCGGGCTAGGATCTGGCGGCTTCTACGGTGCAGGAGGTTATGGTGCTGGCGGTGCTGGCAGTAGCGCTTCAAGTGGCGCAATAGCAGGCCTAGGTGGCCTTGGAGGCGATGGATATTATGGACCTAACGGCTTAGGAGGTGCTGATGGATATGGCGGGTATGGTGCCAGCTCCGCAGCAAGCAGCGCTGCATCATCAGGAGCTGGTGCTGGTCTTGGAGGGCTTAATGGACTAGCAGCGAACGGAATGTATGGCCCGGGAGGTTACGGTAGCGGTTCTGGAAGCTCATCGAGCTCATCATCAAGCAGCTCCAGTTCATCAGACTCAGCACGTGGACCAGGAGGAGCAATAGTCATTATCGAAAATGACGGTGGAAGTGGATCTGCATCAAGCTCTAGCTCATCGTCATCAACCTCAACATCATCATCTGGCACAGGTGGCCTTGGACCTTATGGAGGTAGCAGCTTAGGAGGTATTGGAGGCTATGGTGGATACGGTGCTGGCGGAGCAGGCGGTGCTGCATCTTCGAGTGCTAGTGCTGGCGCTGGTGGACTCGGGCTAGGATCTGGCGGCTTCTACGGTGCAGGAGGTTATGGTGCTGGCGGTGCTGGCAGTAGCGCTTCAAGTGGCGCAATAGCAGGCCTAGGTGGCCTTGGAGGCGATGGATATTATGGACCTAACGGCTTAGGAGGTGCTGATGGATATGGCGGGTATGGTGCCAGCTCCGCAGCAAGCAGTGCTGCATCATCAGGATTTGGTGCTGGTGCTGGCCTTGGAGGGCTTAATGGACTAGGAGCGAACGCAATGTATGGCCCGGGAGGTTACGGTAGCGGTTCTGGAAGCTCATCGAGCTCATCATCAAGCAGCTCCAGTTCATCAGGCTCAGCAGGCAGATCAGGACCTGTATTCATCGTCGAAAATGGTATTGGAAGCGGTTCAGGATCAAGCTCTAGCTCATCGGCATCAAGCTCATCGTCATCATCTGGCACAGGTGGACTTGGACCTTATGGAGGTAGCGGCTTAGGAGGTATTGGAGGCTATGGTGGATACGGTGCTGGTGGAGCAGGCAGTACTGCATCATCGAGTGCTAGTGCTGGCGCTGGTGGACTCGGGCTAGAATCTGACGGTTTCTACGGTGCAGGAGGATATGGTGCTGGCGGTGTTGGCAGTAGCGCATTAGGTGGTGCAGGAGCAGGCGTAGGTGGACTAGGAAGCTATGGAGGCCTTTACGGAGAAGGATTGGATGGCCTCTATGGCCCAGGAGGTGCAAGCTCGTCGAGCAGCTCATCTTCATCTTCAGCAAGCGGTTCCGGACAAGGAGGTTTTGGAGGATATGATGGAGCTTTCGGATCTTTGGGACCGTACGGATCAAATGGCGTTTATGGCTCTCAAGGAGCAGCTAGCAGCAGTAGCTCTGCAAGTTCAAGCAGCGCATCTGGTAATGATGGTGGTGCAACCATACTGATAATTGAAGGAGGTGACGGCTCGTCATCCAGTTCCAGCTCTAGCTCTTCATCTTCTAGCTCGTCTGGTGCTGCTGCTGCAGCACTTGGACGTAGCAGGCGCCCAAAGCTGTGCCCACTTCGTGAGAGATTGGTTGTCAAACTCAAAGACATATGTGCTAGTTGTTAATTTATGTTCTTAATCACTGTTTAATATTGATACTAAATGGATACATCTTTTATTGTACTTAATAAATTCTGGCATTCTATTTAATGTGTTTATTTTTCTATTTATTTTTAATTGTAGACCTTCAATTGTTAACGGTTACCTATGTAACATAAAAATGCTATAGTAAAAATGGATTTATGTCCGTTTATTGTCAACAACCTACCTTCAAATTATTTAGTTCAAACAGAAACGCAGCATACCACAACCGAATTCGCCCTATCGGTATTAAGTCTATGCATACCATATATTAAATTATTGGCGCCTGTTCATTGCGAATCGTGTCTTAAATGCTTATAGTGCGAGATCCCACAGTAGGAATACCTACGTCATCGAGTACCTCAATATGCTATCTGTAGATCAATGCCAATTCCAATCCTGCCGGGTCATAAAATTCCGGGAAAATTTTTGACGTTTTTTTTTATTTTAAAAATTACGTCATAAGGTATGCGCATGAAAATGCTGGCAAAAGTTAACCATAGATTATTAACGTAAAAAAATTGGTCTGCCATCGCACATTCTGCCGGAAGTACCTGGCCAGTTCCATGACCCGGCAGGACCGGAATTGCCAGACCTGATTTTCTCCACATGTTTAAGTGTCAACTAACGATTTAATGGTAGCCTGTTGAGGTACTCGATGACGTAGGTATTTGTATGTATTTGTGCTGTCGGATCTCGCACTATTAGTCCGAGTTTTGCAAATGTTTGCTCTCGAAAAGTCTCGATACTCACGGCCGACCCTCACCGGGTGCTGCATCAGTTGTGTCAGTTTTTCGCAAAGAGTATATAAATGTTCTGAATTTTTTGTATGGTTTCACGAAAATAGAATCAAAGTCAAAATTACAAAAAATTTCGAAACCAACTGTCTAGAGTGCCCAGTCCGAGTTTGCTCTCGAAAAGTGTCGATAGGCACGAGCGAGCTGCACACCGGATGCTGTGTCATTTGTGTCAGTACTTGCAAAGAAAATACTAATATTATGAGATTCTCAATTCACTTGCTAGGGGCGATTTTCCTGAAACCATAGAAAAACGTCAGAAAATTTATATACTCTTAGCGAAAAACTGACGTCGCCCGCATCCGGTGAGCAGCTCGATCGTGAGTACCGACAATTTTTGTATATTAATAGGCAGCTATTTCACTATTTGGGACCACGAATCACAATTGCATGCCGTCAGGCAGTGCTTTTTTAATGAGAATGAATGACGTGACGGGCAAGTCGGTCACCTGATGTTAAGCGACACGGCCGCCCATAACAGTTGCAGTGTCACTCGAAACATTAATAAAGTTTAGTGTGACACTGCACTGTGTCATTTTGAGACATCACACAGTCTAGTAATCTGATTACTACTTCAAACCGGAACACAGTATTGCTTGCACACTATTGCATGGCAGCAGAATAACTGGCAAAGCGGTGGTACCTACCTAGACGAACTTTGCACGATATTTAAAATACGAATAAGGTATATCGGTACCGTTTCTTCATTATTTACCAGTTAAAATAATATATTTAACACAAAATAGGCACACAAAATATACAAAAATAATATTTAACTTCAACTCTTGGTTAATGACCTTTGTGGAGAGGTAACCACAATTTTGCCAAAAAAATAATAATATTTCTTTTAACTTTTTTGTGAGTGAGTGACGGGTGACATTTTGTCGCGACTTTTTTTTTCTTATATTTTGGCTCCACACAGTGTATTTAGCCAGTGTCAAGTATTATATTTTCATCGTGTTATAATATATTTCCCGCAAAGTCATGTCCTAGTCATAGTCATAGTCCAGTCCAAGTCAGGTAGTCATAGTCCCGTCTAAGTCATGCTCCAGCAAAGTGGTGGCAACTTTACTAGAAGCTTCTATGGAGTTTTGGAAGCAACACGAAAAATCACGTTTCTCCACATTATATCACTTGCCCTCACTTATGCTCGTAATTCAGCACTTAATGCGTAAAACGCCACCAATTTTAAACATTAACACTGGAAAAAGCAAAAGTTTTGAAAAATAATACAATGCATTGACGTGAACTTTTCAGCGTTCCCGCCAAAAAACTCAGTGTCGCGACTTTTGACAGTTCAAAGGTCGCGTCAAAAGGACACTCGACAGAATTTTCAAAGACAACTTGATTAAAATCGTAGAGTATTTAATTAAAATGCTTTTCCGTTAGCGTTTGTTTATGAAAGTGAAATAAGAATGATTCAGCATTTCACCTCTAGGTAAAAGTGAAATGATAGATTTTGGGGGTTTGTTCAACCATTGTTTATGAATACCACTGTTAGACTGTCATAGGTAATTGCGGCTAGTACAGTACTATACAGGGTGTTTTGGTAGAGGGTTATATTAGCCAAAACGCGGTGGGCGTGTAGGTGGATCTAAAAAATACAAGTGCGCGTAAAAGCCAATAGATGATGCACTTCGTCAAACTAGTACTTGACGGGCCTGATAGCTCAGTTCGTAGTAGCCCTGCCTTCTGAACTGAGGGCTGTGGGTTCGATTCTTACCCAGGACAAACATTTGTGTGATGAACATAATGTTTGTTCTGTGTCTGGCTGTTATATATTGTATTCTATGTATGTATGTATTTACAAACAAAAAGTATTTAAGTTTATATCAGAGTTCTGGTTTCCATAGTACAAGCTTTGCTTAGTTTGGGGCTAGATGGCGCTGTATGAAATATTCACACATATTTAGTAATACCTGCCTATATAAATATAGGCCAAATGTTTAATTGCAGTAGATTCTAAGTACAGGGTAGTGTACTTATAGCTGGTAGTATTTAACTATTTATTATATAGGTAATTGCAGTAATTAGTTGAAACAACAATGACACTATGCCGATTCAAAAAAATTGCGCTGCTATAATAATCACTAATTAATATCACGACCTTTCTTAGTATTAGGTACGTAGTATTTTACGTTTTTATAGTGTTCATTTATTATTAAATAGAAACTATTAAGTTGCATTTCGCTTAACGTATCATCATCATCATCATCATCATCATCAGCCCGTAGACGTCCACTGCTGAACATAGGCCTCCCCCAGAGACCGCCACCCCGAGCGGCTGCTCGCATCCTGCCTCCATCGGCTCCCCGCGGTTTTCACCAGGTGTTCGGTCCTAGTGGGGGGTCTGCCTACGCTGCGGCTTCCGGTTCGTGGTCGTCACTCGAGAACCTTTCTTCCCCGTCGGTTGTCAGTGCTGCGAGCGATGTGGCCTGCCCATTGCCATTTCAACTTGCTAACTTTAAGGGCTATATCGGTCACTTTAGCCCTTCTGCGGATTTCCTCGTTCCGGATCTTATCTTGCAGGGAAACACCGAGCATAGCTCTCTCCATAGCTTGTTGCGTGACTTTGAGCTTACTAATGAGGCCAACAGTAAGAGACCACGTTTCAGTTGCATATGTCATCACTAGCAACACACACTGATTGAAAACCTTTGTTTTCAGGCTCTGCGGTATTTTGGACGAAAAGATAGGTTCCCGGCCGGGGAATCCTATCTAGTTGCGAAGAACGCCGGTACGACGCACGCTGCTGCTGTGTCACTAGGAACTTTAAATTTAAAATAATAAAGTTTTGCGTAACACTCGAAATTCATCCTGAGAGATCACAGTCCAGCAATATGATTACTACACTGTGTAATCAAATCATAAAGTCTCATTTGCCCAGTAATTTCACTAACCACAATGCTTCAAACCGGAACACAGTAGTGCTTACATTACTGCTTGACGGCAGAATAACTGGCAAAGCGGTGGTATACCTACCGAAACGAACTTAGCAGAAAAGTCCTACCACCTGTTTTACTAGGTCACCTAGTAAAACCATCTTAATTAACTATCTAAAAAGTATCTTAATTATCAAAAAATCATGCAAAAAATGAAAAAAGCCGCACAGTGATCGTCAAGGGGTGGGAATTTTAAATGTTCCTCTAACACAGATGCAGTCAGCGTGATGACGACATGGGGGCGGGTCGACCCCCTCACTATCGCTCAACTACAACCCATACATGCTCAACTACCAGCATAAATAGAAACCTGACCCCCTCTGTGTAGGAATACATCATCGGCAGTGGAGGGCAGTTGGTCGCGTGGTGACGGGTCTTTTGAAACTGGACACAAACAAGCCCGTGGCAAAAACTACACTCGGACAGACGCAGTGGCCACATAGGTACGTGGTAGGCATAAAATTGGAAAATGTACGTACGCAGTCATTTGTTACTTTTCTGCACGCGGCAAATGAGATGCCTGAAGTGGAATTAACGTATGATTTAAAGCTATTTTAGTTCAAGTACGGTTATAAGTTTTTACCCTAGCTCTTCTCTAGAGGCAGTCTTCTTCTCGTGTAGGCGAATGGTTAGCCCCTGGTATATGGTGAATTTTTAGGCCCAAAGATTTCTTCCACTGCAGCATGTTACTAACGGATATGGTATCTTCCACCCAGTCAGAGTAAATACCACTTTTTGTAGCGATCACCCATCCATTCCCTGAAACAAGAGCTTCCTACTGCAGAGGGAGCGAGAGAGTGTAAGGCGTCAATCCATTCATCATCAACAGGCTGAAAACGTGTACTGCTGAACCTAGGCCTCCCCCCAAAACCACTACTTTGAGCAGCTGCTCTCCTCCTGCATCCATCGGCTCCCCACGGCTCCATCTAGTGGGGGGCTGCGCTACGCTGCCATCTTCCAGTTCCGGGTTTACTAAAACCACAGTCTTCTATCCATTCTATGGATATTCCCTTAGCTGACTCTTCCAACGGGAAGAAATCATCATCATCATCATTAACAGCCCAAAGACGTCCACTGCTGAATATAGGCCTCCCCCATAGAGCGCCACCTTGAGCAGCCTTCGCCTCCTGCATCCATCAGCTCCCCGCGGTTTTCACGAGATTGTCGGTCCACCGAGTGGAGGTTGGTCTACGCTGCGCCTTCAGGTTCGTGGTCGCCTCTCAAAAACCTTTCTTCCCCATCAGTTGTCAGTTCTACGAACGATGTGGCCTGCCCATTGCTATTTCAACTTGCTAGTCCTAAGAGTTATATCGGTCACTTTAGTTCTCCTGCGGAAAACGGGAAGAAGTGAGGTGGTCTTATTCTCACACCGCCGCGCCGGGACCGCAAAGCGCAGCACAACGAGCGCCCACCTCCTACAATTTCCGTAGATTAAAAAAAAAGGTGTTTTATTGGATCATTGATAGGTACTAAGTATTCATTCTCATACTGATTTTTAGAAATTCGCCTTTATGGATTTTACAGCGGTTTTGGTGTTCAATATATCAGGCTGATACGCAGTGTTTCGCTACACACACATATGCAAGAATCAACACGCACACCAACACACAAGTCATCGTCAGCTTGTGTGCTCGGTAGAGGTAACGTTGACATAAAAAAAATAAGAATCATTATTATTTTTCGATTTTTTTGGAACGGATTTGGTTGTATCTATCTAAGATGTTTAGATAAGTATTTAAATACGTTTTTTTAAAGGGGAGTATGGATGGACGCTGGAAGCGAGCAGTCGCTTCTAACAGGAGCTCCCTGGGGCAGGCCTATGTTCAACAGTGGCCGTCTTTAGGCTGTGGATAATAAAGATAAAGAGAAAAACTGATTTTTGTTACGGCACAAACCCAAACTCAACTCTCAACTCAAAACCCATGGACCAACTTATGGAACTACAGTAGGTATACCTTTTTACATTTTTTGATGACATTCACCAAGCCATAACCTTTTGCTATAAGTAGAAAGTAAATATTGTCTTGTACCATGTTTATGATTAGTTGTAATAGATAGGCTTGTGTGCTTGCGGAGTAAATTATTATTTAATCACATTGATAATCAGTGTAGATAAGTATTTAAATGAAAATAAAAACTTACTTGGAAATACTTGGTTTACTCTTGGGCAATAAAATATTATCTAATATCAGCGGAGTGATCACGTAACTTTGACAGCAATGCAACGGGAGAAATTTTATTCCAAATTTGAAAATTTTCACACTAAGTATGCATATAAACTGCGTATTGAAATTTCTATCGAAACTTAACATATTCAACCGGTTTATTTGCTAGCTGTACTAGTGGGAGAAGTTGTCTCGGTGTGAGCGAACCGCTATTAGTTCGGCGGGGCGGGATAGGTTTTCACAATTTTGAGTCCAGTCGCACAATGCGCGCCGTCATTTTCTATGATTAATAGTGCCGACTGGGACGTGGTAATGGCAACCTATGTGTTTTAATATGTAGTTTTCCAAAATATTTTAGGCCTATGGTAAAAGGAGAACACACTATAGTGGGTATTTTTAATATAACAGTTATGCATTTTCGAATATAAATAAATAAATAAATAAATAAATATGTGTGGACATTTCACACAGCGCCATCTAGCCCCAAACTAAGCATAGCTTGTACTATGGGAACCAGATGACTGATACAATACTTATGTACTTTTTTGTTTGTAAATACATACATAGAATACAATATAACACCCAGACGCAGAACAAACATCTATGTTCATCACACAAATGTTTGTCCTGGGTAGGAATCGAACCCACAGCCCTCAGTTCAGAAGGCAGGGATACTACCAACTGAGCTATTGGGCCCGTCGACGAATATATTTTTATACCTTGAAACAAAATAAGCATGCTCAGCCCGGCTAGCATGTGCCCCGCGACAAAATTTCTCGTGATAGACCATGACAACGCTATGGTAGCACCTGAGTGTATCTCACCTCTACAGCGATGACAAGTTTCCTCGAGCGCGCATGCTAGGCCATCAGGTGTAGGTAGGCTGAAAGACGTTCGCGCTGACACGTTTTGACCAATCGTCAGTCTACGACGTAGACTGTCCCCGACTAGCCAGATTACCATCTGTCATCAGTCATCACCGTCTTACCATAGGTAGTTTTGGTGGGAGTCCTATGTAGTTGCGAAGAACGCCGGTGCGACTCACGCTGTTGCGAAAATTTTTGTACATGGGTCGTCAGTTCGAAAGCTCATCGTATCGAAATTGATTCTATTATTTCATACACAAAACAATAGAACCTTACCTCGGAATTTTGGCGGGAACGTGGAAAAGTTCATTGTATTGTTTAAAACTTGTGCTTTTTCCATTGTTAACGTTTAAAATTGATGGCGTTTTACGCATTAAGTGCTGAATTAGGAGCATGAGTGTGGGCAAGTGATATCATGTGGTGAAACGTGATTTTCCGTGTTGCTTCCAAAATTCCATAGAAGCTTCTAGTAAAGTTGCCACGACTTTACTGGAGCATGACTTAGACTGGAATATGACTACCTGACTTAGACTGGACTATGACTTTGACTAAGATTTGACTTTACGTGAAATATTCTATTAACATGATGAAAAATTACAATACTTGACACTGGCTAAACACACTATGTGTGGAGCCAAAATATAAGAAATAAATAAAAAAAACCTTATTTCAACCTCTGCTGCCAACGTTGCTGCGTGTACCTACCCTCACGGCCTTGCCTCCGCTGCATTTCGTAGCTGCTGCCAACACCAATCTGGGAACCTACTGACTGCGCCAGCTACTATTCCCTCCAGCTAAGTCCAGTGCTTAATTCCACAGTTTCGTAACACCGTTCAGTCATACACTGGATTTAATTATTATATAATAATAAAACAAATAAAAACGTTGACCCAACAAGTATTGACCCAATAGTCGTTTTGACCAACGACGAGAGCCTCGACCAACATCACGAGAGGCTCTCGCTGGACGCCTGGATCAAGGGTCAGATTCAGAAGGCAGTACTCCTCGACACGGCTTGTATTGTCAGGAGGTTCCTAACTCTGCAGCCATGACCACCGGTAGCTTGGACCCAGCTGCCGGCCGGCTTTCTAGGTTTAGGTTTTACAATTTAAATTATTTCTGTAATTTTAATTTTTATAGATATACTTATTGTAAGAAACATACACTTAAGAAATGGGGATAAATGAGAGGAATATAAATAAAATAATAATTTTTAAGGGTACCTTTATTATAAAAGAATTAAAGTAAAAGGTGCAATAACACACCATAAATACTGAATAAGAATAATAATAAAATTGACTCTATTATTTTATATTAACAAAAAACACATAAAAAATTAGAATGACCAAAATATTTTGCTATAAGTAGGTACTAAAATTATCTCCACAATATTATACTCCCGCCTAAATAAACATTATGGGAAAATTAACAATACATCGATATTGCATACCTACATAATCAAACGCATTCAATAAAATACATATTTAAACTACCACAAAGCGTACGTGAATACTAAAAAGGTTGGTTAGGCCTAAAAACGTGGATTTCGGTTGCCACCCCTATTTCACCCCCTTTTTATAGGGGTGGGGAGAGGGTTGCACTATCCCCCAGCGACTCTTGACGACCGCGACGATAAAATATTGATGTTTATACTTAATTGAGTTTTTGAATACTATTTTTATTGCTATTTTTGTGTTTAAACTATTTCCGGAATAGAGGGAATGTTCGTTTTTAATCAAACCGTGACTGTTTAAGTTTCTTATATTATATAGGTATGGTCTAGCTGGAACTTCTATTATTTCTTATTTGAATTAACTTATTCTCTAAAAAAATGGACTCATTACAATACGAAACATTTTAGTTCCTTTTATTTTAATCTTATTAGACATGGTTTGAATGGAATAAGGTGAAACGGATATTCAATTATATAGGATCAGGATAAGGCAGTCGTCCTCTGGGTGACAATTATGATGAATAGTTATCACCATCATTATCATCACCAGGAAGACGGACGTCTGAAGATAGGGCAACTAAGTATAGAATTACCGATGCTAAAAATATAAAAATAATATTTAAACAAATAACAATAATGTAGTAATATTTTTTAAGTTTGGGAACATAGTATAACACAATACAAAGTTCTTTATTAAACACCAGACATCAAAACAAATACATAACGACACTTAGTTTTAGAATTTAGAATCTTAAAGCTTAGTACAATGGATTAAACATTATTACAAGTTTTATTTAGTTTTGTAACGTTTGGTGCAATGAATAACAAAAACGTATAGTAAACATTTAAACCAAAACACAATCCCACCTCAAAACCTAACCAAATTAACTAACATCATAAATTAATTGCCAAATAAATTGCAACCAAACTCCAAATAACGTTATCTTAACAAATTGACGCCGCCCGGTTAGAGCGGGACAAAACCTTGTGACTGTAAATTTGAGCGAGACAAAAACGGGTAACTCTGAATTTTACAATTTAGCGCGCCAGTGTTTAGCGCTGTTTATGAGGAGGTGAGGGACAAGGAGACAGGGGTAGGGGGGCTTATAGTGCCGAAAGGGGGAAAGGATAAGGAGAAACTGACCGAAACCCCCAACCATTGACTTTAATATTTTGGATGTTGATTCTGCTGTGGCAAACCGTGGACTAAATCTAATTGAACAATAATAATGTTGAAAAAAAGACAATAATTTTATTATTGTATAATTTATTATTTATTATATTTATTATTTATAATTTATTAGTTGTATGTATAATTATTGTATATTGTATACCATTAATTAAACTAAACTCAGTGCACAGTTGGAAGGAGCTTTGCCTTCAGTACCCCTAGTACGAATTTCAATAGTTTACTAAAACTTCATTCATTTACGTCTTCTCCCTTTTCTTTTCACCCATACATTTCTCTGCAGCGCCCCTAGTGGACAAGTTGATGAACTAAAAATGACAGTTTAAATTTTAAATGAATTCGCGCGTATTCTCGTATTGGAAAACTCGTTCTAGGGGTACTGGTACACAGTACTGTCCTACAATTTTTATAACCATTGCAAAGGCAGCCTACTCTTAATCTAGGCCCATAGTGTAAAATGTACACTACACAAAGGAGTATACTCCATGACAATTTTGCGTTATCTCTTACCGTAATTACCTCGACGACACACACTTAGATATATTTGTACGACGTCCGGCCCCACAAGATACAGATCACTATGAATGTGTGCGAAATGAAAGGCAAATTCTCTAGTGACGACGCTTAGAAAGCTTTGTAAAATAATAAGGGATGCTTAGTTTGGGGTGTTTCGTAGTTGGGGTGGCGAGGGTGAATTCTAATTGGGCAGCCAAATTAATGCATATATCTTCTGCTTAGAATGTTATCTAACGGTTGGAAGGGTATTAGAGTAGAAATGTATGGTTAAAATATTTTTGAAAATTGTAAATAAATAAATTTATACTCGTGCCAATAAGCACTTTGTTACTAAGTACTTATAATGTAACAATCCAATGACAGTTGAGGGAGGTTTAAGATCTTTGTAGGCATGCTTTTTTCTTTTTTTCAAATAGCCGTAACGTAGGAATTTCGAAGATAATTAGAAAAAATGTTTTTCTGCTACTAATAGGATTATTAAATTAGTACTTCTATCATCCAAAAGCTAGCATTATTACTTCAATATTACTTCAATCATACATTAACAAATGTCATAAAAGTAAGAATACTTTAATGTTGCAGAGCCAGAGCAGTTTTGATGACGTCACATTAAATCGTTCGATCAAATATAACTGTCATGTCAAATCTTTACATGTTTACATGTTGACACTGACGTGCGATAGTGATAACGCTATATAAAAATGTATTAGACGTCTCGTTCACACGCAGGAATACTTTGTAAGTTCATGGTACGAATTCGAACAATATTATTGTCACCTTGAAATAATAATGCCATGAAACATGATGGTTTTGTATTAGCTTGTGGTAGCCCAGCAGGGGATAGACAATTTTGTCTACCATCCGTGCTAGGGCTGCTGGGTTAGCACGGACGGTAGACAAAATTGTCTTTCCCCTGTTTTACTCCATTCGACAAGCAAGCAAATAAATAAATAAATAAATTTGTGTGGACATTTTACACAGCGCCATCTAGCCCCAAACTAAGCATAGCTTGTACTATGGGAACCAGATAACTGATACAATACTTATATACTTTTTGTTTGTAAATACATAGAATACAATATAACACCCAGACGCTGAACAAACATATATGTTCATCACACAAATGTTTGTTCCGGGTAGGAATCAAACCCACAGCCCTCAATTCAGAAGGCAGGGATACTACCAACTGAGCTATCGGGCCCGCCATTCAGAAGGCAGGGGAGTAATAATCATCCAGGCCGATTTCGGCTACGGCGACCGTTTTCTGTTAGTTTAGGAGCCTTGGTGTTTAGCTGTAGCAGTAGTATGAAGCAAGTATGATGAAAGTGACATAAAACGGGAAAAGAGAATTTTCTCTACCGCTCGTACTAGGCTGA
Organism: Ennomos erosarius; assembly: GCA_963580505.1. NCBI lineage: Eukaryota > Metazoa > Arthropoda > Insecta > Lepidoptera > Geometridae > Ennomos > Ennomos erosarius. The sequence goes on from OY756996.1 coordinate 9,529,884, forward strand.
TGAAATTCTGCTACACCATCTCACAGGGTTTTCACAACGCGTCGTCTATATGAACCCGTCGCCTCATAAACTCCATGTTTAGTACGGTCGCCACTCGTCGGCGACGAACAATTTAATATTCTATTTTATTCCAGCGATAAGACTAAAGTATGTAATTTCTTCTGCCCCGAATACAGACGAGTTTTATGGTCAGTAATAGGGCTGCTACGCGATTGAAAGCTCGTATGAGTTTTTGAACCTTCAGAATGAGACGTCGAAAAAAAATGTTGGTAACACTCACTATAAATGTAGTCAGTCTAATAAGTTACGTGTTGTTAATGCTGTTATAATAATATAAGATGCTAAGTATAGTAAGTATGTAGGTACTTATGTAATCACTTATTTTTTTTTATTTGTTGTGTAACCTACAATAAAGAATTTATCCATCTAATGTATGACCAGTCGATAGAAAGCATTTTAGGTAGATAATTATCATACAAATTATTCGATAAGTATATACCTAAAATAATCGTTAGTCAGTATTTAAAGAATCTAACATTGACTTTCACGTAACCAAAATTATTTTGTTACATATTTCATAACTAAAATTTCATAAAAACATTGCTGACTATTCCTATTTAAACATAACTATTCCTATTAAAACATATCATTATCCGGTTACCATTTCTGAAATATTTCTCTAAAAGTAACGAAATAGTCTCCAAAATGGCAGCCCTGCCATCAATAGCCGTAAGAAGCATCCCTCCCGGCCGGCGGACCTATTATAAAACCCTCCTTCGCACACCCTCGGGGTTGCGTCCCCACCCACACTAAGATGACATGAGTATATGAACAAATTCTCGTGTGGTGGAAATTCGTGACTTGCTTACTGATTTTGCTATTAGTGTATGTTCCTTCTAGAGGCAAGCCATGCCATTTTTTTTAATGATTTCTGCTTCGCCACATACACCTGGGTCCGTACTCTTTATTAGTATTATTTATTGTTATTAATTATTAATTTTAATTTTAGTGTACACTAATAGAATACAGGAGGAGGAATACAGGACAACTTTTTTTTGTTTTTTATATTTCGATTGGTTTTTTTTTGTTTGTTCTGTTTTTTTTTATAGCCTTGCCATATTAGTAACTTTTAGATGCAAGGCTGGCCATATTAGTAACTTTTAGATGCAAGGCTGGCCATATTAGTAACTTTTAGATGCAAGGCTGGCCATATTAGTAACTTTTAGATGCAAGGCTGGCCATATTAGTAACTTTTAGATGCAAGGCTGGCCATATTAGTAACTTTTAGATGCAAGGCTGGCCATATTAGTAACTTTTAGATGCAAGGCTGGCCATATTAGTAACTTTTAGATGCAAGGCTGGCCCTATTAGTAACTTTTAGATGCAAGGCTGGCCATATTAGTAACTTTTAGATGCAAGGCTGGCCATATTAGTAACTTTTAGATGCAAGGCTGGCCATATTAGTAACTTTTCGAGGCAATTGTTGGCATATTGGCATAATAACATTTGGAGATTTAAGAGAATTTTTATTATGTAAGTAGGTACGTACTTATCATCAATCAATACTAATAATAAAACTGTAACTGGGCTAAATCAGTACATTGAATATTTTTTGAAAACTTGAACTGCTTTAAATATAAGGATATAAAATTTGAAACAATTTTTTTTATCTGTCAGTCTGTCCCTTTGAACACGCATATTATAGTCTGGCATGCTGGCAACGCTAACTCTGCAGTGATTTAAAATTGGTGTAATATAAAATCTTGTATATGGCAGCACAGTGCAAACTTCAAAAACTTTAACCACCTTTAATTGGTTGATCCATACTTCTTTTCGAAAATACAACCAATCAGAAAATTCAAATCGCTTAATACATGTTTTTTTTTCTTATATTTTGGCTCCACACATAGTGTATTTAGCCAGTGTCAAGTATTATATTTTCATCGTGTTATAAAATATTTCACGCAGTCATGTCCTAGTCATAGTCATAGTCTAGTCTAACTCAGGTAGTCATAGTCCACTCTAAGTCATGCTCCAGCAAAGTAGTTGCAGCTTTACTAGAAGCTTCTATGGAGTATTGGAAGCAACACGAAAAATCACGTTTCTCCACATTATATCACTTGCCCACACTCACGCTCGTAATTCAGCACTTAATGCGTAAAACGCCACCAATTTGAAACATTAATACTGAAAAAAGCACAAGTTTTGAGAATAATACAATGCAACGACGTGAACATTTCCGCGTTCCCGCCAAAAACTCCTTAATACATGTTATGAAATTGACAGGTAATGACATAATAAACTGATTGCTATATGAAAAAGTTTTTGGGGGTTCCAAAATATTCCACTGAAGAGTTTGCTTTGCCAGACCCTAATAACGCATTAATAGCTTATTTTCCAGAATAACATTTAGGATACTTGCTATTTGCTATATTCGGCTTTATAGCAAGCTAATTTAAAGAAAGTCCCAGCCACAGAGCTTTAATAATTCGTTACACTCATATCTCTTTGTTCCCAGCTGATTAGGTTTTCCTAGTTTATTTTTAATTTCTATTATTCTTTTTTTGGTCTTTGATTTGATTGTATTTGTATAAGTAATTTGAAGGTATAGTATACGTATAAGTTCCTTGGTAATTTGTTACTTAGTTTTAGAGGAGTACCTACATCAGATATTCCTGTATTTGCATGATTTTGCATTCATTTTATTTAAACCCACTATCACTGAAAAGCACTGCCATAAATTATTTATACACTATCAGCACTATCATAATATCACTATTTTTAAATACACTATCACATTTGCCAATATTATTAAGCATGTCTGGCTCTGACCAAACAACAAATTTTTTGACTAGTTTGAAACTGATGCTTTACCAAAGGCAATCCAAACTCGAATGGTCGACACTGACGACATTGACCGGTTGAATTTTACCACAGATAACATAATACTACATCACTTAGTATTCAATTTATTCAATCATCTCATTGAAGAAGATCTGACCCCTCTTGATTCTCACGAACTCTTATTAGAATAACAATTCCGATGGACAAACTGTAAAAAAAGATTTTAAATTATGAATAAAATTATTCAACGGGGAATAGAAATAAGATGCAGCAGGGTTAGCACGGATGGTAGACAAAATTGTCTTTCCCCTGTTTTACTCCACTTGACATGTAAATTGTATGAGATTTTGACATAAAACAGGGAAAGACAATTTGCCCGGCTGCATGGGAATAAGTCTTGGATGAAGTTAACACTAAGTTGACAGCTTCAAATTTTTATGTAGGCAAGTCAGCGTAGGCTAGCATGAGCTATAAAATCGACCTAACTCTTCAACTCTTGGTTATGGCCTTTTTGGAGGGGTGACCACAATATATCTCGATAAAAGTGTTTAATCAAAATGAAAATGCCAGATTTATTATGACAGGATCCGCGCAAACGCGTCAAAGGTTTTCCAATAGAAGAGGTATTTAAGGCCTTTTGTGACCGCCGAAGCACAGTAGCGCTCAGTTGTAAATGCCACATTATGTAGAGGTCCATCAAAGTAGTGACCGCAACCGGTTACCAATCAGCTAAGAAGGGCCAGTCGAGTTCCTTTGATGGCTTTAAAGCTTTAGTGAGTTTTTCTGCACGATTACAACTTAAAAGTTATTACAAAAAGCATTCAACTTCTGAAACAATTTTCACAGGGAGTTTAAATCCGAATGGCTAAACCTATTCGTTTAATCAAATACCTCTTTCTACAAAATAAATGATTTCGAGCCTCTTCCACCCCCAAAAGGGATCGAAAGCGTGACGCGCCAAAACTAACCCTTCACCATACTTACCACCCTTGATAATCCCTCACCACCCCCGCGATTTTCTTTCATCCCTCCCTCGGATGGGTCAAGTCACCCTGCTTAAGATCGATGGTGGGGGTGCAGATTAGACTTTGCGATAAGGGTGGAAGGGTGAAAACCCGAATTACAGGCCCTTTGTGTTTCTCAGATGGGTCGCCCGAACTTTGGGCGTTGTTTTGACGTGTTTTATAATTAATTTGCTAGTTTCCAACCGTAGTTAAACGAGGGTAGATGAAATTAATTTTGGACCGTGTTTATGTAATACGCGTAGAGTTTTTGAACAGCATAAACTAGCATTCTGAAGTTTGATCAATAAACAAATAAAACCATTTGAAAATTATGTAGCTTACCTAACTATTTTCACTTCAAATCGGCAGAACAGATTTATACAGGATGTAATTTAATTCATTAGCATAAATTGAGCCCGTTATAGTACATCATTTATAGATGATTATTAAAGAGTAAAGAGTGTAAATGAAATATTTTTATTGAAAATTAAGAAAATTGCCGCGGCGACTAACGCAGTTGGCACGTATGATTTTGATATATTTAAACGTTTTTATACCTTGTATGTACTAATTAAAAACAGTAATTCATTAATTTAATTAAATTTAGTATTGTAGCATTTGATTAAGTAAGTTATTCCAATTTTTGGAGTTGGTATTATTACTAAACAAATGTGTTAGAATTCAAAAATTTTGGTCCACACGTGACCGGTATCAGGAGTAGGTATCTAGTTTCAAAGGATGCTAATGAATACAATTACACCCAGTATAAAGTCTTACACAGCAATGGCTTGCATTAATGACATTCTTTTTATTTTGCAACACGTGACCAAAATGCTGGACTTTATATGGCGCAAAGACTAAGCATTGCCATACAACGGGGCAATGCCGCCAGTATTTTGGCCACATTGCCCACTGGTAGCGGCTTCATAGATTAAGTTTATTTACTTTAGTTTTAGATATTTCATTTTAGTTTAGATTTAATTTAGTTTTAGTCCTTTTTTAAGTAGGTATTATTAATCTTTTATGTTATTTATTATTTAAGTTGTTGAGTAAATAAACTGAAGAAGCCTCTTATTTTGAAAAATTTAAAAACAGGTAAATAATTATAGGAGGAATCAAAGACACTTCTAATCTAAAGTAAACTCCAAACTTATCTCGTAATCGAAGCTTCAGATCGGAGTTTTCTATTTTATATTCTGTGTTGTGTCGGAATGCTAGCACCAGTAGTTGGAAAGAATTATTTTTTTCAATATTATTGATTATGCTTTAAACAATAATTTAAAATTTAAATATTCGGTTTTGACTTGTAATAGTCCTCGTCCTAGTCCACTAACTTATTTATTGTTGTTATATTTGTTTATTTTTGTTGTTGGTCAAAAATACCTACGGCGTGTGGCGTACGAAAAAATTAGGTATGAACAGACATAAAATAATAACTACGAAAACACGATTATTTTTGGCGATTCCTATAGTGTACTAAAGGTAAAAGAAATGTCTATAAAATAAAAGGTTAGTGTTCAGTAAGGTTTTACTAGGTGGTAGGACTTTTCTGCAAAGTTCGTCTAGGTAGGTACCACTGCTTTGCCAGTTATTCTGCTGCCAAGCAGTAGCGTGCAAGCACTGCTGTGTTCCGGTTTGAAGGGCATAGTAGCTAGTGAAATTACTGGGCAAATGAATCTTTATGACCTGATCTCACAGTCTAGTAATCTGATTACTAGACTGTGTGATGTCTCAGGATGACGTGCGCAGTGCAGTGTCACGCCAAACTTTTTGTTTTAAAGGTCCGAGTGATTCTACAACTGTTATGGGCGGCCGTGTCGCTTAATTCTGGCTCGTCACGTCATCTATTCACATAAAAAATAAACTACTCGTTCCATATAATTATATGCGCAAGCACCGAGGGAAAACTTCCCAAATATAACATTTCACAGAAAATTACAGCAAACAAGTTATAATTAAAGCCGGTTGTGTAAATAATGTGTTAATAAGTTGCCAGCCTCGGTCTCTGTTTGTTCTGGAATAATTTAATGTTCTACATTTCTAACTACACAAACATGCAGTTTCATGGATGACAGATTTTGTCGACGTAATAACGTAAAGTACCTATAGCCGTAATCAAGCACTTATGTCATCATTATCATCATCATCATCAGCCTGAAGACGTCTACTGCTCACGTCACTTTCAGCGGCTGCTTGCCTCCTGCATCCATCGGCTCCCCGCGGTTCTGGGCTGGCCTACGTTGCGTCTTTTAGTTCGTGGTCGCCCCTCGAGAACTTTTCTTCCCCATCGATTGTCAATTATATAACAAAATAGATTTAAAAAAAGTGTGATAATAATTTTTGGTTTTAGTCTGTTTATAATTTGTTGATGAAGCATTGGCTTGCAGACAGAGTAACATGGCTATTACTCTATCAACAAGAGCGAACTCATAAATGAGAAGAAAGAAATGATTATTTATTAGTCCTTTATAAGGTAACTTTATCCACTCATTGAGAAATCACCTTTGACTTATTAATAATCTATGTAAAGAAGCAATTATTATTAAAGTCCAGCTTTTAACTCAGTGAGCGGCTGTTTCTTGTAAAAGTGGGTAAGTATAGATTAGCAAGATTTGTATTTTGGCACAATTTTGATCGTTCGTCGCTCAACCATTAAAGCTACGGGGTTTCTCCGTCAATTCATCGAATTCTTACTACATTAGGTATAAGTACCTATTTTGATCTTCTCTACGATTAATTCTATCTATTTATCTTCTACAATGCTTAATAGAAAAAGACAGCAGTATACAGACTGCACAAGTGTTTTAATTACCACTGCTATTCATTTCGACTCCTTTGTTGACGCCGTGCAGCCATTGGACCACTATTGTCTTAAGAGAACACTGGTCTAAAGCAAACTAGAAACGGCGCGGACGGTAACTAAGCGATGGAAAGAGTAAGCAGTGAAGTGAATCGCGCATAGAGAATTCTGAGCGAGTGCAGAGATTGGATAGAGAGAGTTGAGTGTAGATCTTTTTCTCGTGTAGGCAAGTGGTCAGCAAGTTAAGTGTCGATGCAAAAAATACATAAAAGCGTCTCGGTTTTAGTTTTGAGGTTTGGGACATACCTACCGAGTCAAATTAAAGTTTGGAAAAAGAGTCGAAACAACTTTTACTTTAACGGGAATTAAATAAATTCTCATTTCAACCACTTCTTTGTGCGTTTATTTAGTCATCATCATCATCATCATCATCATCATCATCATTAACAGCACGAAGACGTCCACTGCTAAACATAAGCCTCCCCCAGGGAGCCCCCTTGAACGGCCGCTCGCCTCCTGCATCCATCGACTTCCCGCGGCTTTCACCACATCGTCGGTCTACTTAGTGGGGGGCCGGTCTACGCTGCGTCTTCCGGTTCGTGGTCGCCACTCGAGAACCTTTCTTCCCCATCAGTTTATTTATTAATTTATTGATAAGAAGATTAATGACAGGATACGTTGAGATCTAATTCAATTTGCTATCTGCACAATTTTTTATAGAGCTTGGTTAAATAATGTGCAGATTTTCAAAACGTAATCGAGGTGACTAAAGAAAAAAGTGTTGTAAGTGTTGTAGGGTTTTTATACTTAGTTTACATTTTTATTAGCCAAAATACATAAATGTATGTTTATTTTGACCAGAAAGGACTACAATGATAAATTCAGTGGATTTATGTTTAGTTTTATATACAGAACGTTAATTTTAAAATAGTTTACATTTCCAACATAGTCTTTTTTATGCAAAATAGTCAATTGATAGTCTGTAGCTTTTTTGCTGTATCAGCAGAGCCCCTTTTCTCGAAGTCGGTTTGGATTGAGACAAGCTAAAGTTTGCTTTTAACGTATGAATGCCACTCCCACTAACTGGTAGGCATTGTGCTTTATTAGATAAACAACAGTTATTGTTGGTCGCGAGGTGGAGATAGTTGTTATCTTTAGGTACCTATTGTGTGAGAGGTAAAGTTATAAAGACATGAAATACGACCGTACGTATCTCACTCTTGTGTGGATAATAGGTAGCGCTCATAGCGAAGCACGACTAGCCGTTACTAACTGGGACCGTACCATAAGCTCTTAGCGCGATTCAAAGTAGACCCTATATTGGATCGCTTTGTTTTTTTCGTATGAGGATTTTGACAAGCGATCCAATATAGGGTTTGCTTTGAAACGCACTAAGAGCTCACAATACGACCCCAGATCGGTAGAGTTAAGCCACGTTCACTGCGGTCACTACTTTGATAGGTGACCGCTACAAAAAGTGGTATTTACAACTGAGCGCTATACCGTGTTAAGCCGTCGATCCCGGCTGGTTTCGTAAGTCCTTAATACAAGTCCGGGCCCTTTGGGTGGCCCAAAGATCTGACACCAGGGCTGGCCACTTGCTTCGGTACACAAGAACTCCGGATATAAAGAACAGAGAAACCTGTAATTTCGTTTCAAGACTCAAATCCAAAACCCAATTCTCGTGAGAAAACGGGTACTATATTGGATAAAACTGCGAGCTGCCATTTTGAAAGTTACAGCTTTACGTTACCCAAGCTATCCACACATAAAAAAACCGCTCCCAAAATTATTTCTAAAGGCCTACCCTACCATTCCCCAACTACCCAAAACCTCAAAGACCTAACAAAGAGTACACATGTCATTCAAACGACACAAGTAACCTTTATCACCACCGCTTGCCGTCCGCAGGGAAAGTTTTCCAATTATGCTGAGTCAAGTGACCTACCCCCCTCTCCGTAAACCACTCCCCCTCTCCGGAGGGGCTGCACAAAGAAGTTTTAATTGCTTGCCTTCGAGTTAGTAATCAACTGCACTATTTGAAGTTATTCGGATAGTGCCGTCAAATGTTCGGGATTTAGGTTTTCGTGCGGGATTATGCGCGAAAAGTTTTGTCTGTAATTTGTGTCATTCGCTCGCTTTTTCGTCTGTGAGAGTCTTATGTGCATAGACTGCATAGTAATGATATAAATATCATGTTTTATAGCTATCTGTAATTTTTGGAAACTTTTTAGAATACAATTTAAGGGCCTTACATTATTTTTGCATCTCAAATTAAAGTTTAATTTATATGGAGACCCTTACCACTCAGTTCTAAAGGGGTAGGTACCACAAGAGGTTTTATAGCTATCTGTATTTTTCGGAAACTTTTCAGAAAGCAATTTAGAGTCTTTACATTGTTTTTGCATCTAAAATTAAAGTTTAATTTATAAATGGGACCCTTACCAAACAGTTCTAAAGGGGTAGGTACCAGGGGAGCTCTAATTGCATTGCGGGAGGGTTGAAACTAATTTTAGTTACAAAAGCAAACAACCCAATAATAGTGGGGTATTCTACCGTCTAGCACTTCAACATACAACGTAAAAGCACCTTGTCACAATAAGGATTTGTGTCGTTATACAGAGTTGCTTAAAAGTTGTTAAAGAATTTGGTGTGGTAAGGTATCAAAGTTAGATGATCTTTGCTGGATGTTACTAGTCTGCCACGGTCAAGGGATGAAAATTTGCAATTTCATAATTAAGAGTATAATTCCTAGGTCTAGATGAAGAAACTCCGACAATGGCGGATGCGATTTTTGAATTTATTTTTCAAAACTTGTGTATTCTGAATTTTCATGTGTGGATTATTATTCGTTACGTGTTCGTGAACGTGCACGAGTGTTGGCAAATGGTTTCAAGATTACAGAAACATGCATTTTCGTTTTTGCTTCAACGGCCATTTTTAGAACCTTCAGTAAAATATCCACCATTTTACTGTTGGCGTTTTGACTGACAAAATATGACTTTGACTTGACATAACCGTACAAATTTTACTCACTTGACATTGGCAGAATCATTGCAAAAAAGCGATAGAAAGCCATTAAAGAAGAAGAAGAAGTTTCGCGTGACACTGCACTGCGCACGTCATCCTGAGACATCACACAGTCTAGTCATCAGATTACTGCACTATGTAATCAGGTCATAATGTTTCATTTGTCCAGTAATTTCACTAGCTACAATGAATGCCCTACAAAGTACAAGTAGTGCTTGTAAGCTACTGTGTTCCGGTATTGTGTGTTATTTACAAGTTTCTGTTGAAAACAAAAAATGAATGAATTGGCGAAAATAACCATTTTGTAATCTTTACAAACATTCACCTAAAATGAACTTTACATAGGTACCGACCTTATTAAAATAACAATGGGCAAACTTTCGTCCATTTGCAAAATACCACCCCAAATCGAGGGGGTCACAGATGGCGGAAAGGGGTCGTCTTAATTTCTCCGTTAGAGACCCCTTGGACATTAATCTGAAGGGCTCGGGGTCACTGACATCGAATTAAGATGGGAAGAAGGGTCAAAGGCGATCTTTGGTATGGTTTCCTGTAGGATGCTTGCAGCTTTCAAATAAAATGGAACAAAAATTGTTTGCAGCTAATGATTGCGGTTTTGGTATTACACTGAGTAAACCATAGAAAATATAATTTAATACAAATAAAAACTTAACCTAAACCTATAAAAGCAAAGCATGGAGAACTCATTGACAAAAAATATTTTACAAAATGTCCATTGGCAACGTCGCATTACAATTTCCTAAGTTGAAATTAGAACTGACAACCGATAGGGAGAGAGAAAAACTATTGAAGAAGTACTAACCCTTGTTCATGAAAAACGTAAAATACAACAATAGATGCAAGAATGCACCTTGTACGACATAACAACTTTATGAATAACATCATAGAAGGAAAGGTAGAAGGGAAGAGAGGAAGAGGTAGACCTAGAAGGGCATACACAGACCAAATAAATGAAAAGATAAATGTCATGTCCTACATGGAAGTCAAAGCATTGGCTGAAGGTAGAGAAACATGGTGATTACTCCACCGATAAGAGCAAGCCTCTTAAAAAAGAAGATGAACCGATAGGGAAGAAAGGTACTCAAGTAGCTACCATGAACTGGAACATGCGACGCAGTGTATAGGCCCCCAACTAGATGGATCAACCATATGGTTAAAAACGTTGAGAACCGATGTTTGCAAGAGGTAAGCAGCCGCTTAAGTAGCGCTCTATCGCGAAGGCTTATGGTTCAGCAGTGGACGTCTTCAGGCTAATAATTATCATGATGATGATATATTCTGCAATAACACATAATTTAAAGCCTAAAGAAAATAAAGTAGGTACATTATAATGTAGGATAGAAGGAATATAGCAAGCATAAGATAAATAATGTGCGCTCCTATCGCCAGCCTTCCAACTTTATAAATTACCTTCAGAGATAGCTTGGGCCTTTCTACAATGGGCGCACATACTAACATGTTTTCAATTAATTTATAGCGTGGAAATGGAAATAAACATTTTTAGCCGAAGTATATTATCTACCTGATTTTTTTATGATACTTTTAGCCAGCAGCCCACTTGATGGTAAGCGTTCACTGCCGCCTATGAACACTGAGGACATTGCTGGTGCCACTATAAGAGTGGCACCAGCAACATAGAGAGGACTCAAATAATATAATTTCAATTTTATGAAACTATTTAAATAAAATTGACTACGAAAAGGAGATTATAGTCATTGAATGGTTAGAATTAAATAATATTTGTATATTTTATAACTTATCACCTTCCTTCGAAACTTGTGGAATAGTGTTAATACGTGACCGTTTTGCAACCAATAAACAATCAATAGACTCTTTCCAAAACAACTTTGTACAAGTTTTCAGTAAACAGACAAAAAAATAGCAAAACAAAGACCTCAATTTGCCCATTCTGGGTCTTTTCGGGCTACAATAATTGTTTTACTCATATCTTTTCTGCCGTGTTACGCAAATACATGCCAAAAACTACCGTAGTTATAATATACTAACTACTTACCTACAGGAACTGTAGCCACTGTAGAGGCACACGCGTGGGCGGTACCGCAAAGGTAAAGTTGGAACTATCGCGAGAACTTCCCCCACTATACGCGCCGCCTCTCACCAAGCTTGCCTCACGCTCTTTGGCGCTGTACGATATTACTTCTTTGTAGCATACCTATGTTAAAATCATAGATAATTCAGATATTCAGAGACAACGCAATACAATACAAAAATACTTTATAATATAAATACAACCATGTTAGTTTAATCTATATTATTTTATTATTGCTTCGATCATAAAGTGACATGACAGCAGTTGACAGCGCCCAAGACTATATAAGAAAGGTTGAGGTCAGGATATAACATTCCTCCTCACTCTAACTCTTCAATAAGCCGCCGTGGCGGTCTGGATATTCTGAAGCTCCGTCGTAGAGATGGTCCTGTATTAATGACAGGAGTATCAGGAGTATCAGGTGATGGTTCAGGCGAGGTGGTTGTTGCAGAAGATGGTGTCCCAGTAGGTGTTTGGAACGGAGTTGAGTTGGCATCAGATACTGATATGGATGTTTCTTCCGTTGTTTCAGTTCTTTGCCTTATATGATCTGCGTGTCTGCGCTTCAATGTTCCTTCCGGTGTTCTGATAATATATGAGTATTTATGAGTTCTTTTTTCTATTTCAGCTGGTTCCCATTTTTTTTGTTCCTTCGTCCGTATATAAACTTTACTACCAGGATGGTGGTTAGGAGTTCGCATTGTATTTTCTACCATTATGTTTGCTTGTATTTCTTTATGCCGTAACATTTTTTTAGTACTTGGCCGAGCGTTGTCTAATATACAGTTTAATTGTCTTCCGAACATCATGTAAGCAGGAGACTTTAGGGTAGTATTATGAGGCGTGTTTCTGTAGGAGAAAAGGAAATCTCTAAGTCGTTCTGTTGTGTTTATGTTTTGATTTCCACTAGCCATGCGAGTTTTAAAAGTGCGTACTAAGCGCTCCGCTAATCCATTGGTACGTGGGTGATACGGGGACGATGTTATATGTGTAATCCCTCGCTCTTTACAGTAGGATTTAAATTTATCAGATGTTAACTGAGGGCCGTTATCCGATACAATAATTTCGGGTAATCCGAATGTTGTAAAAATATCGCTCAGAACATCACATAATTTATCAGAAGTTATGTTATTCATCGGCCTCACTTCAATCCATTTCGATAATGCATCACAGAGAACCAACCAGTATTTGCCTTGGAAAGGTCCTGCGAAATCTATATGTATTCTCTCCCATACTTTGTCAGGAATAGACCATGAATATACTGGTAATTCCGAATTGTTAGGTCGATTTTCTTGGCATCCATGACATGTTTTGACATAGTTGTCAACATCTTCTTCGATTGAAGGCCACCAAACATAAAAACGTATGAGTGCTCTCATGGCGGATATGCCTGGGTGTCCTCGGTGTAGGTATTTTAATGTTAGCCTCCTCATAGACGATGGCATAATTATTCTACCTTGCCATAATAGGATTTTATTCTCAACAGATAGCTCGTTTCGTTTTTTGAAAAATGGTTGAATGCTGTTGTCGTCGTATCTATAAGAGTTCCAATTTGTTTTCATGTACTGTATAACTTTCATTAGGGTTGTGTCTCGTTTAGTATGTTCTTTGACGGTTACTTCATTAATAGACAAATCTACAAATTTTCTTTCGTTTAAGGATTGTACAATGTTGTTAACTGCACATTCTTCCTTTGAGGGTTGTTCATCCATGTTTGGCATTCTGGACAATGGGTCAGCAAGGATGTTATTCTCTCCTTTTGTATATATAATCTCATAATCGTAGCTGCCGATCATCAGAGCCCACCTGATAAGACGGTTGTTAACAAGTTTTGGTAAGTTCCTGTTAGTTCCAAGTATGTGGATGAGTGGTTTGTGATCGGTGACTAAGGTGAACTTAGACCCTCGTAAATATTGATCAAACTTTTTAATGCCAAAAAAGACTGCAAGTGCTTCTCGATCTATGACTGAGTACTTACTCTCTGCCGGTTTTAATTTCCTTGAAGCAAATGCTATTGGTTGTTCATTGTTGTTCGTTTTATGGTATAGGACAGCGCCTACTCCCTTTTCTGAGGCGTCACATGCTAAAAATAACAGTTGTTTCTCATCAAAAGCAATAAGAGGTTTAGATTTAGCTATACATTTCTTTGTTTTCTCGAATATCGTATTTTCATGCTCAGTCCACTTCCATTTTTGTTTTTGTCCCGTAATAGTATGCAGTTCCGCACAAATGCTGTGTAAATGGGGTATGAACCGTTCATAAAAATTCACTAGACCAAGAAATGATCGCAATTCTTTTACATTCTCAGGGGTTGATGCTTTTAGAATAGCTTCCACTTTAGATTTTGTTGGTTTAATGCCATCTTTGCTTATGGTGTGGCCTAGGTATTCTATTTCGTTTTGAAGGAAGGTGCATTTCTTAAGGTTTACTTTGAGTCCTGCTTTCTTAAGTTTGTTAAAAACTAGTGTTAATGATGTGAGATGTTCCGCCTCATTTTTACCAGTTACGGCAATGTCATCAAAGTAAATAGCAATATTAGGTATGTTGTCTAACAGTTTCTCCAGGTATTGTTGGAAAATTGATGGAGCTGTCGTTATTCCGAATGGCATCCTGTTATATTGAAAATATCCTTTGTGTGTTGAGATGGTTAAGTACTTTTTTGAGTCAGGTGCTATTTTAAATTGCAGGTACGCGTCTTTTAAATCGATTTTTGAAAACTGTTCTCCATTAGCAAGGCGTTGTCTTAAGTAATCAAACTGTGGTACTGGGTGTGTATGTGATATTAACACCGGGTTGAGAGTTGTGCGATAATCTCCGCATATCCGAATTTGTCCATTAGGTTTGACAACGTTCACAGTTGGTGTTGCCCATTCTACTGGCGTTTTGTTAGGGTCAACGCTTTCAATGATGCCTTCTTTCACCAGTCGTTCTAGTTCAAGTTCAACGTTCTTACGTATACTGAACTTAATTGGTCTCGATGGTAAATGTTTTGGTTCGGCTCCAGGCTTCACATGAATATTTACTTCATAGTCTTTAACTTCTCCCAATTTGTTGTCAAAAAGTTCATTGTTTTTGTGTATTATTTGTTTCAGAGTCATTGACTGATGTTTAATGGAGTAAACAGGACTAGGAAATGGCATATTAAAAATCTCGCTCCATTGTAATCCGAATAACATAGGGTGCGCATTTTTTATTACCACGACTGGTACAATCTTTTGCTTACCTTGTATTTTAACTGTGACGTCTGTTATTCCTTTTGGTTTAAGTTTGTGGTCACCGTAAGCTCGTAGTTTAGGTCCTTCTGTTAGTTCTGGTGATCCGATTTCCCTCCAAAATGCAGTACTAATAATTGAGTAGATGGAGCCCGGATCCCAATCCATGGTGCAGTGGAAACCGTTGATCGTTGCGTCAATTTTCTTACACCTCATATTGGCAGTGTTAATTTTATATAAATTTGCTTCATCATCACTCTCGTCAGAAAAATCACTTCTCGTAGAGGTAGACGGTCTATTTGCGTTTTTTTGTATGCTGTTTATTCCCTTGTTGTTATTGGTTGTGTTTGTTATCTCATGTCTAGATGTAATGTAGGCTCGTCCGGACTTTAAACAACAACTTTCGTAATGGCATTTCGATTGGCATGCCTTACAAATGTGATTGGAAGCTGCACAGTTACTAAAATCATGTTTTCCTCCGCTTCCACATCGTTTGCACTGATTTTTTGTTAATGGACGTTTTTTATTACCATCGTTCCTATTGAATCTGTTTGTCTTTTTTTGTTTGATACGTTGTACCATATAGTCATTGTTCATGTTATCATTTTCGGCTAATTCCCTTGACTGTGCGACAGCAAATATTTGTTCAAATGTAATTTCTGTTATTTTCCCTTCAGCGTTTCGATCTTGAAGGTCTGGCCATTTTTGTTTTAAGTCTATTTCCAGCATTTCATGGTTAAGGCCTGTTGCGAAACGGTCACGTATTTGTCGCTCTAGTAAGTCGCCTTTATATCCACATTCCTTACTAAGTTCTTTTAATTTGTTCGCGTATGTTTCCATGGTTTCATTATCTTTTCTTGTGCAATTCCAGAACTCTGTTAACGCTTTATTAACTACCTTGTAGTTTTCTTATGGTAAAAACTACAAAGTTTCTCTTTTACTTCCTCGTAAGTGCGTGACGGAAAAGTGTTGATAAAAGCAGTTTTAACTTTGTGGAAAACATCCGGTGGTAGACACGTTATGAATAAATCTTTTTGTATTGCTTTGTATTCGGCCCCATAGATATTGCATTTTGTTTCAAAATATTCTATGAAATTTTCCGCTGATGTTGTTTCAGGGTTAAATTTGTCGTGTGAAAAATTCTTAATTTTCGTGCTTATATCACTTACGTCTCTTTTTGGTTCATCTGGATGTGTTTCCGTTGTACGTTGTGCAGATTGAACTGTTAAGATTCGCAAGAGTTCGGTTAGTTGTTGTTGTTGGGCCTGTTGTACCCTTAGAAAATCTGTGAATTGTTGTGCGTTCATTTTATTTTTCTTCGTCGCCAGATAATATAAATACAACCATGTTAGTTTAATCTATATTATTTTATTATTGCTTCGATCATAAAGTGACATGACAGCAGTTGACAGCGCCCAAGACTATATAAGAAAGGTTGAGGTCAGGATATAACACTTTATTGAACACCAAAGTACAACAATGCTTACACGTAACACATAACAAAGGATGGTGGAACAACAGGCGGTCTTATCGCGTCAAACGATTTCTTCCAGGCTATCTTTGGATGGGCGTAAATAAAAATATCTGTATTTATGGGTACTCACTACAGAGACTCTGATTTGTCAATGATTTTAAGGTACCGTACGAGGTTTAGAAAATGAAATTCTTGTAGGATCACATTGTTGGCATAGCGTGTGTTTCTTAAAAACCGTTGAAAGTTACCCAGAAGTTAAGTTAGCTAGAAGTAAGTTATAGTTAAGTTACCTATTAAGTTGAAATGTATACCACACACTAAGGACTAATTTTCTTCTAATTTAGGGTGAGTTTTTGATCTGTAGGGAAAAAATGACTACTTTATAAATTTGTTCCAATTTCTTTTTTACGAAGTGTTTACGCCTGTTTCTGTACTCCGTTTATTTATTCAATCCTCAATCCAGGCAGAGTTGAAGTAGCTTTCTGAACAGCTTAGCTACTGCCCCTGTAAATGTACGGGCTTGATTTCCCAGCGCTGCAGCATTTTCCTGCACCTCCTACCGCTACTTTTCTTACACCAGCAGAGTTTTCCAACTCATTTGCATTCAAAGCAGATAGTGTTGATTCGCTGATACGCTACCTTTGTGGGTTCTACGTAGTCTAGAAAGTTCCGCTTGGTTCCGCAGTGGCAGTTCCGCCTGCTGCCAGCTCTGCCAACTGGCAACTTTCAAATAAACTGGCAACTTTCTAAAGTTGGCGTAATGTTGTGGCAAAAAGCGTTCACGGTAGGTTGAACAATTACCTAAGCAGGCCCGCAAAGTTTCGTACGCTTTAGAGCTCAGTATATTGTTTAAATTATGTTTTATATAGTTTAGTATCTGCTAGTTGTTAGAATTAGTTTCCCTGTTGTATATGATTGTTGGTGATGCGAGCCGATAGAAACTCGAGAGGTACGAGCTGTTTTAAAGATGATTTATAATTTTAGATCAGGGGCCGACCACAACCTCTTATACTTAGCGTTATTACATCAATCATACTTTGAAAAATGACATAAAAGTAAGAATACTGTCATGTTGTTGACGCGGAGCAGTTTTGATGACGTTCACTCAAATACATCATGTTGACACCGACGTGCGACAGTGATAACGCTATATAAAAATGAAGACGTCTCGTTCTCACGCAGGAATACTTTATAAGTTCATGGTACGAATTCGAACAATATTATTGTAACCTTGAAGCATTACTGTCACGAACCATTATGGTTTTGTATTAGTTTGTGGTAAGGCCCCTGTACCCTCATCTCCCTTTCAAAAAGTACCTTTCGAATCTTTGTTCAGTAATCAGTTAAAGAATGGGTAGTAACTAGTCAATCGTGAGAAGTCAAACAATAATAATGTAGGTATGTAAACACATCTAAAACACGATTTCACTATTACTCAAAATGAAAAGCAATATATTTCGTCATCTTGCCCAGATACGAAAGGTGGGAAATGCGCGAATGGCGCCGACTGGCATGAATGGTGCGATGCCGGAATGGCGGTTCAGGCATGCGAGGACGGGTAGGGTTGTCCAACGAATATTTAACACAGAATAATTTAATGAATAGGAAAAACAAACAGGGTCTATTGATTACCGGTGATAAACCGGTGATAGGCACCTACTGCTTTAAATCATTCTTCAATCCGACTAAAATATTTGAAAATTCTTTGTTTTATTTTTTACTCTTGCCATAAAGTATACCGAGAGACATCACTAAATTCGAAATTAAAGATACTAGGTGTTGGTTTATTTTCGGGAACTTATAATAAAATGTATTTGTAGATCTGCGTTGTTTACTCGTTATGTGTGCGTAATATCGAGTTGTATTTTGAAATAATAAAGTCTTTATTGTTTAGTTATATTATTATACTAAATGATTCCCTGTACTCTTGACAGAGAAGGCATGAATCGATATGGTCAATCATAAGAATGAAATCTTTTCAACTCTCTTTTGTGAAAGACATTAACATTAATTAGGAAGTATTTGACTACCCTCATGGCTCAGTTGGTAGTGGTCCTGCCTTCTGAACTGTGGGTTATGGGTTTGATTCTCACCCAGAATAAACGTTTGTGAGATAAACAGCGATGTTTGTTTTATGTATTATACATTATTACATAATTTTAAGTATGTTTGTCTACACAAACAAGTATTTGAGTATTCTGGTTATCTGGTTCTCATAGCATAATAAAGAAGCTTTGCTATATACGAATCAAAAAATCCACCCTTAGATTGAGGCTAGACGACGCTGAGTGAAATGTCCGCAAATAATTTATTATTATTTTTACACGCTCCTGACAACCCTACGGCTTGCAAATATCTCGCGAGCCTCTTGTAATTGAAAACATAGTGTGTGCGACAGTTTTAATGGCCCTCACCTAATGTTGCAGGATGTTAGACGTTCGCAACAATCACTCTCTGTTGCAAACGTTTCAAACGTTATTGAGCTTTTCAACTATTTAACTGGATGTTTGAAATTTCAAGCGAAACTATTACGTTTTCTCTTTGATGTGAATCCAATTTGAGCAGGGTATTTTGTAATATGGTAGTGGTACCCTGGCGTGGCCTGGCGTAAGACTGTGATGCAATCACAGAATTCACCCTATTAATAGGTCGACGCAATGTAAGGCAGCCACGTAGCCGCGCCTATATATATGTTTTAACCAAGTTTTCTGTAAGACCTTTCAACTTACCTACTGACAACACACTGCACTGTATAGCACATCCAAATAGTTAATTTTTCTCTCTGCCTGTTTGTCAACCTTTCACAGCTAAAGAACCAACTTTGATTTTGAGGAATGATAGTTCGAATACTGGAATACTGCAAAGAATACTTTTAAAGCGTATATGAGATACAAGTTTAAGGGTTAATTCAGGGATGGTGATTTCATTTTTGGACGCATTTTTGAGTAATACGATAATAATTTATGCTTCTGTATGCAATGTCTTATTGCTACTTTATTTATTACACAAGTACCCCCCTACCTAAGTCTTACCTAAGGCATTGTAAAAAAAAAATGTTTAAATGTTTAAAATAATGAAAACAAATTAAAATAAAAAGGGAAACTAAGAAGTTAGCTATGTGGTTCCTTAATTTTGTTATATTTTTCGAAATATAAACTCTTATTTATATTGATTGGACCATAGCCCAGGCAAAGCCACAAGGGCAAGATATTAATAACATTACTTGCTCATAAATTATTCATTTCCGCGGGGAGCCGATGGATGCAAGAGGCGAGCAGCCGCTCTAAGTGGCGCTCCCTGGGAGAGGCCTATGTTCAGCAGTGGACATCTTCAGGCTGCTAATGATGATGATCTGGATGAAATTATTCTTTTAACAGTCATTCCTCAAACATAAACTACCAACTTAAAATAGATAGGTTCACGTATAGTAGGTATCTACATAGACGTCACATATAACCCTCATTTCTATTCCGTCCGAACGAACGCTGACTTGTGGTATTCATTAGCTCCCTAATACGTGTTACTTTATCCTAATCTTCTCTCAAAAACCATTGCAAAAACCTTTAAAACACACCGTAACCTAATTAAAATAGAGCTGAAATTCCCATGCGTGAAAATAATAATTTTAAGTCGATTTGACATACCGTAGCTATTTTGCCACATTGTTTCGTATTCAGCATTATAAAGGGAATTTGTTAATTTTGGAAATGGCCGAGTAGTGGTCAAGTTTTCCACCCCACTTCAGGGAATTCTCTTTGGATAGAGGATGAAGATTTAATTAAATTGCACGAATTTAATGGTAGACTACAGCTTTGTGGCTTTATATACACGGAAAATTTAAGGGTAATCGATTAGAGGTCATTCTTGGGGTATTCCTCATCTTCAACGTCGTCGCCCTAAACCTATCTTGGGCGACTCATTCACTTCAGCGCTCGTTTTTATTTGGTCGAAATCGTGGCGCAGTATAGTAAAAACGTAAGCCTAATCGACATTAAAAAAAAAACAGGAAATTAGAATACAGAATAAAAAAAATAGTGGCAATCACTAAGCGCTATTGCGAAGAAATGTCGTAGCTCCTAAAGAACTACCCCAGATAATATAATACCTAGAACTACGTAAGTAATTAGTATTGTGTGTTGTGCCTAATGAATTAAGTTATTAAGCTGCATTATATTATTAGTTCATTTTTAAGTTATTTATTTGGCTTAGAGTTCATTTTGTTACTGTTTGATCTAATTTTAAATTAATGGACTTTCATATAAAAGACATCAACGAAGTATTGCGTTACTGCATTTCTCTGCATCACAATATTAGTACGTTTTCTGATTACTTTGGAGAGAGGATATGCCAATGTTTCTTCGATGTTTGGGTATTATATTACATTCTAAGTACTTATAAAATAAATATAAGTAGGTGCTTACACTATCAGTCCCATATAATACAATCATTGCTTGACTTGGGGCTAAACGGCGCTATGTGAAATATCTACACTTAATTTTAGTATTTAGATACGCGTCAAAATCACATCTTTCCTTTTAGCTCCTAAATACAATACACACACAGTTTCCACATAACAAAGTTATAAACGAGATAACGCAACAAACAGATATACCGTTCTATAACATTTTAGACATATAACAAAGATATTCATGCAAAGATAAGCTCGAAGCGGGTCGCGAAAGGATCCGACATAATGAGCGGAGTCACAATTATAGCGGGAGACGATCTTGGACCTGTTTGGGAGGGTTGTTGTGATCGTACAGACTACTATCATTTTGTTGGTAGTAGCCCTGCCTTCTGAACTGAGGGCTGTGGGTTCGATTCCTACCCAGGACAAACATTTGTGCGATGAACACAGATGTTTGTTCTGTGTCTGGGTGTTATATTGTATTCTATGTATGTATTTACAAACAAAAAGTATGTAAGTACTGTATCAGTTATCTGGTTCCCATAGTACAAGCTATGCTTAGTTTGGGGCTAGATGGCGCTGTGTAAATTGTCAAAAAAAAAAAAAAACAGAATAATTTTATTTAATTTTATGGCAGGAGAAAATTTTACTTTTTTTGGTGTCATCAGAAACCCACAATTGAACATTCACTGTTGAACATAGACTTCTATATAGTTCTACGTTGATCGGCAATTCACTGGCTGCTTGCCTCTTGTATCCAATGGCTCTCCAAGTCTCCACAGTTTTGACCACATCGTTGGTCCACTTACGCTGCGTGCTCCGGTTCGAACATTTCTTGTCTATAATTATTGATACTCAATTTATTTCAATCAATCAATCAATCAAGCAAATCATTTGTTTGCTAAATATACGTATTTGTCACAGGAGTTAATAGTGATTACATTACAGATCGGTATATTTAAACTTAAAAGTATGCAAATATTATAAGTTTTAACAATTTATTCCTAATAATAATAGTAATCTAATTTCTTATTAATGATTATTTAAATTTTAATACTGATCTTAGAAATCTCTCTCTAATAGTGACTGACAATAGTTCTTGAATAAGCGGCACACAGATTACAGAAATACAGTCAACTCTGTGGAACCACAGTGAACTTTTCTACTATTTTATACCCGACCCGTAATGAAAAGTACCTATCCTATTAAATATGCATATCTATGTGAAAACTAGCCTTTTCCAAAGAATACTTTTGCCAAATGTTCTTTCTGTTATTGTTACCATGTTTGAAAATATGATTGAATTATTTCTACCAAAAAAGTAATCTAAATCTGTAAGGTGCCGAGGTGGCCACGATCGTCGATGGGGTTGGAAGGACGCTAGATAAAGCGTTATACCACCCCAGAGGATGGCAATTTCTTGAATGGCCCGGGATTTTCAAGTTGGAGGGTCACCCCCTTGTCTTGTTTTCGCGAATTAATTTCGCCGTTTGTAAGGGTTAGTGTTCCGTCCCTTTCTGTCAAGGATTTAGGGTAAGGGAGCAGGGTTCTAAGGCGTTATGTTGGTGAAATTGCAATGGTCTGATGAAAATCCGGATGGTTTTATATACCTACTTACCTTTTATTTAGATTTTTTCCATAATAGGCATGATGACTACTAATAAAAATAAACGAGCAAATATTAATTTCATAAAAAAGATTAAAAATGAATGCAATAATTGAAAAAAATAAGCAAAATCGGTAAAAAAAAATCACGTAGTAATAAGCTTTTAAAGTTTCTACAGAAGGCATCTCCTGTCCTTTTCTCGCGAAACAGAGCGCCCCCTGTGTTACTATGAAAAATCTACTCGTGACGTCACATGCCAAAAAGATTGTATGAAAAGCTACCACAGCTTAGTAATGAGGTACTATAACGACCTTCCTCTGACGTCACTGGCCGTTAGAGCTATCTCTTTCTATTCCGGTTTTTAAAATGCTTGTAACTTAGTAATTTTTTGAGATATTTAATTTTCGTTTTCACAAATGTTTGTCTTTTGAGAAAATAATTAAAATATAAAAAAAAAAAATTTAGTCATCATGCCTATTATGTGGGAAGACTTATACAACAATTAAAATAAGTGGTCCAGTTTTGGCGGGAACGCGGAAAAGTTCACGTCGTTGCATTGTATTATTTTTCAAAACTTTTGCTTTTTCCACTGTTAATGTTTAAAATTGGTGGCGTTTTACGCATTAAGTGCTGAATTACGAGTGAGGGCAAGTGATGAAATGTGGTGAAACGTGATTTTTCGTGTTGCTTCCAAAACTCCATAGAAGCTTCTAGTAAAGTTGCCACCACTTTGCTGGAGCATGACTTAGAGTGGACTATGACTATGACTAGGACATGACTTCGCGTGAAATATTTTGTATCACGATGAAAATACATATAATACTTGACACTGGCTAAATACACTATGTGTGGAACCAAAATATAAGAAAAAAAAAATAAGTGGTCGAATTTCTCCCAAAAGGGATAGCTTGCTTGGGTCCTTAATAAACACTGCATATAAAAATGGAATAGAGTTACTTAATGGTTTTTTTATTCACTTTTGCCTATTGAGAAAAAAACGCGAAATAACTATTCTTTTTCCCAATGTTTATTAGTGAGGGGATTATAGTTTAAACAAACTAGTATTTATGTGTAAACAAGGAAGTTCATAGTATTTAGACTTACGACTAACTGTGCCCCGCCATTGAACCCACGCGAACAACTTTCCCACCTAAAAAGTGATGGGTTACTCCAAAACTCACAATATCTGTGCCACCGTATTAATATGTTAACTTAGTGTTAACAAACACACCTAAACATGCACACATTTATTTTACATTTTATAATATGGATTTTAAGTAGAGCAGGTAGAAAAAGACAAGATTTTTATGGCAACTTTGACCAATTTTAAATTTTCATTCTTTTTACAAATCATTTCCCTTTCATGCATACAGATAGCAAATAAGGAAGTCTGCTCATCCGTACAGCGGGCAACACTGCAGGCGGCAAAACGGCGCATCTTTTGATCTCAGATCGTCACAGCTCAATGATCCGTCTGCAGTGAACCGATGGGCATATCTGATCCGATTTCTACATGCTGCATCACTAGTGATTATTTTTAGTAACGAGGAAACCGGATCTAGGCAGTTATCTATCTAGTGAGAAACGGTGACAAAAGTATGCGGAAATGGAATTATTTTATTTTGTTTCTTTATTGTTTGCTCGTGTATCGTATCGCTTATAGTGAAGCTTGACCATTCTTGAACGATTGTTAAAGTTAGGCAACGTTCGCTGCGTCTCCACGTTGATAGGTGACCGCTGCAAAAAGTGATGTTTATAACTGAAAGTTTTGGAGGGCACGTTAAGCCGTCGGTCTTATGGTTGTTGCCGTAAGACAGTAGTCATTAAGTCAAGTCAGAAATCTTTGGGTGGCTTGCAAATTCAAACAGGAAGGCGTTACGTTTTAATAATAACCGGCCAAGTGCGAGTCTGACTCCCGCGGTTACGGAACCTTTCATGCGCGATGTTTTGCTCGTTTTTATGGAACCCCAATATCTATAAAAACGAGCAAAAATATCACGTTTATTGTACGGGAGCCCCCAGTGAGATTTTTTTTTTCTGGTTATACCACGTTTCATAAGACAGCCTGGTGGCAGATGGACAGACAAACAGGCTGACAGACAGCAGAGCCTTAGTAATAGGGTTCACTTCGAAACCCAAAAACTACCGTCATAGCTACTCGAAACAAATGAATTTTAATTTTTTATTTTTTTTTAAAACGGGTAATTTGCCGAAAACATAGGCTTTAAACTACCTCTAGTTTGCCATAAGAAAATATAGTGCAGAAAAAAAATATAGTGCATAGTAAGATATAGTGCAGTGAGCACCCATAGATACGTCTGCACGAGCAGAGGCTCTACAGAATACTAATTGATTCCGTATTGCTTCTGTCCTTTTGCATCATTTCCTGTTCGCTGAGATCCAATCAGTTTTATCTAATACGCTGGGGTTCCGCCTACTGAATATTTATGTGGCTGATGCAATTAGAACGTTTGATGTTTTGGGGAACCCTTGTCAAAGTGTCTTAAGATATAATACACGTTGGCAGGGAATTATAAATTTGTGTGTACCCGTATAGTCGAATTTTTATTGGACTGTGTGCTGATTCAAATCAGACAAAATTTTAAAATCATGTCTATTGAACGCTACGGTGAGTCACAACTATTAAAACACTTGTAGTCGACCATTTTAAAGTAAACTCTTGAAATTACCTAAGTCATTGGAGAGTTGTAACCCTTTCAAATATTTTTTATGTCGTAGTAAATATACCACCTGTACACATTCTAATGAAGGCCGTAGGCCGTTGATATATTATATTTTAAATACATACTTTTAAAGACTTCTTCAGGGTAAATAACGTGTTGCCAAAATCTCTAGAAATGGACATGTTCACCGATAGATGCTTAACACTGCTATATATTATATTGTAGAAATCACACACAATTTATTTTAATTTTAAGGCTCGTTCTCATTGTTACAATTCTCATCGTCACCTGCGTGTCAAATTTTATTAAGTCCTTAATTCAATTATTTATTTAAAAATAGCGGATAGCTCTTGATAACACGAGTAAATAATATGTAGGTTACACAAATAGAAGACTCGTTGTCGAAAAGACCAAATAAAATTAGACACGCAGGTGATGAGAATCGTGACAATTAGAACGACCCTTAAGATAATAACACCACGCCTATTATTAATGATCGTCTCTAATTGTTCAACATTATTCATATTATATACTTATAATAATACACTAATTTGTAGCGCTCATAACGAAGCACAACTAGCCGTTCCTAATAATCGATTGGTAAAAGTCAAGCGACGTTCGCTGCGGTCACTACTACGATGAGAAAAAAGTGGTATATATGTCACCGTCTTATTGTAAAAACCGTTAGTTTATAAAAAACGCGGTTATTTATAACTGTCGATTTATTGCAAACGGGCAATGTGTCTCACAATAAAACCGTCGATATTTTGGTTATATATAATTAATCGGTATCACTTCTATTTTCGTAATTGTGTACTTCTAGTGTGGTCAAAACTAACCTAACACTCTTCCTCGCTTTGCTCGTCGTCGTAACCTACGGGTTAGCCACTAGAGACTAAAAAAAAAACAATAAATTACAGCAAATATTTGTGCATTGTTCACAATTAAACGCTACAAAAATCCGTTTTTTTATAAACTCACAGCTAGGCACCGACTATTTATAAATAATCGAAATACCGTCCGTGTTATTGTAAGACAGATTGTCAGTTTGCAATAAATCGTCAGTTTATGAATAACCGGTTTTAATTTCGTTTTTATAAACAAACGGTTTTTACAATAAGACGGTGACATTTACAAGTAAGCACTACCGTGCTTTGGACGGCACGTTAAGCCGTTGGTCGCGGCTGTTGTCGTAAGACAATAGTCGTTAAGCCAAGTCAGAAGCGTTTGGGCAGCCTAAAAATTCGACCCCAGGGCTGACCACTTGCCTATACGAGAAGAAGACGAAGAAGCAGAAGAATACACTAATCTATAAATAGATAGTTAGAAAATGCCTTATTACACCAACAACAAATGGTACCTACACAGAGGTGAACCATAGGAGATATTTATAAGACAGCATTTTAAATGCTACAAGGCCGAGTAGTTTTTATTATTATGGGTAAATATCAAAATGTGTTAAACCAAAGCGTAGTACAAACTACCAAAAACGTCGGATCAATATATGGCATGAAACTTAAATTTCATCCCCCCAAGAAGCTCAGCGAGGACGGGTCCGAATTCGTATGTTAATTCAACCCCCTCTAACCCACCCCCACCGCACCGGTCTTGCACCCCGAGGGTGGCCGAACTATTATAAAGGGTAGAACGAAAGTTAGATTAATGATGTTAGAAGCTGGCCAAAGTATATGCGCAGGAGAGGGTGGATTTTTAGATAATTATATTCTTTTTTTGGGCTTGGTGGTAGCTCGTAAAACTTTGTGTGTAATATGTTTAATGAAATATGTTTAAAAATCTTTGACTGGCTTTTAAGCAAATGTTTCTTTGTCAAGGAATATGTAACATGTTGTAACAAAAACATTTTTTAATAATTGCACGCTTGCTTTCAGGCTGTATCCGCGTTTCTAAAACTTACTCTATGATCTTGTACCCCAATGAACAGTATATTCTTACAAATAAATAAATGATTATGATAATGATTAAACCTGTAAGATAATTTGCTCACAAAAAAGACTTAAATTTTAATAAGATTTAATTTTCTGAGATTAATAAGTAGGAATAAGCTAATTCCATTATATCCTGCATCTATACCTCTCCTATCGAGGTCCGTGGTAAAGTGTGGACGATCTAACTTCGCCTTGCACACACACAAACACCACGCACACAGCGAAACGCATATAATGTAACGTCAGTATGACGCCGCGGGCGCTACGTCGCCCTCAACATAGGATTAGATTCGTTAAGTTGCCCCACTGTTTTCCATCTATTGCACTGTGTCTTACACACTGAATTTTCCCATCGAATTTGGACTCAATTTTTAGTACTGTATGACACAGTGTCGGTCGACAGCTTAGTTGGGGTAGGTGCAGATATTTTTGGTATTAGTTTGTAGTTTTAGATAAATTCGGTCTCTGCAGTGTTTAGAAATCCCATTTATATACTTATACGTACTTATTCTATGATATAATATACTCAATTAAAGGCTTTTATCCTGAATGACTGACAAACTAAACCTAACCTAACCTAGATACCTACGTCGCGTAAACCAAACTACCTGCTGTACCTAAAGACGTGTTATTTGATGAATGTCTGCCTTTTATGGCATAGTAAGAGAGGGCTTTTGTTTCAACTTACTGGTAAATGGATAGGTAGAAAAATGGGATAGTATAAAGATTGCATGAAAACACAAGCTTTAACACTATATAATTAAAAAGCCAGTAAGGAATTATAAAAGTAAGTTAGTTTACCTGGTCCTTAAAGGCTTTAATTAATGCCCGAATGGCAGAAATCAAAATAAGTATGCAAATACATTATTTTTTTGCAAATTTCGGCTTGGGTAATTACGATTTTTTTCAAGTATTCTTAAATCAAAATCACATTTTGGCTAAAACCTTTATTTTAGTAATTTATTGCCCACTAACGCAAATAAATAAGATTTTGTAACTAACGTTTTTTTTTGTTATATTTGCCTCCACACAAAATGTATTTAGCCAGGGTCAAGTATTATATTTTCATCGTGTTATAAAATATTTAACGCAGTCATGTCCTAGTCATAGTCCAGTAGTTAAAGTCCAGTCTAAGTCATGTTCCAGCAAAGTGGCACCTTTACTAGAAGCTTCTATGGAGTTTTGGAAGCAACATGAAAAATCACGTTTTACCATATTATATCACTTGCCCTCACTCATGCTCGTAATTCAGCACTTAATGCGTAAAACGCCATTAATTTTAAACATTAACACCGGAAAAAACTTTTCCGCGTTCCCGCCAAAACTCAATCTAACGTTCTTCTTACTAATTCTACTATTTCTAACATAACAAATAGACAGTCTAATCGGTGTTAGTGTGGGTATCTTACACATACATCATGTCCTCAAGAGTTCTGCCTTCACTGCCACCATGATGTGAATTCAAGCAATGTTATTTAGTATATGCAAAAACTTTATATGTAACTGTAATTACTTAAAGCTTTTTGATATAATATTTGCGGTTTACTAAAAAACTTCCAAAAATTAATAAAATCAGTTTGCATTATTATTGATATAATTAAAATATTATAAAAAGAAGTGTAGAAACCAAAATTAAAAAAATACTTCACCTAATTGACACAATCATTATTCAATTTTGTGTAATATTTTGTATTAGTTTGAAGACAAAACAACTGAAAACAGAATAAATAAAATTTAATATGAATACGAATGTCATTTTTTTAATGCGCGAAATCAAAATCGAATCTATCTATAAATCTTTACAATACAAAAACATCTCGTCTATTAAGAAAACTAGTTTACAAGATCAACGGTCATCCAGGGTTGCCCCTCTGACCCAAGGTCGCATTCTTAATTGTGAGAACCCTATTCTAAGAGTGATCTTTGACCATCTCACGATGACCGGTTACAGTTCAAATTTCGAATTAATTTATTCTTTTTTTATTAAAATTTTAAGTTAACGGAGACTCTTTGTTGCTGTTTTATATTGAGATTTAGTTTAATCTATGTTTCTCACGGTTACATTCACTTATATTTAATCTTGGGGTTAAATGTTAATATTCTGTTTGATGATTTCTCATCAGTTGTGCTGGGGATGCTGGTTCGGCTCAAACGTTTATATTCTATTTGTCTTTGGTATATTTTTTAATTATTAAACTTGGCTATGACGTCATGAAGTATTTAAGTATTTCTATGTTGCGAAGTGCCGTAATTGAATTTTTGTTGTTATAAAATTTCCCTATTGGTAGAATGGATTTCAAATTTGGAACAATTATTAATGTGCATTGTGCGTCTTCAACGTGAAGTGTTTATTTGTAAAATATAAACCAGTGAGTATTCGGCGTGTTATTTAAAGATTGTTCAGTTTATATAAAAAAAGTTGCGTGTTGCCTCGGTGTTTTGTCCCCTCATTTTCCGCGGAAACATTAAAATTTCTGAAATTAAAAGTACTCTTTAATGTCTTGGTAAAGTGACCAATCAGTGTGCTAAAGCTTTAGAAAAGAAAAGAAAAAGAAAACAAGGACTTTTGTATCAAGTGAAAGTCATCGTAGAAAATAAAAAGCTTTCTATATTTCTTTCTAATATTTTCTCTAAATTTTTATATAATAAAATCATCATCATCACCATTAGCAGCTTGAAGACGTCCACTGCTGAACATAGGCCTCCCAGGGAGCGCCACTTAGAGCGGCTGCTCGCCTCCTGCATCCATTGGCTCCCCACGGCTTTCACCAGATCGTCGGTCCACCTAGTGGAGGCCGGCTTACGCTGCGTCTTCCGGTTCGTGGTCTATTAAAATAAAATTCACTTATCCATGGATGCAGAAAAACGTATCTACCTACACCAGCACTAACACTGTTTTTAATTCTTAATCAATTTCATGCAAAACTCCAATATTCGACTTCCTGCTAAAATAATAAAAACGAAACAATTCTTGTCATTAAGTAATTATTTTTTGTTAATAATAATTCGTTTTGTAAATACTTAAAAGAGTTTATATTTGATCTCCATTTTTTTATGTATATTCATGATATTGAGTGTAGCATCTAAAGTCCTTGCGTATACTACTCCCCGCCCACATCCCCGCGATTTCGGGTAGTGCGACACCCTCCGATATTTACGCTTTATCCAAGTTGTCGCTCTGCGAGCGTCAGCTTTCTACCCCTTCCGCAACACCCTCTATGTAAGATGTCCGCACGTCTCCCTGTGATGCGAATTTAGATTGGTCAACTTACATAATATTTGGTTTTAGCAGACTTTCTATTACTTAAAACTTAAATAAAAATTTAGTGAGAACAAACAGTGGTTAATCAAAATATAATAATTAAATGAGACACATTATTTTTGGCTTTAATTTTTTGACTTGCAAATTGATATTTTTTTTAATTAATAATAAAAGCCTGTCTTTGCATTTTTATTTGAGTTGCCTTTGCCTTTGAGCTTTATAATGCGGTGCTTCCACTTCATTCTTATAGGCAAGCGTTAGGCGACAAATTCTCTATAACTCGTCTGTTATTTTATTCCAGTTTGAGCCCACATTTATTAATTCATTTTCATTCAGCTTTTATCCGCTGGTAAGGGATCGTTACAAAAATGACATATTTTACTATGTTAATATTCCGGTTGGAATCTCAGAAATTTTTAACACTTTTGTTACTACCTGCATAAAAATTAATATGTTTTGATATAAATGCCTTAAAGCTAAAATAACATGTACCTATATTTTCAAACTATAACTGATGTAGAGATTATAAAATTTGTTATTTTTATAGCAGTATCACCTGCTTAGCGTAATCCACAGATTAAATTTGTAAAGGAAAAAGAATCATGACCAGACTTAAAAATAAGGTTAGAAAAATTCGGATATAGAGCTAAGACTATAGAATAACGGATGGTCAGTATAATCTGGTAAAGGTAACTGTAATGCTTTAAAATTCGCGGAATGTAAAATATTTTTTAAGGCAGCACAGTTAATACTACAAAAAACATTCAACACTTTTAATTTGGTTGAACCATGACTTCTTCTCGAAAGTACAAAACTTTAACACCAATCAGAAAATTCCACAGATAAAAAAAAAACGCTTCCAGGCGAAGCGTCATTTGTTTCATAGCTCTGTGGAAAATTCAGATTGTTTTTTTTTATATTTTGGCTCCACACATAGTGTATTTAGCCAGTGTCAAGTATTATATTTTCATCGTGTTATAAAATATTTCACGCAAAGTCCTAGTCATAGTCATAGTCCAGTCTAAGTCATGCTCCAGCAAAGTGGTGACAACTTTACTAGAAGCTTCTATGGAGTTTTGGAAGCAACACGAAAAGTCACGTTTCACCACATTATATCACTTGCCCTCACAGATGCTCGTAATCCAGCACTTAATGTGTGAAACGCCACCAATTTTATACATTAACACTGGTAAAAGCAAATGTTTTGAAAAATAATACAATGCAACGACGTGAACTCTTCCGCGTTCCCGCCAAAACTCCAGATTGTTTTAATACACTGACATGTTATGAAATTGATAGGTAATGACATAAAACACTGATTAAATAAAAAACTTTTTGGAGGTTCCAAACCACTCCATTGCTGAGGTAACTTTGTTCTCACTAATTGTTGGTAACAATAAATTATTTGATTTGGTCATTTTATTATTACCCAATTTTAAAAAAGATAAAATGCCATACTTTTTTTTATAACTTGATAGGCCCGCATTTGACCGCAATCTCACCTGATGGAAAGTGACGATGCGGTCTACGGTGGTACATGCTTGCCTAGAAGATACCTATTCACTCGCGACTTGAAGAGCTCCAGATTGTACTTATCGGGTAACAAAGACGCTGGTAATGCGTTCCATTCTTTTGCTGCTCGGATTATAAATGTCGAGTCGAACCGCCATACTTTTTACTTATAGTAGTTTATATTTATGATTTTTAAAGCAGTATCGCCTGCTCAGCGTAATCTCCAGATTAATTTGTAAAGGAAAAATTAGAATCACGAGCGGGGATTGAACCCGCATCCATCCATCCCTCAAGCCGGGATATGCTTTACTTAAGCTACCGTGACAAGTGGTCTCATGTCCGAATTTTTCCTTCACCTTTATTACCAACTTACGGGGTTGGTAGCGCCATCTATTGAGTTTCTTTTATAGTAGTTTGTTTGTGTGTTCCTATTTTATCATTACCCACAGGTATCTATTTATCATTGCCAACAGTACGTTTATTATTCTAAAAGTTGGTGCAATTAAAACACGCTAGAGAGCAATTAATGCGTTTATATCAGACATCCAAAGTTATCATGAAAACTTGTAGTTCGTTATGACTAATGTTTTCAGTGGATTTTGGCTTTTACGATTTCACTAATTAGTGTTTAGAAGTTCTTAATTATCTGCGGGTGTAGTTTAGAAACAATTTTGGAACTAATTTGTGTAAATCACACACCTATTATTAAACGGAATATTTAACTATTTTAATTTAATTTATTCGGGATTTTATTGTTCTTTGTAGTCTGGTATATTATTATATTGCTTGCTATGATATATTTTCAACTTTTAACACAATAATTTCTTGCACCTATACAATTTTTTTTAATGTAACTTTTGTCTAAATTTTATTTGTGTTTGAATTTATTTTATTCTTCTTTCAGGTTTCTCGTATTAGAGAAGGCTATGAGGTAATTACAAAAGAGCTACGATTTTAAAAGAACCAAGGAAGAAAGAAAATAAATAAATAAAAGAACTCTTAATCGAACGATTACTTCGTTAAAAACTGGAATGGGTGGATTCTGCCACCTGCATCGTCACTACTTCAGATATTGTGAAGAATCATCACTGGATATGGTAAGCCTAAATTGATCGACTTAGGCTGAGTTGCACCATAATCACGGTTAAAGTTACGGTCAAATTTTGACATTAGCCCGCCCCGCGAAGCGTGGAGCCGTTATAGTTAGGGTTAAAGTTAGCGTTAAAGTAAGCTGGTGCAACTCAGCCTTAAACATTCTGACACTATAGGTGCAATCATAGATATGCAAGTTACACGTCGTAGGTCGATGGGTTCAAATCCGTATCAGCAGTTAGTGACGGCTCGCCGTGACACAACATGTCTCTATGTTACTCTATGAAATATCTTCTAGCGACGTATTTTTCCTAAGTTTTAGTGGATTTATTAGAAGGATCATAATATATATCTTTGTTTTGTTAAATAAGCTTAATATATTTTAGTACAATTAGATTTCATTCAGCGTACACTATTGTTATAAAAACCGAAATCCAAGAGAGCATTGCGGAATACCAGACAAAACAGTATAAGTACATATATATTTTTTATGAGAATGAATGACTTGATGAGCTAGTCGTTCACCTGATATTAAGAGACACCGCCACCCATAACAGTTGCAGTGTCACTCGGAACTTTAAAACAATAATGTTTTGCGTGACTCTGCACGGAGCACGTCATCCTGAGACATCACCCAGTCTAGTGATCAGATTACTACACTGTGAGACCGGGTTATAAAGTCTCATTTGCCCAGTATCTTCACTAGCTATAATGCCCTTCAAACTGGAATACAGTATCGTTTACACTGTTTTGCGGCAGAATGACTAGCAAAGCGGTGGTCTCGACGAACTTTGGAGAAAAGCCCTACCACCTAAAGTCCTACCACCTAAAGTCCTACCACCTTAGTTATATTGCAAACTTTATATGGACATATTTTTAATACAGGTGGTATGTTGGTATGTGTGTGCAGGACATTATGACGCCATTAGGGTATAGCAACAGTTAGGTCCAGGACCAGGCCGATTCATTAAATAAATCTACAAAAAACCTTTGGGCAATGTTTTTACTAAAACTGCTTACTTTTGTCATTCAAGTAATTTGACAAACTGTAGCATTTTTTTATGAGAAAGTCTTTTAAAACGATATTAAATATGAATTCATTTTCTTCATCGAGAATTTCTTTCGGTATGTTATTGTATATTTTTACTGCCCCTGAACTATGCATTTTTAGCTTAGAACTTGGTACGGCGAGTTTGTGTTAAAATCTCGTCTCGTACCGTCGGGGCTGGTCTACTTCTTTTGTAAAAAAAACTGGGGATACATTTTTGACCTACCTAGTAAGTACTGCCTAAAAACAAACATTAATTTGTAATTTCAGGAGCATGCTTTGGCGGCCTACAAAAGAAACCCTCAGAAGAATAATGATACACCAAACCATACAAAGTGAGTTAGTTTGTGATAAACTTCAATTTCATGAGATTTTTGTTATCAGCCAGTTTTTTTTTGTTAGCAGAAGCTTTTTATTTCATTCCACTATTATTCAAAAAGTTATAATCATGAAGGTTTTTTAAGTGAAGTAACCTATTTCAAAATACTGGCTTTGTTTTGTGACTCACAAAATTTCCGGGATAAAAAGAACACTGTGTTACTCCAAGACATAAAGGTTTACTTTATTTTGTCATCATCATCATTATCAGCCTGAAGACGTCCACTTCTGAACAAGGGCTTCCTCTCCAAAGAGCGCCACTTTGAGCAGCTGCTTGCCTTCTTCATCCATCGGCTCCACGCGGTTTTTTCCAGGGCGGTTTTTCTCTTATATGGAAACACAGATTCCACACGATACGAAACCACGTCGTTATCGTGTCTTGTTCAAATCGTGTCACATCGTCAGATATACCTTCACTTTACATTAGAGTTATCTTTATTTTGAATAAAATATATTGATATAAGTGGTCGTATCTTTTGATGTGTTGATGTTTTGGAACGCGTCTCGGTAAAACATACGATTTTTGACAGTTCAAATCGCGCCAATTTCAAATTCATTTTGCGCGGTTTTGTTTTCGTTTCATAGAGAATACAGTTTTGCAGATTTCTTATGTCAGACAAGGAATTCGCGTGGTTTCGAAGTAAGGAATCGATACGGAATAATGGCCCAGATCGTCGGTCCACCTAGTGGTCGCCACTCCAGAGCCTTTCTTTCTTCTTCGATACTTACCTACTCTGAAATCGTTTTAATTAGTAATTGAATAGCTAAATAACTTAAAACTCACAAAGCCAACTTCTCAGTTCCAGGATAACCAAGCTGCAGGTCAGCATCGTGGCAGCAGCAGCCGTGCATCATCAGGAAATGTGTAAGCATTTCAGTTGACCGCTTCGCCAGCGCTTAGCAATGCTTTGCAAACACTTGCGTAACAGAATAAGTAGATATACTTAGGTCACAGAACACGTTATTGTAAGTACGCATTTAGTTTAACAAATTCAGTTAGATCAGTGGCCTTACCGCGTAAGCCCGGTGGCAATCGTAATCGTGTGCTCTCTTGCTCGCACTCAAGG
The DNA here is from genome assembly GCA_963580505.1 of Ennomos erosarius. Classification (NCBI taxonomy): domain Eukaryota; kingdom Metazoa; phylum Arthropoda; class Insecta; order Lepidoptera; family Geometridae; genus Ennomos; species Ennomos erosarius. The sequence continues at coordinate 9,565,322 of OY756996.1, forward strand.
GCTTGTACATTGGCGTAAGCAGGATGGCAGGCGATGTTCATTACCAGAATGCTTACACGGTAGGGCTGCAGATTCCATTAGTCAAATCAATAAACACTGAAATAATGATTGTAACAACAGTTAAAATATTATTTTTGGCTAGTTTAGAACGATATTTATATAAAAATATGATAAGTAATATTAACCACTTTTTAAATAATGGTCGAATAGTAGGCGAGTTCTTTTATTTACATGAAAGACCATTTTGGCACGATTATATCGGTTTTGAAATTTAGCCAAATCTGTTGTAAGAAAAATTATTCTTATTCAATTTAATTTTGTGTGCGTTGCTTATACCTTCATAAAAAAAGTATAAAAACTATTAAAATGTCTTGGATTCAGCATAGCGATTCAGGAGACCTCAGCGCTGAGGCCTCGATTCAACCAACTTTTATTTGAAAATAGAACGGAAAGCTCTCCCCTAGCTCATGCCTTTTGCAGAAACGATGACGCTACTTCCGTTCTATTTTCAAATAAAAGTTGGTTGAATCGAGGCCTCAGCGCTGAGCCTCAGCGCTGAGGTCTCCTTAATCGCTATGCTGATCATAACCATGGAACAGACTGATAGTTCTTTAATAATAATAATAATAAATTCATTTATTTCAAGTAACTTAGACTCATACAATATTACACATTCTTTGAAAGGGACAGTCACATTAATTAATTATTTAAATACATTACAGTCACTCATTACAAATAAATTTACAAATTACACACAAAATATTGAAATCAAATTAAAATGTCAGCCTCATAATAAATTTATTCTCATAACCTATTATCTCAATGTCAATTAAATACTACTATAATAGGTACATACGCTTACATTATTTAGCTCCTCTATTGTGTGCAGTGTGCAACGTGTAGGCTGCAACACCGATTTATATAAGGGCAGTCTAGTCTCCCTGCCATCACGGCCAGCATGCTGTTGTGGCTCCCCCGCACGCGCCGCACCAGTGACGCTGCCCGCTTGCGCATAGTGGTGTAAAAACAGTCCACCTGTGCGCAAGCGAACATTGCCGACGCACTGCAGTAGCGGGGGAGCCCCACCAACATCCTGAACGCGTTATTGAACTGGACGCGCAGGGCGCTGTACGATTTTTGCGTATAGTCAGCCCAGAGGCTACCAGCATAGAAGGACGTGCAATAAGCTCTAAATAGAGTTATTTTCACCTCCTCCGAACACCGTGCAAACCTCCGCACCACCATGTTCGCTCTAACCGACAGCGCCCTCCGTTCCCGCTCAATGTCAGCGTCGTCTTTCAGGGTGGCTGTGACAAGATGTCCTAGATATTTTAACTCCTCAACTCTCTCCAATGGTGATCCATTGAGTAAAAGAGGAGGCATCTCTGTCACCCTTCTAGGACCTCCCTGGAAAACCATACACTGGCTCTTCTTACAATTATAAATCAGCCCATGATCAGCTGCGTATCTTTCACATACTTTCAGAAGCTTTCTGAGTCCGCACACCGAGGCGCTCAACAGCACCATGTCGTCCGCGTAGCTAATATTATTGAAACAAACGCCATCAATGTGACAACCGACATGCTGCTCGCTAAGCGCCCCAATTAGTCCGTTAATATACAGGTTGAAAATGGAGGGAGAACTCTTTGTTCCATGTAATAACCTATATTATAGTAAATTAACGTTATTAGCTGGGATTATATGCATGCATCATCGTCACGACCATGTCGTCACTTATCATCAGGTACTTACACCAAGTTGTAAAAAAATGCTACATGATACATTCTGATAACTATTTAGCCAAATCATGGGGTCCCATCAGGTACAAACGAAAAATAGCCCGAACTTGAAAAAATGTAGTAATCGTGTCCAGAGAGTTACTTAGTGTCCAGTGTATTCATTAGGCCCAATACTTCGCCAAAACGCAATAAATGTCGCTTGATAATCTTGCGTTATGCAGAAATAAAATAAATAATAAGTAATTAGTAAAATAGCCCGCGTTATTCCGTTGTATGGAATGAAGCACCTGTACTGTTAGGTATTATATATTATCTGGGGCCAAATCAATAAACTCCTGTAGGTGGTACTTCAGATATAAAATCGAAACAAAAACTACCTAAGTATTTGAAATTCGAATAATTTCAACTTTTTTGTTTATTAAGTCATAGGTTTTTTCATCTGTAATTTCTGTAGGTACCAAATTAAACACATTTTGTCAAGCAAAAAAAAAAAATTGTTTTATTTACCCTAACCCATTATGACTATAGCACATTCACGGCTATTCACAGCTTACGTACGCTTTGCAAGGCTTTTAAAATATCACGCTGTAACTTTAGATATCATCAAAGTCTCATAAAACATCCTTACAATACAACTTGATACGCCTATAAGTACCTTTACCTAGGTACACATATCCACGGCTCAGAATTTATATATAATTCAACTAAAGTATTTTAAATCATAACCCGTAATAGGTAAAACCGCTGAATCATTGTTTTTTAATATAAACTGAGGTTCTTTGATTAAAATAAATACTGTCATCAAATAAATAACATACATACAGCGTCAACCCTAGCTCTACAGTCTCAGAAGCAACAGCAGCGCCACCAAGCTATTTTTTCAGAAACTAAATCACGCGCGGAAAAAAATCGCGCCAGTAACGTCATCTCTTAGCCGCCGCCAGAATTTTTCCAACCTCCGGTCATAACACTCGACCACGTGCATTTGTTTTGGTTGGCTTTTTTCTGAAAAAAGATCGCATACATACCGGCTCACCTCTCCAGCATCGTAGGTGCGCTAAGCAAAATGGTCGTCATTTTTTTCTTCTCTTTTCAGCCATCTGTCCGTCCTTTTCGGTCAAAAATGCGATCGTTATTTCTGTTCCGGCGCGACTGTGTGCGTCTAGCGGCTGCTACGTAAGTTATACGCCATGATTTTGCTGTTCCATATTGATTTCTATTGCGACGTTATTAAGAACTATTTTTGAACGCGTTTGGGACCGTCTTACGTCTAATGGCGGACGGAGAAAAAATAGAAATATAGGAGGCACGGCGTGTACGATAAAGAGAGGGAGTCGTTAACGATTCTGCGCCGGAAAGTTGCGCAGATTGCGTTTTTGGTGCTTTTTTTGGGGGCATCGCCTCACACCAGCGGGTGTTTTTTATGGCTGTCTTTTTCTAGCGGATGTTCTCGCTCCTTAACTGTCGTGTGTGGATAGGGGGTGCTTGTGTTAGTGTGCGTATCCCGCCGGGGGCAAGCACCTAGCGCTAGATTTTTGCGTGAAACTTCCTAGATAGTTTATTGTGTATGTATGCGTGTACATAATGAGATGTCACAGCACTGCTAGTAAATAGAGCTGGGACAAAACTTATATGTATGTTGATGCTGATTAATCATGGGTCTTTCATAATTCCGCAGGCATTTAGCCTACACACTTGTTATAACTTTTAACTAGATAGGGAATCCTTTTAGTTTTCCCGCGCCTCTTTTTTACGGACTTTGTGTTGGTTTTATAGATTATGTGGACATATAAATAGGTACACAAAGTTTCGGCTTTATGGTGATAGAAGTTTACCTTTCTACTTATGGGTTTAGAGTGCATCATCAGCCCATAAGTTCCCACTGCTGGGATTGATGTTTTGAACGTTTTGAACATTTAAACGTTTTTGTTGAATAGACACAAGCCACACCGTAAAAAAGTCAAAAATAGTTCCTCAGGCTGCCAACTCGTAGCGCCACTATCTCTGCCTTTTACTGTATTCTTTAAATGTCAAGCTCTGCGTTATTTATTAATTAAGTATTTCAATAATTATTTACTTAAAACTTATTCACTGTTTTTTTTATTTAATAAATTTAGTTTTGATGCTCATACAAGGTGACCTTGAATTAGCCCGATAGGGGGTAAATCTATACCCCCAAGGTAGACAATGTTTCTTCTACGAATTTACTAAATTAATAATTTTTCATTAAAGAAATGCCATGTAAAGTTTACGTTCAAAAATAGCCTTAGCGCAGCTGGGTGGTTGAACTTCGTCCTTGACCGAGTGCACATAAATGAGTTTAACGACCTGTGTTTAGAAATGAATTTATATTATCTTGTTAACTCTCGTAGCGATCGCACGTGCTATTTTGCGAGATGATTTATTTTTTTAACATGGAAGTTTGGAAACACCCAGTTTCAAGTAAGGCTGTCACAACTTGTAGGGTATCATGGTCCCAGTCCCCCCATTTCGGGATAACATACCAATTCAAGGTCACCTTATATAATTTGGATGATCATGGTACATTTTGTCATATGGACCAAATGGACCCTAAATCATACGGGCTTTCTCTTACAGTGTTGGCCATCCACGCTGGCCAAGTGCAGGCTGGTGGATGACACAATTTAAGTCCAATTTTGTGATTTTCCTCGATGATTTCCTTACCGTTTAAGAGCAACTGCAAATTGTACAAACCTTAATTTGAAAAGTCATTGGTGCGATGCTGAGTAGGACTCGAACCAGGGCGTTTCAGTTTAAAAGTACCTTGCAGTTCCACTGAGCGAAACTAGCTGTATTGGTTTAGAATTAGTCAAGAGAAAATGCTTATCGGTATAATAATATATACCTACCTATTACAATAGGCATGATGACAAATTTTTTTTTTGAATATATTTATTATAATCCGCAAAAGATAAACATCTGTGAAAACAAAAGTTAAATATGTCAAAAAATGATCAAGTTACAAGCATTTTAAAAACCTGAATAGAAAAAGATAGCTCAAACGGCCAGTGACGTCAGAGAAAGGTCGTTATAGTACCTCATTACTAAGCTGTGGTAGCGTTCCATACAATCTCTTTGGCATGTGACGTCACGAGTGGATTTTTCATAGTAACTGTGGGGACGCTCTGTTTCGCGAGAAAGGGACAGGAGATGCCTCCTGTAGAAACTTTAAAAGCTTATTACTCCGTGATTTATTTACCAATTTTACTTATTTTTTCAATTATTGCATTCATTTTTAATGTTCTTTATGAAAGTAATATTTACTTGTTAATTTTTAATAGTAGTCATAATGCCTATTATAATAGTGGCAAGTAGGACTTTTCTACAAAGTTTGTCTAGGGCTGGGTCTAGGGTACCACCGCATTGCCAGTTATTCTGCCGCCAAGCAGTAGTGTGCAAGCACTAGCTATATGTTACCGTTTGAGCACTGCACCCTAGCTAATGTAATGTAGCACTGGCAAGCACTGGGAAAATGAGACTTTATGCCCTGATTTCAAATACAAAAAAAATCGCTTAATATAGAGAAAATGCGTCATGGGGGGTCCGGACAACATTATCGTCGATTATAATAAAAACCTTTGTTATTATTATCACAGACAAATCAGTATTTAAATGAGTAAGAAAGAAGGTATACATTTTTAATCTTTTTTATGAAAGTAATATTTACTTGCTCATTTTTAATAGTCGTCATCATGCCTATTATACCTACGTGTATTAAATGAATAACGCCCAACGATTACATACATAGATCCTGGACCCTTAGGATTCCTAGTATCTAGTGACCCAGGAACTATCAAGACCATGGTCCTGAACACCCAGACCTAGAACCAGTAAGTACTATTTAACGGTTTTATTTTTACAATGCACGAATACTTGACTGTCGCTTCTAACCCGCTGCCACCTGATTATGACCACAACCACCACACCACGAGGGTTGTCTGTGTTTGGCTGTATTAAAATGATATTATGGACAGGTTCAATACAAATCTTGTATTAATTTTCAACGGCAAACTATATTATACGACGTTTTTTTTGTTTCTTAAAACTATGATGGTGGCTTAATTAAGGTTTAAGGTTTTGGTAAAATAAATTGTTTCCTCTGTTTTAGTAGTTTTAGCTTGCAGCAGTTTTTATCAACGTTATATCATTTGACCACGGTCTTACCTGTTGGTAAGTGATGACAGGGGGTCACCACAACGTCTTATAGCATTATCACTTCAATCATACTTTTCAAAATGACATAAAAGTAAGGATATTGTAATGTTGTTGACCCTGTGCAGTTTTGATGACGTCAGGATAAATCGTTTACTCAAATACAACTGTCATGTCATACCCTTAATCATGTTGACACCGACGTGCGAAAGTGATAACGCTACATAAAAATATAGACGTCTCGTTCTCGCGCCGGAATACTTTATAATTTATAAGTTCATGGTACGAATTCGAACAATATTATTGTAACCTTGAAGCATTACTGTCACGAACCATGATGGTTTTGTATTAGTTTGTGGTAGGGCTGTTGGTCGTCGATGGAGCATGTGCTTGCTTTTAAAGATACCGGTTCAAGACAGAACCGGTGTCTTCCAGGCAAGCATAATCTGGGAGTTTCTAAGGCTGAAGAGCCCAGATTTTATTTATCAGGAAACAATTACGCTGGTAAGGTGTTCCAATCCTTCATTATCCGAATTATAAACGAGGAATCAAAACGTTTTATTACGTATTCGAGGAATTTCTAGGATATACGGGTGCCGTGTTTCAGTACGTCTAGTAGAATGAAATAGAAGCTAAAATCACGACAAAAGATTGCATAAATATAATCACTTATTCTACAAATAAAATTACAATTGTGAGCGATATTTACTACCACAAACTACCTTAAGGTGTCACTTAAGTCCATAAGTAAGTAAAAACCGGTAAAAAAGAACTTCATGTAAGTCCATCGAATAGGCTGAGTATCTTTTAACGAAAACATTGTTTTGTCAAAGTTTATCTTAGTGAAGGAAGTTCAAGCTCAATTATTTATTTATATTATACTTATTATTATTATTATTTAGACAACGCAACACCTCGGATGCTTGAATTGAGTTCCAATGAGTGACCAATGAGAAAGTCAACCTTTGTTACACATGCCTAAGCGTCTAAGAGGTGTACTGTCTATATAGGTTAACAATGATCTTGTGTCTCCCTTCGACTACCAAAACCAAGGGAACAACACTGTCTTTAAAAAAAGTACGTACCCCCATATTCTAAGTTGTTACCACGAGTTTACTCCACTCAACTCAATCTCGACTTAACCTCATTTTTGTGTGTTTGGTATTTTTAATTGATAATATATAATCAACTTGACATTTCTGCGTCAATTTTTCTTAAACGAGAGAAAGGAAGCAACTGTCAACTCAAGGTACGTCGCGATGTACTTTGAGTTTCCCTCAAAGTTAAGTGGAAGTCGAGTGAAGGATTTATGGTGAAATGTTTTAGAATACAGGGGTAAGTCTCCCAAGATGAATCCAGGTACTTATAATTTTAACTTATCTCTCAAGACGTACATAGACGACATCAACATAGAAAGAATAAACCAAAATTAATTTTATTATACCTACTAAATCATCATCATCATCATCATTAACAGCCTGAAGACGTCCACTGCTGAAAATAGGCCTCCCCCAGGGAGCGCAGCGCCACTTAGAGCGGCCGCTCGCCTCCTGCATCCATCGGCTCCCCGCGGCTTTCACCAGGTCGTCGGTCCACCTAGTGGGGGGTCTGCCTACGCTGCGTTTCCGGTTCGTGGTCACCACTCGAGAACCTTTCTTCCCCATCCTACCTACTAAATAATACCTATCAATCTAAAAAAGTGTTTTCTGAGTTCAGCGTAGCTCTACTACGCCTACGATATACTCGTAACGTTTCGCGCTCTGGTAGCGCTACCGTTATTGTTGAACAGCGCCATCTATTCAAGCACTGAAACACTATATAAGCCACCGTAAAATTAATTAGATTTGACATTTTAGTAGTCCAAAATATCTTATATAATTAAAATATCTTATTTTATATTATTTCGTTCTTAAAACTTATACTCTAAAAAGTAAACTGATTATTTCGATCAAAAGCAGGTATGATAGAAAATATTGAAAAACTCAATAAAGGCGACATCTACCAGAGAGTAGCGTAACTATCAAGTGGCAAACCCTTGCCACTATTATAAATGCAACCTACCCAGGTTGCATTATAATATTATGCCTAAAAATTCAGTATTTTTTATGGAAACTGTAGAAACTTTAAAAGCTTATTACTCCGTGATTTATTTACCGATATTGCTTATTTTTCAATTATTGCATTAATTTTTAATGTTCTTTATGAAAATAATATTTACTTGTTAATTTTTAATAGTCATAATGCCTATTATAATAGTGGCAAGTAGGACTTTTCTACAAAGTTTGTCTAGGGCTGGGTCTAGGGTACCACCGCATTGCCAGTTATTCTGCCGCCAAGCAGTAGTGTGCAAGCACTAGCTATATGTTACCGTTTGAGCACTGCACCCTAGCTAATGTAATGTAGCACTGGCAAGCACTGGGAAAATGAGACTTTATGCCTTGATTTCAAATACAAAAAAAATCGCTTAAAATAGAGAAAATGCGTCATGGGGGGTCCGGACAACATTATCGTCGATTGTAATAAAAACCTTTGTTATTATTATCACAGACAAATCAGTATTTAAATGAGTAAGAAAGAAGGTATACTTTCAACCTACTTCAAAGAAGTAGGGGGTCTCAATTCAGTGGTATTTAATTTCTTTTTTTAATGGTTACCTTACATCTCCATAGTTTACAAACTAATTGTTTTTTGTTTGAAATTAAGGTAATACTTTCGGTTTTAACTGGAAAAGGTATGTATTATAATAGTATAATTATGTAGTTATAATAATTATCAAATCGAACTTTAAGACGTTCCTCAAAAAAAACACATGTCAATGCGACGTTAACATAATTATTTACATAAAATTGTACTTACGGACAATTTTATTGGCCCAAGTTGACCTACCTCTGAACCATTTTAAAGTCTAAAAATCAATTTTACTCCATTGCATTAAGTTCTATTATGAAAATTAAATATAATATATTCATAGACACCCTCGTCTATTCATAGATAAATAGGGTGACTCTAGGTATGTATAAAGGGGAAACAAAAATATACTATGCATTATATGCGTTCATTATATTATTATATATATATAATTGTGTGCATAATTTAAACCGTAATCTGTTTTGTGATTGGTTGTTTTTTACATATGTATATTTTTATAAACATAGGTAGGTAAACTTTCGTACTGGGTACTGTCTATAACGCAAATATTCGAATCCTTCGCTACCAAATATATATTTTGTCAAAACAGGAGGATGAACTAAATAGTTGGCTTACCACTTTTAAATACTATGCTTACAAGGTTGGCATAAATTGGGTAGTTTAGTTCAACTTGAACTATTGATCTCTATAAAATTTTCTGCCTCCAAAGTGAAATAAACCATATACTTATAAGTGCAAAAGTGAAACACTAAGTAACACCAAGCTAGACTGATTTGGATGAAATTCAGCAAACATATTACTCGATTCGCCCATAGGCCCAAAGACTCTATTGTAAGATGGGCAGCAGAATTACTAATAACAAAAGAAGAAAATACTGAAATTGACTCAAATGAAGCCTAGTCTCTTTCGACATGATTTTAGAATACTAACCTAGAATTTAGAATTGATTCGTGGTGCCAACATCAAAGGTAAGGCAAGGTGAGTTCAATGTTGGCATCACAAACCAATTTTTAAAAAACTTTATAACTAACCTGTATGCATATGCATATTTTACGAGCTCGTTTAATATTCCTGTTCATTTCAGCGCAGGCATAATTTCAAAAGTACCCTCTTATTGCCCTTCCGCCATACCTAATCTCAACCGTTACGGCCCTCCATAAAGTACATGGTTTCCCTTCCAAAGCTCGCCATTTTTCTCCATTCTACCCCGGGGATATTAATAATATATCACCCTGTAAGAAATCTCGCACACAGAGCGAGGGAGGGTGGCTAAATGTGCCTCGAACCCTACGCGCTAAAACAAAAAAAAACTCAATCGCTACTGAACTTTGAACCCTGTTTTTTGTGTGACAAGGTAGAGTTTCAATTGTATTGTAATCAGTACTTAATCACCACTGTCTCCAACATAATATGTATGCTAGATACGACGGTACTTAGGCCTTTTTTGCAAAAAACGCGCGCGAGTATGTGACGCCTCACGATCCAAGATGGCGGCGTGCTTTTTTCTCAACGTATTTTTTGCGTGTAATTATTTGCTTTTGAAAGCTTCGTATTTGCTGTATAAGGACGAAATCAAGCAGAATTAGAGCTCGATTGTTTTCCATTTTGTTTTGATGTTGAATTGAAAGGGAATGAAGTGGAAAATGCGGAAAATTCTGTTTGTACTTGGATGGATTTTGTTTGTTGTATTGAAAATGCATCGTATTTTTAACTTGAGCTTTGATGTTAAGTTCATTAGCTACTTACATGATAAACCCACACACGTAACATCTACTTCGCATTTATTAATTTAACCTGTCATACAATTGAAGTAGGAGATAGGTAAGTGAGGAGATCCGCAGGAGAACTAAAGTGACCGATATAGCTCTTAGGATTAAAAAGATGAAATGGCAATGGGCAGGCCACATCGCTCGTAGAACTGACAACCGATGGAGAAAAAGGTTCTCGAGTGGCGACCACGAACCAGAAGACGCAGCGTAGGCCGGCCCCCCACTAGTTGGACCGACGATCTGGTGAAAGCCGCGGGGAGCCGATGGATGCAGAGGCAAGCAGCTGCTTAAAGTGGCGCTCCTTGGGAAGCCTATGTTCAGCAGTGGACGTCTTCAGGCTGTTAATGATGATGATGATGATGAGGTAGGTAAGTTTATTTTACGCGCCTTTCAGCTTAATTGGACCCCTGGAAGACATCCTTAAACCACTTCTCAACAATTTTTATTTATACCGTGCGTACAAACAATTAAATAAATACATTTTCGTTAAGTAATATAATAAAACTTAAATAAATATTTTACTTTACTTGCGTGTTGGTTGTAAACCAAGTGTAAACCACTCTTAAGGCATCCATAAAGATATTATATAAATAATGCTGCCACTGGGGAATGCGACAATAGCTCGGGTAGAACAGCATCTAATCCGCGGAGTTAGATTCATCTTAATGGATAGCTATTTGCTTAAGTTTATAATACTTTATAATATTTATGTAATTAATTCTCTTTCAACCTAACCAATAAATAGAATAGAATAGATTAGAAATCATTTATTCAACACCAAATCAATTAAATACAACAAATTTACAAAACAATTATTATAACTTGACAATCAGTGTTGAATGGGCGTCGGCTCAGCATATTGCTGAATGTCAGGAACATCCAGCACTGATTTTCAGCCTAGACCTAGAGGGTGGCGGAGCGAGTGTACTATTCAACGAGAAATGTTACATTTTTAATTATATTGTACACCTTTATTATAATGATTAGAATAGAGATATAAATAATACTGCATAAGAAAACTAAATATAAATTAAACTACACATATAAATAAATAACATAAAAAAATAAATATTTATATATATACTTATATAAATGTTAAATAATGTATTACATATTTAATATAAATATATAGGTATGTGATAAATATAATAGTAAATATAAGTCATATTACTGACATAGTCATTAAATAAGTGAAGAGACAAAAAAAAAATACATCATGGTATCAATATAATTATTAAGACGATTTTTAGGTATTTAAAAGCTTCTTATACCAAGGAATGTTACACATACGGCACTCGTAGGCTTATTAATTCTTCATCTATTCGATTTAGGACTAAGTGAGAGTAATTATGTTTATGTAACTAATTAAGTAGGTAGGTACGTAAGAATAACAGTAATGATAATATTATGACATGGTGGTTCCGGAATATTAGGAAAAGATACTAAAAAAGAATAAGTAATATCACAAGAACGACATGTCTACATTAACATCTGCATGTTTTATTTGCTCAACAATCAGGTACCTTTTTAGTTGTTGTCTAAAGCTATTTAAAGTTTTCAATTGCCGAAGCGGCGTTGGTATATTGTTGTAAATAATATATAGTTACTCTTTGAACCTATATAACATCTCTACCGTTTGCTCAGATGTCACAGTCTAAAACATTGTTAACAATAGGTATTAATATTGTTTAAAGAAACAGCTGTTCACGCCGAACATGACCTTCCGGTACGTCAATGGGCTAACCGTATTGATTTTGTATCGATTCTGACCTGTAATCGATATTGAAACAGCAATCTTTGCAGCTGCTGTTTGCTTCCTGTGGGATAGTTAATAACTATCCCACAGAAAAGTAATTAAAGCATTGATTTGTTTAAACTTTTATCAAACTTAAGTGACATGCAAACAAGGAAATAATATACAAATATTGAAACATAAATAGGTATCGTTCGTATGGGATCTCATTTCTTACGAGATGTATATGTCACCGTCTTATTTTAAGATTCGTTAGTTTATAAAAATCGAGAATAAACCCGGTTATTTATAAATTGTCGATTCATTGCAAACGGGCAATGAGTCTCACAATAAAACGGTTGATTTTTCGGTTGTACTTCGTTTTATTGTAATTGTGTACTTCTAGTGTGGTCAAAACTAACCTAACACTACTCCTCGCTTCGCTCGTCGTCGTAACATACTGGTTAGCCACTAGTGACTCTAAAAAACATAAATTACAGAAAAAATATGGTACAATATTCAAATCTACACGCTACTAAACCCGTTTTTTATAAACTCACAGCTAGGCACCGACTGTTTATAAATAATTGAAATATTGTAGGTGGTAGGACTATTCTGCAAAGTTCGTCTAGGTAGGTACCACCGCTTTGCCAGTTATTCTGCCGCCAAGCAGTAGTGTGCAAGCACTACTGTGTTCCGGTTTGAAGCGCATTGTAGCTAGTGAAATTACTGGGCAAATGAGACTTTATGACCTGATTACACAGTGTGGTAATCTGATTACTAGACTGTGTGATGTCTCAGGATGACGTGCGAGTGCAGTGACACGTGAAACTTTATTATTTTAAAGTTCCGAGTGACACTGCAACTGTTATGGACGGCCGTGTTGCTTAACATCAGGTGAACGACTAGCTCGTCACATCATTCATTCTCATAAAAAAAGGACAGAATGTCAGTTTGCAATAGATCGACAGTTTATAAATAAGTTTTATTTTCGTTCCTGTACTTGCAATGTGTATAAGCTTCCTGATTTCAGATAACCAGCCAATTGCAAGTCGGACTCGCACACGAAAGCTTCTGTACCATTATTATAAAAAACGAGCAAAAAATCACGTTTGTTGTATAGGAGCTAATTTAAAAAATTTATTTCTTTTTTTAGTAGGTATTTGTTGTTATAGTGGCAACCGAAATACATCGTCTGTGGTCACCCCGTCGTCGCCGCCCAAGAAACGTCTTGAGCGACCCGGAAGATCCTATAGCAGCCGTTGTTTCGGCTGCGCTAGGATCACCGGACCAGTCTAGCCCTTCTGGCACAGGTACCGATTTCGGAACCGGTATAGGATACCAGCGTAACACAATCAGACACCAACCCCCCCGTACGTTAGCTAGAATGGTCGCGACTTTCCATAGCGTCCACTCCTCCAGCGGACGTAGACTTCTCGATCCTCTTATCTCGGCAACAGCCCAAGCCGAGGCTCGCACCCCAGAGGTGCCCTTAAGCTAGTTGCCCCCCACTTTTGTCGACTGGGTGCCTTAAGCGCCTGCCCTCCCGCCCGGTGACGCTGTAAAGGTCGGTAGAGACCAACGGCATTAGCCCGTTCAAAAAAAAAAGTCTGTGGTCAACTAACTATTACGGTTCATGAAATACAGTCCTGGTAACAGACGGTCAAGCAGACTGACGGACAAGTAGGTAATAGGGTACGTAAACCTAAAAACCAAATCTTAGAACTGTAACTACCTATAAAATTTTCTGCAGTTATTTTTCACCATAATTATGTAGGTAACCCTAAAAAGAATTACTTAAAACATAGGGGTTTTTATTAACGTCAGACCATGTATAGATACAAATAACTGAAAACCATTTTATTTAACACAGGGGGCCTACAACATTACGATTATTCGATATCTCGCTGGTATCGATAAAAGGATTTCGTACTAAGTGTCGACCCGATCGAGAGTAAATATTGGTTCTACTCTTTTTTCGGATCGGCGTCCGTGGCCGAGTTAGAGGTGAATGTTCCATTTTTGAAATTCGCGCCAACATTGTTTTTATCTTTTTAATCGTGTAGACGTGTAATGTCTGCCTGCGTGTTGTGTTTTGACGCCAAGTTGATCAGTTCGATATTTGAAAGATAAGATACCACGGATTCTTCTTGTGGAGTATAAATTAAGTTATTACAGGTATATTAGGTATTTTATACGTATTTGCAATAAATGATACGAATTTGTAACCCACTGTGCTACAATGTTTGCAGCTACCAATGAATTAAACATATCATTAACAGCCCGAAGACGTCCACTGCTGAACATAGGCCTTCCCCATAGAGCACCACTTTGAGCGGCCACTCGCCTCCTGCATGCATCGGCTCCCCGCGGCTCTCACCAGCTCGTTGGTGCGGGGGCCGGCCTGAGCTGCGTCTTCCGGTTCGTGGTCGCCACTCGAGAACCTTTCAAACAAACATAACCAAATAACAAAACAATAAACAAAATACAAAAAAAACTAACCACATTTAAATAGCGAATTAAACATATTCGTAGTCATCTATCAAAAATACCTACTATAAAAATATGTCACCATCTAAACGCAAGTAAATTTATTGTATTAAACTGTTCGCATCAAAATTAAAGTATGCACAACAGAAATATATTTTTTTTATGTTCGAATAGGCCAACATTTGACTGCAACTCACTTGATTTTAAGCGACAATGCAGGCGAAGGTTGCACATTTGGACGTTGCACGTTGCACGTTGGGCCATGTTAATCCACAAAAAAAGTGATTTACATTAATTGATACTTTGCTATATCTTTTTGGCACTATCCCACATTATTTACTCCACCGCGCCGCTGAAAATGCATGATTCTAATAAGATGCGGCATTTTTATACTACTTAGATGGAATTTAGGTGATGCCATCTATTTTATTCCTATAGTGCCAGGCTAACACAAAGAGCCAAGCAGTAACCGCATAAACAAATCTAGGTACCTGCAACGACCTCCGCCTGGCAATGCTGCATAACTCCAAAAACGCAAAAAACGAGCCCGCCTCCAACTCCGCTTGAGTACACAACAATTGTCTGCAACAACAAAAAATACCAACAATTGTCCGATGACGATTGTTGTCATTTTGCGTACGTCTCGTACCCGCCATATGCCGTGCGTCCACCTAGAGCAAATAAACTTTACTCTGCGGCTTTCTTGCTTATACTGTTTTAAAAATATCCTCTGAAATAAGGGGTACTAGGTGTACTACTTCAATCGCATTTCACCTTAATGTAATACTAATGCTCGTGTGAATTAAAGTTTTATAGTTCTTTAGGTCGCACATATCTTCCTAGGACGTATCCAAATGCGTTGTAGTAGGCACGTTATAGAGCAATAAAAGCGGACCTAAGAGCTGCCGAAGTCGAACATTAGTGCAGACGGGTCGTATTATTTCGGGTTGTTGAAGTCGTTTTATTTTTTACAGTTGGACCTACATTATTTTAGAGATCTAATTTCAATCGAATTGATCGACTAAAAGCATAGTTTTATACCTTAAAGTAGCCCATTAAAAACACACCGAACTAAAACCACGTAAATAAATCAACCATATTATAAAATCAACAGACTTAAGAAGACCAATGTTAAAAAAAATCATCAAACAAAAATTTACAATTTTGAACTTACCCCGTTTGGTTTAAAATTCACTTTTCATCGGGCGCTTAGCACGGCGTTATTAACAAATTTTTGTTCAAAGACTTTGGAAAAGCAGGTTTTTGCAAGCGAGCGAAATGCAACTCGGCTTACATATATTTGGGTAAATATCTGCAACCGTGTCTGCAGAATCGAGCTTTGCGCAAAGGGTGCAACCCTACTCAAGCGAATGTATTATGTATCTATATTATGTAAGTAGTATTTATGTTTATATATCCACGATCTTTGGGGAGTTGGGATTATGTGACTAGTTTGTTTCGGTAGCTCAATTGGTTAAGTTCTATTAAACTAAGTTTAAATCGTGGTTAAGTTACGGTCGATTAACCGGAGTTACAGGAGACTCTTGGTGAGAAGTTTTGTGTGTTCAAACGGATTAATTGATTATTTTAAATACAGATTTCATGTTGGTTAATGTAACATTTATTTTCTATATTATATCCATGATCTATGGGGAGTTGTTAATATGTAACTGCTTTGTTTCGGTAGCTTAATCGGTTAAGTTTTATTGATAGTTGATTGATTGAAAACGGGAACTCTGGGTGAGAAACGTCTCAGTGTTGGATTAAATTAAAAACTGCACGTGTCCTTTGAAAGTTCAGCTTTTAGAGATGAATGATAGAAATAAATCTTTTGATCCAAAAGATGACACGCTTAGATTATAATGAACTGTTGAGAAAGAATCGAATCTCTATCGGGGCGCGAGAGATTTTTTTCTACTCTGTGTACTACAATTAAGTTGCCTATAATAGATCTTCATGATTCTGTTAGTATATAAACTTAAATCTGATGCATAAATAATAAACGATCGGCCATTATTGTATTTACGAACATGAAAACTTGAACGGAACATTGCTAATCTAAATGCAAATGAAGCTACGTATTACCAGGACTAAATTGAACCTTATTGGTTTGTCTTATTTTGTTGGCGCATCTGTGGTCTCGGCCATTTTTAACATTTTATAAAAGTTAACCTACGTATGTACCGTACTTAAAATAATTTTTCACACTGTAAATATTTTAAGTTACCTCATTTTTTAAATTCTAGAGTATAGGCGCGACGGATGTCAGTGATTCGGTTTCGATTATATTTTCCAAAACAGAAACTAAATGAATTAGACAAATACTCATTTTTTCTAATCTGTGGTGCGTCTTAATATTAAACATGCAAGTTTTTCTTTGAGTTTTGGCGGGAACGTAGAAATGTTCACGTCGTTGCATTGTATTTAGGTATTTTTCAAAACTTTTGCTTTTTCCAGTGTTAATGTTTAAAATTGGTTGCGTTTTACGCATTAAGTGCTGAATTACGAGCATGAGTGAGGGCAAGTGATATAATGTGGTGAAACGTGATTTTTCGTGTTGCTTCCAAAACTCCATAGAAGCTTCTAGTAAAGTTGCCACCACTTTGCTGGAGCATGACTTAGAGTGGACTATGACTACCTGACTTAGACTGGACTATGACTATGACTAGGACATGATTTTGCGTTAAATGGTTTATAACACGATGAAAATATAATACTTGACACTGGCTAATAATACCATGTGTGGAGCCAAAATATAACAAAAAAAAAGTTTTTTTTTTTTAATTCTTCAGATATAGGCAAAACATTTGACCACTGCCTCACCTGATGGAAAGTACCAAGTATTTACCCCCAACAGTCTACGCCGTATAGAGTTGTAGACTATCTCCAAACTTCGCGGCACAACATAGACCATCCTACCTTCGGCGTTAGTAGACCATATTTCAATCTGCGACGTGAAACATCTTCTAATATGAATTAGATCGTCCCTGTATTGTATCCTCCATCGTGAATTCGAATCCTAGACTGATACACCGCGCATTGACGCCGCGAATGCCGGCCGCCATGGACAGACGACCTGGGCAAAACCGTGGAGAGCCGATGGATGCAGGAAGCAAGCAGCCGCTTAAAGTGGCGCTCTTTGGCTTATGTTTAGCAGTGGATGTCTCCAGGCTGATGATAATGATGTAAAATATATATATATATATATATATATATATATATTTTGTATCCTGAAGACTTTCATCGCTGAACATGGCCTCCCCAGAGAGCGCCACTTTGAGCGGCAGTTCGCCTCCTGCATCCATCGCAGCTTTCACTAAATTGTCGACCTAGTGGAGACGACAGCCTACGCGGCGTCTTCCGGTTCGTGGTCGCCACTCGTGAATCTTTCTTCCCCGTCGGTTGTCGATGATTTATTAAGATAACGACTATGATGACGTAATTATCTCGTTGCGTGCAATTGTATAGGTTGCTTGCTATACACGCTAGACCAGTAGTCAACTGTTAAATCAGTTACATAATTATTTGAACACGCATCATCATTAACAGCCTGAAGATGTCCACTGCTGAAAATAGACCGCCCCCAGGGAGCGCCACTCAGAGCGGCTGCTCGCCTCCTGCATCCATCGGCTCCCCGCGGCTTTCACCAGGTCGTCGGTCCACCTAGTGGGAGGCCAGCCTACGCTGCGTCTTCCAGTTCGTGGTCGCCACTCGAGAACCTTTCTTCCCCATCGGTTGTCAGTTCTACGAGCGATGTGTCCTGCCCATTGCCATTTCTACTTGCTAATCCATCATCTTGCTACATCGGTCACTTTAGTCCTCCTGCGGATCTCCTCATTTCGGATCTTATCTCGCAGGGAAACACCGAGCATTGCTCTCTCCATAGCTCGTTGCGCGACTTTGAGCTTAGTAATGAGGCCAACAGTTAGAGACCACGTCTCAGTTCCATAAGTCATCACTGGCAACACACATTGATTAAAAACTTTGAATATGAACACGCATGCAGTCGGGTAAATACTCCCGCAGGTGTTGGTTGAAGCATGCATTAAGAAACTTTTGGCGTGCATAACTTTTCCAATATAAAAAAAAAACAATGTTTACCAAACCAGTTATCATTTTTATTTTTCGGCCGTTGGCATTCCTTTTTTGAATTTGACAGACAATCGCCAATACAACCCCAATTTACTAGCTTGATTCAATCGAGCTCTGCAAAACGCACTAGCTGCAACATCTCTGCATAACTTGTTTCATTCATATCTTTCAATAGCATTTTTAATCAACAAAACAAGTTACGAAAAGGGTTTTGCAACAGTGCAGGTACGCGGAATGCTAACAACGCGCTGCAGATCGCGAAACTGGTTTTGGAACGCGCTTTCAACAGATATCACTCGACGAGTTTTTTTTTTTTGTTATATTTTGGCTCCACATATTATGTATTTAGCCAGTGTCAAGTATTGTAATTTTCCATCAAGTTATTAGAATATTTCACGTAAAGTCAAGTCTTTGTCATAGTCATAGTCCATTCTAAGTCAGGTCATAATCCAGTCTATGTCATGCTGTAGTATAGTGATGGCAACTTTACTAGAAGCTTCTATGGAATTTTGGAAGCAACACGAAAAACCACGTTTCACCACATTATATCACTTGCCCACACTCATGTTCATAATTCAGCACTTAATGCGTAAAACGCCACCAATTTTTAAACATTAACTCTGGAAAAAGCACAAGTTTTGAGAAATAATACAATGCAACGACGTGAACTTTTTCGCGTTCCCGCCCAAAAGCCCCACTCGTCGAGTTTTACATTTAAAATGGTTTTCGAACGTAACTCTTGCATTGCTGTACAAAAAAAACAAATGAAAGCTCTAAGAACTGGCAACTTCGTCACAATATATACGATTAAAAATAAACCAGCAGACGATTAAAAACGGCGTTCTATTTACAAAATTAAAAATTAGAACGTAAAACGCTTTTTTAAATTTAGATAGCATGTCCTCTTTGTTCTAAAAGCACTGACTGCCAAGAAAAGAGAATGTAAAAAATTATAAAAGCAAAATGCGCATAGACAACATTTTTTAAAACGTAATATTCACGTTTCCTACTAAGATAACGCTCCGCCGAGCGAAATATGAAAGGAGTTATCAAAACGATCTCGCGCGCACTAAATCACTGTATATAAGGGGAAGAGGAGTCCTATTTACTCGGAAACGGACAAAATAAATGTTTTTATTACATAAACGAATTTTCTCCGTCTTGTTTGGAACACATTCACGCATAAATAAACCTTATAACTTTAAAAATAGGATAGGAATTCGCCCGCGAATTTTCAGTTACCATAGAATAATTTGTGCCAGAGGAAAGTAAACCAAATTTGAATGATGTTTGTGTTTACTTTTGAGCGTGTAGGGGTTAATGCGAGGTTTGTATATAAAAAGGTATGGTGCAAAATGTTAAGCAGAGGGATTTAGTCGCCGGCCTCGCCAGTAGCTTTCGTTGCCTTTCTACAATTACCTTTTATGCTAGCCATACCTACAGCTAGCATGTAAAGTAAGCGCCGTAAAATTTTTCATTTAATTTAATAAGTAAGTAGTGTTTAGTTTAATAAGTATTATTTATTTAAACACAAATTATTTATGATTTTTTTAATAGATTAATTTGTAAAGGAAAAATTAGGGTCACGAGCGGAATATTTCGCTGAGCAGGCGATACTGCTATAAAAATCATAAAATATTGATTTTTTTTTAATGTTGACGAATGACTGAATGTGATAAACTGTTTCTTTGTCTGGTGTTAAAGCGTCACGGCCACTCCTAACAGATTGTAGTGTCACTTGGAACTCAAAGTTTCGCGTGACACCATGCAATGCGCACATCATCCTAAGACATCACACAGCCTAAAAAAGATCTCTAAGCTATGAGATCAGTGCACAAGTCTCATTTACCCAGTAATTTTACTAGATACAATGCCCTTCAAGCCGAAACACACAACTTCTTTTTTTTTCGTTTTACTTTCTTTTATACACTACTTATTGGCGGCAGAAAAACTGCATGGCAAAGCGGTGGTAGGAGCCTTTGCAGAAAAGTAAAACAAGTATACCTACCTGGCATTAAACTAAAGGATTCGCTGCCAACACAAAAATAAAAAAAAGGCTAAAAGCAGCCTTTTCTCGCAGAAAGTGCCAACCACTTTAAAAATAATTGCCATTATACATTTTAATGGCCAAGTCCTGCGCATAATTGCATCCATTACCATGCTCTCTAATGCTGGCCTTAAGCTCACTCGGATTGTAATTGGAGGCCTCATAAAAGGGACGGAGGGACCGGAAAAAGGGGCGAAAAGGGGGGAGGGAAATGTTATGGAAATGACGCACCGCCATTTCCCCGTTTTTGTATTTGATTATCCTTTCAAGACAATATTTTGCTGGGTCCGGAAATTAATGAAGGCAATTTATGCGACACAGAACGCTGGCGCGGGGTTTTATTTAAATAACTTTTATGTTTTTTTATTCGTTGTTTTTTTGTTTTTATAAAGCCGAGGGGTTTCGGGTGTGCCTTTTGTAATTGGAGCGTTGTCTGAACGCGTTTTGTTCTGAGCTTACGAAGAGTTATGTTGCGGTTAGAATAGGCAGGCGGATCGCTGGAGGGTAATTTCATCCCTTTTGCTTATGTATATAAGTACAATACAACTGCTGTAAAGGTTGGATTAAATTGGAAAATTTAATTTAAGGAGTATATAGACATGCCGTGTAGTCCCGGCTCAAGAATAGAACCACGCCATCCCATTTCAGCTCATGAGTGCTGTAAGCGCTGACTATATAAATAAGGAAATATCTAGGAAATAGGCAGAAGTAATAGGCATGATGACTACATTTAAAAATTAACAAGTAAATATTACTTTCACAAAAAAGATTAAAAATGAATGCAATAATTGAAAAAATAAGCAAAATCGGTTAATAAATCACAGAGTAATAAGCTTTTAAAGTTTCTGCACGAGGTATCTCCTGTCCCTTTCTCGCGAAACAGAGCGCCCCCACAGTTACTATGAAAAATCTACTCGTGACGTCACATGCTAAAGAGATTGTATGAAAAGCTACCACAGCTTAGTAATGAGGTACTATGAACGACCTTTCTCTGACGTCACTGGCCGTTTGAGCTACTTATCTCTTTCTATTCCGGTTTTTAAAATGCTTGTAACTTGGACATTTTTTGAGATATTTAATTTATGTTTTCACAAATGTTTAGGTTTTGAGGAATATAATTAATTTATCCAAAAAAATTTTAGTCATCATGCCTATTTTCTTCGCTCTGCATGGTGATCTAATGCGATCACCAAGCCACCTTTCAAACGTGGTGATTATCGGACCCCGTTTAGTTTCTGCAGTTTTTCGTTAATTATTATGCGCAAATTTGCAATGTGTTTTCCATGTATAAAATTTTGACAAAAATATTTTTGTTTAAGATTTAGGTATACAACTTTTATTACCGCCTAGTAATCTTTGAAGCGCATGATCTTGACTCCAATTTTGAGAAGGAAATTTTTAATCGAAGTTGGTTTAGAGATAGCTAACGTTAATGCAAATTCACACATACAGGCATCCGGTGATTAAATTAGGTACTTTACATAGCAAACAGAAAATTGGAAAGTCTTACAAAAACAAGGGTTACGGATCCGGGGCCTAAATAAACAGGTCTGCCTGGGTGTCCCCGGTTAATTAATTTTCTCATTTCCTATTAGATATGGCGTGGCGTAGGGGTTTGTATGGTTTGATTACATAGGAACAAATAGCAATCGTTTCAGTTTTGGTAAATATAAAATTCTTATTCAAAATGTTTTTGGAAAAAAGACGGGCGAGTTTTTTGACCAATAGTTAAGTAAGTAATGGTTAAAAAGTCTAACAAATTCTAAGCAATGGTCAAAAGTTGGTAGAGTTTTAATCATTGGTTACCTTAACTACGAATAAAAACCCGTCCTGGGGTACCTAGTTTAGTATTTACAGATTAATTTGTAAAGGAAAAATTAGAATCTTGAGCGGGAATTAAACCCGCATCCATCCATCCCTCATGCCGGAATATGGTTTACTTAAGCTACCGTGACAAATGGTCTCATGTCCGAATTTTTCCTTAACTTACACAGATTACGCTGAGCAGGCGGTACTTTTCATGGGAGCTGTTATTTTGATAGAAGTACAATATTAGGCTTGTGGCTTGAAGCTTGGCTCATTGTGTATCCTGGAGAGTACAGGATCGATTCCTGCGACAAGACAAGGATCTGCAAAAAAAGGATAATTATAGGTACTTGTTCTGGGACCTTATACTTCGCAGTTCATGGACCCATGAGCACGAGTATGATTGTGTATACCTAATCGTTGGGTGGTATTATTACTTAGCTATGTGGTTCAAGTGGTGCCTCGCCTGGGCTCAACTTGATTGCCAATTACTCTTTGCTTTTTATCATGTGGGCGGTTAACTCGCTGCCTACGTACGTTACCTGTGCTTCGGAGGGCACGTTAAGCCGTCGGTCGTTGGTCGTAAGACAATAGTCGTTAAGCTAAGTCAGAAGCCTTTGAGCGGACTAAAAATTTTGACACCAGGGCTGCCGACTTATCTACACGAGAAGAAGAAGAAGAAGCTACTAGGTACACTAATTACAGGTACTACAGACTGACTGCATCATCATTTTTCCATCAGAAATGTTGTCAAATGAGCCTATTCAAGCTCATAAAACCTTTCACAGCTCAAAAATAACTTTGAGTTAAAAACTTTTTCGAGTAAGCTCCTATTCCTTGAAGCAATGATTCAACAATATTTAATTCCGATGTTAACTTTCCCTCTGCTTAAAAACTACCTTCTTATAAAAGTGATAAAAGCTATATTCGAACGTAAGCGTTCTGTTAACTGTCTCTCTGATTTTTATCATGTGGGCGGTTAACTCGCTGCCTAACTAAGTAAAAAAATAGCATTTAAGGGCAACACAATACATAAAATTTAATAAAACCATACTGAGAAATAGCTTTTAACGCCATTAACATAAAACCGAGACGTAAACCAAACTACAACCGTATAAAGTTAACAACGACCGCCATATTTCACGCACACGCACACAGCCAAACCAGCAGGGTTCGGGTAAAAGCACCAATTTAGGCACACGCACTTTTGGGGTAATTTGTCACAAAAAGTTGGCAACTTCGCCCCTGGGGTGGGCCGCATCATTTATTATCCCCCTCCCCGCCCTCAAGGGCCAGTAATTTTGCCTTCAAAGGCTTCGCGGGAATGCGTAATGAGTAACGACGCGACGTAAATCGCAGGGATTTACCCCTTGTCTGTTTACCCTTACATATTTTATGTGTTTTTCGGGGAGAAAGGTAAAAAAATGGGGGTAATGCGAGAAAAATCTGACCAAATTAAACCTGCGTCCCTTACGCAGGTTTAATTTGGTCAAATTTTTCTACTTACCTATTAAAATTGTATCTAGATTAACTACTAATTGGTAACGGCGAATTGTCATCCAAATCCTGGAATATTCAGTCTTTACCAGTAAATGCTGTAAAACCCGACGAAGAGATAAAAATAGTTACTACTTACATCAAAAATAGTGGTACCTAACGTCTCCCTTGACAAGCTACTAGATAGGTTAGATAGCGCTCATAGCAAAGCACGAATAGCCGTTCCTAAACGGTAGGTAAAGTTAAGAAACGCTCGCTGCGGTCACTACTATGATGGGTGACCGCTATAGCAAAAAGTGGTATTTACACTTGAGCGGTACCGTTCTTCGGAGGGCACGTTAAACCGTCGGTCCAGGCTTTTGTCATCAGACAACAGTCGCTAAGTGAGAAGCCTTTTTTTTCTTATATTTTGGCTCCACACATAGTGTATTTAGCCAGTGTCAAGTATTGTAATTTTTCATCATGTTAAAAAAATATTTCACGTATAGTCAAGTCATAGTCATAGTCCAGTCTAAGTCAGGTCGTAGCCCAGTCTAAGTCATGCTCCAGTAGAGTGGTGGCAACTTTACTAGAAGCTTCTACGGAATTTCGGAAGAATTATATCACTTGCCTACACTCATACTCGTAATTCAGCACTTAATGCGTAAAACGCCACCAGTTTTAAACATTAACAATGGAAAAAGCACAAGTTTTGAGAACGAATGCAATGCAACGACGTGAACTTTTCCGCGTTCCCGCCAAAACTCGTGAGAAGCCTTCGGACGGCCTAAAAATTTTGACACCAGGGCTGACGACTTGCCAACACGAGAAGCAAAAGAAGCTACTTGGTACACTAATAATAATAGGTAGAAACTATAGACAGACCGCATCATCACTTTCCATCAAGTGACCCTATTCAAGCTTAAAAAACAATTCACAGCTCAAAAATAACTCTTAGTTAAAAAAATTTTCAAGTAAGCAACCTAGTGCTTTAAGCAATAATTTTCCTTAATCAAATCAAGAACATTTAATTCCGATGTAAACTTTCCCCTGGTTAAAAGCTACCTTATTATAAAAGTGTTAAGAGCTATATTAGAACGTAAGCGTTCTGTTAACCATCGTTCCATTGTAAAGGCAGAGGCGTGCCTGAATGGAACAGGAGCTGATTAGCATGGCATTTACCTAGTCCATGTAAAGTTCCCGCCCTATGGAGGATTTGTGGTTACTTGGTAGTTTGTTGGTTCCAAACGATATTAGTGAGAAAATTAATGAGAATATAATTAATCACTACTTATTATTTTTTTATATTACTAGGTGGTAGGAGTTTTCTGCAAAGTTCGTCTAGGTAGGTACCACCGCTTTGCCAGTTATTCTGCCGCCAAGCATTAGTGTGCAAGCGCCAAGCACTACTTACTGTGTTCCGGTTTGAAGGGCATTGTAGCTAGTGAAATGTCTGGGCAAATGAGACTTTATGACCTGATTACACAGTGTAGTAATCTGATTACTAGACTGTGTGATGTCTCAGGATGACGTGCGCTGTGTAGATAGATAGATAGATAGATAACTCTGTATTGTTTCACCAATGAGATATACAATACATAGGAATACAACGAATTTTACATACTAGCGCAACGATGGGCGGTCTTATCGCTGGCAGCGATCTCTTCCAGACAACCTTTGGATGGAGAGTATCAATAGACAAAAAACATACGGCGGTGTAAACAACTTTAAAATTACAATGAAATATAGATTAGTACAAACTATTGACTAATGTGTAGTGTCACGAGAAACTTTATTATTTTAAAGTTCCGAGTGACACTGCAACTGTTATGGGCGGCCGTATTGCTTAACATCAGGTGAACGACCAGATCGTCACGTCATTCATTCTCGTAAAAAAAATCTAAAAAAGGATTTCACCAACATTAAGTACCTATACTAACCCTTTTTGAAAGTAAAAGGTCTGTGAATTTGGGATATACTTTTAAGTAGCTTCTTACATTAGGTACTTTGGTTAGTAGTTCCTCGCTGGTTAGGTATAAATAGGTACTTTAAAAATGTTACTAGCTTAAGTTCATACCTAGTGTTAGCACCTAAGGTGCCTTGCCAGAACACATTGCTACATCGTATATGGTAGCATTTGGTTTGTTAGAACCTTTATCACATTTCAAATCAAATCAAATTAAATCAAATCAAATTTATTTTGTGATACACAGGTGTTATGTAACAGATGTTAGAACAAAATAATAAGTCCATACTGCGATCAGCCGCAACGGCATACAAAATTGAAATCTAGCCAAACTTTGCTTTTTTTGCTTTTTTTTTCCTTTTAGTCTCATTATTACTGAAACCGTAACATCTGATATACAAAGCTCGTGTAGGTAACTACTCTGCACGGTAGTTCAAGCGTGATGTCGCAGAGTGGTGTCGAACTTTTGTCGCACTTGGTATGACGTAATATTGTGGTATCTAGTAATTTAATTAGTAATCTATATGGTCTAGCATGCGCACCGCGAGAAAACTTGTCGTCACTGTTAGAGTGAGACGCACTGAGGCGCTACCAGAGCCTTGTCACGGTCTCTCACGAGAAAAAGTGTCGAGATAATTTTGTCGCGGTGCGCATGCTAGCCCGGTATTAATTTGCACATCAGCGTAAGGCACTCAATCAAAGGAAGCTAATCGAAAGCCAGTTTCATGAAAGAGCGTCTGAGGTAAATTTTACGCCATAACACATAGTAAGTAGAGGATTTTTTGGCTGAAAACCATAGAAAAATCCTTCAGTTGAAAAAAAATAACTCAACCCGTTTCGAGATCGTTTTTTATCGTGCCAGAAACCGCACTGAAAGCAATTAAAGCGTTAATGATACGACCCGGACATAAATATCTAACTTTTGTATTAAAGCTGTTCCACGCAAATTACCTAAACTTGCGCCGGAATGACGCTGTATTTACATAATGACTTTATTTTGTTACGTACGAGCGAGGACAGAATTTTAATTCGGTAGGTATTAAAAGCTTTTTGGCAGAGAATTTAACATGGGAATAGGAAAGAAGTAGTTATAATGTTTGGTAGAAAACCAGCTAGGGAAGATACCTATGTCATTAATATAGAACGGCTATCTTTGGCGTACACTCCACCAGCGATGGTAATTAATGCGATTTTGCGTAAATTTCATAAACATGCTAATTCGCGAGTCTTAGCATGCTAATTGGTATTACTATGCCATTTGCTAAAATGAAATGAAAAATTATATGAAAAATGAAATGAAAAAGAAAGGAAAAATGAAATTAAACATGAATTTAAACATGAAATTAGCCTTTATATTAAAAATTAAATTCAAAATGAACTAAATTAATTGAAATGAAATTTCATATTTCACAGAATTTCGCAACTACATTTCATTTGCGAAATGCTAATTTAGTTTTCACATGCTAAAAATGAATGCGAATGCTAATTAATCCATTACTACTCTCCACTCACTCTCTTTCACTGTTTCACTTTTTTTTATTAATTTTTTCTTTCTTTCTTTTTTTTCTCTCTCACTCTCTATTTTCGGGTAAAACATACCAAATATATAAAATATATATAAATATAAAATTCTAGGTCTGTGATTAAACTTCACGTGATCAGCGAGAAGACGTGCTTCCCTGGTAAGGGGGATCACCACGCTTGGCAGGCGTCTTGGTGATCGCAGCAAAATTATAATGCATCAAAGGAGACATGCTGCTGCCTGTTACCTGGATGTATACTTCATTTACGAAAGGCGCCTGAAAACCGCGGGGAGCCTATGGATGCAGGAGGCGAGCAGCCGCTCGTGGCGCTCTCTGGTGGAGGCATATGTTCAGCAGTGGACATCTACGGCCTGATGATGATGATGATGATGATGATGATGATGATACTTCATTTAGCCTGGCCTTAATACGGTAATATACCCACGGGAAGGTACAATACGATAACTCATTATTGACACTATATATTATAAAAACATGTAGAAATGAGATTTTTTTGTATGTGCTATAATAAGTAACCTACTCCTATTTCAACGCCAGATTTCCAATAAACTTATCTAAATACAATTTGTGGTGTTCTTGCTTGTGACTGGTGCATCCTACTGTAGAACCATGGTTCCCGTAACATTAGGTTCTTTAATTTTAACATTTTTTTTTTTTTAGTTTTGTTGCAACGCGATTCTATTTACGCACACATTACATAAAATATTATACCCATTACTTTATTGCATATTAGTTTAATAGTAATAACCGAAAATGTTCTGTAGAAAGAGTGACTTTATCCACGTCATATTGGTTTATTTTAATTTATTTTTACTTAAGTATATTATACCATCATTAATTTTTCTTGACTGACTAGTGACTCTGACTACTGCATCCTTGGTAAATATGCCAGATCCTATCACACACATTGAAATAGCTGGTATCTGGTAACTAGGATTGCAATTATAGAAGCACAAGCCGTCCTCTCTGAAACCAAAACATTATAAATCACCAGGCACTAATTACTGGCACACCTATATACCCCAGATGCTCCCCGACTTCCAATACATAATCCTCCGGACTCCGGAGGTCCAAAATGGAATATTCATAAAACCACCCTTTACGACCTTGTAAAGGGCCACATAAAAATTTAGAGGCAAAAAACGTACACCCTTTAGGCCTCCTCTTGGGATGGGCCTAAAGTTTGTAATTGAATTTTTGCCTGGAGCCGCAAAGGGCGGCCCTGCTTAATTTGCCGCATTCTGAAAAGGGTTGAACGGATTGGTCTAAGGAGGAAGATCTTGCGGGTCATGTCTATAAAGATTTAGGTAGGTACTCGATCAGCAACGATTCTGACAGCCTCTGTGGTGTAAGAGTTGAGCAGGTCAGCCCATAGCACGGAAGCGGCGGGTTCGATTCCTGTAACAAGACAAGAAAAATAAAGCGCTAATACTTGTTTTGGTCTAAAAGGAATCCTAGTTAGGGTTTTTTTTTGAACGGGTTAATGCTGTTGGGGTGCGAGCCTCGGCTTGAGCTGTTGCCGGGATAAGAGGATCGAGAAGCCTACGTCCGCTGGAGGAGTGGACCCTATGAAAAGTCGCGACCATTCTAGCTAACCTACGTACGTCGACCTCGCCGGCGGGGTCGGTGTCTGATTGTGTTACGCTGGTATCCTATACCGGTGCCGAAATCGGTACCTGTGCCAGAAGGGCTAGACTGGTCCGGTGATCCTAGCGCAGCCGAAACAACGACGGCTATAGGATCTTCCGGGTCGCTCAGGACGTTTCTTGGGCGGCGACGACGGGGTGGCCCTCTTAGTTAGGGTGCAGGATCTTGTATAGATACGGCGACAATCTCGACCAAATAATTATCTCTTATGGGTACATTGTTTCTGATATAAGCTTTGTTCTAGATTGATATTAATTGTGACAGTATTGACCTAGAGCCCATGATTCTTTGTTATTTTCATGGAAAATTATATTTATATATAAATTTTTCATTACCTAATCGCTTTCAGTATTTTGGATTTAATGTACTTACTGTATATTTTGACTGTTTATTTTATTGACGTGACGAGCTAGTCGTTCACCTGAAGTTAAGTGACACGGCTGCCCATAACAGTTGCTGTGTCACTCGGTTTTGGTAAATAATTAAACAAAATGGGTATAATATTATTATACATATTTTCCCGTTTCCGACGTGCTTATCCGCCATCATCTATCACCTGGATCGTCGCCGAAGGCACGAATTTATATTGTTGTAATCAAAAAGAAATATTCAATTTTTTACAGGCGAAGGGTTGTTTGGGTCTCCAATTTTTCTGGTTACTACGTGCTAAAATTTTATTCGGCCTATCCGGATTATATAAAAGAGTAGGTGTTCGGGCTTTTCCTTTTATCTTTTACGATTTTTTTTGCTTAATGTGATTCGATTTAGGGATGTGTGTTTGGAAAATTTTAGAATACATTTTGTCAGCGTTTTTGAGTGAAAATATTTATGTAGACAAGTATTTCTTTTTAAATTAAAATGTTAACTTTTGTTTCTTATACTAGAAAAGAGCTAAACATGTTGGGCTGAATAGATTTTGTTAAATACAATAGGTAAAAACTCTAAATGAAGTCATGACCTTTCGTAAATGTAAAAAAATTAGTTGAGTCCTTCGTTTGGGATACACCCAGTCGGTTGTTTTTTCTCTAATTTGTGTTTAGGAGCTATGATGACAGAGACACAGATTCACGTTCCACATCTAACTTTCTATGATTGGTGTCATGACCCTGAGAAATAAAATTCGGTAAATAAGAAAAGCTACTGATGTTTTAGGGTAATGGGGCGTTTCACACCACAGTGGTTCGCACCGCGGTGTGAATCGCCCAAGTGCCCTAAATGAATAGGTTCTTTTGCACCGCGGTGTGAATCGACCTCTGCTATTATAACACTTGGCCGATCCACACCGCGGTGTGAACCGCCTACGTATTTATTTTGGTTTGGACATTCGCACCACTATTGAAAGAAAACAATTAACTGGTGGAAACTTGTTGTCTTATGTTTTAATTAATACGTAATCACCTAGCATTGGCAGGGTATCGAACTGGAACCCTATAGTACAACCTCACTTATAGATATAACAAGTTAAAAGGTGAAAGGAAAACGCTTAAGCAAATATTGGCATTAATTTATCATCAGACCGCAGCCAGCCTGCAAAAATGTCACTCACAATCTTCACGCACAAACAAGCAGGCCTACTCAAATCCCCGTCCCACTTTGCATCACCATTTTCATCCACCACCACAACCTCACCCTCCGACCCAGGCAAAACTCTACAAAACTGCACCAAAGTTGGGCAGTTGTACGAAAAGAGGGAGGTCTGACCAAACTGGCCCGGTGTCCGTTTGGTATCGTATGATAGATGATTATCTACGGCTGACGTCAAAGTGAATAATTGGAGTTTTGAATAGGGTTTTGGAAGCCGTAGCTATTTGTCTAACTTAAGTTACTGGAAACTAAGTTGTTGTTACAAAGTTCTAATCGGAACGGGTAATTTCCGAGCGATTGAGCGTAGGCAATTAAGAAACGTTTTGGCCTTTGAAGAAAATCCGACAATGGCGGTTGTAAATTTTGAATTTTTTACCAAAACCTGTGAATTTTTGAATTTTAATGTTTAATTAGGGTGGATTGTTATTCGTTAAGTGTTCATGGACGTGCACGAGTGTTGGCAAATGGTTCCAAGTATAAACAGCTCAGAAGTAGAATAATTAAATAAGTCAGCAATTGGTCATTTCATGACATGACACCTTCAATTTAGCAACGAGGATAATACAACAGATACTTCAGAGTAATTGCCGTGAGCGTCGCCGAGAACAGAATCTCCATCTTATTTTTTTTTTAACGGGCTAATGCTGTTGGTCTCTAACGACCTTTACAGCGTCACCGGGCGGGATAAATCTCCATCTTACTCGAATGGAGCTGTATTTATACTGAATCACCGGGGGCATTCCGTCAGAATGACACAGTGGGAGTGGTATAGTCGTTAAACAACTGTTGATTGGATTTAATTTGAAAATAATTTAGAGGAAGTGTAAAATCATGACAGTCTCCCAAAATATGGCTAACACAAGTTTATAAGACCATGCATTGCCGTCTTCTCTTCAACTGCTTTTTAGAGCCTTCAGTAAAATATCCACCATTTTACTGTTGGCGTTTTGACTGACAGACAAAATATGACTTTGACATGACATAACCGTACAAATTTTACTCACTTGACATTGGCAGAATTATTGTAAAAAAGCGATAGAAAGCCATTAAAGAAGAAGAAGAGAAGAACGTTTGATATTGACAACAAGGCTCATCGAATTGAACACTGAAAATGCAAAACATTAAAGCAATAGGCATTAGACAAAAAAGTAAAACACGAAGCTTTGAAGATGAAAATAAGTATAAATACCATACGCCCCCTAAAGCCTCATAAAAATTCCCGTCATCCGCACCTTCAACCGTCAAAAACACCGCACAAAACAACTAAATCACACAAAGCATAGAAAGCACCCCCTAATTAATTCTACAAACCGTGACTCCCTTGTTTAAGCGAAAATTATTCAAAGGGAAGCTAAAGGAAGATTGTTGGAAAAAATAACGGCACATGGGCCCACCCACAAGCCCGCAAGTGGAGGCGGATTTGCCCACTATACCCCCTGCACGCACATGCGTGTTAGCCTCCCCGCTACACCTAAACGGACTTCCATTTTGGTTTTTCCCGAGGTTTTATTGCGTAGATATTTTTTTGCTGGTGATTTTAGTTTACGTGAAGTAAATTACTATTTTAGCTGTGCTTTGTGAAAATGGATTTGATGTGAAAACAATAACAATAAAACAAGTTTAAAAATGTTTCTTTTTGTACTATCATTCACAATCACGCTTATCAGGCGGATTGGTCATCGCAGAAGTAAAATCCTGTCACCCGTTCCCAAGATATCCCTTTCAGACGCCTCTTACGAAACTCACGGGAAGAGATGGGGTGGTCCTACTTGCAAATCAGGTCCTTTTTTATTGATAGTTTACAAAACTGGAAATAGTTAACTTATTCTACTTAAAAAACAACCATCTTACTAAAATCCTGCGGTGGACATATTCCCTAGATGTAAACCAAACATGCGTTTTATAGCTGAAACAGATCACACGTCCAAATCTAAAGACCATTTTAAGATTCGAACCCACGACTAGCGGATCGCAAGGCGACTTCAAAATTAACACTAGGTATTCATTTATTTAACCTTTTACCTTTTTTATTTAATCTATTTTTATCATGGTTTCTTAACCGTTTGTGTCTCACTGCTGGGCAAAGGTCTCCCCATTTCCTTCCACCCATCTCTATCTAAAGCCAGCTTGACCAATCGGGCTTTTGTGCACAATTGCACATATTCATCCCGCCACCATTCACATCTAGGTACTTATTAAGTATAACATTGTGCCCAATATATTCGTAACAAAACCTACCCTAGCCTTATGATCAAGTCAATTCCAGCCCTTTTGTTTTCTTTCTCGTATATGAATACACGTTACACCTATTTACTTACCGTAGATAACGACAAACGCAGACTTCAGATACCAGGATATACTCGTCAACAAAAATTACAAAATAACCCGATTGTCAGCCCTAAGTGTATAGAAATAAGGTGGTCCAGAAAATGAAGAGCGGCAGAATAGAGTTGTAATCGCCTGGGGTGGTAATCCATCATAGTGACGTTTCTATTTATCTTGATGAGCTCCATTCCATACTTCCGGTGCTAATGGGTTTTTCTGTTGCTGGTGTGAGGTTACGGTTTTTATAAAATAATATAAGTACAAAATTTTATCACGCAATGTCTTTCTAATGGCATATTATATCACAAAAGATATGCTATGTATGATGTCTGTATGACACCAAACAGTACCAAACAGAGCAACACATTCATCATCCAACGCTTCCAGAATAGAGTACTGAGGGAAATAGTTAACGCACCTTGGTACATACGCAATGACAACCTCCACCGGGACCTTAAAATAGAGTTCGTTGACAAAGTTGTTAAAAAATATGCAGAAAGTCACCAACATAGACTTCACCATCACGTGAACGTCTAGGCAATCCAGCTCCTCGACCACACCAATATAGTAAGAAGACTTAAAAGAACAAAACCGTTCGAGTTAGTGTAGTGTTATAGTGTTAAATAATAGATATAAGTGCAGTGCAGTGCAAGTGTTACAAATAACACATGAAGAAAGTGTCTTCACCTTAATAGAGACAATAATATTAGTGTTAATGGACACAGTCTTAGAAAATAAGGTTTTAGAAGTTTAAGTTAAACTCAAATTGCTTATTAGCCAAATTTCTATGGCTAGATTGTAATACTACTAGAGTGCTATATAAAAAGTACCCTGGAAAAAAAAGAAAAAAAGTATGTATGTATATATAGTCAATTCTTTTTTTCATTGATCTGTGGTTAGTGCACTAGTCAAGGTTTGCCATAATAACGGCGCTTGGCAGGCATCTTGGTGATGACAGCAAATCACGATAAAAACAAATCTAGAATTAGTGCTGCAGCCTATACTCTGGATATTCCCTCAGCGGCTTTTTACGGCACCTACTGGAAGAGATGGGCTGGTCCTATTTGTAACTGGAACCACATAGCACTATACTCAACGACCTCAGATAGAGTCTCCCATAAAGTTGGTCTTAGGCTAAACATGGATAATACGAAAGACATGTCTAATGCCCATGTAACACCTAAGTATACCGTAGATTGTTGGGAACGATACTCTCGAAGTGGTCGACAAATATGTCTACCTAGGGCAGACTGTCCAATTAGGCAGGTCCAGCTTCGATAAAGAAGTCGCACGAAGAATCCAACTCGGTTGGGCAGCGTTCGAGAAGCTTCGACCTATCTTTTCGTCCAAAATACCGCAGAGCCTGAAAAACAAAGGTTATCAATCAGTGTGTGCTGCCAGTGATGACTTATGAAACTGAGGCGTGGTCTCTTACTATTGGCCTCATTTTTAAGCTTAAAGTCGCGCAACAAGCTATGAAGAGAGCTATGCTAGGTGTTTCTCTGCGAGATAAGATCCAAAATGAGAGATCCGCGGGAAAACTAAAGTGACCGATATAGCTCTTAGAATTAGCAAGTCGAAATGGCAATGGGCAGGCCATATCGCTCGTAAAACTGACAACCGCTGGGAAGAAAGGTTCTTGAGTAGCGACCACAACCTGGAAGACGCAGCGTAAGCCAGCCCCCCACTAGGTGGACCGACGATCTGGTGAAAGCCGCGGGGAGCCGATGGATAGAGCCGATGGATACAGGAGGCGAGCAACCGCTCAAGGTGGCGCTGTCTGGGGAAGGCCTACGTTCAGCAGTGGATGCCTTTTCAGCTAGGCGATTATGTAACTTGATTGCAACCAATAGAAACACAAAAACGTATGGATTTGACAGTTTCAATACGCAGTTTATGTGCATAGTTACTATAAAAAACACATTCCACAAAAAGGAAAAAGGGTGCCGATTTGGCTCATTTTTCTATAATGTGAAAAAGTACAGTCAGCGACACATTTTTCATGTTTATATTTTAGTGGCAAATTTTTCTTTATGTTAACTTTTAACTAATTTGTATGAATGTATATACCTAAGAATAAGTTTTATTTTTATGCCAAAAAAAACACTGTGATAAATGTTAAGTAGTGGTAGTAATCAATGGATGTGTCTAGTGAACGAAAAAGGAACGTTGAATTATTTTTTACCACTTCCAACCAACTTGCATTTGGCCAAGGTAGATTATGGTCTAATACGCTCTCTTCTCATCTAAAGTGAGTGAAAGTATTAAAAATAAATTTTGTTATAAGTAAACTATTAACCCTGTTCGGAATCGTACGTACAAGAATCCTTTGTTGCATTCTAAATTCAAATGGCGATCCTTAATTTACTAACACCAAAACTGTTTGTTATATTACTGCAAAAGTTGTTTTCCTATCCCTGCTTATCTTTCAATCTATTCGATAATACGGATTCAGTGGCAAATACGCTTACAAAGATAATTCCAGACTTAATCAAAGCCTTTTGTATTAACCCTTTGTTAAAACCACACGTCCTTA
Source organism: Ennomos erosarius (assembly GCA_963580505.1). Classification (NCBI taxonomy): domain Eukaryota; kingdom Metazoa; phylum Arthropoda; class Insecta; order Lepidoptera; family Geometridae; genus Ennomos; species Ennomos erosarius. The sequence continues at coordinate 9,600,897 of OY756996.1, forward strand.
CCTTTCACGAGCAATGGACATCAGAACAATAGATTTTATTACCGCACTAGCTTTTGCCCGCGGCTTCGCACGCTTGTGTTATGTTATTTTTACGTTATAAGTAGTCTAATAATAGATTATTCATTTCGTACCAAACAACAATATGCACCAAATCTTTTCGAAGCTGAGCACAGTAACCTGTATTAGCATAGATATAGGTATAACGCAAGCATAGCCGTGAGTGGAAGCTATTTAAGCCATTACCTAAAATTAAATGTTTTGAGTCAAATATAGATTTATAAAAAAGTAAAAGAAAAGAAGTTTCAAACAAAAAACTACAATTTTATAAGTACCTCTTCATATTACAACAAAATGAAATCATCACCACTTCACTCAGGTCTTTCACAGAAGTTTCAGTAAATTTTGTTTAGGCAGTAGTTACCTAAGCAGGCAGGTACAGTTTATAAAAATATGAAAGAATGACACACACGCACGATGATGCTGCTTTGCTCAGTTTTACATATCCACGCGCCTTTTGTTCCATTTACCACATTGTTTTTACCTTCTTATGTTTGGCTCCATACGAATTGGTACCTACACTTAGCCAGTATCAATAGATATATAAAAATAAGTGTATATAAAAATAAATAAATAAAATAAATAATTAATTTTTCTTAATACTAATTAGGAATTACAAATACTAAACCATCACTCCTTAAAGAATCAGCCGTTATAATTATTATTATGTCCACTATTTTCCATACTGTCTCATTCCCACTGCACTTTCAACATACCTCAGTACCTAGTGATGAAAGTGAGGAAGTAGGTTAAATCGTTATTACATAATTATTAGTAACACCCAAAGATAGTTACTTACTAAAACTTTAACCTTCTTGGAGTAACCGAGTAATCTAATCATTTTTAGCCATGGTTTTTTTAATAGCCCACAGATATAAAATATTTTAACTATTATCAACATGCAAGAAGAAGAAGAACAAATTAAAAATAGTCAAAAACGAACCTTACGCGCCATGTTGTTGTTAATTCGAGGATACAATTGCCATAATGAATACCTATATATTATTATATCTAAGTACCCTACCCTTTTTAAACATTTTTCATAAAATATTTCATATCATTGGCTAAATACAAATAATAGCACGCGCTCCGGCTTACTTTAATGCCGAAATAAAAAAGGTTTTAAAATGTGTAGCAATGGTAAGGGTCTATAACTTAAGTAGCTATAAGTACTACAGGTACCTTAAAACTTCTTTGGGGTCGATACAGAATGTAGCATTAGCGCAAAAATAATTTTAACTACATATTTAGAATGGTAACGTGTAGTAACTTTATGTAAATAATACAATTGACCAGATCGGCAATAAAGAACATTGCTCCCGCCAAAACCCTATAAATCGAAAACTTCAATAAAAATTTTAATAAGTAAGCTTCAATATTGGCTAAGTATGATAATCGCGTGAAGCCTTATGAATGATTATAAAAAGTCTAAGAATCTCCCCTTTAAACAGTTTTCATAAAATACTTGGTATCATTGGCTAAATACATGTTTTGTCTAATGCCAAAATAAAAATGCGTAGCAAATGGTTTCCCCGTTTTAAACAACTGTAAAACATGTTTATACATAAATTCCTCAAAAGAGGAGTCTGAAAACCTTCACTTCTGAAAATATTGGGAAGAACCAGAAGCAATAGAATAGAAGACGATGAAAAGTAAACATGAAGCTGGCAAATGCACAAGACGTGCGACGCCAATCCTCAAGCGAGGAACAAAAAAAAGGGTCAATAAATTAAGTACCTATAGGCACAGATTACTGAATATGTTACTACTATAGGTTAAGATATAGGTACTATAAATACAATTTTAAATACTTATTTCGAATGGTAACGCGTAGTAGATTTTTGAATACTAATACATAATAACAGATCGCCAATAAAGAATTTTGCCCTCGCCAGAACCCAATAAATCGAAAATATGAATAAAAATTTTAGTTATGTTTAAATATTGGCTAAATATGATATCGCGTGAAGCCTTAAAACTTATAAACTTATAATAAAAAAGTTTTTAGTTTTCGAAATTCCTTGTTCTCTGTGTCGTGCTCATATTCAAGAAGGTTCTCATACCTATCCTCTTTTTTAGTTTGGACCACAGATTAACGAAAAAACTAATCTTTAAGGAATACATACTATGACTTCCTTGGGTATAGGTAATTACATAATAACAGATTGTTTTTCTCTAATCTGCATTGCATCGAGCGCAGACGAAGTTATCGCGCTATGTATTTCGCCGTAGCCCGAAAAGTGTGATACACTGCCGGTAATGCAGGCGCGCCAATTGTTATTTACTGTTTTTTTTAAAGTTATAAATAAAAAAAAAAAAAAAACATGCATTAAATTACTTTCTTATTGCTTAGTGCAGTGGGGATTGTTCAGAATGAAATAAAAATGATTGGGATTCCGCCCTGAATGGGTAAATTTTTATTACTAAACCTCCGCTGTCCGTCTGTCTGTCCATCAGTCACCAGGATGAATCGTGATAGTTAGACAGTTGAATTTTTCACAGATGATATATTTCTGTTGCCACTATAACAACCGTGATCCGTATTCAAAAGGTCAGATAAACGGACATTAAAAAAAAATTGGTTTCACTTCATATTGATAAGGAATTATAAATTAAAACTATTAAAATTTATTTTTGTAATCGCAAATAATACTCTCACAGTTTGTAAAACATATTTATTCGCCGACATGCAATATAACGCTACTGCTTCCTCCATTTTATTTAGCCCACGTCGGTTGCGCAGCAGGCAAACAAATTGACTGTGTGTCCGGGTTTTGGCGCTATAAAAACTTCGAGGATAGTCAACAGAGATGTTTTTGCGCGCTAACTCAACAGCGAAGGTTCGGGCGTATATGAAGCCGCGCCATAATACTAACAGAATTTTTTTCTTTAACCTGTGCCTCTAGATAAACCCGAAATAAAATTACCGTCAATAGCATAGCGTAATTTTTTTTTTCTCTCATCTATGATTAGTAGCCAAAATAAAACTTACCTTTTGACACTGGCTAAATACCTACACTATGTGTGGAGCCAAAATGTAAGAAACAAAAATTTACCTTGAACCCTTGAAGCGGCCATCTTGTTAAAATCCCGTTCCGTTTCATAATGAAATCTTTCACATTTTCACCAAAAAAAAATTAACGATATATAAAATTTAATATATCCTATGTTGTGCGCCGGGTTTTTCTAAGCTTATTAGTGAAAACCGCATGAAAATCCGTTCAGTATCTTCGGAGTTGTGCCATAACAAACAAACAAACAAACAAACAAACAAACAAACAAACAAACAAACAAACAGACAAAATCTTTAAAAAGTAGCTTAACGTGATCAGCGAAAAATTTCAAGCCAACCTGTGTCATTTTTTTTTCGATATCTTGCATTTACAGATTTTTTTATCTCTACAGTTTTATTATATGTATAGACTATCACCAAGACGAATGAGATATATACAACTAAAGCTAGGTAAATAGTCTAGCTTTGTCTCTCTCCTACCCGCAAAATGCCACCTTCTTTTATACAAACAATATCGATCTGAAATAACTCTTAATGTCGAAGAAATAAGGCAAATTTTTGAAGTGAGAAAGGAGGACTCAAAACTCCGAGGCATTTTCTTTTACATAGGCTATGTTCCCAAATGTAACGCATGGGATTTTGGCTACTGTATCTAACGGTCAGAGTTTGAATTTGCAAGGCAAACGGTGGAGCGTTGACGCCATTTTGAATGGATTCTGGCGGTCAAAATTTATTGCGCATAAATGTACCTCTGGCTAACCCGGGAGTTAGGGGGTGGTAGGAGTAGGCTTAAAAATCAGGGTAAGGGGTAAGGGGTGCGTTTTTAGCGTTCGCAGCGTCGGCCTATTTGGGGTGTTGATGGGTGCCAGGGCCGGACTAGTGGAGAATGACTGATGATGATAGCTTAATCGGGGTACACCTACCGTCTGAGTGTAATTGTTACGTTTTGATATTTTTACAGCGTTTTTAATATATGAGACTACAGAATTGGGTTTTACGGGCATGAGTAAATAAATAAATAACGCCAAAAAATTACCTAAATCGAACCTGGTCCTTCCCTAGTATTTATGTTGAGACCCAGAAACTACGAGGACCATGCATGCTCCCACAACATCTAAACATAGAACGAGTACTTGCGCTTTTTACAAATAGATACTCTCCTTGTTACGAGAATTGAACTTGCTGCTTGCATATTATGAGCTTACCTGCTCAACCACTACACCGCAAAGACTGTATTTATGTTTTCGTCCCTTAGTAGCAGTTAATAATTTAGATTTGTTTAACTTTTCAGGATAGAAAAGTCACCGACACAAAGAAAAAACGAGGAAGCATCAAGAAACAACATTCAGTCTTCTATAAGTCTTCAATGGCATCACACAGTAACGTTTTATCTTCATCAACTCCTCAATGGCCAACAGCTCCTAAAAGGTATAAAACGTTCCTTAATTCTACCTAAAATATATTACAAACATTGGAAACTCGACATTATTAGGTTAGACAATTTAGAATATTAAGTTGTCTAACCTTTACTTGAAATCTAGGTTCAACTCATTACAGTTTTATACAACGATAGAAACGAAAATATTCTAGGGTCACATAACCTCATAAGAGAATTTAAGATACTAAGCTTGTATCAAACAAACATCGTGCTTAACCCCATAGTCCCATCACTTAGTCCACCCCTGCAACGCGTTTAACCCGCGCCCGCACCCTCACGACCTCTACGCACGTCTCACTCGCACAAATACCAAAAAGAACGCTCCGTCGCTTTCCACCCTTTGCTTAAATTATTGCGCCTCCACTTATACTATGCAAATACAGTAGCTAAACTTACGTATTTTTAAAAAGATATATTAGTTCTGGGACAATTTTCTTCGTGGTTTGCAAATACCACAGAGCAAGAAAACAAATTCGCTACGCCTCCCGAAGCGTCATTTTTTAAAGCTCTGTGGCAAATACCATTATTAAGATTAATGGTCTTGGGTATTTGGTTATGTCCCACTGGAGGGTAAATGTGTTTAAACACGCAGGTACTAAATGTCCCATTATGTTATTTTGGCGAGACTTGGGGGGTCAAAGTCACCCGCGTCCGTAGGTTTACTCTCGAGACCCTACACGTGATCCCTGGGCGGTGCTAAATGGGTGACATCTTTCTGGTGGTAGGCTTCGGCCGAGGCTTGTCACCACCCATCAGACAAAGCCATGCCGCCAAGCGGCTTTGCCGTGTTCCGACATGATGTCTGATGTAGCCACTAATGGAGGATGGGTCGAAACAGTTGCACTGCTGGATACACACCGTATATGACATATACCGACGACATCGCTTCTGGTAGCTGGCCTCGGAGAGCAGCGGGATCCGAAGCACGGTTCTCCGCTGGCCGACCGCAGACAGTAGGGGGCCCAAGTAGTGAGCCAGCCACTCACAAAAGGCTGCCCCGCCATCTAGCGAAAAATCCCGGGATGCGCCATCGTGCCGGTTGGCGACCGGAAGAGAGGACCCGATGGACATCTTTGGGGGGGTTCGGGCGTCCCCGCGGTCTCCGGACCAGCTCTCCAAAGTTGAGATGTTTAGTTATGTGTCTCCTGGGTAGTAACAGCAGCGCCTCGTTTCACTGCCGTCCTTCAAACCTTTCTTCACTCTTCTTTAAACAACATGAAAAATGAGAAATAATAAGGTGACGTTTAAACAGCGGAAGCACGTCCTCTCTCTACAAGTGCATTTCGCGAACATCAGAGGACTGCACTCAAATATCACACCAGTCCACCACCATCTCGAGACTGTAAAGCCTCAACTGTTGTTCCTCACGGAGACGCAGATCAGAAGTCCTAGTGACGCAGCGTATCTTGCGTACCCCGGCTATGTGCTTGAGCACAAATTTAAATCACGCGCAGGGGTATGTGTGTATGTTCGCGATGACATCTGCTGTCGGCGTCTTCGCAACCTTGAAAACTCCAAATTCTCGGTCATATGGGTTCTGGTGGACACTGGCATTGAGAAAATCCTCTATGCTGGTGTCTACCGGTCGCACAGCGGTGATCAGGAGACAACCGGTCTAGCTGACTATTTAAGTGTGACGGCAGACGTGGCACAGCAACGGTACCCTTCTGCCCAACTTGTGCTGCTGGGGGACTTTAACGCCCACCACCAGGAGTGGCTATTCCCACACCAGAGCACTGACCACGCTGGGAGAGAGATGCGCAAGTTAGCTTTGACGCTCAACCTAACCCAGCTGGTCCAAGGAGCAACCAGGGTACCTGACGTTGACGGCCATACAGCCAATTGCTTAGACCTTCTGCTGACAACAGATCCAGACCGATACTCCGTGTCAGTATCATCACCTTTGGGTAGCTCTGACCACTGTCTGGTGAAGTCTGTATCGACATACTCCCCCCCCGATCCCTGCCTAAAAGGCAACCGGTGAGTATGGCGATACAAGTCAGCGGATTGGGATGAGATGCGGTCTTTCTTTGCATCTTATCCTTGGCAACCCATGTGCTTCTCTTCTAGCGATCCTTCGACTTGCGCGGAAGCTGTGACGGCTGTGCTGCGTCAGGCTATGGAGTATTTTATTCCATTTTCAGACGTACCACTGTCCAGTACTGCTCGCCCATGGTTTGGAGCCGAATGTAGAAGCGCTGAAGCGCAGAAGCATGAGGCTTACCTTGCATGGGCTGAAGCTCGACACCGTAAAGCAAAGGATATACGCGAGAAGAAGAGGGTTTTTAATCAGGCTGCCAAGTCTTGCAAGAAGGCTCTCAAGAGGGCACGCTTTGATCATATACGCCGAATTGGGACCAAGTTGGCCTCATACCCAGCAGGTAGTAAGGCTTTCTGGTCTCTGGCCAAATCAGTCGAAGCTAATTTCTGCCGACCCTCACTGCCTCCGCTTCAAAAACCAGATGGGACTCTAGCCCACACCGCTAAAGAGAAAGCAACGATTTTTGCTAATCTTTTTGCGGAAAATTCACGACTAGATACAGCTGGCGAGATACCTCCATGCTTACCTGATTGCGAGGTGGCCATGCCTGAAATACGCTCCCGTCAGGTCGAGGTACGTAAATCGTTACGCAGTCTTGACGTGAATAAAGCTAGTGGCCCTGATGGAATTCCAGCAATAGTCCTAAAGACATGCGCCCCTGAGTTGTCACCTGTGCTAACACGCCTGTTTCGTCTTTCGCTGGAGAAGGGGCAAGTGCCTAGATCCTGGAAGCTTGCTAACGTGCAGCCCGTGCCCAAAAAAGGTAGTCGTGCTGACCCTGCCAATTACAGGCCAATTTCAGTCACGTCCATTCTCTGTAAGTCTATGGAACGTGTACTGAATAACAGACTCCTGGCGTACCTTGAAGCAAACGACCTTCTCAGTGACCGGCAATACGGCTTTCGCCGAAACCGGTCAACTGGAGACCTTCTTGCGTATGCCACCTACATCTGGAGCGAGACCATTGAGAAATATGGTGAAGCACTCGCCGTTTCTCTGGATGTCTCAAAGGCCTTTGACAGGGTTTGGCACGACAGCCTAATCAGCAAGCTTCCATCATTTGGCTTACCAACCGGCTTTTGTGTATGGGTATCGGACTTTTTGAGGGACCGATCAATACGAGTAGTCATTGATGGCTGCTCGTCGGATCAGTTGGCAATTAATGCTGGGGTCCCTCAGGGGTCGGTTCTCTCTGCAACGCTTTTTCTGCTACATATAAACGATCTGCTTAGACCCGGAATCTTTGGGTATGCAGACGATAGCACTGTTGTAGAGAGATATGTATCTGATGCACGAGCTGGAAGTACGAGTGTCCAGTCTCTCAGGGAAGACATGATTGAGCACATGAATTTAGCTTTGCAGGCAGTTTCCGATTGGGGCAATGCCAATCTTGTTAAATTTAATGCCTCTAAAACACAGGCGTGTATATTCACCGCAAAACGGAGTCCATTTACATATACTCCTACTTTCCGTGGTGTAGCAGTTCCGGTAACTAATCACCTAGAGCTGTTAGGTGTATCGCTAACTTCGAACCTCAACTTTGGCTCGTACATCGAGGGAAGGGCTAAATTGGCTGCACAAAAGCTGGGAATCCTTGGGAAGGTTAGACAGTATTTCACATCAGGACAGATCTTAGATCTATATCAGGCACAAGTCCGGTCATGTGTGGAATACTGCAGCCATCTCTGGGATGGTTCGGCTAAGTATCAGCTTGAGGCCCTCGATTCAATACAGAAACGGGCTATAAAGCTCATTGGCGACGATACATTAGTAAAGGCTAAACTCCAAAGCCTTGAGCATCGACGAAAGGTTGCCAGCCTCTCGGTTTTTTATAAGCTGCACTTCGGAGAGTGTGCGATGGAATTGCACAGCTTAATTCCCCCATCCCCATTTTACCACCGGACATCAAGACGCACGGAAACACGGTATCCGTATATGGTAGAGATTCCTCGAATACGTACAAAGCGGTTTGATTCTTCGTTTATAATTCGGACAGCGAAGGAATGGAACACCTTACCAGCGTCATTGTTTCCTGACAAATATAATCTGGGAGTTTTTAAGGCTAGAGTGAACCGGTATCTTCTAGGCAAGCATGCTCCATCGTCGACCGCGTCATCACTTACCATCAGGTGAGACCGTGGTCAAATGTTAGCCTATTGATGATAAAAAAAAAAAAAAAAAGACTAAGTACTTAGACAGGGGAATCTTCCCCACTAGAGCCATGGGGCTGGTATTGTACTGTATAATTTGTGACATGACTAACATGGTTTAGCTTCAGTACATTATCAACATTAGTGTCAGTCATCACCTTTATGTGGAATTGATATAATGTTATACAAGTACATTTCTACCGTATATTTTCTCGCATGGCTAACATGGTTTGACATCAGTTCACTATCAACATTAAGTATCAGATCATCGTATGTGTGGAACTGATATACTGTTATATAAGTACTTTTCTACTCTAGAGAATTGGCTATAATCTGACTTATTTAGATAGCACAAAACCTGCTCTATTATCGTGATTTTAAGCATCAAAATTGTATGGACGCTTCCATCGTAAGAACGAACTTCTCGGAAGAACGTGAGGGTAGTCAGATTGGGATCTAACGTTTAACTGATTTCACTCGTACTTGCTAATTTCAACCTTATTGTACCTACCTTTTAAGTAGACTATAGTCTGGGCTTTTCATATTTGTTTAATAAAGATGCTAAAGTAATGGTGCATATACACGGGACTAGTGACGATACCACACTACGTAGTACCACAGATTACAGAATAAAATATGTTACTTCGTAAGTAGTACTATTATTTAATTTTATACTGTGGTCATACTCACATAATTGGAAAATCATTTGCAATAAGCACTAATAGAATAAATGTCAAATTAAAATTACTTACCAAAGATAATTAGAAATTTTAATACAGTTCGGTAAGCCACTACTTAAAATGTTGATACAAACAAACTTTAATGAAATAATTTCTGTTGTCTGTGTTTTGTTTAATGTTTACAATTTCATTTATCTTCAGCTATTGCTGAACTAATGGTATGAGGGTAAACAAACAGACAAACTCAACATATTCTAACCCTTTCTATTTGCATAAAACGGTTATGGAACTCAAAAAAATAAAGTTAACCTATGACAAAACTTTTACCTACAAAAGTACCTATGTATTGATTTGCGTGGTTTAGTACAACTGTCTCAAGCACTAGTCCCGTGTGAACTGTGCATTAACTCAAGCAAAAGAGGTGGGTGATAAAAATACCACCCCGAGGGTTACAGCGAAGGGTGAGGAGTGGAAAGTAGGGATAGATATAGTCGACAAGCGTGGGGTTGAAAGACGCATTGCTGGGGCTGCTTTTGTAATGGTGAGACTTTCATAGAATGGAACTACGATGTTTTGAAATGAATGGAATAATTGGCAAAAAGAGATGTGCCATTTTGGAAAGTTGGCTTTTTATTATACCTATTAAGGTTGCCAGTTTATTAGGTGGTAGGATACTGTCAGAGTTCGTCTATTCTGCCACCAAGCAGCAGTGTGCAACCACTGTGTGGTTCCAGCTTTATGGGCATTAATCTTGTGAAATTGCTGGGAAAATGATACCTTGATGCACCTGATATTAGTCGTGTAATATGATTTGCCAATGCACACTTCAGCCGTCACACTTACTGTAATGACGTGCGCGGTGCGCGCCCTGCGCAGTGTCAGTATTACCTACCCCTACTTCATCCACAGCTCCCTCACCTTCCACTCGCTTCCCTCTACTTCCCAGCACCTTTCCTCACCTTTTTCCACCTTTCACAGTTTTTCCTAAATTCCAATTCCAAAATCAGTTGAAAAATTTCTTCACGGAACTCATTTCGTAGAAGTGGCTAGTACTGGACTGTCTATAGGCTATCGCGGAGTATACAGCCCGTTTATGATCTTTGTAATAGGTAGTGTAGCTAGTTTAGTTTTAGTTTAGTTTTTATTATTGTAGTCATAGATTTATATATCAGGATATGCCCGAAGGAACATTTTATTTTGTCAAAATGGCGTGGGAAAAGTCAGCGCCATCTATTAGATTTCGCGTGAACTACGACAAGTTGAGAAAATTAGGTGCCTATCGCTGCCATTATGTCCGTCAATGTTTATGTTTACAATGATTATTCCAAATATTAATTCGATTATTCTGTTACAAAACAGAGTGTAATATTGAAAATATTGAATTAATTGAGGTAAGAAACTTGGTCTTTCTTTTTACTGCACTTTTGAGTATAGATTGTGCAACCCTTCACAATACAACTTGGCATATTTTGTTTGTGACATTCGACCGATGCCTTCTAACTTCCATCACAGACTGAGCGCTAGTGGATGCCAATCTGTGAAATTGGCTCCCACTTTGAAGCGACCTATAACCAGTCATTAGGCCTGTCCTTAATATATATGTCTATGATTGTAGTAGTTAGCTTGAGTAATAAAGGCATATAACCAGGTAAAAAAAAAGACTAAAGTACCTACTGATATTTAGTTCTAGTTGTGATGTAAAGTTAGTAAAATGTAACTTGATGACATTGCATCTAGATAAAACATAATTTGACTTAATTAACTTTAATATCACCGCTTTGCCAGTTATTCTGCCGCCAAGCAGTAGTGTGCAAGCACTACTGTGTTCCGGTTTAAAGGGCATTGTAGCTAGTGAAATTACTGGGCAAATGAGACTTTATGACCTGATTACACAGTGTAGTAATCTGATTACTAGACTGTGTGATGTCTAAGGATGACGTGCGCAGTGCAGTGTCACGCGAAACTTTATTATTTTAAAGCAACACACTTACACACACAACACACTTAGCAACGTTTCCTTGTAAATGTGTTATAAAACCATGTGCGGTGTACATTATGTTGGTATTCATAATAAATAAATAAATAAATAAATAAATAAATAAATAAATAAATAAATAAATAAATAAATAAATAAATAAATAAATAAATAAATAAATAAATAAATAAATAAATAAATAAATAAATAAATAAATAAGTAAATAAATAAATAAATAAATAAATAATTAAATAAATAAATAAAGTTCCAAGTGACACTGCAACTGTTATGGGCGGCCGTATTGCTTAACATCAGGTGAACGACTAGGTGTAAATGTAATTTGCTTATGAAACCTATGTCGAATGAGCGTTAGACGAGTCAACACAGGTATAATGTAACAAGGTAGAACGTTATTGACCAGCGTAGAGAACCCACATAAATTACACTAATTATTAATTTTAGAATACAAACCATGAACAAAATTCTTAATTCTCGTAGGTAGTAGAAGTAGCATCAGCTGGCGTAATTTTTCATCACATTAGCATGGGATGGTCGTATGCAAGTGAAGATAAAACACGACCCTCCGCCCGGTACCAAGTTAGGGACGTGAAATACGATAGCTTCGAAAAAAATATTAGTTTTATCATAACTTTTTAGAAGTGTTCTGAACGACAATCATATGTCTTAATATTAATAATACTTATTTCAAACAATAAAATGAAGCCTTGGTGATGTGGTAGATAGAAGCTATAAAAATATTAGGTATCTCATTTTAACACTGAGGCACTATTACCTACTAATTTTACACATTGAGATGTCTTAGTAATTCGACAGAAATAACTGAGCACGATTTATAAGTTTGATAAAATGAGTCGAATCAGGCTTAGAATAAGTACCTTCCAGACTTCATTTTCTTCAGTAGAACTAATAGTTTGGGGCTAGATGGCGCTGTGTGAAATGTCAAAAAAAAAAAAATAACCGATGGGGAAGAATGGTTCTCACCACGAACCGAAAGACCGCCCCACATTAGGTAAACCGAACTGGCCAGAACCGTGGGGAGCCGATAGATGCGACTGACACTGCAACTGTTATGGGCGGACGTATTGCTCAACATCAGGTGAACGACTAGCTCGTAAAAAAAAAAAACAAATGCAGTAGGCAAGCAGCCGCTCAAAGTTAATGATGATAATGAGGCTTCTTTTTTAAATATAGTAGGTGCGTATGGTACGTATTACGTACCTTTTTTAGATAATGTAAATATTTGTCTCCAACTTGCTTGATTCTTACTTTAAAGACTGGCAGAGCCACCTACTACAAAGTAATTAAATATGTTAATTGTACAGTATGACCCCTAAATATAGTATATTTGACAGCCTCCACGGTGTGGTGGTTGAGCAGGTCGGCTCTCATAACCCGGAGGTGGCAGGTTTGATTCCCGCGACAGGACAAGATTTGTGCCCGAAAAAAAAAGCGCAAATACTTGTTCTGTGTCTGGGTGTTTTGGCAGCATGGTCCTTGTAGTTCCTGGGTCCCTAGATACTGGGAATCCTAGTTAGGGTCCAGGATCTATGTATGTGATCGTTGGGCGTTAAAATAAAATAAATAAATATATATAAATATCTACTACTATATCTACTATTCGTGTGACTGCTATAATAAAGCTGCTAAGCAGATATAGATAAAATATTCCACACAGATCGATTACACTACCTCGATCAAATTAAGATAGACCCAAAGCCCTCTAAATAAATAAAAACTCTGAAAAACGTAAGTAGGTATAAATTGCTGGAAAAATCGTAATGGAAGTCATGTCTTCAAAGCGTCTCACCTTTACCACGCGGAACCCTATATCGCTTCAAACCGTATCGTGGTACAGGGTGGCCGGGTGTAGCGATCCCTTAGGAAATTAATAGCCGAGTCAACGGGACCCTTCGGCTGAAGTCGGGACCACAAGGTTCACGCTTGCTCCGGTAGGTGGCGCTTGATGGTGCTTTATTGTTTTCGCTCAATGTAAAAGCAATAATTAGTGATCATTTTTTATAAGGAGGGTATGGCACATAACATAATTTAATTTTAGTCTCATCTATTTAAAACATTTAACATTTTTAATACATTTTTAGCCTTTTATGCGTGTAATGCTGAACATATATTATAATTAATATCTTCCATCAAACGTAACTTTACACGCTCATCATAAGGGGGAGGGAGTGGTCATAATAATTGGCAAGCTTCTTGGTGACTGCATAAGTTTTTAATGATATTCCCTTGACCGCAGCCCTTGCGGCATCTACGGGAAGAGGTTGAGTGGTCCAGATACTACGCCCGGGAGAACATTGCAAATAAATAAACTTACCTTAGTATACACATACTAATTATAAATATATACTTACACTAATATATAGGTATTTTTTACCTACTTATTCTTATCAAATAAAAATTTCACGTTGTTTTCTTTTACGTAGAGGTATTTGTGTCTTTTACTAATATCTACTGCACCGATGTAACGAAATCATTCTAGTTATGTGACTGCACCCCAACATTTCATTTGCATACCCATGGTTGACTAATAGATAGGTAATGCTCCATAACTTACTTGTAGGTACATCATTTAATGCTAAAACATAAAATTAAACAGCAACTTGAACCTTTAATAACATAAATATTACAAAAACGAAACATTCCAACTTTACATAGTTTTAGTTTAATACAGCTGCAATCCTGAATTAATTTTAAACTACATTGAAAACAACGTTCAAAACCTCTTAATTAAAGACAGCTAAAACCCGGAGCTGGCTAAAACGAAACTTGCTTACATCGAAATATTTAACGGAATATTATGGAACTAAAGCTGGCGTGCTCACGATGTGTTAACATTTTGACAACGTATAAAACAGTAACAGTAGCATACATACACACAAATACACGGATAAACAAAAGAAACTTCAAAAATAACTATATAAGTAGAGATACATTCATTACCATACAACCACCGGAAGCAAAGCTTTAAATACTCTACACACTAGTGATGGATTAATTAGCATTCGCATTCATTTTTAGGATGTGAAAACTCAATTAGCATTTTGCAAATGAAATGTTTTTGCGAAATTCTGTGAGATATGAAATTTCATTTCAATTAATTTAGTTCATTTTGGATTTAATTTTTAATATAAAGTTTCATTACATGTTTATTTTCAGTTTTAATTTCTTTTTCATTTAAAGTACTAACACTATGGGTGAACAACCTGAAATAAACATTTTTATTTATTTATTTGTTTCATTTTCCATATAATTTTTAATTTCTGTTTTCATGTTAATTTTCATATCATTTTTCTTTTCAGTTTTCATTTCCATTTCATTTCATTTTAGCAAATAGCATAGCAATAGCAATTAGCATGCTAAGACTCGTGAATTAGCATGTTTATGAAATTTACGCAAAATCGCATTAATTGTCATCGCTACTACACACCATACAATATGCCACACGATTTTTCAACTCAATTAGTCAAATCGCATCGTGTGGAAGGTTGTTGTGCTCGACCATCCAGCGAATTGCAGCGTATGGAGGCTTGTGGCGACTCCCATCCAGCAGATTAAGATGACAAATTGAATGACAGATAGAATAATATGTAGAGAGGTTCTAAAACCTATAGACCTTGTTCCAATTTCCTCCACGGATTTTATCAGCAAATAAATATAGAATTGTGAACTTTTCCATAGCTTTTGTTTAATTTTTATTCGAATTTTTTTCTGAGACACACCTATAAGAATAAAATAAAATTACTTTCTTCCATTTTTTTCGCGTTCCTTAATACTGAGAACCTAGTACATGAGAACCAACCAACATAAATTACCGCAATAAAATATGCAATGCAAGCACAATTTTGCCAGATGAATCTTTAACTGCTTATTTATTTATTCATATTACAACTATTATTATAGGCCTGTCCAAGTGCCCACAGAGCAAGAATAAAAAACTATCGCGTCATATTTTTCAAATCTTTGGGGCCTGCCCAATTCAATAATTCAGTAATGTAAGTCAGCATAATTATTACATAAAAAATACATTATTATTGTTAAGTAAAACATTATTGTGTATTATTTGACCTCGATTTCATTAAATGGGAATGGGAAGATTACGTGCTTTCTACCGCATCAATTTGCGGTATAATAATGCGGCCAAAAGCACGTAATCTTTACATACTGCGGTAGAGAGATTATTTACTGTTTATATCTGTATTGCGATGGCAGACAGGAATAACTGAGTGTTATATTAGTTTTTGGATTTGACGTAGAGAACCATTTTGTACCAAAAATATAAATACCGTCGGGTAAACGAAACAATGTGAATATGTCCTATTATTATGTAACATCTACATTGTTTTTTATTACACTGGTTACTTTCAAAGGAAAATATTATTATTAGGATTTCTTTGCCTTCATATACGCTAGCTTAAAAATTTTATGTCAAAAGCTCCCCCACACCACCACAGTAATTTTTTTATTGTATCTACCTCGGAATTTTTGCCAATCATACGTCCGCAAGCAAATAAAATATACTGTCAAAATTATAACATTTATACCCCTCTTTTTTTACAGAAATCAGCTACCAATTTTTTGACAATATTCTGCACTGCCTATCCTTTTTTACAAACTTTTCAACAGCTATGTAGGTACATGATAGTATGAAACTTCCTAGCACTAGATAATATTCTAGTGACGCACTCACAATTAGAAAGTTCTGGACTGCAGAAAGTTCCAACCGCCCATATATATCCATTTTATATAAAATACGGGCAAAGTGTAGAGTTAGACAGTGCTATCCTTTGGCGGCTATAATTCATGTGTGTGCAACTTCTAGGCATACTGGCAGCAAAAAAAAACTATCTTAGCCACAAGTACATTTAAAGTTATAATTTTTCGGCCGATTTTGATACTATTTGGCAGAAACATTCTATAATCAATTCTAAAAAAGTATTTCAAATAATTATGAACATAATCAGTCAAGAGTCTGTAAAGATACAAGGTCGTGAAGTCTGAGTTCAGGAAAGACTGAACAAAATTGTCACAAAAATGTTTGTGCTGGCGAGGTCTACTATTCGCAAACTACAATTTTATAATTATAGCTATAACCAGCAATTAACTTACTTTTGGCTCATTTTTAATAAAAATGCCTTATCATCTAGAATCTAATAAATGAATGGTAAAATGTTTTAAAAAATAATGTTTTTTTTTAAACAGAAAGCTATCGTCTCCTATACTTAAGTAATTGTGTATTTAAGTATAGAAGTGTGTTTTGGTGTGTGTGAACTTCTGTGTGTTGTACTTCTTCAAAAAAACGGAGAAAGTAGGAGTAATGCATCAGTATTTTAATCTTGATTCTTCATTTTTTGCAGACTGTCCAAGTGGCGCTAGGCGGGCGGGCGGGCGGCGGCGGTGTGGCCGCGCGGTAATTTTGCAAAAGTTACCATCCTCAGCACGACTACTACGAATTTGTTCGTGCTTCCTTACTCTGCAGAGTGAGGTAGACGAGCGTAAGAAAAGTTGCGTTTTTATCGTTCGTCTTTTCCACTCGCTTTCTCATTATTTGTGAACGTGTTAGAGTACCTTTTAAGAGATATGACCACTCATATCTCTAGCTTCATAAGAAAAAAAAGCATGGTGGATAAAGCACGCTTCCAGTTTGGCTATGGCTTTTGAAACAATGATCTTCTGTCAACTGGGTCAATTTCATTGTAACATTAGCACTTCTTTTCTATAAATTGACTGCAGTTTTCTCTCGGCCGCTTTACTTGATCCTGAAACAAGAATAGGCAGTTAAAGTATTTATTTAATTCGTTTTAACAGCTTGTGTCGTATTATTTACTTTAAAATCCGCTGCGTACTAAAGTTTATATTACTAACAGAATTACTGAGCACGAGCAATAAACGAATGTCAACAGAAGTTCGTACCACTGTTTTTGTGAAAGCTAATTTTGCGTGGTAATTATACCCGAACTCATTTACTACTCTGTTTTGGATGTGCAGCAAATATTTGTAGGCCGAATAATAAACGAGACAAGTGAAATTACATTAGATTTAAATAAAAATACCTACTGATTTACAATAAGTAAACATGATAGTATTAATCTGGCATGGTCACTAACACAGAGCAAAAAACAAAAGACGCTTTGCCGATATTTTTCAAAGCTCTGTGGTCACTAATATTACTAAAAATATTGGCAACTCTAAACAAATAAATTACATGGAAAATATCCTGTTAGTAAGCAATACTTTTTGATTGGAAATTCACTAAACGGGAATTAATATACAAAATAAGTACACAGAGACGCGTGCAGGTGTGTAAGTAGTAGGTACGTTCTTGTGTCATCATCGCCTGAAAACTTCCAATGCTGAACTTTGGGCGGCTGCTCGCCTCCTGCATCCATCAACTCTCCGCGGTTTTTACTAGATTGTCGGACCACCTAGTGGAGGGCTGTTTACCTACTCTTGAAAGATAAAGAAAAATATTCATAATAATAATGATGTTGACGGTGGTAAAATTATAATTAAAATAATCTAAGAAATATTTCTATGTACTAATCGGTCTTCCCAAATAAGGGTTATGAAAGTTATGAATTTTTTTTTGTGACGTACAACTGCAATGAAAGTTAAGGTTATACTTTATTTGAATTACGTAGGTATTACTGCATTATAATAAATTATCTAACGAATAATAATAATTATCTAATCACAGTAATGCGCTCTGGGGTCACAACTCAAATGATTAAAACATGCCTCAGCGACTAAATAAAGAGGGCCGTATTTACACAAGGCCCGAGCAAATAAAACGTATAAATAAGGCCCGCTATTACCGGCTCTCATTAACCGGAATTCTTGTGCAGGTAATATAGGGTTGACGAAATATGAGAGTGGTGTGTAAACAGACGGTAATGATTGAGCAAGGTAATCAATTAAGGCCGCTGTTACCCAAATTTGGAGGGAGTTTCGATCATAAACCAAGGATGTACAATTGTACAATGACAGGTTCAAGGGTCGACAAGAAATCACATTATACCTAGTGTGTGAAAAACTGTTGGTACGACCAGTTAACCATAGCTTTCACTAAATATTGAACCTAATTACAGGCGCCATAGTTTTTTAAATGATATAACAGGCATTTTATTACTGAGATCCTTCAAACTTTGAAGTAAAATTGCTGAGACTAACAAAAATATCCTAGGTCGTTTCGATCGGGATTTCAAGAAATATTGTGGCATAATGCTGTACGACTAGCTATAAAAATAGACATACCTCTTTTCTCGAGAAAGGTTTTGACCAATGATAACGTAGTACAAATATAATGACGTGATTCACGGGATCGTTCATTGGTTTACCACGTATTTCCGTGAATCACGTCATATCTCATATCTCACGGTCTAGACCGTGAGATATGATGTCGATTTCTACAACTCTTGCTCCAGCACGGATAGCTGGAGTATTCTTTTATGTATTTCTCTATTATCTTTAGGTTAAAATTACGATCTAAACCACCAATTATATATACAACTTATATAAAGCAGAGAATATTAGGTATTTTTAGTTAATGTGCGATCAGGGTGAATAACTTTTACCAGTTTATTATTATACCTCTGGAATATGACACAACAGAAAATGAAGTCGCCCATTTACGACTAAATTAAACGAAACAAGCAAAACATAACGGTCCTTATCGTCGACACTTGAAACAACAAAAACAATTCCTGCACGGAAAAAAATGGGAAAAACAAAAGGTTAAAAGTTGTCCTTATTTGAATTTTCATTAAAACTTTCTCCCGTCAGAAACAAAGAACATTTATATTAAAAAAGTCCGGCCACCGCCAGATAAATATCTGTAGTCTCGAGAGCGGACCCGAATTTCAACTTTTGTCATAGAGTAGGAAGAAATGTGTAGAACGGACACTTCACCTACTAAAACATTAGTTAGATCAGCAAAACATTTTGTTTACTCAAATAGAAAAAGAAGGAAGCATGCCAGTTTTAAAATATCAGAATAAGTTAAATAATCGCCAGCACTTATTTTTAGCTAGATTCTAGTGCAGATGACTATATAAAAATAATATGACCTAATTAATGAAATAATTTAGTGAAAGATTGTTCTTTAAAAATTTCTTTGATGTGATATTAACCCAATTTGGTAAAGAAGTACAAGTTGGCTATCCACGGGTTAATTATACCCTGCTGATGATCTTGAGATTACCACTTTGCCCTAATAATTAACTATGGTAGTATAACATTACTCTAAGTAGATGCAAATATTCTTACGCAGCAAAAAAGAATATGTATATTATACCAAATTGCAACGCTGTCATTGTTAAATAGACAGCTATTATAATTTACCTCGCTCCGAGTAACTAAATAATCTATCCAACACAACTCTACCAACAGCACTTAGTTAGCAAACTTCACCAGAGAGCCATTTGAAAAGTTTGTGCCTACTTGCCCATCTGCGCGGTAACTCCTCGGCCGCCCGACTCATTACCCGCCCGCCCTGTGCCGCAAGACCCGCCCTGCCCACCGCTTGCCTAACTTCCACAGTCCACTACCTAGTAGGGTTGCTACTGGAAGGGTTTTTCTATGGAAGATTTTTCTTATTAATAATTTCAATTTTTATTTTAACGTAAAGTAAAGGTTTACATTTCGCTTGATGTTAAAATGTGTAATTTGTGGTAAATCATATTTTTACCAAGACGATAAAACCTACTTCACATAGCAGTTAAAGTTAAATTCATATTACTTATTTGTGTCCTGCAATAAGAAGATCCGCGGGAGAACAAAAGTGACAAATATAGCTCTTAGAATTAGCAAGAACTGACAACCGATGGGGAAGAAAGGTTACATCGTACAGTTCAGAAGACGAAACGACTGCTAACTAAGCTATCGAGCTAGTCAAAGTTAATGTCATTTTACAATGAGATCACAAAAAGTTCGTCTGTTTCAGAAGCTCTATATAAACTAGTGAATAAAAAAGGTAACCCTAAGTCACTGCCCGCAATAGCGCCGACTTTAACGCCCCCTGTAGGGCCATAAAAGAAACTTCGTTAACACAATCTCTAGATGGAAAATGGTAACGCGCAGTTTTTATGCCCCAAGAGTTCACAAACTAAGTAGAGGATACTACGTTGTGTGCGGGTAGAATGAAAAGTGGAATGACTAAAACAATTATATTATTTATTAAACCCGTATTTATTTACTGAACATGCAATATGACTGATTTCAAATTGTTCCATTATGGTGAGTTTAAAGAGTGTGAAAGAGTGTGAAAGAACTCAATTACTATGGTCGTTGTATATTTTTTAAATGACAACGTGGTGTCTTTTTCAATTACTTATACTCGAAAAGAAAATGCGATTTAAATTTTATTTACCTAATAGAGTTTTTAACTTTTTTATATTTTCCCCATCTGCTGCCTACCTACCTACCTACGTATTGTATTTACTATGGTTCATCGTGATATAAAGTATCCTATCTATTCCTAGGATCCAAACTGTCTCTTTATCAAGTTGCATCAAGCTTGATCCAGCCGTTTAGTAGTAGAAGGGTAACAGAAAACCAACAGACAGACAGATGGATTGATTCATTTTTGAATATAATTAGTACCTATCTATCTACTAATATTATGTAGGTACTTGCAATATTAAACGATGCGTTAGCAGCCCTGATTGCCGATAGCAATTTGTAAGGGCCGGTAATGAGATTTCAAACCCGGATGGGCGTTAAGCGTCATTTATTAAAGAAAAGTTGCGATTTTCGACGCCTAGCCAAAAGGAAATGAAACGGGAATTGACTATGATCCACCTTGCTTATTTCTGCCTTCATTTTCATATTAGAAAGCTGCTAGATTTGGTGTGTAATAATTAAGCCACTGAGAATTGTAACGTGACTTAAGTAATACTGGCCTTTTCGAAAGCTACGTCGGTGACGATGACCGTAGTTCTCTTCCCCTCATTTTAGATTTTATCATGCAAGAAAACCCCGAGCACAGTGGTAGGTGTATCTGTGTAAAATTTTTCCAATTCAGCCCAGTTGTTTTGTTATGACAATCAAACAGACAACATTTTACTTAAATATATATATTAGTACTATTAGTAGGGATAGAGCCATGTAAAATCGTATAAAAGGTAAGGAAGGGGTATCCCAAGTAAAACCACAGCAGAACCATATCCATTCCGACCTTTCCAGCGCAAAATTAAAATTCTCAAACAATCCACACTTTGAAAAAGATATATGAGGGTGCTTTCTTTCATCTTGTACAGCTTGGGTAATAGGGTGAGGATGTACCTAACTTGCGATCGCAATTACGATTGCATGTGGACGTACGAAACTTAAATATTTTAGATTGCATAAAAATGTGAGCCAATAGTTGGTGAGAATAACTGAAACCCGGGGCTGAGTAGCATAATTATATACATATAATATCTTGGGAGAGGTCTATGTCCAGCGTAAACTATCAAGACAAGTAAAGGTAGATACTACAGACATGAATGGTCGTTACTTTCCACCAGTTGAGATAGCGGTCAAATGCAGACCTTTTCAGCCATATAAAAAAAGGCTATTCAATTCCGGTCTGTCTAAAAGTTAGACATAATAATGAAAGTGACACAATTTAGAAGTTTCTTTTAATGTTAGGTGTTACTTATTATTATCACTGTCGGTCACGCCTCGAGTTGTAGCATGTTACTTACATTTGCTTTCACCTCCATGTAAAACAAACAACCAGTACCCAAACGTTTTACGTAATATCCCTTCAATAGAACCTTAGTCATTTGCGGGTACGCCTGAGGGGGTGGAAGAACCTAAAGGGGTCGGTAGGGGATCCCGTTAAACTTGGGGGAGTTGGGGGTCCGGCACAAAGTTGGGTCCGGGGTAAAAGTTGGGGGTTCAGACCTCTGCGGTGGTTATTTATGGCCCTCTCGGGCCCGGTGAAGTGGCCGCCGAATATAAATCCTGGGAAAGACTTAAAATAAGGGTTTTAAGCCCTCATGTGAAATAGGTCGGTCGGTAGTGGTGTGCGGTTTGGATGGGTCGGGTTTTTTTTTTATTTTAGATGGATAAGTTCTTTTTTCGTTAATGTCTTTGTTTGAATAAAATGCTTGGCTTATTGGACAATGAATGACGATGGATTAAATGGTATAATTGAAAAAAAAATTGAACTGTTTAGACCTTTTTGGACTATTACCTAGAGTACCTATCTAATATTAATAAGTCCCAACATAATTTCTAGGCTTTGATAATCTTTGATGATCTTTCCACCATCTTTATATAGTTTTGCGTCGCACTAAAATAACGTTCTTGCTTACAAATGGGTTGTCCACAAATCATAAAAATATATTTTAAATGTTCAGTACACAAACAGTTTTTGAAGCTGTTTCTTGTAAAAGTTACTTCAAAAAACCGCATGTGCTTGTCATGAGTGATTAAAACACGAGTGGGTTCAGCATATTATTCTGTTTATTTGTGTATTTTGGCAGAGTCCTCTCCGGGTTGTTCGTCAGCATGAAACATAAATAAGGGACACCTGAGCTCGTTTTTCCCTTACATGCCAACTTTTCCCTTACATGCCAACTCCCTAAAGTGTTTGAAGTGAAATTTATTCATATTCGTGGACAGTAATCTACGAAAAACAGACGTAGCTATTTGTAGTCAGGTTCGAGCTGTAAAGTGCGCACACGTCACGGGTGTGTTTTGTATGGTTTGAGTTATAAGCGTAATGCGATTTTAGTTGCACAAATATCTACCTGTCTGGTCATATTGAGATGCAGTCCTAAAGTTTTTAACCCCCATGTAATATTTTGCTACCTATTTCGTCAAATTTCAGAGCAATCTATTCGGTAAAGGTAACAGCAGACGGACAGACACGAGTCACTGTTGGTTTTGTGATACTTCTGATTACTCAATATAAAAGCATGCATGGATATGGTTTTGTATCAAAGAGCCTAGCCCGAGTTTATTTAATAGTTTCACATTTCACAGTGTATGGTGAGTGATGCGTTTTTGTATGATTTCGCGATAAGCGCCCCTAGTGAGCGAATTGTGAATTACAGCATGCACGTGATTCTCCATACAATAACGCCTCACTCACTATGCACCGTGTGACGTGAAAACTGTCAAATAAACTTGACTAGGCTCTCAGAGACACTTCGTGACAACTGCTACTTCTCCATATTAGCACAAAAGTTTATAAATTAATTAAAGTTTATCAACATCGTCACAACGTCGTGAAATGTAATGTCATTATGAAACGTCATTTGAAGATAGGTAGGGTACCTATTGTACCGTAACGGTAGAGCTATGACAGAGCAAAAATATTGGTATGACACTATTGGTAAATGATACGAAATCGATGAAGATAACTATAATCAACCAAATGTCATTGGTAGTTACATACCGAAAACCTTTTTGAAAAACTTACATGGGATAAGGACGTTCAGAGTGAACGTCCTTATCCCATGTAACAACACTCGATCTAAATTCCGGAACCAGTTACTCATTCCTAAACACAAGACCGCCGGATTTAAGGGTTGTTTCAAATACAGTGCCTCCAAGATTTGGAACAATATTCCGCCTCCTAGTAGAAAGAGAATGAGAACCAGTATATTCAAAATACGGTATAAAATTTTACTCTTGGAGCGCTACAAAAAGCTGTTTGAAACAACATTTAAATCCAGATAAAATAGATTAATGGCATTTTCCACACATATACAATCCATTCACACACGCAAAAACACCCCTACATACACATACAGAAAGATTTACACGCACACAGTCATAATCACATTACAGTTACACTAGTCCATGCTAGAATACCATACCTAATTATTTAGACTTTTTCCATAGATGACTGATTTCTTTTCCTTTTACATTAAAATTAATCCACTTAATAATAAACACTAAACATAATAAACCTAATAACACTAAACATAATAAACCTGTATCTTACTGTATAATTCTGTTCACTTGGATGATCCAGTTTATAGAATTGTCTCCAATGTGCATAAGTATCTTTTGTTTTTCTATTTAAAGTAAGCTGTGCAATTAATAACTTATGTTGAAGTAAATTTTTTGACCCGCACTCTCACCATGACTCGACTAACACCTTTGTGCGAGAACCGGGGTATGCTGAAAACCAGCCCTGCGTAGATTTCTTTTTTACGCAGCACAGTGCTGAGCCTACTCCTGTTGCCAGCTAAAATTATGTGTTTATAGTTGTTGTGTATTATGTTTTTATGTAGTTTTTCTTTGGCAATAAATATTATTTATTCTTATTCTTATTCTTCTTATTCTTTATAAGTTGGGTATGGTTTTGTTATACTATTTGGATACCTATTCCTGTGCTATTATATTAGCGTTACTCTTGACACTAAATCAATATTACTTAGATTACAGATTTGGCCACATCATCTCATAACTTGCACCACACAACGCGGCGTGATGTCGCACACAATTCCTCATTAAACCGACCGACATGTTCGCTTACGTATTACCGTACCTAGGTACTATATATTATTTACCTACGATGTATTTAGGTACTGCACGATATACACTATACTTATTATATATTAAAATTTTGTACAGGTACCAATGTAACCGATGCAGCGCTTTGTCGTTCCACTGAATGATAATTCTACTGAATCTTTACAGGAAAAAATACCTATTAATAGGAAGATTTATCAATGAACAAATTAAAGTTTAGTGTAAAGTTTTATTGATCAATTTTCCTGCTAACACTTTTCAAACATTCGTGACCTGAACTCATCACCTTCACCTTCATCAGCCTGAAGACGTCTACTGCTGAACATAGGGCTCGCCCAGAGAGCGCCACTTTGTGTGGCTGCTCACCTTCTGCATCTTTCGGCTCTCCGCGGTTCTCGTCAGTCCACCTAGTGGGTGGGCCAGCCCACGTTGCATCTTCCGGTCCGGTTTAGGTCTTGATCTCATATTATAAAGTAAATAAGAATGAAATGTTGATATATACATTGTGCGCGAATGGACCCGTTTTAAATAAATAAATAAAAATAAATACCAATGGATCCATTAAACATTTTGATATAAATTTTCCTGTTTTTCTATGGTAATTCTTTATTTTCCGGGATACAAAGTATCCTATATTGACCTTGGTAGTATAAGCAATTTGTAAGCAAAGTTAAATTCCAATCAGTTCAGCCATTTTTATATACGTAAAAGCCACACAAACAGACAACTTTCCACTCTTACATTATCAGTAATATAGGGAAGCAGGGCTGTTCATACTTCACGTCAACACAATTTCATCCTTACTGACGTTCATCCCGTCCGAAAATATCTTATGAAGGAATTCATAATGAGTATGGTGAAAAGGGATGAATTGATATGCATTTACCGAGCCTTGCTGACGTGGACGTAGCTAGGGGGCATAAAAACGGGCAACGTAAACTTTGGGAGTAAAATTTTGGGGGTTTATTTGCCGATTAGCCATGTCTATAACCACCATAATAGATCGGCAGTGATAGCAACGCAATCCAATAGTACCTATACCTTTATGATCAGCCAACAAAGCAAAACGACTACGAGGGCAGATTGATTAAAACGCAGAAAACCTAACATTATGACTAAATAAAAAGAAAGTCTAAAATTCAGTATAAATAAAATGCAGCATGACTAAAACCCAGTAAAACAAAGACGAAAATGCAGATAGCCTAAAATCCAGAACAATTCATATTTTGAAGAAGGTTTTTCCTTTTTTTTATTTTTTTTTTTTTCATTTTACCGGTAGAAAAATGTTATGAAAATACAGTTTTGGCCTCAGTATTGGCAGTAATTTTGTCTCCAAAAATTGTTCTACAATATTTTATCTTCAAATTAGTCAACATAAAGAACTTTGATCAGTCCATTTCATATAATGTAAGTACCAAGTTAAAATAGTAATTAATCATTTTGTCTTTAGAACAAGATCCTGAACGTTATACGGCGCCATCTTGTTTAGAAAAGACTCCACTCAGTTATACCCAATTAACACCTACCGTTGTTGTCACCTCAAGTACATCCCTGTTAACACTTTTGTGATGGGACAAAAGGAATTATAAACAAGTGCCTATGTAAAACAAGGGTGTGAAGGGTGTAACCTACCTATAGTACGTACTTTGAGACGGTTTATTATAAGTAGGTAATTATTATGATTTTTTCTTTGGTACTTATTTTAAATATTTTAATATAGGTGGAAGTTAAAATACCGAAGCAAGAAACCGCAAATTTCAGAACAGGATAATAAAAAAAAGAATGGAATGGGGTCTAGAAAATAAAGACCCTGGCTGGGGCCAAATAATCTTTTTGGAATAAGCTTCGTTTTGGGCTACTGGTATCACGGCTCGTGCTTGGACAGCTGCGGATAAAAAACTTATCGAAAGAACTGTTAAACACCCAAAAAAACGTTATCCTGCGAGTAGTCTCAAAATTAGCTGAGAGTAGGCCTCGCAGATGTTAAGCCACAAAAAACCGAGAAGACTGGACATCTTATTAATAATAAATAATTCATGTACCGATATTGAACTAATTATTTAATTTTCTTCCAAATCCTAAACATCGATAAATTTATTTATTTTGCCGGTCACGGCCTTAGCACAAATACTTGTCCGGTCTTGGGAATCGAACCTGCCACTTCCGGGTGATGAGCCGAGCTACTGCAAAAGCTATCTATAAAAATACAGCCCCATCGTCGTCTTTTTGTACGTCTGTCTTGCTCAGGACGCAGCTGTGGTTAGCAGCTAGACTAAATGAGGGTGAATTTAATTGGATGCCACAGTTGCTAACAAATAGATTGCCATTTATTTGAGACGTGTTGTTCTGTGTTATATGCTTTGGAATTTAAGGACATCGTATACGTAAGTATCGACATTTTAAAAACGATTTTTTTATAAATGATTAAAACGTATAGTAGCTTATAATTTCACAACCGTATACTAAAAGTTACATTTAAAAATAGAAGAAGCGGCATTATGATTTCCAGTTTCACCAAGTGGCTTTAAAATTTAAACGTCGGTTATTCCCTAGAAGACCGCTGCCAATCTGACTTCCAATCTGCTCCACTTTAAGCCTAGACCATTCCACATTAGGCTGACACCAGCCAGACTCCATCTATGAATAATTTCATAAGATTCATATCGCGATCCAAAATAGACTCTTGATGGATCATGGAATTGAATTATCCGTTTCTGTAGCAACCTGCAGATTTGATTTTAATAATCGATAAGGTATGAGAGTTGCCTGGAAGTCTGAGTCTAAATGTGGACTGAGGGGAAAATTGTAAATGGAATTCGGTGCATAATTTTTTTTTATAATTTATAGGCATAATATTTGACTACTGACCTGATGGTAAGTGATGACGCGGCCTACGGTGCTGCATGCTTGCCTGGAAGATGCCTGTTCACTCATGACTTGAAAAGGTACAGCGAACCCTAATACTAAGGCTCCGCTGTCGATCTGTCACCAGGCTATATCTCATGAACCGTAATAGTTAGAAAGTTGAAATTTTCACAGATGATGTACTTCCGTCCGTCCAATCTGAAGACATCCACGCTGAACAAATGCCTCCCTTCTCCTCCCCCACAGAGCGCCACTTTGTTGTCTTCTTGCCGCCTGCATCCATCGGCTCCTCATGGTTTTGACTATATCCATGATAGTATTAATTTACGGTTATCTTTGAATTTGTTTCGACCCAAAACATTACAAACTATAACATGCTTATTTTTTACATTGCAGGTCACACAGACAAACAGACATCTGCAGCTAGGTTAGGATATGCACAGATAGCATCTAGATTTTACCCTTTATGTACGGAACCCTAAAAATACCTACAGTCACAAAAAGAAAGAGAGAGAAAAATATTACAAGTTATAATCCAAGCATGTTTTCATTAAAAGCTTGCATAAATCATCTAATCCTCTTACTCTTCCCTCCTTCCCCCTCCTTAAATCCCTGGTGAATCTTGTAGCATCTGCTTTTGATAAAACCTCGGTTTAACAAACATACGTTTTAAACCAGCCACGCTAAATACATGGCCCGTGAAGAATATTTTCATTGCATTGCATTTATGGATCTTTGCACTGTAAGCAATCTGTGTGCAAATTTTCATCCAAAATGGTTCACCCATTTCGAGTGAAAGCTACACAAATAAACGGACAGCTTTTCACCTTTATTTCACGTTACAGGGATAATCAAGGGACAATTCGTGTTTATCAACAGTGTTTTCAAAATCTTCTTTGAAGGTTGTTCTGAAATTCTCGATTACCCTGAAATTGAAATTACACGTTGCCAATATAATATGCTAAGTAACTAATATCTGAAGCAAAGAGTAACTTTGGCACCATAAACCATAATGCATTCCTTCCGTAGCGCATAAGTAATGCGTCTTATCCACAGCTGTCTCCTCCATAGAACGACTTTTTGAGCGTCTGCTTGCCACTTGCATTTATTTTTGTTGAACGGGCTAATGCTGTTGGTCTCTTCCGGACTTTACAGCGTCACCGGGCGGGCCTCTTGCATTCATCGCCTCCCCATGGTTTAACTAAAGTAAAGAACACAGAACGAAAACATTTTTTTAATTAATGACGCACTATTCAGCCCTGTAAAGAAATGGTTTCAGCATAACTGTAAAGTAAAATATTCCATTACTTCTTATTTCTATAGGGATAGAACTCAAAGTAATTAAATTATAACATTCTGAGCCGACCTAGCGAGACGATCTTGCTGTGAGTCTGTTTTGCTGTCTCGGGCTCAGACTAGGATTAAGCTTTATTTGTCTTTGGTAGCGTTATTTAAGAGATTTATGTTTATTTCTGGTACCTAGTACGATTTTTAAAGTAAAACCTCTACTCATTTTTACTTTGCACTGCAAGAGCTTGAAGACGCCGAGGAAAACTTTTTCGGATTGCTTGGACTGACGGCTCGATTTGAGGCTCAAGGTGTAAGTTGGAAGCATAATGAAGATCTATATTTAACTCTGCGAAAATTGGCGCTGCAATTATTATTATTATTTATCTACATTTTATTATTTGTAATGATGAATCGTCATTGTAGGCATCTTATGTATATACGGCTGTTTATGTTTTTATGAGCATGGTGGGGTGAAGAAAAAAGTGAACATTCACTTTTTTCTTCACTCTTTTCTTCATAAAAACATCATCATCATCAACAACACACATTATCTCATCATCTGATGAGGGTTCATTAACAGCTCGAAGAGGACCACTGCTGAACATAGGCCTCCCCCAGGGAGCGCCACTTTAAGCGGCTAGTCACCTGCATCCATCGGCTACCCGCGGCTTTCACCTCATCGGTCCACCTAGTGAGAGCTGGTCTACACTGCGTCTTCCAGTTCGTGGTCGCCACTTGAGAACCTTTCTTCCCCATCGGTTGTCAGTTCTACGAGCGATGTGGCCTGCCCAAGTCAAAAGATCCTAAGATCGACGACCTGGTGAAAGCCGCGGGGTGCCGATGGATGCAGGAGGCTAGCAGCCGCTCTAAGTGGCACTCCCTGGGGGAGGCCTATGTTCAGCAGTGGACGTCTTCAGACTGCTAATGATGATGATGATGAATCCTAAGATCTATATCGGTCACTATTAGCTCTCCTGCGGTTCTTCTCATTTCGGATCTTATCTAGCAGGGAAACACCGAGAATATTTATTTATCTACACGTTCTAATTTAATATGTCTGTCGTCGTTATTCATTATTCAGAAATTTCCTCACACGAAGACGATAATAAGTATACAATATTCTCCACTGCAAGCTGTATTTAACCCGCAGTAACTAAAGGCGGGTAGATAAATAATTAACGGGAATTCTCGGCTATTTCCCCACGGAACAAAAGCTCGGGTTAGAATTATATATGAGTGTAGCTTAAAGTTTAGAAGCGGTGGTGCAAGTCTAAAAGCTTAGGTCGGGTAGAGCAACAAACATTTAGACCAGACAGAGCCCGAGATTTTTCAGTACCTTTTGTGAAGAGTGTAGCACAAAATATAATATCTTTATTATATCGCGCTAAGTAGCTTGCTGTATAATTCCCCTTAATTAAATTAAACATTTGGTCCATAACATAATTATGCCTCCACTTTAGATATGAGAAAAAATACTCGAAGTTAGTACCTAAGCCAAATTGGGATGTCCTTATAACCACCGCTGGAGAAGAAAGGGACGAAAACTATAAGCAACGTATTTCCAAAGCACTTTTCAGTATATCAAGCTTATTGGGTTGTCCGAAATCAAACCTAATTTAACAGACTTAAAATCTTTACCATTCCTTTTAATATAGGTTAAAATAATAAGGGCAGCGATAGTTTTATAACTGTCTGATTCAGTTGAGTATTTTATAGTGTGTTTATAGTAATAGTGCGATTCAAACTCAATGTCGGCTGTGAAGTCAGCTTGAAACGCAGTAGCAGAACTAGTTGTGCGCGAGAAGAGGTAAGCGGCGCAGCGTGCGGGGGGCAGCACACTTCACAACCGCCATTGACTTTGATTCACACTATAGCGTCGACTCTATCAGTTCGTAGCTCTACATCTGGGTAGAGGCAGCAGCACATTAATGCGAGGCCGCGCCTGTCACGGACTTGCGAGCTAAATGCGAACAGTTCGTCTGTGATTGTGTTCTAAATAACTGCTAATGTTGAGAAAAGGAGGGTAGTTTATTCATAACTAGCCGCTGCTCACGGCTTAGCTTAGTAACTACGTGTCAACTAAAGTTTGTCGGGGGAAATGTACCTACTAAATACATGCTGTTTTCTGAATTGAATTGAATCTTAGTTAGTGGCATCTGGCAATTTCACCACAATTTTGCCAACCGGTCACGAGTGCAACGGTAGGTCAAGTTAAACTCATTTTTAAAGTTAAATATACCCAATATGCCTATACCGGTACGACTGGTATCAAAAAACATGTAATGTGATTTAATCTTCTTCGGTATTAAATTTAATAATGGCTATTTGTATGAAGATTCTAAAACCTTGTAGAAAACAAAGGACATGATTTATAAACTTGAAGCCAAGGAACATCATTATTTTTGGGGTAATGGGGCATTTCACACCACGAGTGGTTCGCACCGCGGTGTGAATCGCCCAAGAGCCCTAAATGAATATGCTCTTTCGCACCGCGGTGTGAATCGACCTATGCTATTATAACACTTAGGCGATTCACACCGCGGTGTGAACCGCCTATGTATTTATTTTTGTTTGGGACATTCGCACCACTATCGAAAGAAGAAAAAATAACAGTGTAAAATTGTACTGGCAGGTAGAAAAAGTTCACTCACAAAAACAATTTATTCTCTCATTAATATTATTAATAATATAATAGCATAGGTCGATTGACACCGCGGTGAGAAAGAGCCTATTCATTTAGGGCACTTGGGCGATTCACACCGCGGTGCGAACCACTTGTGGTGTGATTTACCCATTACCTGTTTAAATGGTCTAAAAACATAATTATACAGTCTCTATTGAGGCGTATCTATGGTCGAAAGCTTGAAACCATCACTCCAACAGCCAACACTCGTCCACGTATCAAAATTAAAAAATATACGGGTTCGGAGAAATACGAACGCCGTTTTTGAGTTCTCGTCGAGATTCGTACCTATCCATACCTAATATATACCCAAGGAAGGAATATACGTAGGCATTATATTGTCCAGTTCAGGGATAAACGTATTTAATGGAATCCTTACCAGGAATATACCGTATGTCCTATCCCCATTTCCCTATCCCCTTCTAACCGGTACGTAAAATTCCCCACGGCTGGCCCGCAATTGACGGTGAGCTGCCGACGTATCGGCTCGGCGGCTGATAAAACTATCAATATTATATTAGCTCTGATTGGATCGTGGTGAGCCAGACGGACGTGAAACTTAACGGTTCAATTGACACTTTGTTAAATTAGTAGCTTAAAAACTTTTAATCAGAGGAATTAGTTGTAGTGTGCAAGCAGTGGTGTGCAAGTACAATAGGCTTGTGTCCGGCAATTTTTTTATTGCATAAATTAATAATATTCCTCAAAAAATAAACAGTCGTGAAAACAATAATTAAATATCTCAAAAATTGACAAAGTTACAAGCATTTTAAAATACAGGAATAGAATGAGACAGTTCAAACGTCCAGTGACGTCACTTCTTCCACCTTCATAGTACCTCATTACTAAGCTGTGGTAGATTTACATACAATCTCTTTGACATGTGACGTCATATCCCATAGTTACATAGTAGCTGTGGGATGCTCTGTTCTGCGAGAAAGGGACAGGCGATGAAACTTTAAAAGCTTATAACTCCGTGATTTATCTACCGATTTTACTAATTCTTTCAGTAATTGCATTAATATTTAACCTTCTTTATTAAAATAATATTATTGCTGGGAAATGAGACTTTATGACCTGTCTTCACAGTCTAGTAATCTGATTTTTACTAGACAGTGTGAAGTTTCAGGATGTTGCGCACTGCAGTGTTACGCGAAACTATTATTTCAAAGTTCCGAGTGACACTGCAACTGTTATGGGCAGCGTTTCGCTTAACATCAGGTGAACAACTAACTAGTCACGTCAATTCATTTCCATAAAAATGGGTATTCACTATGATCTTGATCTGATCTGATCTGATCAGGATACTGCAGCCATAATATCTGATGGGATGGTTCAGCTAAGTACCAGCTTCTTTGGACCCAATTAAAAGGCGAGCAAAATACATCATAGGCGACGAGACAATGATGAAGGCCTCCAGAGCTTACAGCACCGTCCTAAAATTGTCTGCCTGAGTGTACTACAGGTTAGGTGCTACCTACAGGTTAGGTGTTTGGTGGTGAGCTTAACGACCTGATTCCATCATGTCTATTTTACCATCAGGCAAAAGTACGTATCATCTTATCTCTCTATGCCATCTTATTAAATTCACGACGACGCGTTAGATTGTTTAAGGAGCCATTGGCTAATTTTGGTGATATTCCTAATGGTGCTATTGAAATTGGTGCTGTAGCGGGAATACCTCTCCCAGATAAGATAACAGGTATTCCTTGGGCAAAACACCGAAACAACAGAAAAACGCGAATTTTTTGTTTTACTTTGTTTGCCACCTACCAACCAACATAACCTTTAAATTTTGGCGGGAACGCAGAAAAGTTCACGTCGTCGTTGCATTGTATTATTTCTAAAAACTTGTGCTTTTTCCAGTGTTAATGTTTAAAATTGGTGGCGTTTTACGCATTAAGTGCTGAATTACGAGCATGAGTGAGGGCTAGTGATATAATGTGGTGAAACGCGATTTTTCGTGTTGCTTTCAAAACTCCATAGAAGCTTCTAGTAAAGTTGTTACCACTTTACTGGAGCATGACTTAGACTGGACTATGACTACCTGACTTAGACTGGACTATAACTATGACTAAGACTCGACTTTACGTGAAATATTCATTTAACACGACGAACAATTACAATACTTGACACTGGCTAAATATACTATGTTTGGAACCAAAATTAACAAAAAAAAACATAATTTGATGAACCGCTCCTTAGCTCTTTAGAAATATTAGCACAAACATCTCTATTGTATTTATGGTCATTACATTTACCAGTTTCTCCATAAAAGTGATGGAATAACACGTCAGATAGAACTTGAACTTTTTATCATGTAAGCATTGTAAGATACTATAGAGCAGAAACGACGCATCTATTCTAAATCAATTACTTTGGCTCCAGTCGTTAAAATACTTCATTACCGGCGATACGAAAGCACCAGTCCAATCGAACGTCACTTCGATCCATTCCTAATTAATTCCTTGTTCCAATAAACACACGACCTAAAGCCGGTCGTAAAAAAACAATGAAAACCCGGAAAAAACTGGAAAAATACTGCTCGAGTCTCTCGAGCGAAACATCACGACTCGATTGATTCAATTTAAGCCCGTACCAAAATCTCATCTAGTGGGGTACATCCCTAATTATGCCTACGAAGGACTGAACACAAAAGAGACCAATTTACACATGTAGCTCCGAAAACCTGACCTCAAACTTTGCTATTCAGATCTCGGAACAAAAGCGACCGATTAATTGCAAAGATTTTTTGCGCAACCGCAAATTGTAACTTTGTAAAGGTATAATCGTCTGTTCCAGGCAGAGGGTGGGATAAGGGTATCCAAAATGGCGGCCGTAAGATTTTGTTCGGTAATATTAATTCAATCTTCGTAATTTATGGGTGGCTGGGTGTAGCATGTGTTCGTAATTTATCGTTTTTGCAGTGTTAAATTTGGATTAGGCACGGATAGGTTGTCTGGCTCATTTACTAAACCATATACTTATTATACCTAAAAATTCTATACAGTTAGTCGATGAAGTTGAACTGGGGAGAGCTTATTTGGATTTAGGAGGCCAGAAGCCAAACAAAGTCACGCTCTATGGGAGAGGAAAGATAATATTAACATAAATAGTGTGTGGTCATTTCACACAGCGCTGACTCTAAACACTATCTCGGTTGTGAATTTGGTATTTTGTAAAAGTTTTCTACACAAATTTTAGCATCTATCGCAGTGCAATTAGTGCCTAAAAATTCTGACACCAAGGCTGACCACTTGCCTACACGAACAGAAGATGAAGAAATGCAATTATCAAGTTTATTTTTAATTTTCTTTAAATATGTCATCATCATCATCATTAACAGCCTGAAGACGTCCACGAACATAGGCCTCTCCCAGAGAGCACCACTTAGAGTGGCTGCTCGCCTCCTGCATCCATCGGCTCCCCGCGGCTTTCACCAGATCGTCGGTCCACCGAGTAGGTTATAAATAAGTATGTGTCGACATTTCACAGTTAAGTTTCTCCAGATATAGGTATAAATACGCCATTGTTGCACACATTAAGTTCATACCTAATGATGAGTTTTTAATACGAAAATTCGTTATGAAAGATAACCCCATTCCCACGTCACGTGATTTTCTGATAAGTAACTTCATGTACCCACATACTCTAGCAGCGTCAGTTCCAAAAAAGAATTCATTATTCACAAAATGAAATTCTCTTTTTCGCGTCCAAGATCGTCAACGCAGATAATACCATCACGGCCCAACCTACCCAGCCTCTTTCAGCTAACCTCAGAGGGTAGACTCCACGTGAAAAATTAGGGCAAATCCTCCCCGCGTGCCTCTCCCTCACACTCCCGGGTCGTATCCACCCCGCGATAATTCACCCGCCACGCGCGACCCTTGAGAAAAATAGCTCGAAAAACAGAGAAGATTTAAACTCGGCCCAGTTTTTAGGGGTTGTGCCGAGGAACGAGATTAAACGGTATTTTCAATCTAATAGGAAACATAAATTTGTGCTTCTGGTTTTTGGTTCTAAAGAGACCGTTCCTAAAGGATATAATTTCTTATTAGAATTAACATATTTATGTGGACCGTCCTGGTATTTGAAAATGTTATTGCCGTCACTCTGTTATCTGCACGTACGATAGAGACAATAGAGCCCGCGAGTGAATTTACCTAAAACGGGTTTCACCTTCTAAATCTTAACAAAAAATTTTCGATTTTGGTGTCTAGCCTTTGGATAGATTATAAATTATAACCTATAATGAAAATTAGCTAGTTAACTCGGTTTTGAATGATTTAAATTAATTAAAAGTCTTTGATAATTTTATTTTCATAAAAAGATACAAACTTTCTAAGTTATCTGAAAACTCCTTGACCAGATCGTCAGAAAAAATGCAGTACCTATCCAAGCACAATCCAATACAACACTAACACACTGTATTTTATTTCCCAACTTGATGTCTTAGTAAAATAAAAAATGTTATATATAGCGTGTAGAGACACGATTTCAAGCCAATTGCCATTCATTCAAGGAAGCCGAAGTAAATAAATGAAATGCTACTCTACTAAAACCGTACCTCCCAAACCCTGTTTAGCCCAAAGCCTCTTCGACATCGTAACTCAGAATAATGTCCAAAAAGGTCGGGCCCTTAGCGTGCCTTTAATCAAGGCAAATGTAGCGATTCTCCCGCACCGACCCACCTAAGCTGTTTGATGTTTTAACTCGCAGGATTTTGGAAAACTTTGTTTATTTAATCCCGGGTTATACAGGCTACTTGTGTGTGGAGGCCTTAGGGTAGGAACGTAGCTGTGGAGCCTTTTACAGTTGGTTCAATTTCGTTAGACCTGGGTTTTAGTCGACCGTTCAATTGGAATTTAAACTAGCATATGAAAGTAGAACTGGATACGTATTTACGTAGGTACTTCTTTAGGTTTGTTTATCGTCTTTTGCAGACGATTTTAGCAGTTTTTGTAAAAAAAATGCTTTATACTCCTTCGTAATTTTGATCTAATAGGTCTGGAGCCCGCCTCTAACGCCCCGAAGGCGTCAAAAGTTAATTTTCTCCACCTACACTTAACCGTATTACCTGTCTAATATCCTACCCGAGCCGGTGGGTAATTGGCAGGGCTGTCACAAGGTGAGAGTTGTCGAAGATGTCAGTCTCACGCACGCGGTAACCCTCCTCAGCTCAAATCGAGTGACCAACGATTAATTGATCTTGTTTTGCACCTGTGTGCGTGTTTAGTAAAGTGCCTACTGAGGGGATGGATGGAATATTTGAGTGGTTACATTGTCTGTTGAAAAAATAAAAATCTTTACCTAGGTATTCAATTGGATTGTGCGAAGAGGTGATGGTAAGGCCCCTGTGCTCCATTTTAAAGCCCTGAATGTAATCTTTATTACAGTCACAGGCACAGGCTTTGGTGCTTATTTTTATTTGAAAAATGGAGCCTATTGTACAGGTGAGACAGGTAGGTTCTCGAGTGGCGACCACGAACTGGAAGACGCAGCGTGAGCCGGCCTCCTGCTAGATGGACCGACGACCTGGTCAGAACCGTGGGGAGCCGATGGATGCAAGAGGTAAGCAGCCGCTCAAAGTGGCGCTTTTTGGGGGAGGCCTATGTTCAGCAGTTGACGTCTTCTAGCTGATAATGATGATGGGGCATATTGCACTGACGTGGTAATATGTGTTGAGATGTTTTGTACATTTTCGGTCAGCTTATATTTTATTCAAGCCAATTTAATAACTAACTCTTTCAAATAGCAGAGCATGTTGGTGATCATGCAAAATATATATGTAACTCAGTTTTGGAATTTATAGGTCGTAAGAATATCGTATAGGTACGGTCAATGTGGAAACGCTCTTAAATACACTTGGGTAGATACCAGACAGAGTAGCGAAAATATTCTAGGTATGTGATAGATCATTGTTTTTAGAATCGGCAATCTCAAAGTTACACAGATTTTGGAAAGTATTTCAAAATCAACGAAACATTTTCGATTCACCGCCTAGAGTTTAGGTCAATCCACCTATCGAATGGCACATCAACGCCACCAATAAACGTTACCAAATAGAAACCAAATAGAAACTCACGACCGTATGGTGGTATGAAAAAGGAGTGCCGTATCGAGGCAGGCGAAAAACGAGAACTGTATCTATAGTACCCAAAAGAAAGACCGTATTGGCACAGTATATTGATAAGACAGTATCAAATGTTACATGTTTTTAGAATAAAATGATATAGGACAATTAGGTGAGCAAATAAATATGACCAAATGGCAATGAGCAGGTGGCTGAATCGACGACTAATGGACGAGCCGGAAAAAGA
The DNA here is from genome assembly GCA_963580505.1 of Ennomos erosarius. NCBI lineage: Eukaryota > Metazoa > Arthropoda > Insecta > Lepidoptera > Geometridae > Ennomos > Ennomos erosarius. The sequence continues at coordinate 9,638,918 of OY756996.1, forward strand.
GTAAACAACCGAGGGAGAAAGGTTTGTGGCGACCACGAACTGGAAGGCGCAGTGTAGGTAAGTATAAGGTAGTTAGGTTAGGTGGAGCATCTCTTCTCTTGAAAAAGCGTTTAACCAATGACAACGTAACCAATGGTTTTACGTCGTGATCTGCGTGATCATTCATTGTTCTAACGCATCATAAACAAGGTTCAGACGTAAAACTAATTAACCCGTGTGAATCCGGGGCATATATTATATTGTATGAAAAATTATGGATGATTAATTGAAGCCAGTTATTGGTATGGAATTGCTCTAGCAATTTTAGCTTTCAAGAGCTTACAGAAGAACAGAACAGTTTTACTAAGATAATATTTGACGACTAACTATAGGTACCTACTGAAATTAGCCATTAGTCATCAAGTTTCATAATGTCATTGGAACAAAACGCGGGACTCGAAGGAGTTTCTTTAGATCAGCGAGTATAATTAATAAAAGTGTAAGTTCACCTGGGGGCGGCCTATGTTTCAGGCTGGACGATGAAGTTCATCTACTGACACATACGTATACTGTGTCCATGGTAGCACTGAAAGTGGGCTATCTGGATTTCGTACGAGTGTCGAAATGCGATCGAGTTCAGAGGTCAGGGTCCGCTCTTGAACTCGATCTGCGCTCGTGAGCAAGGAAAAAAGTATACAATCGATCACCGCTGTTATGCAAACATACCCGAGTTATGGGTATTTTCTGCCAAATGGAGCATTATCATGCTGAAAGTTTAAAATTGTCTTGATAATCGTGAATTTCGGTAAAGTATGAGACGCATCCAGATGGTCTAGCATGCCACAGCGAGAAAACCTGACGTCGCTGTTAGAATGAGACACATTAAGTATTGTGAGGTTTTACCTATCCATAAAAAAGTCGAATATACTCTGCTTCTTGAACAATTCTTTAGGAAAGAGCTTCAGAATGAAATAAGACACACCACTATTACCACTAGGAGTGTTACGAACAAAAAATTAATAGTACCTAGATATTGCAATAGTTATGGTAAACGCACCTCTCAATACTTAATTCCTCACCTAATTAATTCACTTCCCATTGACACTCGTAATAAAATAACAACAATTAACATCAAACGTATTCTCAAACTATACTTTTTGAATATTCTCTCACAATAATAATATGGAGCATCCTATAGTTGTGGCGCGGCGTAACCCTGTCACTGTGCTGCATGCTGCGCGTATTGTCTCGCTCGCGCGCAGATCTTGTTTTGTTTTGACGTTTGGCCACTTGTAGTTGAGGAGACACTGCGCGTTGAGTGCAGTGATGCGTGTTGCGCTGTCGGTGTTTTTGTCGTCGATTTTGCCGGGTTATGATTATGTATATATTTATCTAAATGATTAACGATAATAGCTTGTGTTTACCACTGTGTTATTGTACACTTACTTGCACAAGTGAGTGTATAGTAGCAAGGTAAGAAATTAATGTCATAGGTTGTATTTTTGTCTAGCTTTTGGAGGACCCCTAGTGCCAAGACAAACCTTTGCGAGGTTTACCGGCCCTAGTATGTAATCCCATGTAAAACTTTGTATGAAATAAATGAATAATAAGAACACATACGCCTTAAGGCCACCTTAGGTGCTAACATCTTGTTACGGTCTCTCACGAGAAAAAGTGGTGAGAAAATATTGTCACAGTGCACGACCGCATGCTATGCAGGCAGGTATAAGGTACCTATTGAATTACGGTGGTTGCGTCATCAACTTATATTTTATTCAGTTTATTTTAATCGAGGCTGTAAAAACGTTGCGCATTAGATATTTTGAGATTAGATTCAAAAGACCGGACCCGGATTTTTAAATATAGGTGACGTTAGCGATCCCGTCAGTTGCTTGTAAAAGATGAATAAATTTGGACATGATTTATTCTTTTTCCATTGATACTTTCCATCCAAAGGTTGTCTGGAAGAGATTGCTGTCAGCGATAAGCCCGCCCATTGTCACACTAGTACGTAAGATTTGTTGTATTCCTGCGTATTGTAAGTATATCTCATTGATAAAACACTAAAGAGTTATCTATCTATCTATGATCACTTTGTTGGACGGATGGATGCAGGTAGGTACAAATCACGCCCGTTGTTACATTTTTCCTTTTAAATTACACATAATCTGTTGATTACGATAGACAGGCGATACTCCTTTAAATCATAAATGTTAAGCATTGATTAAAATTTACCTAACATTTATAAGTAGCAGTAGCTCTTGTCGATAATTAACAAAGTACTATTTAAGTACAAAAGCGCCACAACCAATAGCGCCGGCTAAATGGTATGGCGTGGCGTAGGGTAGCGTGGCGTGGCGTCGAGCAGCTCACTTCCGTAGATTCAGCTCTCAGAGTGCATTGCATTCGCTTCTTGTTTTTCAGCACCGCTGAATTGCAACGCATACCTATTTGATTTGAAAGTCACTTTCATTTGAGTGTTGGAGTCTTTTATCATCTTTTCTAGTAGCCAGCAGGAAAAATAGCAAAGCAGCAATGGTTTAAAGTTCTCTCTCAAAATGGTTAGGCCAATTTGTATCGTTTTTTTATTCTCTCTAAGGATAGAATAGTATTATTTCGATGAATATGTGGTGAGTATTATTAATACCTACCTCCTATATTTGAAACTACTCTCTCGTCATAATATTGCACTCCAGAATTCTAGTCTAAAGTGTCTAGGCTGCCTTAGCCTCTTCAGAATCTTGATCGCCACATTGGGTGACATATGTTTTACCACACCATGGCGTTAGTCAAAGCCTTTACGAAAATAAAAACTATTATCATAATTATTATTTACCGTCGTAATCAAACAAAACTCCTTAAAAATTATACCTGCGCATTAACAAATTCGCACACGAAAACACAACAAACAAACATAAAACCGAATATAAGAGCACAAAGAGCTGATTATCATCGCAATTCCCATTGCGGAAACCCTTTTGTTATTGTCAAATTAGGCAATCCTCAAGATAACAAAAACATCCCTTTTCGTAGGGACAAAAGGGCTTTATTGACGAGCGAAATTTATTCAGGGTGGGTTTAACTATCTTCTATATAATCCAGGGGAGGTGGGGGAGAAAGGGTCTGCGGTCTCCCTTCGGGGAGACTTATCGTGTAAATTAGAGCAGGGCGGGGAAATGTTATTAAAATTTCTCTTTTTTGAAAAGTTTTAATTGTACGGCGATTTGGGCTTAGGAGCCAGTTTGTTTACAGCTCTGGTGGTGGCAACTTAAGGTGTAATTCAGTTAAAATCCAGCCTAAACATATTTATATGTTTGTAAATATTAAAAGTATTTATGTATACCTAAAAGGAAAAATAGCTCGCATACATCTTACATTAACGTACGTAGCTGTAGTGTAACTTGAATAAAATGCCTTGCTTTGTAATTAAAATGAGTAAAAAATAAGTACGACTTACTTCATAAACAGGTTTATTCAACTACTTAAAAATATCAAAGTACCTACGGCTCACAACAAAGCAGTCACAAAAGCTCCTACGCACTGAAATTAAAGCACCCATCTCCACTTCCACCCCTTCATAAAAGACATAAAACCCAGAGGAGGGTGGGGTAATATTAACTATCCTTGTATGTAATGAGGGGCGGGGGTGGCAGGATTATAAGGGTGCGTCTTGCAAACGGACCTGCGTGCCGGCCCGCTGCCACTGGCGATTTGTCCCTTACATCCCCTGACCACGACATGGCGATGGCGGACATGGCGGTACTCAAAGTTGTGAATATTTTTGAACTTTTCTGTTATAACGCATTTTGTGTAGAGTAGCAAAAAAATTTTCTAGGTCTGTAACTCTGTATGTAAAATGATTTTATAAAAGGAGGTACAAGTTTTTCGAGGCTTTTTGTTACATTTTTAGGCTAAATTAATGTGCGGTAAGTAAGGGCCTTGTAATATTATGATTATAACATTTTATATACATATTATACGCAGTAGCGTTTGATATCACCTAAGTAGCATTACTGGATTGGGGACTGCAGCTGAAAGTACATACGTTATTAACTTTATAAACCAGAGTATTTTGTTGACTAAAATGATGGTTAAGTACAAAATGAACTCTATTCTCTGAGTAAGTAGTATCTACGACAATGGCACGTTTTCTTTTTCATGTATTAAAAAAAATAACTTTTTCACCACAGCAGCTCGAACAGGCGCCTTTTGTTGCGAGAAAACAGTGTGCAAAATCGTATTTGATACGACATGAGACAAAAGGATTTTTTAATATATACTTATTATGATTTTGTGGTAAGTATATTTTGCCAGCTTTAAGGTATATTTATATGGAGTTTTGGAGAGAATACGAAATTTCTTTTTCTTTTCTTTTCTTACTCATACTTTTGGCAGGAATGCGCAAGTGTTTCGTTACTAGGTCAGTACCTACCTGTAATGATGTTCTCACAGGTGAAAAGTTGTATGTGCTACTCGATGGCAAAGTTTTTGCATCTCGTGCCTTTGAATCCCTCGCTCGCTCAGGATTCTGACTTAGCACTCAGAACAAAAATCAACTTTGCTCTCTTGTTGCAAAAATAACTATTTTCAAATCTCTAACTTTGATGACCGCTGCGTTCCGTCGGCGTTTTCGTCGTAAAAGATGGTCGATAAGGGTGGGCTCTTTCAAGGGTTCCCTCACAAGTGTGGATAATGACTGCAATGGTTACTCCTACTCTGGTATTTTGTATAGCTGTTTTTTAGAAAAACCCATTAATTTAATATACTTATCCGGTGTAATCTATTAAGTGTGGCCAGACCATTATTCTGTCAAAATAAGGAGCTATATGTCAGAGAGGAATAAATGCGACCTTAGGAGCTGTCAAACTTAAGTGAAGACGGGCACTTTATCGGTATCTCGATTTTTGGTACAGTATGGGTTTTTTGCCGGCTTTCGTTATTCTCTCTCGCTCTGACTTCTCAAACATAACTGATAATAGTAAGAATTCTCCTCAAGTCTCTTATTACCTACTTACTACTTACTATTTTATTATAAAACTATATCAATAGATTTTTCCAGGACTAAACAATCTACATTGCATATCAAAATGAATGACACTAAACTATTCGAAAATAGAAATAGCTCATAATGAATTATTCGAAAAAATGGTTCAGCTCTATAGATGACCTGATCAAACATTCTATTCCGGGAACTAGTTCTAATAATAGGTTAACCGTTAAATACCCGCGCGTGTCACGAATCACTGCTCGGGTCAAACCGGGCCTATTTGACTTGACTTGGGTTCTCAACGCGATCGAAGGTCAACTGACCTGTCACTCGTGCCTATTGACCCCTACCCTCTTGTTAGTGACAAGATACTAGTTCATAGCCGACTTCGAAACAAGAAGAGGTTCTATGTTGACAGTATGGTTTTCTTTTTAAATTTATGTCCACTATATATCGACCGAGCTACGTTTTTTTTTCATAGAAAGTTTTAGGGTATTGGCCCCAAGCTTTGGTGAAGCTCTGACAGATACCTATTTTCCGTGAAAGACAACGGAATTCCTCAATTCTAAAACAAAATTGACTGGAAAAAATGTGTCGTTTAAATATTTCTTAATATGAAATCAGGGCAATTGAAGTCGGCTGAACTCTTTTTAATAAGATTTTAGATTCATAAAGGACCTTAAAACGCTGAAAGTGAAATCATACAAAATTGTTGTACAAAAATCGTCAATGAAAATAAAAAGTTTAATAGTCATGAACTGATTGTGAAAGTGATAATGACATTGAAAATTAACATCCGATGAAATCGCCCCATTGACCGGCGAAAGCGAGTACCGAAAAAAAACAACACGCAATCCCAATAAACATGTGAAATTGGCAACACTGACATTATCCCATTACGTCATCATTTCATTCATGAAAACGATACCGAAAAAAACAATCGCATCGGAACACGTGTTAAACGAGGCTATTAAACGACGGCCGTCGAAAAATATTAATTATTAATTAACGCGCTTGTGTTGAATTAAAATATTTTTATTGGCGCCAAAAGGCAAAAAGGCGGGAGTTCATTCTGCGGCCGCGGTGGCATTGTTTGCGGGCCACGTGCATAAAAAACCGAAACGAGCCCGTGGAAAAAAATACAGACGAAACGGCGGGAAATAAAAAACGTGGCTGCGTGGAGCACGGCCGTGATTTAAAAATAAAAAACGTCGGACGTCCGTAATGAAATCGAAAGGCGGTTCGTCGATAGCCATTGGAAAAAGGTAAAAGAAGCGCCAGCGCCACTTTCACGCGTGAGAATTTTTCCTTTTTTTGGCTTCGCGTGGGGTGCTATGCCGCCACGGGACTCTGGTTTTACATGGGTTTACGCATTCGTAGCTCAGGGACGTTTTTAACGTCAATGTTCCTTAAACTTAGGTAACTTAGGAGTTAGGGGTACCTTACTAGCACTGGTCTCAAGTTAAATCACAACAAATTATGTCAGAAACCTGGTCGGAATAATTCCAACTGTAAGTGACATTAGTTATAGCCGTTGTTATTCACCGAAATGAAACTCGATAGTTTTTAAATTAAAATTTACCAAAATAAACAACAATCGCCTATTAGGAAAACTTCTCTATGTACTTTATTCATATTTTGTTTCTTAAATAAGCAAAGTACCTAGTTTAATACCACTATGTAATTCAGTAATATGTGCCACTATTCTTTAAGCTGACTTAGTAAGTATAATACAGCGTTAACAAACTTTTCAATTTATAACCTTCTAAACTATAATTTGTTGGCATTCAAGTTTATAGTTGAATCACTATTTTATGTTATTTTTCTTTGGGTTACTAAATATAATATTTTTACTGCAGACACTAGACACTATTCCATTTTTCTGTTATGATTTCCATTTCAGTTTTTCTTTTGTTAAACGTTTATAATTAAACGGTTTAACCATTAATTAATTAATTGTCTCTATATACCTTACATATATTATTATAAAGCATTAATCCATTATTACATAACTCCCTTTTAATCTTTTACCTGTGCGAACGCAAAACTCCTGCGGCCTACAAAAAATTTTTATCTCCTTGAAAATTGTTCGAATAATCGCCTATTAATTTTAATTAAAATACTAATTAACAACTCCGGTGCGACAGGCTAAATTGCCCGGTTTGCCCGGCTTCGCCCGGTTTCACCCGGCTTAGGCCCAACGGTCTCGCCAAATGTATTCTTAATGCCAGCCTCTCCATTAATTATAATTTTTATAATATTTGGCGTTAAATTTTCGAAAATCCACGAAAAATGTAGTTAATTTTGTACGGTTAATGTTTAAATTTCAACGCAAAATAATAAAAAATTTATGAGTAGCCGAATAATTATTAAAAAATACTTACTGTACTTTGATGTTTATTCGTCTTTTTTAAATATTATTTCATTTTAAAGGACGTCAATAAATAAACAATCACCTACTTGCAACGTGGTCCAGAAGAACTAGGTACGGCGATTGACTACAAAAATTACGATTCAGTACTAAGAGACTTTTGTGGACTGGAGTATCATGATCATTAGTCAAAATATCTGAGCATCACTCATAGCCTCATAGCAAACCTCAACTAGGCGAATACTTGAATGGGTGACCGCTTCAAAAAGATACGGCGCGCTACCATGATTTTGAAGAAACATCAAACCATATCGGTCGCAGCTAAAACCGCCTCCGGCATAGAATACTTAATAGTACAGGTACAGAAGATACACTCCGCGAAGTCACTTAAACAAATTGCGACTCTTGCTACAACGCGCTATAGCGTAGTTCAGCTTGCACAGCACTACAAGCCTACCCTAAATACCTCCTATCTCTCGTTCTATCGCTGTAGCGCTGCTCTTCTGACACGTTACGTGTAATGAACCGACCCGATAAGACGGGCTGGCAACGTGTAGGTACTTTTAGCTTCGTATTGCTTTGTAGCTTCGTACCTAAAGCGCGGAGTGCGCCAGGCCTGCTTACGGGCAGCTTCTTCACAGTGGTATGAAACACAAGCCAATCATTTGCCTACACTATAGAAGGAAGAAAAGAAATAAATAATTTACATAGACACACATTTAAAACCTCGTTAAAAATCGTTGAACAAAAACAACACAAAACGGAATTTCCAGTGTAAAATTTACGACACCTACAAAAATTTGCTTATCAACGAGGACTTGCGGCTACGAAAATGTGATTAAAAATATAAAAAGGAACTCATTATACTTCAGCACCGTCAGCTACCTAACCCTTCAAACCTCCCTTAATATAATAGACCCTCCCACACCTCCCAGGGTCATAAAGGTCCGTCCCTTCGAAATATTCTTTCAGCGTTCTGGAACAAAAAAGAAAACGCAGCATCACGGGGGTTTTTAATTTTACCGTAACGACGCCATTGAAGGTATCCGACGGCCGCCATTAGCAAGTTACTATCGGTGCGTGCATCTTCCGGTAAATGGGCGGGAGGGTTCGGGTGCGGGCATTAGGCTCGCTAAATTTAGTCTCGGTCCGTGAATGTTTGGAGTAATGCGAATTTAGGGAATGAGAATCATGAGGATGTATTCGGCTGATATAGGTAGGTTGCAGACGCATTGTTCGATTTTATAATTTTTCCTTTTTTTTGTTAATGGCTTTGAACACACTTATAAGTAATTGATACCATTTTAGGGCCTATTTAAAAAAATATAGTCTAATGCTATGAGTAGTTTCTGTTTAGCCTCCTTTTTTAATTAGGCTGGTATAATATGCTATTTATAATGAAAGTTTTTTGTTTTAAATATTAATCTGAGTTTATTACATTTTTATGATCATCTGCCAGGTTCCCATGAAGTCCGAAGAAGCCATGCATAAATTTCTACTCAGTTTATTCATTATACATCTGCATACATATAAATATTTATATATAAGCCGTTATTTGCATTTTAGCACTTGGCACCCCTTCGTCGGAGCCAGGACGGAAAAAATCTCAAAAATGACGAACGTTCAAGTAAATGGTGTGAAAAAATTACGCCTGTCGCGTCCAGCCGCGGAAATTAAGGGGTGGAGGGGGAATTTTTAAGTGTGGGGCTAAATTTATCCCACCCCGGCATTCTTGGGTTAATGCGTGTTGGATTATCAAAAATGCTGAATTACTAAAATATATTTTATTAAATGTATATAAATGTGTTTATATTAAAAGTATAAATTACATTAAGTCAAATAAATAAGTACAAATAAAATAAAATTCGCGATCTAATGAGGCAATCACATGATTGAATTGTAAATCTACAAGTATTTCAGAAACGGTCATATATTTTTATCAATTCTAATTCAAGTAACACACACACACACACACACAAACATCTGCCGGAAGACGTCCACTACAGAACATAGGCCTCTCCCATAAGACGTCACTTTGGACGCTTATTATACTGGGTGTAATTGAATTCATTAGCATCCTTTGAAACTAAGTACCTACTCCTGATACCGGTCACGTGTGGACCAAAATTTTTGAATTCTATCACATTCGTTTAGTAATAGTAATAACTCCAAAAAATGGAATAACTTACATAATCAAATGCTACAGTACAAAATTTAACTAAAATAATGTAGTACTGTTTTTAATTAGTACATACAAGGTATAAAAACGTTTAAATGTATCAACATTATCCGCGCCAACTATGTTAGGCGCCGCGGCAACTATCTGCATAATTTTCAATAAAAATATTTTCATTTACACACTTTTACTCTTTAATAATCATCTATAAATGATGTATTATCATGGGCTCAATTTATGCTAATGAATTAAATTACATCCTGTAGAGGTATTTGACATAATCACTAATCACCAATCAGAATACAGAAGACCCGCCAGAGCCTGAGGGCAGACCCGGAGCTGGCACATATGCAATGCGCACTCTCAACTTCTCAAGTTCGAACCGCGGCGAGCCCGTGAATGCAGGAGGCAAGCAGCCACCCAAAGTGCTCCGTAGGGAGGTCTATGTTCAGTAAGTGAACGTCTTCAGGATGATGATGATGACTCTCAAGTCAAGCTACGCAAGAGAATGTGTTTCTATACAAGTTGTCACCGTTACTTTTACCACTGCTAAAATTGGTATTATATATGGCTGAGTGTTACCTGGTTTCGGTTGGATACGTTACGGTATCCGCCCTAGTTGCTATGGCTTAAAAATTCTAACACCGTGGTTAACCACTTGCCTTCAACAGAAGTTTTTTTAGCCTATCTCTGTTGCAGCTTCAATTAATTTACCCCTTTTCTAAACAGGCATATATTTAGTAAAGGATCCGCTATCTGTTTGATGAAGCTTGCTTAATTTCGGCCGCGTTCTTCCTGCTTAATGACTAGTAAACACGGGCCGATGGGAGGCCCGCTTCGTAAATGAGGCACCGATTATTTGCCCCTAAAACTGGCAGATGCTATATATAACAGTGCATTACATCTCAAAACATGGTAAAATACGAAGTTCGCTCTTATACATTTTTGACAGATGATAGGTAGATAACATTACTATTTATTATGCAACAAAGAATACACTCATACTATAATACTATTAAATGCTACTAGCTACACATACATAAGTACGACTAGAAACAATTTACTTTATACTGGCCGCGCTGACAGCCCAAATGCTACTCCAGCCTACTAGGTACTAATAAGTAGCGTATATAATACTAAACACGGTTAGTAGGATAATGTTAGAACTCGTGCAAGTTCTTCTTTTAGTCTAATGTACCATTTAAAACATGAGATATTTATTTTATTTTTTAATGAGAATGAATGACGTGTCTTCCTGAGTCGATCTCCTGGTGTTAAGGGACACGGCCGCCCATAACATTTGTTTTTTTGAGTCTCAAAAAAGTCAAAAAACAAGAGAAAAAGTTTAAGAGCCAGGGTACTGGCTATATCACTACAGTGTGCGTATTTGCCCGCACCTCCTCCACTAATTGATGCCCGGGCTTTTTTTACCCAAGACCGATGTAATGGCCCCTTTCCAGTGAAATATCTTTTTCGGTTTTTGTTACAAACGGACCCTGAAGGGTACTGTTTACAGAAATCGTGTGTAGTCGTTCGTGAAAAGGTTTCCATGGGCCACGGTATTCCCATATTAGCATAGGGGTCTTGGATCCTAAAATATTAAACTCGAAAGATTTTTCCTTTTGATAATAACTCGTGGTTTTTATTAATTTACCCATCTAAATTGTAGGTACAATTTGGTAGTATAAGTATGGAAAAAAACAGTTTTAATCATGCATCTATTGGCTTAGGGAATTGATCTAAAGAGAATAATCCTGTTTTGTAGGGAAGGAATGACGTTATCATTAGCCAGGTTTTCGGGCTCATCCAGTAACCAGCTGAATATTATTTTTTCCCTCCATCTTACTACTGGAGGCACTCACAGTAGACCTTATTGTCACCCTAAGGGCTTCGTTCTCTATATCCGAGTAAAGTTCCGAGTTAGCTGGCCAGTGAGTAATACTGATTGGGACGTAAAGGCGTCGAGTAGTTCTTCTCAGTTTCACGAACGAAAACAGAGTTTCGATCAGCTACTCAGTGGGTAAAAATTTAGGGTGATCTGTAGCAACGTCAACTGTTCATTTCGTTCGTTCAATAGTCACCCTGACTGCTGTCAGTGACGCCATTTTGGGTTCGTTTTTTATTTTTTTTGACATGTTTATGTGCCAGCTATATGCTGCGGTGCGGTAGATGCCCTTCAAAGAGTATTTATTCCCTACCTAAAAACAGTAAGTAGGTAAGGATTTGCCTTTACAAAAAAGGGTATCAACTAATTAAATTAATGTAATGAGGAATGTAATACGAATTTAGATTACATTGTTTAGTTCAACGGGAAATGTAATAACTAATACCTATAGGTACCTGAAATATGGTTTTATCTTGACGCAATAATAATAATTAAAACAACACAAAACAAAAATATCATAATATTATATAAGTGTTTAACATATTATAATTGAACAAAAACTTTTTAGTAGTCATCATCATCATAATCATCAGCCTGAAGACGTCCACTGCTGAACATAGGCCTCCTCCAAAGAGCACCACTTTGAGCGGCTGCTAGCCTCCAGTATCCATCGGCTTTCCACGGTTCTGAGCGGACTGTTTTACTAATTAAATACAATGATTTCTATATTCATAACTATCTGATCTCGAAATAGAAACAGGAATAGTCGATGTTTTTATAGCAGTAGCGTAATCAACAGGGTTGGTAGTTTAACAGTTCCGTAGATCTCAGTATTTGTGGCATGCAAACTATAATAATAAATTACAAACATATGCGAGCTTGCAACAAGTTTTGCTATAGCCGTCGGTTAACCGTACTAATCGGCAGCTGATGTGTCCTGTAAGTAGTCAGCCTGGTTTACGGGTCGGCTAGCGCTACTCGGACATTCTGAAATTCGTTACTGCAATTAAAAGTGACATTACGTGGTGGCTAGCCAACTCGGAACTTTACTCGAATATAGAGAACGAAGGCCTTAATGTGTCAGATACATTAATCAAATGGCAAGTTTGCTCTGTGTAAAACAAAGTAGATAAAAATGTGTGTAGTGCTCTACCAAAGCATCTACACCTTTTCCTAGCGGCAGTAGCTTTACAAAGCGAGTAACCATTAAGAATAGAATAAATGTAATTTTAGGGACAAAATTAATACCAGACTGCTTACTTTAGAGTTTTAAATGGTAGTTTCTACCAACTGGCCGTAAGTACTGTGAGCTCTTAGCGCGCTAACTGTGTGTTAGCTCATTATTTCAGACACCTAATCATAAATGTACCTAGTGCCACTCTATTTTATTTATTTATTTATTTATTTATTACATGGTTTCATAAAACGTCATTTAGTGTAAATACGCCATTGCAAACATGATTATGAACTTGCTTATTCTCAAATTTCGGACATGATTCCACTTGTCACGGTAGCTTAAGTAAAGCATATCCCGGCTTGAGGGATGGATGGATGCGGGTTCAATCCCCGCTCGTGATTCTAATTTTTCCTGTACAAATTAATCTGTAGAGTACGCTGAGCAGGCGATACTGCTATAAAAATCATAAATATTGCTTATTCCCTTTTCGTATATCTATCCAAGTGAATAAATAAAATAGATTGCTTTATAAAAACATCTACGATTCGTAGGCAAGTACATACCTAGTCGCATTTTTTACGTGCCCACCTAACATCTCCGGTAGTTATGTAACCCCTCAAACCTTTTCGGGAATTTAAAACAACAAATTTGTTTAGAAAAGGGGCTCCAGTTTAACGTTACCGCATAGTATAAATTGAGACAGTAAGGACACTTGTTCGAAACAAGTTACAGAAACGAACGAACCAGCGCAGAGTTTGCGATGTTCCTAGTTTAGCGTCAAATGGGCCGTACTGTGATCTCTTAGCGCGATTCAAATGACGACCTAAACTGGGGGCTTAGCAAAGATTCCAAACGCTAACGGTAACGCCAAACGCTATCTCCAAAATGTATTAGATTGACATTTCGGGAATCGCTAACTTTTCCGCAGCTAATGTCATTTTAATACATTTTTGGAGTTAGCGTTTGGCGTTAGCGTTAGCGTTGGGGTCTATACAGCCCATTTGTTGCTATGTTTGAAAGTTGTTTTTTGTTTTTGTTGTATTTTCCTGTTCTCGGTACGACATGACATTTACGCTGAGTTGCACCAGCTTACTTTAACGCTAACTATAACTGCTAACTGTCACCGTCCACGTTTCGGCGGGCGGGCTTATGTCAAAATCTGACAGTAACTTTAACTATGGACTATGGTGCAACTCAGCCTTAGTCTTTTCTTCGAGATGTTCCACCAGTGTTTATCTTGGTCTCTTCTTATCTCTATTTTCATTCCATGGTTAATTATATGAATTCGTCATGTTGTACCCATACTCAGTGGCCTTCTATTTTTTCTCTTCTTCTACGGTGGTCAACATACGATTTCCAACATCTCCTACTGTCCCTATTTATAAAGCAACGTCACTGCCGTATAATTTAGGCGCGTAATTTACATGTGTCGACTTAGCTCCACAAGAGGAGTGATTGATTACATTGGGGATATTATATTAGCAGAGGAAAGGATCCTTTACAGGCTGTGTAATAGGTGTAGGTATATGTGCTATCATTAGTGAATTTGTAAGGCTGTTTAGAGCCGTTTTAAAATGGAGGTTGTTGACTGGTGACTGGCAGGCAAGTTGAGATGGCAGTGGGCAGGCTATATTTTTTTTTCTTTTTCTTTCGTTTGTGTGTGTTCGTCTATTGTGTACCTATTGTTGTTACTTAATTTTTATATTTATATGTGATGTGGAAACTTTTAATTGGCCTTAAGCACTATATTTGTATATATATTTATTCATGTAATTAGCTGTAAGTTTTCCAAAAATTTATAAATAAATATCGCTCGCAGAAGCGAACCTATAGGGAAGATACCGGTCCTCGAAAATGGCGACCATGAACTGGAAAACGCAACGTAAATCGGCCTCCTGTTCCACTATAGGGGGGGGGGGTCGAAGTCAAAACCACGAGGAACCAATGAATTCAAGAGACAAGCAGTTGCGCAAAGTAGTGCTTTATATGGGGGAGGCCTTTGCTTTCCTTCGGACTGTTGATGATGATGGTAATGAAGTGGGTGAGTGGGAAGCCAGCCAGATGATAACAGAAGATAAGTGATCATGAAGAGGATGACCGCAAATGTTTTCCGTTTTATTTGGCCAAACGCTTTTTGAGAGAAACAGGTAATCATATCGACTTTTTCAGCTCATGGTACCCGAGCTGCAATATAATCCATAGCTGAATTTGCACCATGATGTTTCCTAAGTAATTATTTATGTACATAATGGTAAACATCCTGTATAGCTAACGCTATGACGTCAGAATACAACTGTCCTATGTCATGCGGCTTCTTAGATTAAGTTTATTTACTTTAGTTTTAGATAGTTCATTTTTTTTTAGATTTAATTTAGTTTTAGTAATTATTATTAAATCGGTTATGATTATATAAAAAACAAAAATAATTGAATAACATAACGAGAAAATGCTAATCGAAGGCTAACAAATACTACATCCACCACAAACAAGACTGTCCTATTGAAATATGCCTATTCAGAATAATGTACTAGCATTTAGTGAAATTACTAATATTTACTATCATGTGTGACCTTCACATTACCATGTTAGAATTTGTGTATATCTATAGAGAACATGAATGAAATTTTAACCACTAAATTCTATGTACTTATTTATACATACACTAATTCATTCACTCGTATATATTTATCGTGTAACAGCAATTTTCGGTAATTAGGTACTTACTAGTGATGCCATAAATTATATCGATATCGGTAAACTGGTACCGGTAGATAAGTCAGATCACCTCAAAGAGATAACACGTACTACGAACATTTATTATAGAAATACATAGAGTAGGGGTCTTTGAATCACCTGTATATTTTACAACACATGCTTAAAACCTTAATTTTTTTTATTCACTTGTAGAGAGTGAATTATAATAATATTCGTATTAGATACATCTTGTTCCTAATTTCGTATACAGAATACAAAAGCTTTTGAATTCTTTCTAAAACAACAAAATGAAAAGTTACAAAAAAGTGGACGATACAAATTGGGTTCTGTAGATTGGGTTGGTTAATATTAACACTAATTTATTGTCAGTTACTTCAGTGACTGCACTAACGCGTTGCATTGAATTCCATAGTTCTGTGTTGTACCGCACCGCAATACCGGTAATTGCTAGTGTTGGGCGTTCAATGAGGGAGTATCGACACCATATCGCCACATATTACCGACGCCCGGTCTTGAATGAACTCTACGGTTAGCAAAAATGTTCAAAAATATCTATCTGGTAAATAATGTTAAATTGTAACATTACCAATGCATATAAGAATGAAATAAAATCAAGGGATTTTTGGACTATGCTGAATTGTTAATGATGTCATATTGTAATTTTTCTTTGACTACGTCGTGCCTTCATGGTTAGATCCATAGTTAGTACTAAGTATCACTAACTACCTACATATTGTACATCAGTACTTATGTCGTGAATTTTATAATTTATTCTCACTTTTTAATATTAAGAGGTTTGTAGACTGTTTAAAAATACCATTTTGGTTGGCCACACTGGCGGAAAGAGCGTCCGCTGAACCATCAGCCAATTACGATGGCTGCCTTGGTAGTTCCGGTAAAATAATATTGAGGTTTAGGAGGAAAGTTTTGGAGGGACGACAAGGTCCAAAAGGCAGTCAATTCTGGTTAAGCAGCCGTAGCGTCAAGATGTATTATTGCTCATGTTCGTTTATTGTGTACTGAGTGTGTACTGAATATTTATAGAAGAAATAATATACAAGAATTGAATTGAAAAGGTTCTCTGTGTTTTACTTCACTTAGATATTTTTACGACATACGTTTTTTAGGTCAGACAAAAATTGTAATACCTACACGATCTTACAAAAAAGTGAGGTGCACTATCTACGATAAATAAACTTGTACTTAATTTGCAGACCGTACCTTCTAGCAGGGCGGTTACACTAATGTTCTAATCGGCCACACATTGTGACGTCACAAATTTGCACTTTCACTACTACAATATACCCGTATTAGAACCAACAGGTATTAGTTACTAGGTACTGGGTAGGTATGTACCAGTGTTGGAACCGTTTAGTATGTATTTGTATTAGATCTAAATGCGGGTAGTTTGATTAAATTGCGGCGGATTGTTTAGTTCAGGGTTTTAGATGAGCTGATATATTTGTAGAATAATCGAATGGTTTTGTGTTATAGTGGCGAGTATGTGGTGATACGTAGTTTGTAAGCCGGAGACATGCCGGAGTGATATTAATTTAAATCGATGTTAATATTTCATTTTCTCTGACAGATACAAATGTAAATAAAAAAGACTAACAGAATCCCGTTCTTGATCTATTTAAAAATGTATATAGTTATGTACCTAGATGAGAACTAAATAAAAAACATTACTCATCTATTTTCTTAATTTTTACAGATTTATTTTAGCCTTTAACGCTCACCTGAATAGTTCATCCAATATGTAGTGCCGAGCTGCTGCTTGCCTCCTGCATCCATCGACTCCCCGCGGTTGCAATTAGATCGTTGGTCGTTTTGGTTTATTTTGATTTAGATTGTAATTATTAATCCCAGTTCGTGTTATAGAGCCAACATGTGAGAGACAGTGAAAGCTACGCCCTAGGATGTCCTATACAAATACCTAATGTGCACAACATTTATACTCTCAAACATTTGCTAGTTGTCCTTAAAATTATCAGCTCGCAACCATCAGAACCATAAAGGAGAACCAAAATAGCCGAGGACATGCTGCTTCACATTCCCTGGATCCAGCCGGTCAAGTAACAGGTTTATACTTTCTCTAACTGGCTACTTTTAATTAATTCGCCACTTTCGCTATTTCGACACTTTTCTCGATTGGTCACGTTCCTTACTGGACACTTTACCATTTTGACACTTTAGTACAGTCATCTATAAAATAAATAGACAAGACACGCGCTTATGGTGCAGAATGGATAATAGTACTATGTACTTATGGTAGGGATCTGTAACCAGTACCTACCAGATAAATGATAATTTTACGGGTAAAATATGCCTAATTTGAGAACCATTGTGCAGGGCAGAGAGTGAGAGTGCCCGTTAGACTGGCGTTAGGGCAATATATATCGTACGAATTCAACCATAATATCCAAGTGTATACTATATCAATTCGTACGTTTGTATGTATCTATTTATCTATGTAACATTAGAGGCGCTCCGTGGATCCTCTCGCAATTTGCTCGTTTTTCCGCAGAAACTCTTAATTTTCTGGGATGAAAGGTACATCATAGGAAAAAGTAAGTATTTCATAGGAAATAAACAAAAATAATAAAGTAGATATGGGTAAAAAATTGTAAAGACTTCCCCTTAAGTTATGGAGCGGTGTTACGGAACTGATTCAAAGGCGAGCACGGCGTTACGAGAAGGCCTATGAGGCGCGGCGCGGCGTTACGAACCTCAATGTATAGGATTTCTGTGGAGTGGTCTAAAGAAACTCCTGCAATTTACAGGCGCAGAGCGCCATCGCGGGAAAGCAGCGGACCGGGAAGCATTCCTGTAGTTTAGGGGAGGTCTATGTTCAGCAGCGGACGTCTACAGGCTGTTGATGATAACTCTATAATGACATTTAAGTCAATAATAACTTACCTACAGTAAAACCATTGAAGCAAGTATGAATGGATATCTCCAGCGGACTGGCCTTGCTGTAATACCTATCCGGAATTCTAAACGTATGTGAGACGTAACTGCAAGTTATATGCCTAAGATAACAGACGTCCGAGGTCACGGAAATCGAAAGCGTAAACATATACGTATACCTATACCTATACAACATATTGTGCGAGTGGTTTCTAAACCACCCCTTACTATGACAAGATAGGTGTCTATAGAAGAGAGTATTCGCCTTTATGAAGTAGGTAGAGTAGTAGCTACATAGTATAGATCAGTAATAGGTAGGTCAACAAAATTAGATCCTAATCAATCAATCAATACATATAATAAAACTGCAACTGGGCTAAATCTGTATATTGAATATTTTTGGAAAATTTTGACTGCATTGCGCTTCTTAATCGATATAGAAGAAACAATTTTTTTTGAATTTTCTTGTCTGTGTGTCTGCCTTTCGGTCCCTTTGAACACGCATTACGCTGCATCTACTGAACGGATTTTTCTGAAATTTAGTATGGTTATAGTTGATTATGAAAAATAACATTTAGAATACTTTTTGTTTTCTAAAACGGCCAAGTGCTGGTTTCCCAAGTAATAAGGATGTAATTTTTATTCAAGGTTTTTTATGTTCGCATATTATAATTATATTTGTTTATCAATTTTAATTTCAATTAAAAAAAAACAAATAAAAAATATAATTAAAATAAAAAAAATTAATAAAAAATATTATTCATCCATCCATATTTCCCTTCTCTCTTACCCATAAACAGGGTTAGGACTTAAAACTAATTAACCCGTGCGAAGCCGGCGCGGGCCAACTAGTGTAAGATAAAAGATTAAACTATCATAGAACTTATTCCTAATAAATTAATAGATTAAGAATTACGAGGCCTCTTCAGAACTGTTCACCCTATTTAAGGGGGGATTCTCTTACAACAAACATGATTTTTTTGTTCGTTTTATAAACTATGGTACGGAACCCTCCGTGCGCGAGTCTGATTTGCACTTGGTTGATGGTTATATAGATAATGCTACGAAACCCTTAGTGCGCGAGTCCGACTTGCACTTGGCCGATATATTTGTTTTTATTTTTTATTCAAGATTTCGAAGTTACTGAGCGCATTTATTTCTTTTACTAATAATTTCATTTATTAATTTGTTATTGCAAAGCTTAAAGAAATTTTTGTATTTGATAGTCCAAGTCTCTCGCAACTGTTAAGTTACTCTTAAACTCCCAGCGACTCGATGTCGAACATGCATGCATTTTTATTCTGTTGCCATCTCAAATCCTAGTTTTCATACCAACTCTGCGTAACAGAAAGTACCTATATTAACTTTAAAAGGGTCCAAACGGTATCTGAAACGCGTATCTCATCTCTAATATCCAATTACCCGAAAGCCATTCAGCGTCCTATAACAAAGATATCTAAAACCGAATCGAGGGATGTACGTAAAGGCTTGGACATACTTAGATTATTGTCTTTTTTTTAAATTTTCGTTTGGCTTACACGTTTAGTCACATTTAGCCTGATTTTAAGAGACACTTTATGTAATGCAATAGATTATAGATAAAGCATGCTTAGGTAGCTAGAAGAAACCATTCAGTTCTATCTCCTTTTAAAAACTTCTACATTACTATTATTCTACATTGTAAATCAATTAATTGACTATGCGTTTTGAAATTATTAATTCGTGATTAGAAAAAAGTAGCTTTATCCAAAAAGTAATTTGACTGCGTTACCTAGTGGGAATACCTAAATAGAGAAATATATTTCCATAACACGGCATAGGCTTAACACTTTAAATAATTTCCCAAATGAAAACTGTATGTCTGCGCATAGCCTTAAAACCTCCCCACGACTTTTGCGATTAAAGAAAATTATGACGCTGGTATTATCCACCGGGGCCGAAAGCGAAGGCGCCGGTTGCCTAGCAACCAGGGCCACGCCAGCCTAACCCTTCAGAAGCTTTACTTTCCGAGGGCCGCGGTCCCCGGCGGGCGGCAAACCCCCGTTTTTCGGCATTGATCCGGACACCACCGCGCCTGCGTGCTATACGAAAAACGAACCGAGGAAACGCAAGGTCACATCACTACAACTTCTTTTTTCAAATTCGAATATTGAATGGAGAAATATTGCGTTCAGAAATGTTGCAGCGTACGTTCAGTGGGACAGAGCAATTTTTGCCCTTGTTGCAAGCACTCGTCTTGGTTTTTTAACAAGATTTGTTTTATAGAGCCTCTCTCTACGCAACGTACGCGATCTCGTCGTAGTATCAGTCACGACGAGATCGCGTACGTTACTTACGTTGCTTTTTGCGTTTTCTTATTTATTTACCTACCTATATACATAAACTGAGCAGCCGCTCAAAATGGAGCTCTCTGGGGGAGACCATGTTCAGCAGTAGACGTCTTGAGGCTGTTGATGATGATGATTATAGGTACCTACATAAGCTTTCATACCTAAGCTAAGACTATACTTTGAAAAGCCAAATACTTGTAGATTAATATAAAAAAATAAAGTCTTGGAGGCTCTATAGCGCGATGATGCATCGTCATCCGTCTTCTCAGTTCTCTAAAAAGCGCTCAACTTGCTCACCACTAGACGGGTCGGGATGCACATGGCTGCCACTCATTATAATTTTGAGGACGACAATATCTTTGCAATAATGTCTTGTTTGAAATTACCTACAGGTAAAAGGCCAAACAGAAAACTGGCGCGGCTTAATAATTTTGTCACTTAGGTACCTGCACGAGACGGAAAGAAGCACTTCTGAAGTTACACACATAATAAATAATATCTAAATATGTGTGGACGTTTCACACACATATTTTCATTTCTCATAATACCAGCCAATAGACAAAAACCCTTTCAACTGCACACTGTAAATAGGTAATAAATCCTCCATCGCAGACTATCTAATTGCTTACACCATTGCGAATAAAAAGCAATACCCGTTCATTAAAAGCAGCCATTACAAAATCTAATTACCGACTACTCGCAAACCAATCGAAAATGAAATTATCTTAGAGTAAATGAGTAACACGGACGTAGACGAGCGTGCCAAAAAAGCAATACGAATTTCTTCCCACATCATTCTTGAGGTAAGATCGGGAAGCGTAACTTCAGACTCTTCTACTGGATAGTCAGAGTAGTGCCAGACCTATAATAATATCAGTTACACTTTATGTAAAGTTACATAATAAATTGAGAAATTCTTTATTTACACTTTAAAAATCTATTCCATGAATTGAGGACTTAATGAATTACTAAATTCGTCAACATTAGGTCGCTTGTTCAGCCTGGTGGATTATAGCCTACAATTTTTCTATGTGCGAGAAGGCCCATACCTATCCTAAAAGTGAGAACATATTGGGCCGATAACGAAACGTATTACCTATCTGAACACTCAGTCTATTTATTCTTCTAGTCACATGAAATCATCTAATAAATTACACAATTCGATTGGGCAAGTCGGTTGTAGCCGGTAAGGTATCGTTTTATAGCTAACAAATTAATCGGAAACTAATCTGAATCACTGATTGAGAAACGAAAGAATTGAATTTCATATTTTTTTGTTGTTGTTACAAGGTATTGAATTTCACCGAACCACACTAG
Source organism: Ennomos erosarius (assembly GCA_963580505.1). Lineage (NCBI taxonomy): Eukaryota > Metazoa > Arthropoda > Insecta > Lepidoptera > Geometridae > Ennomos > Ennomos erosarius. The sequence goes on from OY756996.1 coordinate 9,660,765, forward strand.
TCAGCGTAGGGCACTCCCATTTTATGTTAGCTATCGTAGAACAACCGAGAATTATTATTCCTATACCTGTTCTATTATTAGAACAGATGGTAACGACCCTCTCAACTTCAACTCTTATGCCCGTCTGCACTAAAGTTTGCCAGCTCCTAACTTCGCACTTATCTCTCTAGCCTCGGGTTTCCCGAAGGTACGTTATGCATTACACCAGATATTGTAAGCTCATTGGATGAAGACATCTGATGGTCAGCAACACAACAGGCAACTCAATGAGCGTTCAATATTTGTGGTGTGCCATAAAACAAACTTATAGTTAGGAACTAAAGTGACCGATGTAGCTCTTAGGATTAGCAAGTTGAAATGGCAATGGGCAGACCACATCGCTCGTAGAACTGACAACAGTGGAGAAGAAAGGTTCTCGAGTGGCGACCACGAACCAGAAGACGAGCGTAAGCCGGCCTCCAAGAGTTGAACTGTCAATCTTGTGGAAGCCACGGGAAGCCGATGGATGCAGGAGGCGAGCAGACGCTCAAAGTGGCGCTCCCTGAGGCGCACACACAGTAGATGTCGTCAGGTTGTTTGTTAATGCTGATAATGATGTCACATAGATACGAGTCTCGTTTCATGTTATTTACAAAAACGACTCTAAAACTTTCACAGTTTAGAAAAACAATATTAAAACCTTCATAAATCAAAAAGTTTTCTAATCAATGTTTTGTCCACGGACTATATAGCTTCATAGTTTTGTCAGTTATAGTCTCACCGACGTAAACAATAATGTAGGTAAGTAAATAGAGCAAAAACATTTTAGATAATGATGGTTTTTAAAGACATTCAACTTTTTCAAATAGTAAAAACTTTGACTTGCTTACCTTAGTAAATTTTGTGATGCATCTATGTCGCTTAAATCGTCCGGACAACCCTTTGTCCAATACAGTCTGCATTTTCTTGACCATTTGCAAGTCCAGTAGTCCAGTGGAACTTCAATTTCAACTTAGTATTTGCGTATTTTGGTGACATTAGTCAACATAGTAGAGCGTCAAACTCATCACTTTTTTCTTTTATTATCGTCACAATGCGGAACCATAGTTTTCATTTTTAAATCAAGTATGCAGTGCGATATTCCACTACCTTTTCACTTGCCATGTTTTATATTTTTTATCGTAAATAACATTAAAAAATCTTCGACACATGTAACTGTCTAATTTAAAAACCGAACAAGACGGATTATTAGTTTTGAGTTCAGATCGCGTTAGTAATCAAGAAACTTCAAATTAATTTACATAATTACTGTTATGATTTATTACTATTACTTCTAACTACTTTTTCAAAAAAATTTGGTCCCTACGTTTCACAGGATTTTCAATTTGATGTCACAGATAAAGCGCAAAGAATGATACTAAAGATTGTGATCGGAGCTACTAAAAGACGAATTTCAATTAACCTACCCCTTTCACAAAACCGTTTTAAAAATCGTTAAATTAACGTTTCGGCCAAAACCCACCAACGAAGTCCGAAGCGAAAATTTTGTAAAGACATCATTATCATGGTAATTTTAGTCTGTGAAAAAAACACGGTCTTTTAACAACTTGTCGTGCTTATAAATGGTAATTAAAAATGCTAGAGCAGGTGGGTTAAGCGACTTCGCAGCAAAAGGGGTCATCTTGAAGAACGCTTATCGCTAGTTTTAAATTAGAATTGGAGATTTTGTGATTTTGGAAATGGTCACACGGTTTGGTGAATATTTTTGGGAGATTTTGACCTTAGCTTGTTTGTATTCGTAGAGAAATATTTTTGGATCTAACAGTTCACAGTTCAGAAAATTTTCTCAACTGTAAATCAACAAACGAACTGTAGATCTGTTAGAATTTGAAATCGCAAGGGGTTTTGATTCAACTCTTTTTTTCCTAACGCGAGTGTGTTATAAAGCCAATCCTAACTAAAAGAAAATCTGACCGAAATAATTTGATTTTTCAGTTTTCGTTATTTAGTTTAGGTTTTATAAAATGATTTTTACATGTTTTAAACTTTCACGGTTGTTTACCACGTTTTACCCGTGAAAATGGTGCATGTAACTGTGCCAAAATATCGGGAACTCAAAAATGATTCTAATCACGGTAAATATCCCGTAAGTACTATTAAAAACGTGATTTTTACATCTTATTCAATGTGTAAAAATAAAAACTTTTTGAATTTTTTTTACCCAAAAGGAATGTTTACCTCGCTATACTAAACTCTAATTTTCCTTTAACATAGGTAGACTTTACCTATGTCTATAAATATCACGCGATTGATCTCAATATAAAGAAAGACAGTTTTACTTATCATCTTCGTGAGATAACCTGTTTTTTGGCCTAGACAGCGGTCAAACGTAATGAAAAAGTATAAATTCAATATAACCAATAAAAAAGTGAAACAACATTATAGAGTCATTCATTTTACACGCACTTCACCGTTTTTTTTTTATATCTTGGCTCCACACATAGTGTATTTAGCCAGTGTCAAGTATTATAATTTTCATCGTGTTTTCAAATATTTCACGCAAAGTCTTGTCCTAGTCGTAGTCATAGTCCAGTCTAAGTCATGCTCCAGCAAAGTGGTGGCAACTTTACTAGAAGCTTCTATGGAGTTTTGGAAGCAACACGAAAAATCACGTTTCACCACATTACATCATTTACCCTCACTCATGCTCGTAATTCAGCACTTAATGCGTAATAAAACGCCACCAATTTTAAACATTAACACTAGAAAAAGCACAAGTTTTGAAAAATAATACAATGCAACGACGTGAACTTTACCGCGTTCCCGCCCCCACTTCACCGATATCTTTCTGTTAACTAAAACTCAGACTTCATTTTAATACAATTTTTACAACAAACTAAAATTTATACGACGTGTTTTATCAATTTCATCATAAACATTATACCACTAATACGTATCTCACATTTCTTTGCATAATTCCAAGATTATCATTCTACTCTCACATAAATTAACAACAGTCTCTTAACTTGCATATTAATCATCTTTGCATAACTCATCCTGCAGAATCCTTTCATTCATATAAAATTTAGCTTCATGCAAATGAAGTTTAACAAAGCTATATGAATGGCACACGTAGGGTCAGAGGTCTTGACCTCGTCTTGAGGTTTTATGGACCCAAAGTGTTCCCACGGTGACCCTTTGTCGATTACTTATGCATTTTTTGACCTTTTAATTGGAGCAAGGTGAATTCAAATAGTTTCTAAACGAGTTTGAATGCTGTTATGCCAATGAGACATGGACTACTGAGATTTTTATCAGCTATTTTGCATCTTTAACGGTTGGATACAATCTTGGCGACGGGCCCGATAGCTCAGTTGGTATTATCCCTGCCTTCTGAACTGAGGGCTGTGGGTTCGATTCCTACCCAGGGCAAACATTTGTGTGATGAACATAGATGTTTGTTCTGCGTCTGGATGTTATATTGTATTATATGTATGTATTTACAAACAAAAACGTATCTAAGTATTGTATCAGTTTTCTGGTTCCCATAGTACAAGCTATGCTTAGTTTGGGGCTAGATGGCGCCGTGTGAAATGTCCACACATATTTATATATATATATATTTATATTTATTTATTTATATTTATTTAATAGTTACTATAGCTCATCATCATCATCATCACCAGCCTGAAGACGTCTACTGGTGAACATAGATAGGCCTCCCCCAGAGAGCGCCACTTTGAGCGTCTTCTTGCCTCTTGCATCCGTCGGCTCCCCATGGTTTTGACCAGGTAGTCGGTCTAACTAGTGGGGGGGCTACAATTCTTAACCTCATAACCATACGCTATTTCACACTAATTTCAATTTGAAACGGTAATTTTCAGAGACTTAGCTGTTACCTAGTTACCTAAATTTGACAGTTTCCACGTATAAAATTACGTTCTGATCACTATAGTAATAACCCCCTTTATTTAAGCCCTTAAGTATTTAAAATATCCTACCTAGATAGCTTATTACGAGCACTTTATAAATTAATTCCACTAAAAGCTGAAATTACAAGCCTACTTATCCGGCCTATAGCAGCCACAGGTCGGATATAGGCAAAAATGTGGCCGAAACTAAAATATCGCAAAATTGCAAAACCATTACTAATTAATAGACATAAAACCATAATAAATATCAACGGAAAATATTCCATCAGCAAAATTGAAAATCATTTTTGGCGGTAATTATCCCATATTTCTATAGCATCCAGCTAAGTACTCCAAAAACCGTGATTAAACATTCTACTCCACTATTCATTATCTATAGGAACTGCTTATACACATGTGTAGTAACCCCCTAAAACACTGCACGCAACTACGCGGTAACCCCCCTACCCCCAAAACGCACCGTTTTTCTCCCGCAAGATAAAGACCAAATAAAAAAAAGAAAACGCGAAAAATCAACCCGTCTCTTTCCAACCCGCGCGATTCCAATATGTGCGAGTAGTGTAACATCTAAGCTATGAACGACTCACGAAAACTTCCGCCCCGCCCGAGACGCCGCCTCTATCCGTCTCTCTCACTTTTTCACACTTTTCATGCTAAGCTCGCGTTCGTGGAATGGAGTAACTTTGGATGTTAGTGCATGGGAAAGGCGTCCTTATGATTTAGAGTTTAGGGTTGTGATTAGGATATAGATTTGGGAGCTTTGAAAATATTTTAGGTTGCAAAACACTAGGGAGTGGAAGGTCTCTTTCGCTCGCAAAAAAGCAAGCCCTCGTGCGGTGGGAGGTTTAGACGGTAGAGGGGGAGGGGGATAGTGGCTGCCATGATGCTTGCCCGACGGCGTACGAAGACTGCGTATTAATTTTGGCATAATTCGTACGTTGATTTGGAGTATTTTATTGAAGCTTTGCAATAGAAACACGTTCGAAAACTGCACTACAAATTAAAGCGGGAGCTTTAAAACAGGCTCATTTCAAACCGTACCAAATAGAAATTATTTTTACAACTACAGAATAATTGTATAATAAATTGTATGTATTAAATGTAATTGTATTGTATAATAAATATAAATGGACAACATAATGACGTCTATCTTTTTTTTTATGGGATTGAATGGCGTGACGAGCTAGTCGTTCACCTGATGTTAAGCGACACGGCCGCCCATAACAGTTGCAGTGTCACTCGGAACTTTAAAATAATTAAGTTTCGCGTGACACTGCACTGCGCACGTCATCCTGAGACATAACACAGTCTAGTAATCAGATTACTACACTGTGTAATCAGGTCATAAAGTCTCATTTGCCCAGTAATTTCAAAACTTTATTTTTTCAAACTTTGCAGATAAGTCCTACCACCTATCTCAAGTATTATAATATTATTTGAATTTATGATAAACAATTATTATATTGTAAAAACTTAAAATAAAAAAAAAGTCGTAAATCTTAGATTTACCAAATTTACCAAAGGACCGGTTTATCTACCTTTATTCAAAGGTTAGTACAGTTAAGTAGGTTTACGAATAGATAGGCTAATAAAGATATAAATTAAAGGTAAGTATAGGAACTACACCCAGAAATTAAATCTGGTTTGATTATGTTTAGTTTTAATTAGCTGTAAGTTAATTTTTCGTTATAAGCCAGCAACAAAAACTTAGAAAAGGAAAAAAAAACAAAAAACAAAAGAGAACCGGGTGTTGCGATCAGTTTAAAAAATTTAGCGCTCTTAGCAAAGCACGACTTGCCATTCCTACCGATCTGCGGTCAGGACTATGATGGGTGAGCTGGTGGTCAAACGCAGGTCTATCAAACGTAAAAAAAGACCGCTAATTAGGTAAAGCAAAAAGTGGTATTTACAAGTGGGTGCTACCGTGCTTCGGAGGGCACGTTAAGCGGCGAGCCCGGCTATTGTCGCAAGACAATGTCGTTAAGCCAAGTCAAGCCTTTGGGCGACCTAAAATTCTGACACCAGGGCTGACCACTTGCCTACACGAGTAGAAGAAGAGAATTAAGTTTAAAAAATCTCCAAATAAATTATTAAAAGTACATAGTAGTAGTATAATATATGTTATTTTATTATATTTATTTATACCAGACATAATGGTGCCAGATTGCTTGCACCTGTAGTGGAAGAGAGAACTACTTACTCTTTATTTTTAAGCGCGCGAGTCGCAGGCGAGCGCGATATGGGAGCCGAAATTGCAATGATCAACCCACACGCGTGTCATACAACGTTTTTCATCACATTTGCGGGGAAAAAACAGAGTTGTATAAGTACTGTTGATTAACTTTTGGGAAAAAGTCGTGAGGGTTCTTATTTAACGCTCCGTATTACATTGTGAAGGTATATTACCCAGAAACCGCAACCGAAAACACCGGAACGCAACGAAATGAAATTGAAATTAATTAATTTGAAATAGTACATAAAATATGCCGATGGATGCAGGAGGCAGCCGCTCAAAGTGACGCTCTGTGGGGGAGGCCTATGTTCAGCAGTGGATGTCTTCAGGCTGTTGATGATGATGATGCCAATGATAAAATATGTCTATGGATGCAGAGGGCGAGCAGCCACTCAAAGTAGCACACTGTGGAGGCCTATGTTCAGGAGTGGACGTTTTCAGGCTGTTGCTGCTGATGATGATAAAAAATTCTGATGGATGCAGGAGGCAAGCAGCCGCTCAAAGTGGCGCTTTTTGAGGCCTATGTTCAGCAGTGGACGCCTTCAGGCTGTCGATGATGATGATGATGATGATGATAAAATATGCGTATAACTTGAGTGAGACACAAACATAACTGAATCTGGTTATCATCAGTAATGTAAATGTCGGAAATTTCTAGGATTTTCATTCTACTGCAACTGCAACTGTGATGAAAGGTATTGCAAATTATTATAATTACTAACCAGATAAAAGTGCACAATGTCAATTATTATTACTATAATTATAATGGCAAGCCTATTACAATAATTAGTGTTTGAAAAAAAAGAAGTTCGCTCTTCCACTACAGGTGAAGCCATACGGCACAATGCAGAATAGACCACTCCGATCCGTAGCTTCGATTACACTTGTTAATACTGGTTGACCTTTGACCACTTAACATCCGGGGAAATGTAATGCCATGCTATGCCAGGATTGGGAATTGACTCTGAAGTGAGGATGCTGGAATGGAACGCACTGCTGTGACCACAGAACTACAATATCGATGCTCTCAATCGACTCACGAAGCGCGAGAGCGAGAACTCTTAATCAAATAGGTACACACCAACTAATTGTATTGTCGGCGAAATGTTTGTAGAAGGTAAGTTTCAGAATCCCAACGAAGAGGCAAAATTATTACGGCAAGTAGGTACGAACCTAAGTACAGCCGAGCCAAATAAGAACATATAATTATCAGCATAGTCTGCGAACTTAAAAATTTTGTAGTCATGTAGGTACCATCCCTACCGCACTTCCGCCTTTTTCATGTACCGTGGAGAGCCGCTGGATTCAGGAGGCAAGCAGCCGCTCAAGGTGGTCCTCTCTGTGGGAGGCCTATGATCAGCAGTGAAAGTCACACGGGCCAGTCAGGCTGTTGTTGACGATGACGATCATCCCTTCAATTAAGCGCATAATATTATTTGTGCTTTTATTTTCATTTATTTAGTAAGTGAGTGAATGTGAAGTTACGAAACATACCACCCTGAATAAATAATCTTAGAGATCATTAAACATAACAACAGATTTTCACACACAGAATTTCTTAAATTTCTTGTCATACCTTTGACCTGTCAATGATGGTCTTATACAGTGCACCTACATCCTAAGTCTATGATGGGTACAGATTTTAACTGGAGGGTGGAAGCCAGGCGAGCACTAGAAAATGCCATAACACCATGCTCAATAGGAAAATACATGAGCTATAGGGAGTCGGAGTCGTCTCTTTCTTGTCTCCCTATTGGTACCTACTACTTAATTTTTCAATGCAATTGCAATGAGGAGATCCGCAGGAGAACTAAAGTAACCGATAGAAAGAAATTAGCAAGATTAATTTGTAAAGGAAAAATTAGAATCACGAGCGGGGATTGAACCCGCATCCATCCATCCCTCAAGCCGGGATATGCTTTACTTAAGCTACCGTTAAAAATCATAAATATAGAAATTAGCAAGTTTAAATGACAATGGGCAGGCCACATCGCTCGTAGAACTGACAACCGATTGGGAAGCATCAAATGGTTCTCGAGCGGCAACCACGAACCGGAAGACGCAGCGTAGGCCGGCCCCCCACTAGGTGGACCGACGACCTGGGGAAAACCGCGGGGAGCCGATGGATGCAGGAGGCGAGCAGCCGCTCTAGGTGGCGCTTTATGACGAAAACCTATGTTCAGCAGTGAAAGTCTTCGGGTTGTTAATGATGATGAAGATGACTTAAATTATCGAATTGAAAACTTTACCTTTGATTACATTTACCCGACATCAAAGTTTTCAACCAAGGGGGATTCAAAATTTGAACGACTATGGAATCGACATTTTCCTTTAATTTGCAAACTACACTTAGAATAACTTGCCCGCCCCGGATTTGCAGGGAATATAAGATCTTCTCGCCGTAGTTTTTGTTGGAAGAGAATAGTGAAGAAACTGTTAAGCTATGGTGAAATCTTATTATTTCCTTGGTACCTTAGTATTAGTGCAAGTTCTGCACGTAACTTGGAAGTTTATTGATGCAACTCACCTCAGTAATTAGGTAACTTACCTCTGATGGCTCAGTAATAGTTGAAAGCGAGTCTTGAAATTACCTTGACTTGAGCCTGAATTTGAAGCTCCAAGGTGGCATAGTTTTATAGGACAAACAGTCTCGAAATTCATGGGAAATTTTATAATTATTACTATAGGTATAAAAACCTTTTTGACACATATTTTGTAAAACTTCAGCTGCTGTTATGTTATGTTATGTTAGCTGTCATAGAAAAGTTTGACTAGATCATTAATGGGATAAAAATAGGTATTTACAGATTCCTACAAAAGACACGTTCAGCCGTTGTTACCGATTTTTGTCGTGAGACAGAAATAGATAATTTAATTTATGTTCATTAAGAAAATGGCTACGCGGTAATGGTACTGGTCAGAACCGTGGGTAACCGATGCATGCGAGAGAAAGGAAGCCGCTTAAAGTGGCGCGTTTTGAGAGAGGCCTATGATCAGCAGTGGACGTGTTCAGGCTTTTGGTGATGATGAGATTTTTTAATAAATCAGGTTTAAAGGTCGATATTCAGTTATGTACTTATACTGACTTAGGTATCTACTTACTCATTCAAAACATTCCAATATAAAAAATAACTTTGTTCAATCATGGAAACATACACACAATAAGATAACCAAAGGTAAAGGAAATAATTTATTTAAAAATCATTGTACCAGTTATAGACAAACTACCACTTTCTTTGATCTGTGATACGTATAATATAATTATTATCTAATATCCAGATAGGAAGTAGTTCCATCATATGACAAATTTTCTATGCTTCTTGGAACACAAAGCGCTATCTGTTGTTGAGTGGCAAAGTTAGTTCCGTAATTTTTTAAATAAATAATCACACTACACTTATTATTAAAATGTGTACAGTTAATTTATATTATAATTAACTAAAATTATTCTTGCAACGAGATACAGAACGGTAATCTTATAATTATTGTTTTTCTTACCTCATTTAATTAAGTTAGTTATACTCACCTTCGTCAGATGGCGTTAGTCGATTTATGTTTCTGTTTTGGATGTTGGTTGTAATTTATACGCTTTATTTATACTTTAAAATCATTATTTTAATTAATGTTAATAACGGTCACAAAATAAAATCAAATAGATAGGTTTAGGTTATCAAACTTTATGTAATCGTTAATAAGCGGCGTAAGTGTAGTTTTGCTACTCGACCATAGATGGCAGAACGGGCTATTTTACACCACTGACCTTTGCTATGGTCCGTTTACGGTTACTCTCATACAAAATAACTATATCCAAATTTTCTAGAAGGTACACGATAACTTAAACTTTGATAATCTTGACAAATTCATACATTCTTATTATACCAAAACTTAATGGACGTTCAATAAGCCGTTATGGATATAGGCTCTAACACTTAATCCCAATCTAATATCATTATCCTATAGGATAGATTACAAAAAACAACAAATTAATTAGATTTTCATGGTTAAAACTTGCACATAAATCTAATAATTTATAACTTTGCTGTCGGTAAAATTAATTACGTGTTTTTTATACCAAGCTTTTCAGAACTTAACCGTTATATAAGTGTAGTAGGTAAGTATATATTTAGATCCACCAATACTTTATACATCAAATATGAGTTTTATATTATGATTTTAATGAAATAATCTTGCTACCTTCTATAAACTACCTAATTAAAATTTATACTGGCTCTAAACTACGTGTTAATGTTGTAAATGTTAAACTATATACACGCAAAATTTCATCCAAATAGGTTCAGGATTTCAAGCATGGAATCCAAATAAATAAATTAACAATTTTATGTAGAATTAGTAATTTTCAATTTTTTTTTTTGCATGCCACACACAATTTGGCTAACTGATAGGTACCTATAGCCAACTGAAGTATCCGAACAACATTAAGTCCAATTCCCCGAATCATGTAACTAATACTATATCATTTATATATAACAAAACGCACAGCTGTTGGTAACTAAAAGGTTGGCGTCCCCTGTCGCCGACAAACTACCTCGCAATCCGGGACTTTGCATATCTTCATCAGAACGCGGGGTGAAGATGATTTGGCGGAATGGCGGTGCGACCCAGCTCACACCCCTGTGGGTTTTAATGGTGGTGCTACACGTGATACGCGGGTTTACTGCGTACTGAAATTTAATTTAGTTTAATAGGTATATACTTTAAATACTCACTTTTTAGGATTCCGTGCCCAAAAGGTGAAACGGACCTGTTACTAAGGTTCCGTTGTCCGTCCATCTGTCCCCCTGCCAACAGGTTGTATATCTCATGAAGCATGATAGGTAGACAGTAGAAATTTTCACAGATAATGTAAGTACTTTTTTTTTTGTTATATTTTGGCTCCACACATAGTGTATTTAGCCAGTGTCGAGTATTATATTTTCATCGTGTTACAAAATATTTCACGCAGTCATGTCCTAGTCATAGTCCAGTCTAAGTAATGCTCCAGCAAAGTGGTGGCAACTTTACTAGAAGCCTCTACGGAGTTTTGGAAGCAACACGAAAAATCACGTTATATAAAATAATTATAAATTATATAACTTGTCCTCACTCATGCTCGTATTTTAGCACTTAATGCGTAAAACGCCACCAATTTTAAACATTAACACTGGAAAAAGCAAAAGTTTTGAAAAATAATACAATGCAGTGACGTGAACTTTTCCGCGTTCCCGCCAAAACTCCATGTAAGTACTTATTTTTGTTGCCGCTGTAACAACACATACTAAAAACTAAATAAATATTTCAGGGGCGATCCCTACAACAAATGTGCTTTATTAGTTTTTATAGGTAATGGTACGGGAACCCTTCGTGCGCAATAGGCATGATGACTAATTTTTTTTTTGTATAAATTATTTATATTCCTCAAAAGATAAACATTTGTGAAAACAAAAATTAAATATCTCAAAAAATGACCAAGTTACAAGCATTTTAATAACCGGGATAGAAAGAGATAGCTCAAACGGCCAGTGACGTCAGAGCAATGTCGTGATAGTACCTCATTACTAAGCTGTGGTAGCTTTTCATACAATCTCTTTGGCATGTGACGTCATGAGTAGATTTTTCATAGTAACTGTGGGGGCGCTCTGTTTCGCGAGAAAGGGACAGGAGATGCCTGCTGTAGAAACTTTAAAAGCTTATTACTCCGTGATTTATTTACCGATTTTGCTTATTTTTTCAATTATTGCATTTATTTTTAATCTTCTGAAAGTAATATTTACTTGTTCATTTTTAATAGTAGTCATCATGCCTATTCCGACTCGCACTTGGCCGGTTTTTATTATATTCAGTAGGTATGCCTTCTTTAGTGACTGACTGACAGATAACAAGAACGGATTTTTGAAAATTAAACCCGTAACCCTTTTCAAGTCAACATAAAAATACTGAATGCTCATTGGTTGAAGACAGCCAATGATCAACAGGCAACCAATGAGCGCTCAGAATTTTGAAGTTGACCTGAGTTTGACTTTAAGAAATGTACGGGAAATAAGGGGTTAATAATTATTTGAACACCTGATTTTTCGTGTTGCTGCCATAGCTCCATAGAAGCTTCTAGTAAAGTTGCCACCACTTTGCTGGAGCATGACTTATACTGGACTATGACTACCTGACTTAGACTGGACTATGACTAGGACATGACTGCGTGAAATATTTTATAACACGATGAAAATATAATACCTGACACTGGCTAAATACACTATGTGTGGAGCTGAAATATAAAAAAAAATATTTGAACAAATGCGAGCAAAACTATAGGCTGCCTCTAGTAATAATATTTAAGAGCTATGTTCTATATTGTACTTAATAAGAAATAACTTGCATCATACCAATAAATGCATTACACTAAGTATAACAAACACCATGTCATAAATACGAAAATTAGCCTGTGTTTGTTATTTCTTGATGCTTCAGTGGATTTGAATGAAATTTAGAATTATATATACCTCTATAATATACTGGATTAACATTATAGGATTCTTTTTATCTATGGGTACAACAACCTAGCGCAACGAATTTCCATTTAAGGTACTTACAAAACGATACGTATCTTTTTGAGAATGAATGACGTGATGAGCTAGTCGTTCACCTGATGTTAAGCGACACGGCCGCCCATAAAAGTTGCAGTGTCACTCGAAACTTTAAAATAATAAAGTTTCACGCGACACTGCACTGCGCACGTCATCCTGAGACATCACACAGTCTAGTAATCAGATTACTACACTGTGTAATCAGGTCATAAAGTCTCACTTGCCCAGTAATTTCACTAGCTACAATGCCCTTCAAACCGGAACACAGTAGTGCTCGCACACTACTGCTTGGCGGCGGAATAACTGGCAAAGCGGTGAACTTTGCAGAAAAGTCCTACCACCTAGTAAGTATCTATTACTTCTATGGGAAAAGATACGCAAGAAACGAAACGCACCATATCGGGCGTAATTGCTTAAAGAGAGCGCATGTCTTCATACTTTTGTGACGTTCTGGGATAATTTGATTGGGTTTCCGAATAATTTCGACTTTGTGGCTACGTTTGGGCAATAATAGAATTTGTTAGCTGGTTGAGCCTGTTAAATGGATCTCCGGTATAATTAAACGAGACGATATTATGTTGAAATTAAGTACATAGTCTTAAATAAAAAATACATAATCTTTATTTAGTATTTATGATTTTTATAGCAGTATCGCCTGCTCAGCGTAATCTACAGATTAACCTGGCTCCCGGCTTGAGGGTTGGATGGATGCGGGTTCAATCCCCGCTCGTGATTCTAATTTTTCCTTTACGAATTATTAATCTGTGTCTTTAGGTTGAGAAAACATGCATATGACGATCCATTTAGAAATGTCTTACAGACTAACACAGATACAATATATATAATTATGTACCTAAAAAATGACTTTAGTTAACAGATTTAATTTGTGAAAAACTAGACTTCTTCTTCTTCTTCTTTAATGGCTTTCTATCACTTTTTTGCAGTAATTCTGCCAATGTCAAGTGAGTAAAATTTGTACGGTTATGTCAAGTCAAAGTCATATTTTGTCAGTCAGTCAAAACGCCAACAGTAAAATGGTGGATATTCTACTGAAAGCTCTAAAATCGGTCGTTGAAGCAAAAACGAAAATGCATGTTTCTATTCTATAATCTTGAAACCATTTGCCAACACTCGTGCACGTTCAAGAGCACTTAACGGATAATAATCCACCCTTATTACACATTAAAATTCAGAATAGACAGGTTTAAAATCATAAATTCAAAATTCGCAACCGCCATTGTCGGAGTTTCTTGAAAGACCCCAAGGTCCGGAAATAGTAAACACTAAATTTTATATGTCACATGACAGAAAAATTGTTGAATAGGCATTTGGCTTAGCATTTTGCCGCATCCCGAGAACATCTAACGCAAATCATGGCTGTCTTCGTAGCGTCACAGCCGCGCGGCAGGCCGCATCGGTTTGATGTGATTTTACAATGTGGTTTTGTGGGCCAGGCATTATGACTAAAATAGCTTTTTTGCATAAATTAATAATATTCCTCAAAAGATAAACATTTGTGAAAACAAAAATAAAATATCTCAAAAAATGACACTGTTATAAGCATTTTAAAAACCGGTATAAAAAGAGATAGCTCAAACGGCGTCAAACAGTGACGTCAGAGGAAGGCCGTTCACAGTACCTCATTACTAAGCTGTGGTAGCTTTACATACAATCTCTTTGGGATGTGACGTCACGAGTGCATTTTCCTTAGTAACTGCGGAGGCGCTCTGCTTCGCGAGAAAGGGATAGGAGATGCCCGCTACAGAAACTTTAAAAGCTTATTACTCCGTGATTTATTTACCGATTTTACTTAGTTTTTTAATTATTGTTTTTATTTTTAATCTTCTTTATGAAACTAATATTTACTTGTTCATTTTTAATAGTAGTCATCATGCCTATTGCACATTGATGGACAAAAACGTGAGGAAACCGGCAGGTTCAAGAGTGGGCCCATTTATAAGTTCTACATATTACCTATGCTACGACGATACATCTACGAGCTACGGTTCGTAGTACTCTTAATACTACCTCCATACTACCTAAATGGAGGGCTGTCTTCTGCTCTGTTTTTGTTTTTTTCTTATATTTTGGCTCCAAATATAGTGTATTTAGCCAGTGTCAATTATTGTAATTTTTTCATCGTGTTATAGAATTTTTCACGTAAAGTCAAGTCTTACCCCCCATATTCAAAGATTCCTCGAGATTACTCCACTCGACTCAACCTCAAAATAACCTCATTTTTGTGTTTTGGTATTTTTAGTTGACAATAAATAATCAACTTGACATTTCTGCGTCAATTTTTCTCAAACAAGAGAAGCGAAGCAACTGTGGTCAATTCAAGGTATTACGTTGCGATGTATTTTGAGTTTCCCTCAAAGTTAAGTAGAAGTTAAGTAAAGGATTTTTGGAGAAATGTTTTGGAATACAAGGATTAGTCACAGTCGGGGTAGCCAGTCCAGTCGAATTCAGGTAGTCATAGTCCAGTCTAAGTTATGTCCTTGTAAAGTGGTAGCAACTTTACTAGAAGCCTCTATGGAATTTTGGAAGCAACAAGAAAAACCACGTTTTACACATTATTACGTAAAATGCCACCAAAAAAGCACACGTTTTGAAAAATAACACAATGCTACGACGCCACAGAGCTATAGAAACAAATGATGCTTCGTGTAGAGGGGAAGCGTTTTTTTCTGCTCTGTGTACGGCGTGAACTATTCCGCGTTCCCGCCAAAATTCCTGCTCTACCTTCAACTCTATACACCTTAAAAACGTCTTTCCCAAACGAGCGTTTTAATCGCCGCGTTTCACTCGCCATTCCACCGCCAACATCCAAGCACCCACGTAGCGAAGATCATTATCTGCTCCGAGAAAGTTACGAGGAATCTAGTTAGCCCCCTCTCCTCTCTCTATACCCCTCCTCCCACTTCAGCAACTTGTTATAACCAGTTTAAACCAGTTGAGTTTGGTTGGGCACCTGCGTTACTAAGGAACTTTGCCTTGTGACCAACTATATGAATGTATTTGATTGTTACGTATCTTGTATATGTTACCGTCTTTACCGTTCTTGGTGTTTACACCGTTTGTTTATAAAAACGCGGTTATTTATAAACTGACGATTTATTGCAAACGGTAAATGTGCCTCGCAATAAAACGGTCGATTTTTCGGTAATTTAAAATTAATCGACATCACTTCGTTTTATTGTAATTATTTACTTCTAGTGTGGTCAAAACTAACTTAACAGTCTCCCTCCAACATCAATATACATGTACGTGGGTAGGAGGTTCCGTTTATTTTATTATTGTAGTTTAGTTAGTTACCTAAACTTAGATGTTGGTTTATAAGTAGATCGAATTTATCGTTGAACTAAAGTGAACCGGTATCTTCTAGTCAAGCATGTTCCATCGTCGACCGCATCGTCACTCACCATAATGTGAGACAATGGTCAAATGCAAGCCTATCAAAAGTAATAAATGTATTTATTCACGGCAACGCCAAAAAGTAAATGTACCCAATACTGAAAAGAAGGAAATGGGAATTTTAACGGGAAAAAATGATTCCTATTTCATAACCAGTTATGTAAGACGAGCTATGGAGAGAGCAATGCTCGGTGTTTCCCTGCAAGATAAGATCCGAAATGAGGAGATCCGCAGGAGAACTAAAGTGACCGATGTAGCTCTTAGGATTAGCAAGTTGAAATGGCAATGGGCAGGCCACATCGCTCGTAGAACTGACAACCGATGGGGAAGAAAGGTTCTCGAGTGGCGACCACGATCTGGAAGACGCAGCGTAGGCCGGCCCCCCACTAGGTGGACCGACGATCTGGTGAAAGCCGCGGGGAGCCGATGGATGCAGGAGGCGAGCAGCCGCTCTAAGTGGCGCTCCCGGGGGGAGGTATATGTTCAGGAGTGGACGTCTTCAGGCTGTTAATGATGATGATGATGATGATGATGTAACACGAACGTTTCTCCCCACTAGATAACCAGTTATCAAAGTTGGTATTCAAGTGGGAATAAAGATTTATTTAATCCCACTAGAATACCAACTTTGATAATTTATAAATGTTTATTAATTCCCACTAGAAAACAATCGATATAAGAAACACGTATGGCCATTGGATACTTACATTTACACAGGTATTCAATGCTCGTCAAATTAGAATACCTACCTAGTTCTAACTAAATCCAATTTCTCTACTAATCAACTTACCATTACCACTATCTACTAAGTCCAAGTCCTAAGTACCTACTTATATATAAGGTACGTCTGGGTCATAAAATCTTACCTCTATATTTGCAAAGTCCGCCTGCTTTTAAGGGTAGCTATACACGTCCTCTTAATATTTTAAAAATAAAAATAAAATTTCAAGTTTTTTACCATTTATTGCAAGTAGGTTATTTTTGGCACTTTTATATATATAACATTTATAGAGCAGACAGACAGCGACTTAAACGCAGTTTTTTATTTATAAGTGTATATTATAAGTTTAGATAGTTTTAGTTTTAGATAAGTACTTAGTTTAGATTTAATTTAGTTTTTAGTAATTGTATTATATTTTTTAGAATGTAAATAAACATTTATATAGATAACAGTTATGTTTTTTTATGAGAATGAATGACGTGACGAGCTAGGTGGGTGGGTGGTATTAGGGTAGTGTTAAAAGAGTCCTCTCTAAAGGTAGGCAACGCACCGGCAATGCCCTTGGTGTTGTAGATGTCCATAGGCGGCGGTGACCACTTACCATCAGGTGGGCCGCCTGCTTGTTTGTCACTCATTACATTATTTGTAAATATTTCTTTTCTTAATAGTTCTGAAATCATTATGTGTTATGTGTGTATTGTGTCATTATGGTGTGTGTCATGGTGATGTGTGGTGTGGTGTGATTGTGTGTCATTGTGTTGTGATGTGCATGTGGTGTTATGTGTTTTGCGCATAATATATTTACTATACGTCTTCTTGCTGAACATATAGGCATCCACCATAGTGTGCCACTTTGAGGGGCTGCTTGCTTCTGCATCCATTGGCTTCCCTCGGTTTTTATTTTTATTTTATTATAACAAAATAAATATAAAAAATAGCCGTTTACCGACAACCTTACATAGGATTAGGCACTTTAGTGTCTGCATAAATAATTTTCATAATCCGATTTGGTAGTGCGCAGTTATCTTTACGACGTTTCTACCAGGGATGGGTCTGAAGGTCAGGTGGAGTGTTAAAGTGTGAATTTGTTAAGGCTGCATCACCACGAGCAATAATAACGCGGCAATTTTGACGCATAAAAAAATTGTATGTATTGTAGTCTTCGAGCATTTATAAATGGAGATGGCAACTGTGTGCGTGTAAATACTGCGTAACTAAGTTAGATTATAACTAACTGATAACTGTCTGCGTATTTTAAGTTAGTTGGTATATATGCGGAGTGTGTGTCCACACGTAATTGGCGCGTGTGACAGCGTGTTTACCTCGTCCCCGGTAAAAATCGGTAGAAAATAATCCTTGCGGGTTATAATATAACATAAGCATTTTAACATCTCCATAATCTCCATTAGTTCAATAATCGAAGATTGTAATAGAGACTTGAAGCAAATCTCTCTACACTTCAGTAGAGTAAATACCAAGATTCTTTAAACCCCTAAAAACAAACTGATAATCTAGATGTCTGCTTTCGCTGCATTTAAGTGGCACTGAAAACGAATGTTCGTGTTAAATAAATAGAGCTCAACGTTATTTGAACTGTCGCTTGCATTTACCTACTAACGTGAGGAAGAAATACTTTTGAGTAAGAAATAAAAATTTGCTGCGTTTCTTTCTTCTACAAAATTAAACAAGTTAATTAGAACTCCAATGCATATTAACCCTTAGGTTGTACTCACCATGATCTATTTTTCTTCTGAATCTAATCTTCTTCTTCTCGTTTAGGCAAGTGGTCAGCCCTGTCAGAATTTTTAAGCCGCCCCAAGGCTTCTGACTTGGCTTAGCGGTAGCCTTCTTGTACTTCCGAAGCCTTGAACGAATTATGGCAAAACAATGCTTACTTTTGAAGAAGCACAACTTTATAATAAAATACCCTCACATATTAAAAAATTACGTTCACTTAACGTTTTCAAGAGGCAGTTGACTCAATACCTTATGATGGCGGATCCACTGCCGAAATAAAGATTCTAAATTAAGTATCGAAGATAAATGTACCTAATATAATTTTACTTAGCACGTATTTATATTGTTACCTACCTACATTATTTTATGTGATGGCGAATGTATGTATGTATAATAATTTTAAGTGTAACTATGTTCTCATGGAAGTGACATTGTCTTATTTGAGAATCAATTTCTTTAAACCTAAACTTAACGACTATTGCCTTACGACAACACTTTTGCTGTAGCGGTCACCCATCATAGTAGTGACCGCAGCGAACGTTGCTTAACTGAATCTAATAATAGCAAATCTTTTTAAGCAGCCGTGAGTAGGCACCCTACGCATTTGCGTAGTCTACTTGATCATGACGCGTAAACTCTTACCTACTAAACCGCGATAAAAATACATTAAGAAACCTTTAGGTGACAACCCTAACTGCACGCTAGAGGTAGTATTGAGGTCACGCGCACGCACTCACACGTGGCAACCCTAGCGTTTGTCTCATTTGAGGTTGTTATTTTTACGCATAAGTATATAAAAAATAAAAAAAATAAAATTATTTGTCGTATTTTTTGTTATAGGTAACCAAAATACATCATCTGTTTCACTTACCATCAGGTGAGATAGTGGTCAAGCGCAAGCCTATCCATCAATAAAGAAAAAAAAAAAAAAAAAAAAAAACTGAAAATTTCAACGGTCTAACTATCACAGTTCATAAGATACAGCCTGGTGACAGATGGACAGCCAGACAGACAGACAGACAGACGAACAGCGGAGCCTTAGTAATAAATAAATAAATAAATGTGTGGACATTTCACACAGCGCCATCTAGCCCATCTAGCAAACTAAGCATAGCTTGTACTATGGGAACCAGATAACTGATACAATACTTTTAGATACTTTTTGTTTGTAAATACATACATAGAATACAATATAACACCCAGACACAGAACAAACATCTATGTTCATCACACAAATGTTTGTCCTGGGTAGGAATCGAACCCACAGCCCTCGGGTCAGAAGGCAGGGATACTACCAACTGACCTATCGGGCCTGTAATAGGGTTCCGTAAGGAAGTATTTCATAGCATTTAAGTCCAATATCAAACTACCAGGCCAACTTCCCATTACCGTGGTGAGACCGGTCGTAAAACTCACACACTCCCATTGTAATGTCCGTACATCTAGGCATCCTATCACAAAGTTTAACCAAAAGCAATAAAATCTAGCGCTATCTCCGGCGATCTGATAGGCGAACTACGCACATAAAGGACCAAACGCACATAAACTGTTTATCTCTACGCCTTGGGCTAAGGGCTGGTGGCTGGTCCAAGCTACGAAACATGGGCGGGTTCAGTAAAAGGCTACACCGATACGAGACGCCTATGAAAAATGGTGCACGCACGGCTTGACTACAGTAAACCGCTTCACTTGTTTGATTATTCAGACATTATCCTCAAAGACCGTAGTTTGGAAATCTGACAAATACCACCTGTGAGGTCCAGTTTGTTTTAAACTCATACCATGACGATACACCGCGCCCCGAAGGAATTTAAAAGATTTTTTTTAGGTCACGCTGGTGTTCGGATCGTCTGATTACGGATTATTATAAATACATGATAATATGTATACAATTGTACGCCAAAGAACAAAATTCACTCACTTAGTGCCAGCTCAGTGAATTAGCCAACTGAAGTGGTGGTGGGTCATATCTGCCTCAAAACCGACAATCTTTAGAACAGGCGTATCCTAGAGTGAAAACCGCGAATCGGCAAACGTAGAGTGGGACCAAATACCTATTGACAATAAATCTGGCCTTTATAATCTTTGGTAATACGTAAGGGTGCTTGGTGATGACTGGATAAAAGGAGTTTTGAAGATCAACCTCATTGGCGTACCTTGGGAGAGGCCTGTCCAACAGTGAATAAAGTAGGCTGATGATGATGTTGATGATGAAATAATAATAAATAAATATGTGTGGACATTTCACACAGCGCCATCTAAGCATAGCTTTTACTATGGGAACTAGATAACTGATACAATACTTATATACTTTTTTGTTTGTAATTACATACATAGAATACAATATAACACCCAACTAAAATAAAACAACAAATAGAACAACGCTGTCAGCTCGTAACTTATAACAGCTCAAGAAGTAATTTGCACGCGCAATACTAAAGTATCGTTATGGTGATTACACTGGTGCTAGTAATTTGTCGGACCAAGTTACATTCCATCGCTACGCTTCGTCTCGCCTCGCTTCGCTATGCCTCGGGCAGGTGTAAACAAGACTTATATGGGATTTACATTGTGTTGAACATTGAGTATGGAAATTGGAGCTTTGTTGATGGATTTTGAGATAAATGGATTATTGAGCTGAACTATACTTGATTGACTTAGATTGGCCATGAGATGAAGGCACATGATACCTACAGTGGCCAAGACAACCCCTTTCAATTTTTACGTTAAATGTTGTGGCTATTCTTCTTAGTCTGAGCTATATTCATAGTAATAGAAATATGGCTAATTACTTCATCATCATCATCATCATCATCATCATCATCAACAGCCTGAAGAGGTCCGCTGCTGAACATGGGCCTCCCCCAGAGAGCGCCACTTCGAGTGGCTGCCCGTCTCCTGCATACATCGGCTTCCCGCGGTTTTCACCAGATCGCCGGTCCATCTAGGGTGCCTGCCTAAGCTGCAACTTCCGGTTCGACTAACCATGTATTCTATATAAACTCGGGTAGACAGGATTGACACACAGCCACTCCTACCTCTGTTCAGGTTCATTTCCTGCTGCAAATCGCCTTGCTTCCTTCATACTCTGATAGTTATCTATCTGAACTATCTGAAGGATCATCTAAAAGATTACTTAACAACTTTGTACCTTTTAGTCAATAAAGCCTAAAAGCAAAATTCTGTTATGGTTGAAGAGGAAAAATTTTGAATTTAAAAAAGTCTGGTGATTATTATCGTTATCACCCTTTTTACGTGAACAGCTGATCGTAGGATTCATTAAAAGGTTGGCTATAATCAGTGATCAGCATGCTTGTAAACAAAATCACAGTAAATTTTTACGCAGACCAAAGATAATGCTCCTGCTCAATGCCTTGCAATTGCCCTCACCGGCTCTTATGGCACCGGGGGAAGTGATGGGGTGTCCCTATTTTTCCGCAGAGACCACATAGCAAGCTGGTCGAAGATACTGATGGATAATCTTCTTACAACAAAGCTTAACTTAATACTAAGCTACCTACTTAATATGATAAAGAATCCTCTCAATGCACAAAGGTATTTAGATTGACTATCTACAAGTTACGACTATTATAATAGAATAGCATCTTTGAGTTTAGGTTTTAGGTGTGTTTTAAGTGTTAGATACACTTTTTAGGATGTACGTAAAGCGTAAATATAACTAAAGGTGTATTTTTTCTACAAATTTTAATAAACTTCAAACATACATAAGTTTCAAGATATTCCCACAGAATCCGAGCTCGAGATCTATCCCACGACACTAACATCAAACCAAGTCCAGGGTCAGAGTCCAAGGTTCAAATCTGACCAGCAGACAACGGATGCTGCAATATCTAACTTATTTAAATGCACACACCTTTCCATTAGACAAACTTAAATCTCTCAACATCAAAAAATATTTTTCAATCAACTGTCAACCCTAAAAAGCTTGGTATAAGACTTGTAGAGATGGGACACGACGGTAAAAACTGGTTGCTCACTTACTCAGCACCCTTAATTTGTCCGGTCATAACCGGTTCGATATACAATAGTAATGCCTATTAACATAACTCCTTGACCGGACACTCATTAATATTTATGGAAAAAAAACTAAACGGACAGATTTTTGGGTTAACAATTCAGTGTTTGATGAGATTCTGTAACGGTGACATTGTCCGCGTTAGTTTGTGCTTCCAAAATTCAGTGTCATGTAAGTGTTCAAAAAATTACTTTTAATTATAAAATACTTGTAAGTAAGTATTTTTAAGCCTTCATGACTCATGATAAATAGAGCTTCTTCTATCTATAATGTTTATGTGTATGATTTTTATAGCAGTACCTATCGCCTGCTAAGCATAATCTATAGATTAATTTTATTTATAAAGAAAAATTTGTATCATGAACGGAATTTGAACCCGTATCCATCCATCCTTAAGCCGGGACATGCTTTATTTAATCTGCCATGACAAATAATCTCATATCTTATTAGGTAGGTATATCTACTGTTTTAAATAATTACTTATGCAAAAATATTTTCATCCAGCGATTTTCTTGATTGCCCTTGTTTTCAACTGTCTATAAAATCATAGATTTCCGTCCTGAAACATAATTATAATAATATTAAAACTAATTTACTTAGTATCGGTTCATATTAGTGATTTAAAAGTTCATTGTAGCCGGCACACACATACATGTTCGACTTTATATTATTTATATTAGATTGATACCGGCGCAGCTTGTCAATAAAACAAACCATCTGTATATGATCTTTATATTAGAACTCTATATGAATCTCGCGATTTTTTGCAAATTTTTCACTCTTTGCATCAACACTTGTCTGAAACCTCGATAAGTTCAACACTAAAACTATCAATAAATCGATATGGTGCGCGGGCGGGTTCATCACTAATTTACAATTTTATGGGCCGTGGGATTCAGGGGTGGGGACTCCATTAGTGGGGCTTGCCCCCCGCAGCACGGTTAACCCTGGAGCCTGGAGGATGGTGCGCAGAAAAATTTATTTTCGAAAGTACCTAGTATAATTATAAAAGTATTCAACATGTTAACGTAACGCGTTCAATAATGTGTCAATGTGTTTTGTTTACGTAACAATTCGGCTTTATTGAAATGTTACAGCCCAGATAATATAATAACTACAGTACTTACTTACGTAGGTAGGATTTTAAGATAGATAAACGGTAAACAGATAAAGCTATAATAATCTCTACTTAACTTACAGTACTTAATATAAGATAATAATATTATAGAAGTGAAAAGCGGTGTTTACTTGTGTCTGCTTTTTTTATCAGAATGAATGACGTTACGAGCTGGTCCTTCACCTGATGTTAAGCAATACGGCCGCCCATAACAGTTGCAGTGTCACTCGGAACTTTAAAATAATAAAGTTTTGCTTGACACTGCACTGCGCACGTCATCCTGAGTAGTAATCTGATTACTAGACTGTGTGATGACACAGTCTAGTAATCAGATTACTACTCTGTGTAATCAGGTTGTAAAGTCTCATTTGCACAGTAATTTCACTAGCTACAATGCTTTCAAACCGGAACACAGTAGTGCTTGCACACTACTGCTTGGCGGCAGAATAACTGGCAAAGCGGTGGTACCTACCTAGACGAACTTTGCAGATAAGTCCTATCACCTAGTTATTGTGTGCACTCACGCTGAGCCAATTTGAATAAAAATAATCTCATGTTATCGGAGTCAACATAGGCTAATCCTTCTCCCAGAAAATAGAGAGTTCCCGCGAGAAAATGTGTGTATGTGTACTTACCTACTATCAATGACGTTTTATTTAATTAACATATTCATTAATCTGTGCTATAGCGTTCTTACGTGCAAATAGAGAAAATTTGGTTTTTCTGCGAACGCTACAATTCCACGTCAGCCGACAAGAAACGCGCGTGCAAAGGAGAAAGGAGAAAACTGAGACGGAATGGGGGAGAGATCTTTAAGATACGTCGCCATGGCAACCCTTGGCCCACGCACACAAGCAAACCTATCGCTAGTTTAATGATAGTTGCGTAGTGACGGGCGTAGTTGAAATTGAAATACACCGATACATTTTCTTTTATTACCATTGATGTACTTAATGCATTTTTAAGTACTACAGTACCTTCTTAAAAACAACTAATCTCATTGTAGGCTTATTAAGACAATGTAAAATAATTCATTCATTAGCATAGTTTATTGATATTTCGGGGAGGCGATGGATACAAGAGCACTCAAAGTGGCGCTCTCTGGGGCAGGCCTATGTTCAGCAGTGGATATATTCAGGCTGTTGATGATTAGGATAATGATTATGATTGATATTTACCTGAACTTTATTGATCATACAAATCATGCATCATGAAACTACTACAATTAAATTTTAATAAAAAGAGAACAGTAGGCTCTCGCCTCACTTCCACCACCACTGTCTAGAAGAAATGATTTATAGAAGCGTCCGCCATGACCTCGATAAAACTATGGCGCTGGCCGCCGCTTTCCCATCCCTATTTACCCACACTTTAGCACAAACAACACTAGTATTAGGAGAATTCGACCCGACCCCCGAAGTTTTAGTTATTAAGCAAATGCTCAGTAAACAGCTCGGGTGGCCACCTCAGTTAGGTACCTCTATAAATAGGTAGGGCTGCGTTAAGCTTCAATTAGGTAAATGCTGGATCTTTAGATAGGTGTGCATATAGCTAGTAAAACAAATATCTGACTAAATTGAGAAGATGGTAGGGATAATATGCATTTAAGTTCTCTCTAATCTACCTAGATTCTAGTGGTATTTCCACTGACCTAGAATTTTTTCGTTATGGGCATTTCTATCTGCCGCAACTTGTCTCCTTCCTTTACAAAAAAACTGATATTTAAGGATTTTTTGTATATTAATAATGTCATCGACCTCTGATGGGATAAAAAAGCAGTGTGGCCTTTCTATTATTATCTTTCAGATATTGTTGTGTTACCTAATACAAGTACCTATCTATTGGTAGCTTTTCAACGCATTTTTGTATTAGTAAGTCAGTGGTTTTATATGTAGCCATGACATTCGGCGAAAGGTTTTAAATCCTTGTTTTATCAAAATCTTAAGTACATTTTGTCAGAAGGCCGTCAAATAGTAATTAGCCACTCAAAAAGGCTGATTATGATGAAATAGAAAACGTGAGCTTTATCATCACTTCCAACCGAAAATAACGGTTCTTAGATACACATTTTATGCTTTTGGTTTGCCTTTTATTTTCCCACATAATTTATCTACTATGTAACGGGTACAGTGTTTTAAAATGTTTACTAGTCCTAATTATTATAGAAGCTCTAACTTCGATAAAAAATATGTAAGGAAATACATAATTTATTTTGAAACCAATAATACCTAAGAATCTTCAAAAAGCAGGCTAAAATTCCCGGAAACACCCTTTTACACGATCAAAATAATTCCATCCAAGACTACGTTAACTCCACATTAGACCCTTTCCGACCGTCCTTAAGTTCTTATCGACCCGCACATTAGGGGCTTAAGGCTCTGTCCTTAATACGTCTACCTTCCCCCACCCCTTCCTCCCAACCCCCAAGACATATTTCATCGAGAACTCCTCCTTAACTACCGCCCCAGGCTGGCAACTTTAGCAATATTTCACATGTAAATAATACACAAATGTGAGAATGTTTACTCGAATAGGAGGTTTTGTTAGGTTATGTTTAGAACTCTTTTTTAGGTTCCGTAAAAAGGGTAAATCGGGCCCTATTACTAAGATTCTGCTGTCCGTTCTTCTGTCTCTCTGTCCGTCTGTTACCAGCCTGTATCTCATAACCGTGATAGTTAGAGACATGGGTTAGACACTTCAAATTTTCACAGATGATGTATTTCTGATGCCGCCATAACGACAAATACTAAAAGACTGAATAAAATAAATATTTAATGGGGCTCCCATACAACAAACGTAATTTTTTGCTCGTTTTTGTAGATAATGGCACGAAATATTCGTACGCGAGTCCGACTGGTACTTGGCCGACTTGGCTTTTATTTATGTGAATCGAGGACAAGCAGAATACATCTATTTTGTAGGTTTTACTGCTTTTGTTAAGACAATCAATCTTAAACTACTTAAAGGTAAACTAAAACTACTTAAAGGTAATCTTAAACTACTTAAAGGTAAACTTAATTTGACATGGTGCTGTCTATAATAGCTGTCCTTTTTATTTCATTTTATATATGAAAAAGATGATAAAATGTTTGCTCAAAAAAACCTCTCTCTCCATTTGGATACACAGCTCGGATCCACAATACATGTGTCACAAATAGGCTGGTCAATAGTGCCTCCACAAACTGCCCCCCTTTTTGCAGGAACTACCGCACTACTCAAAAATCGCCGACAACAAAAAAACACTGTACCTACTAGCACCCAGCTTCATCAAGATTCGTTGATAAATACGACCCAGCATCCGAACAGACGAAAGCAAACTCGTGAGTTGAAGTAGATACTTTCGCTCACTTCATTGGCTCGGCCAATAAATTTCTATATTACGAGTGAACCAGTTTCTTTATGATGGATAATATTCTAGGAACTAATATTACAGATTCCCTTACGTAAGTGTTACCCTGAAACCTGACTGTCCAGATCCATAGCTAACAACGATGATATCTACATACAAAACTTGCGACCGCGTAGTATCGCCGAAGCCATGCAAGTTTTAATGAAAACGGTTCCTCTACAAACACACCGACATTATACATATACTAGGAAGTGAGGACTGAATTACCTAAAATTATCGGAAATATAAATGGGGAGCTCCAACAAAATGCTAAAAGTTCCTTTGTAAACTAATGTCAACTGACTCTCATAAATGAATTGACTATTCAGTATCCGTTCTTGACTGTATTTGATCCAGAAATATCTTGGGTATTCCTTGGCAGCAGTATCTGCCAATTATAATGAAGTGAAACGCATCATTTGAATAAAAAAAAATAGGTTAACCTATGATATCATTTGTTAGGTGTATTTAATTTTAGTTACTTATTCATGCAGTGTGATGCCATTGTAGGAAACAGTGGCCTAAGACAGGATCGCTTTGGTTGGTTCTAACCTTTTTGATCATAATCATTTTTTAGAAGCGGTTACCCATCCAATTAATTACTGCAGCTAGTGGAATTTGGCTACTTATGAATTTTGAACTGACAAAGATAAAATTATCATGATTACAGACCCACGCCACAGTAGTTACGAGCAATCTTTTTAATGTCGATATTATGCTTCATATTACCTAAAAATCAATAACAATTTTAGTCAAAACGATTCGAAAATATTTTTCTTGGAGTATCTATAATATGTCTAGGTCTTTTTCTTTGATAAACGAAATTTGGAATGATAGAGTGTGAATTTTGAGTTTAGGAGATACCGGTAATAATTGTATTTTATACCGGTTAAAAGCCAATTCTGTCTCTACAGCCTCGGTCCTAGCTATGTAGGTGATAGTTTGCTGGGAGAGGGTGGAATTACCGCAAGATTGCTGCCATTCTTTAGGGCTCGTCCCTTGACCCTTAGAGGGTAGGCAGAAGCCCTGCGTGAGAAAATTATATTATCACCGACAGTAGGTAATGGAGTGAATTTTCGATATGGCAGGGTTTTTGAGCTCTGACGTGATAGTTCTTGGACAAAAGTTAACCATTTGCGAGATTACATTTTTGACCTTCGACCGAGCAGAAGGGTGTAATAAGTTTAGTATGGACCTGTAGGTCTGTGGCATCGCAGCTCCCAATTAGGTGTTTTATATGTTTGAGAGGTGATATGTCACCAATATAATGTCGCTTGAGAGTGTTTTTAGCTTGTAGGTAAGTATTCTACATTTGGGCAATGCGAGAATTGGCAATAATTGTTTGTTTATGCCTATAGTGATTATTGTTCTAAAGTAAGTACAATCAGCTGCTATAATATTATGTTCAAAACTGTAATGTCTGATTATGAGTATTGTTTGATTAAAATAAATACGTAAATTTTAATAAAACACGTAATTCATTAAAATTGAATTGTACACTGTGGTTTAATGACTTGATAATCTTAATTTTTTTAGTGACACATTTACTTAAAGTTTTTGCAACTGTCGGCTTACAAAGTTATTTCAGCTGAATGCACCTAACTAACCCATATGGAAGTAAAATTATTATTAAAGCGTTTTCAGTTGTCTTAACATGTAGGTGACCCTTCCTCAAAGCAAATAGGTCAGTGGTTCAAAAGAACTGTCAAAAATGTTCAAACAATTTTGACAATATTTTGAACTGTGTGCCTGTCACTTAAGGTCGAAAAGCGGTAAAACCGGTATTAGGGCAATCATCCGAATGCAGTCTTTAAAAAGCTTATTCCACCTTTTTCACAACTAGGACAAATTTATGGTAACCCTAACAAAAATCCATTACTAACTCACTTTTCGTGGTGAGTTTGTTTAGTTTCGGAAAGATTTAGTGATGTGCCAGAGATGCTTCTTCTGTTCATCTCACATGAGACATAATAGCTCACTCATTTTATTTCAATGCTTTAATTGTGTAGCTTACGTCAATATAGAAATGCAAGTTATACAAGAAAGATATGTACTACCTTTTCTGATGCATAAAAAGTATATTTCATGAAGGTTTCTGCTTTGAAAACTTTACGAATACTAATCAGAAAATATTTATAAAAAGAGTGTTTACGAATAAACAGCTTTAAATACGTTTATATACATATTTGAAGTATATATACTTGCTGTTCATTTTATTTATATTTTGTTTTGTTCTCAATAAGGTGTAGTACTTAGGCAGCTTGTTCACCGTTTCATTTTAAACTATGCTTAATCCAATGAATTTTAGACAAACGGACACCTTGCAGCTTTTAATTATTATTGTTAATCAATTGTTAAGCAAAACGTCTGCACTTAAATGGCTAAATAATATAAGACCAACCGTCGTATTAGCGCCTCTACATATTAAGCTTTAAAGCTTTTATTTAGTACCATATTATAAATAAAATAAATAAATATGTGTGGACATTTCACACAGCGCCATCTAGTTCCAAACTAAGCATAGCTTGTACTATGGGAACCAGATAACTGATATAATACTTAGATACTTTTTGTTTGTAAATACATACATAGAATACAATATAACACCCAGACACAGAACAAACATCTATGTTCATCACAAAAATGTTTGTCCTGGGTAGGAATTCAACCCACAGCCCTTAGTTCAGAAGGCAGGATTACTACCAACTGAGCTATCGGGCCCGTCGCATTAGCGCCTCTAGATACATTATATCGCTTTGATTCTGTATCTTAACACAATTTCTTCAAATTGGTTATAATTATATCATAGTAGTAAGTATCCATTTATTTTGTGTAGATTTCATTTTTTTATAGTTTGAGAGCTTTTAAACGCATGTTGTGTTCGCATCGAGTCGGTTGTTTGCCAGTGTTATTTTTTAATTTGTATATCGTTTATTATGTAAGAAAGGCAATACAGACAGTTTTGTGAACCATTAATTAAAAAAAAATGCTTTCACTCAAAAATAGTTCCTTACTCAATGAAACGGATCTTACAGGAACTGTATCTCTGTTTCACCACCCTATTAGTACAGTCCCTTCACGCGCCAGTGAAGGTTACTGAAGGGCCGCAGAACTCCCGGGAAATTGGGTCATTTGTCCCTACCGTCGCTATCGCTCTTCTTTATGGCAGATTGCTTTTTTGTTTCATCTCGCCCACATGGTACCCTAGGGCGCAAGACTTCCAATCCTTTGTTCTCGAATTAGTTCAGTTCAATCGCGGAAAATAAGTCTAATTGTTAACTCTCTTACGTCCGATATCGTTAATTTAGGCCTAAGACGAAAGGAAAAGTTGATACATACTTTCGTAAAAGCGATCGTTCTGGATTCATTGATCAGACAGTTTTCTTAACTTCTTATTTCATCATTTAACAGCTTGAAAACGTCCACTGCTGGGCATAGGCCTCCCTAAGGGAGCGCCACTTTGAGCGACTGCTAGTCTCCTGGATTCATCGCTTCCCCGCGCACTAGCTGGTGCACCTAGCGGGGGCTGGCTTACGCTCCGTCTTTCAGTTCGTGGTCGCCTCTCTAGAACTCTTTCTCCCCATAGATCGTAATTTCTACGAGCGTTGTGGCCTGCTCATTGCCAAGATCTCATTTTTACATAGGTATGGGATAGTGTGGTTCTATCGAGTACTTTCTTTTTCGTGTGCATAATAGATAATGAATAATGAATGATGACAAAGGTATCATATGTACCTATATCTTATAAAAACGCAACCACAGGGGAATTCACAGCCTATTATACCTATTGTACTTAATTACATTTTTTTAGATGCCCATAGTTTAGTTCGAAGAGCGTCTATCCGGTGACTTGGAAGACGCAGGTTCAAGTCCCGCGGTTGTCAAATTTTTATGAAGTATTATATCTTTGCTAGCTATGCAATGCAACTGTACATTAATATTATTGTATTGTGATCAATTAAAATAAAACTGCTTCTAATTTATTATGAATAGGTTAGGTATTACCTTACTATTATTATTTCGTTAAATAAACTTACCTATACCTACATAGTATTATATTATCTATGCCTATACAAAGGGTGAAACTGAAACACACTTCAATCAAAACAATTTTGGAGCAAGCTTTACACGAGTTCTCTACAATTTCAACTGTAGTAGGTAAATTTGATATTAGTCTTAACCCCCCCAAGTTTCTCACCCCCTTCTTACTACCCCATCTGGGGTTCACACCCACGCTTGAAAACTGCGCCTCTTCGCCCGCGACGCCCGCCTTAATATTGGGGTGGCAGGGGTTGCCACCCTTCGATTATTAGTTCACCCCGTCAATCTTTGCCTACACGCGTTTCGCTGAGTTTAGAATACTGGTAACATCATTGCTATGATTTGGTTAGGTTTGTTGTCAGTATAGTTTATTTATTAACTGAGGCTTACCATATAGGAATTATCGTAGGATATAGAGAAAAGGCGAAGTGGATGAGGTCTTAAAACTGGCATTTGCTTTCCTTTTTCCTTGTAGTATGAATATGTGTGATATGTAGGGAAGGACGGAGTTCAAAGATCCGGAGGTAAGTTGTTCCGATGAGAATAACTCCGCGAAGAAAAAGGTAGCAATAATGCCGAAGTGCGCGACTAAATGCCATACCATAGTGCTGCTTTGCAAGTTAGTTTACTGACGCCATCACGGTTGGCGGTAGGGGTTACCACTTACCACTTGGCAGTGCCAAAATGTCACGGGTGTGTCTTTTTTCACACTCAAACATTTTGGGTCTATTTGGGTCAATTTTATAGCTGTCTAAGCGTGGCATGCAACTGTTAGGAAAACAATAGAGCACGTTTTTGTAATATCAATATTTGCCCTGTGGTAGTAATTTTTCAGTATTCGTGACATTTCTGAAAAATATTGTGATTAATTAATATAAAACACTCTGATACTAAACTATTACACAAACAACTAAACTATTTTATAAAGCTAAACTACTAGCAAGATTTCTGAAAAAAGGGATGGATTTTGGGCTCAAAGTTCCGATGCCTTCGGGGCTAGTTGTTCCATACCTCGTGATGGCCTAGATGTTTAAAATCAGTAGATATTATTGTTATAAGATAAGAAACTATAGAAAAAAAGGAACGGGCTGTTATCAACGATGGCAAAACGCTGAAACAGTGGCTTGGAAATAAGTCACATGAAATTATTTAGTAAATGTTAAAAGCTGGTGTAACGACTGTGGACACTTGTCTTGAATGATATATAAATATAAATAAATATATAAATATGTGTGGATATTTCACACAGCGCCATCTAGTCCCAAACTAAGCATAGCTTGTACTATGGGAACCAAATAACTGATATAATACTTATATACTTTTTTGTTTGTAAATACATACATAGAATACAATATAACAGAACAAACATCTATGTTCATCACACAAATGTTTGTCCCGGGTTGGAATCGAACCCACGGCCCTCAGTTCAGAAGGCAGGGATACTACCAACTGAGCTATCGGGCCCGTCAATGATATTCAAGACAAGTGTGCCACAATGCCACTTTGTCACCTGGTCGAACCTAGGCCATGACGTGGCATCGGCTAATTACTTGCTAGAACAATGCTGTTTGCTTTGGTCTTCAGTACAAAGAATAGGCTAAGAGAAACACGCGATAAACGCACGCCGCACACCATCTTAAAATACGCACACAATTATATAATCTAGCGTAGTTACGCAATATTTACACGCACACTATGATAATGTGTATGACCAAATAGCGTCATATGACCGGCAAAGGGGAACGCCTTGCCTTGCCATCTCCTTTTAAAAATGCTCTAAGCCTCTAGGGCAGGGTTTTTTACACGAAAATACCAACATAAATGTACGTAGACCATATTCGTAAATAGTGTGTATAACTTCTTTCTACTCTACCGTCTTGTTCGGAAGTACATAGAACTGCGGCGTCCACACAAGCTATTATACGCCGCGGTTACCGCACCAACTATTACTTCCAAGTTGCCCAAGGCGCAGTTCATAATGCTGAAATGGCTAGTGAATTGTTTATCAGCTAAGTTTTGTAGTGACTGCAACGAGCCGAAGTAAAGTACGTTTACTTGTGATGTAGGTACTTCCATTTGTATTTGAACAAAAGTATTAGGTATATGTCACCGGCGTTTTGTGAAAACCGTTTGTTTATAAAAAAACGAAAATAAAATTGTCTGTCAAAAAGTCGGTGCCCAGCAGTGAGTGCATAAAAAATGGGGTTTAGGAGCGTTCAATTGTGGAAGAACCCGTATTATTGCAGTAATTAAATTGTTTTTTAGTCACTAGTTAACTAGCAGGTTACGACGACGAGCGAAATGAGGAGTGTTAAGTTAGTTTTATCCACACTAGAAGTACACAATTAGTTAGTACAATAAAACAAACTGATGCCGATTAATTATAAATAACCGAAAAATCGATCGTTTTATTGTGAGACACATTGCCCGCTTGCAAATGTGGTCTTGATACGCATGATGACTACTATTAAAAAAATGAACAAGTAAATATAGATTAAAAATGAAAGCAATAATTGAAAAAATAAGCAAAATCGGTAAATAAATCACGGGGTAATAGGCTTTTAAAGTTTCTACAGAAGGCATCTCCTGTCCCTTTCTCGCGAAACAGAGCGCCCCCACAGTTACTATGAAAAACCGACTCGTGACGTCACATGCCAAAGAGATTGTATGAAAAGCTAACACGGCTTAGTAATGAAGTAGCACAGATATTATAATAGTATACTACTAGAAGTAGTATAAACGACCTTCCTCTGACGTCACTGGCCGTTTGAGCTATCTCTTTCTATGCCGGTTTTTTAAATGCTTGTAACTTGGTAATTTTATGAGATATTTAATTTTTGTTTTCACAAATGTTTATCTTTTGAGAAATATCATTAAATTATCCAAAAAAAAATTTTAGTCTATTATGTGAGAATAGGACCACCCCATCTCTTCCCGTGAGTGCCATAAGAGCCAGCTAAGGGAATATCCAGGGAGTGGGCAGCAGCAGCATCCTCAGCCCGGTAAAATCTTCTGCGATCACAAGGTCGCCTATGAAGCGTGGTAGTAATGACTTAATGAATTTAGTTATAGCGGTTTGATTTTTTACCGTAATTTTATAAACGCGTTTGCTATATTACAAACCAAATACAGTAGAACAACCTAAAGCACGGCCGACAGCGATCGCGAAAAGTTTTTTGATGTAGGTATTGGTTTTCAAAAAGCACGTGTGGCAATTAAATCATGTACTACATGTCAGTCAGTAGGTATAAACGCGTTTGCTATATTACAAACCAAATACAGTAGAACAACCTAAAGCACGGCCGACAGCGATCGCGAAAAGTTTTTTGATTGTAGGTATTGGTTTTCATAAAGCACGTGTGGCAATTAAATCATTCACTACATGTCAGTCAGTAGGTATAAACGCGTTTGCTATATTACAAACCAAATACAGTAGAACAACCTAAAGCACGGCCGACAGCGATCGCGAAAAGTTTTTTGATGTAGGTATTGGTTTTCAAAAAGCACGTGTGGCAATTAAATCATGTACTACATGTCAGTCAGTAGGTATAAACGCGTTTGCTATATTACAAACCAAATACAGTAGAACAACCTAAAGCGCGGCCGACAGCGATCGCGAAAAGTTTTTTGATTGTAGGTATTGGTTTTCATAAAGCACGTGTGGCAATTAAATCATGTACTACATGTCAGTCAGTAGGTACAAACGCAGTGCTATTATTACAAACAAAATACAGTAGAAATTCCAAAAGCGCGAGCAAAAGCGAGCGCGAATAATTTTTTTCATGCAATTCATTTATTCCAAAACAATAATTTGTATAGGAAACTCATGTAAAGCTTCTGCAACCAGCAGTTTAAGCTGTGCGTTGATTTCTAGATTTCAATAGAAAAATTTTTGAGACTCCGTTTGACCCTGATGAAAGGTGATTTACAGAAAACCGTGTCACACTTCTATTTTTATTTTTACTGAAGAGTATACACACCAAATTTCAAACTAATTGATCCACAGATTAAAAAGTTTCATGCTAACATAAAACAAACATTAACACCCCATTTCATCTTCTCAGCGGCGGAATTTCAAAAAACTATTTTTTAGCGGACCACTACACCTTACGAAGAACACACCCTCCAAATTTAATGTATCTACGGCTAGCGGTGTAGGCTGTGCGTTGATTTATAGATTTTAAAAGAAAAAACTTTGAAGCTCCATTAGACCCTGATAGAAGATGATTTTCAGAAAACCGTGACACACGTCTATTTTTATTTTAACTGAAGAATATTCACACCAAATTTAAAATTAATCGATCCACAGACTAAAAAGTTTCATACAAACGTAAAACCCCCGTTTCACCCCCTTAGGGGTGGAATTTCAAAAAACCCTTTCTTAGTGGACGTCTACACTTTACGAAGAATATACGTTCCAAATTTCTAATCTCTACAACCAGCGGTTTAGGCTGTGCGTTGATCTATAGATTTCAAAAGAAAAAACTTTGAAGCTCCTTTAGACCCTGATAGAAGATGATTTTCAGAAAACTGTGACACACGTCTATTTTTATTTTAACTGAAGAATATTCACACCAAATTTAAAATTAATCGATCCACAGACTAAAAAGTTTCATACAAACGTAAAACCCCCGTTTCACCCCCTTAGGGGTGGAATTTCAAAAAACCCTTTCTTAGTGGACGTCTACACTTTACGAAGAATATACGTTCCAAATTTCTAATCTCTACAACCAGCGGTTTAGGCTGTGCGTTGATCTATAGATTTCAAAAGAAAAAACTTTGAAGCTCCTTTAGACCCTGATAGAAGATGATTTTCAGAAAACCGTGACACACGTCTATTTTTATTTTAACTGAAGAATATTCACACCAAATTTAAAATTAATCGATCCACAGACTAAAAAGTTTCATACAAACGTAAAACCCCCGTTTCACCCCCTTAGGGGTGGAATTTCAAAAAACCCTTTCTTAGTGGACGTCTACACTTTACGAAGAATATACGTTCCAAATTTCTAATCTCTACAACCAGCGGTTTAGGCTGTGCGTTGATCTATAGATTTCAAAAGAAAAAACTTTGAAGCTCCTTTAGACCCTGATAGAAGATGATTTTCAGAAAACCGTGACACACGTCTATTTTTATTTTAACTGAAGAATATTCACACCAAATTTAAAATTAATCGATCCACAGACTAAAAAGTTTCATACAAACGTAAAACCCCCGTTTCACCCCCTTAGGGGTGGAATTTCAAAAAACCCTTTCTTAGTGGACGTCTACACTTTACGAAGAATATACGTTCCAAATTTCTAATCTCTACAACCAGCGGTTTAGGCTGTGCGTTGATCTATAGATTTCAAAAGAAAAAACTTTGAAGCTCCTTTAGACCCTGATAGAAGATGATTTTCAGAAAACCGTGACACACGTCTATTTTTATTTTAACTGAAGAATATTCACACCAAATTTAAAATTAATCGATCCACAGACTAAAAAGTTTCATACAAACGTAAAACCCCCGTTTCACCCTCTTAGGGGTGGAATTTCGAAAAACCCTTTCTTAGTAGACGTCTACACTTTACGAAGAATATACCCTCCAAATTTCAAATCTCTACGACCAGCGGTTTAGGCTGTACGTTGATATAAGTCAGTCAGTCAGTCAGTCAATCAGTCAGGACTTTGAATTTTATATATACAGAAGATTCCAGATAACGGAGGTTAAGTGATGTTTAAATGTAAATTACGTTGAAATAAAGAGTAAAATAAAACATCCACCACTTCGTTTATAACCATAAAATATTCAAGACATCGGCATGTTTTCTACAAGACCCAAAAATAAGCAATTTAATTTAATTAACGTGGAAAGACACCATAAAACGTGTAACACGCATGTACATTTACCATCTTAATTAAAACCCTGACCCTCGGATTTTCTATTCAGGAACTTTTGTTTCCAAATTAGCAGCGGTTCCGTGCAAAGTTCGCGAACACAAAAGGCCTCAATTTAAAGTTTCCAAAGAGGACGCCTCATCACAACTAAGGAACAACAAAGAGAGACAGAATGCGAAATTTAAATCCTACCCGCAACTGCGGAATAGACCGGGCCTTAGGAACAAACAAATCGCCCCTCCCCGCACCCCAGGAAAGGGGGGGCTACCTTATACGACCACATCTTACAGGCCCCAATTCCTACTTCCTTTCCATTACACAGGCAGCGCTGACTAAACATAATCGCCGAACTTCCTTACGAGTCTACCCTTCCGGCGAATTGCCGACGCCAACCGCAAGTAAAACCAAACTTTAGCGCTACACAAACAAAGTTGAGTCTACTTCACCGTGCTGTCGATTCCACTATCAATACTCCACAATTGAATCCCAACCTTATCGTCTACACTAAAAGTTTATAATTGAGTAATCGTGTTAAATTTTCCAATTTTCCTCGAACGACCGCTGAAGCACCCAAGTTAAGAACTTGTACGAACAAGTTGCGCTGTTACCAGCGAACGTTTGAATAGTTTTCGCTGTCGAAACTTGTGCGTTGGGTTGTTTCGGGTGTATTTTCTTATACAAAAGACGGGGGATGTGGGAGGGTCATGATAAATAGCGTGGTATTAATACAAGGCCCGTTTGTATAGTTTTATGATCTTAGTTGGGTATGAGTATAAATCTGCTCACTCATACTCATAACACTCATAGATGTAAGTAAAGGAAAGATAAGGCCTCTAAGTCCACTAGGTGTATCGACGATCTGGTAAAAGCTGCGGAGAGCCGATGAATGCAGGAGACGAGCAGCCGCTCAAAGTGGCGCTCTCTGGGGGAGGCCTATGTTCAGCAGTGGACGTCTACAGGCTGTTAATGATGATGAATGATGACCAGAAAAGTTCAAGCGCAGGGGCCAGTTTTATGAGGAGTTAAGAATGTGCCTCAGCATCTATTAGGGTTCCATAGTTTAATTACATCTATGGATTTAGTGTCCTGTAGAATATATAAAGCAGTAAAATAGTAATGTGTGAGGAAACGACTCTGTGATACTGTTTTAGGGTGATGGAGGGTGAATCATTTATGCCCACTTAGGTGAGTGACGGTTTATAACCTCTTAGGGGTGGTTCACTTTCGTGGAATATTGAACTGTGTGTATATCGTTTTTAATGATTTGTGATCTACTACATTCGCAATCGTATTAATAAATTAATTAATATCATTTCTTTTATTTCATTAATTTATTTAACATCAAAAAAAATACAGCTTTTTGGTATAATATGCCTTAAACCTAGTTTAGGTTTATCCAGACATATGGAAATAATTTTTACGTTGGTTAATAATAACCAGCAAAATCCGAATCCGACTCGCGCATGAAGCGATAATAATTTTATTAATTATACACCATTATCTATAATAAATTTGTAATAGTGGCAACAGAAATACATCATCTGTGAAAATTTCAGCCGTCTAATAGTCACGGTTCGTGAGATACAGCCTGGTGACAGACGGACAGACAGACTGACGGCCAGCGGAGCCTTAGTAATAGGGTTTGCTTTACCCTTTAAACCTTGATCGTGATATAGCTGGTTTACTTTACATCATAATGTAATTTATAGTGGTTATAATCACACAAAATAATGCCATTATTGATTTGCTAACTGATGATCATCTATTTCAAGAGTTGGTAAATTCGACCCTAGTAGTACGCGCACTATTACCAACATTCAGAAATAAAGACCAAAAGTCCACATCGCAGCGTGGCTTGGCACGCCTTATCTAAGCAATATTCATAAACCGAGCGTCGCGACGACCAAGATTTTATTGCACAAGTGCGCTGAGAAACGTCGTAAAACGTATAATGTAGAGCTGTTGTTAAAGTAATGCAGGGGTGCTGCACTCTCAGAATTTTCCCTGTAAAAATACGCAGCTAAAAAGCGCTTTTACGCTTGCTGATTAGCTTTGTTCATATTAGACGTTTGAAATGTAGTTCATAGTAGAGTAACGTAGATTTGCAGTACCAAGTCCAAGTGTCATGGATTAGGTAGCTGTAGCTTAAATAAATAAAATAAAAAAGCCATTTATTTCCACTACTCCAGGAAGTCAAACTTGGTAAGTACATAATATATATAAGTCAAATTCAATGTTAAGATTCGCACATTAGTTAATTATAATTAGGTATTTATAGACAATTTTTATATAATTAATTTCATGCCAATTAACGGTTTAATTACAATTCTTCCGAAATAAATTCTAATAAATTTCTTAATTTTGATGAAAACTAGCATACTTATTATATTATAGTCTTATTAGGTAAGTATTTGTCTTTTTATTATTTGCAGCGATTCATTCAACTTTGTCAATATTTGTAGTGGTCGCCTCTTTGGCGTAGGCCTCCCCCAACGCTTTCCATAACTGTCTGTCTCTGGCTTTTCTCATCCATTCTGTTCCGCATCTCTGTATAAATATATCTTCCCACCGCCTTTTCTGTCTCCCTCTATTCCTTTTATCTTGCCTTGGTACCCATTCTATTGCTTTTTTCGTCCATCTGTCATCGATCATCCGGCAGATGTGTCCAGCCCAGTTCCATTTTAATGTTCTTATGGTTCTTATAATGTCTCTAACTCTAGTTTTTCGTTTAATTGTCTCATTATTTATTTTGTCACTAAGCTTCAGTCCTGTAATAATAGCAGAATTAAGCTGTAGCTTAATTCTGCTATTATTTTGACAAGAGCAACGGGGACTGTTAGGAAGTTTTCTTTACTGCTTCCGTCCTGCATCCATAGGTTTCGTAGCGGAAGGCTAATCAAAGTATTACCATTTCAACGTCAATCTACTTGACGTTAAAGCATTAAAATATAAACTTTAAAATTGTTATGTAAAGTATATTTTACAAAAATCTGTGAAACGCCAGCGCGAGGTTGGATGACGTTCCGTAGCAAATTGCTACGCCTCGTAGGCTCGTAGCTCGACTCGTAGCACCGTAGCAGAGCCAGATTTCAAATGCTAATCGTATAGCCTTGACTGTGACTTCACAACTTGGACTAAAAGAACTAAATAGAAATGGCTCTCAGAACAAAATAGAAACGAAAATAAAAAGGTATACTTACGGAATGACAAATACCGAGCAGCGGCAAAACAGCTTGATGTCAGTCACCTCACATCTAATACATAATTACCATAATAATTAATAAAACAAGACTAATTTATACAAAAAAATATGGCCAAAATATGTAGGTATTATAAAAACTTACAAAATTGATTTGAATCGAATTATTTTTATGCTTCCCATTGATTTTTTTTTACATGAAATTGTAACAGCCTGCAGCCCTACCGCGTAAGCATTCTGGTAATGAACATCGCCTGCCATCCTGCTTGCGCCAATGTACAAGCCCCTGAGTGCGAGCAAGAGAGCACACGATAACGATTGCCACCGGGCTTACGCGGTAAGGTCACTGGTCTGCTTGCTTATTGAAATGTACGAATTGCAGTAGATTACGTCACAAGTTGCGTTGCAGGCCGCGCCAGTGTGTTATCTTTTCATTCCTAATAAATGATCTATCTTTCTTCTTTTTTCTTTCTTCTATAAATTGGTATCGTTCTAATTTTATTTTATTCATTGTGATTTTTTTATGAGAATGTTTGACGTGACGAGCTGTGGTCGTGATTTTAATAAGTTCCTACTAATGGGACATGGGCCTTTTCTCGCAAAGACCGACAAGTATGTCTTAATCTACCACACTGGTCAAATGCGGGTTGGTGGATAATACGTGTATCTTATTTTTTACCAATTAAAATACGTCTCAGTATAAATAATCATAAACATTT
This sequence comes from Ennomos erosarius, assembly GCA_963580505.1. Lineage (NCBI taxonomy): Eukaryota > Metazoa > Arthropoda > Insecta > Lepidoptera > Geometridae > Ennomos > Ennomos erosarius. The sequence goes on from OY756996.1 coordinate 9,701,737, forward strand.
CCCTAAAAAAGTCCAACTATTTAAACCTATTTAAACTAAGCGTACCTTCAAAAATGTTGACCACATCTGCTATTATCGATCGCAGTACTCCAGCTTCCTACACCACGATTAAAGTCTAATTGCGTTGAATTTATCGCTTCCTCCTAAGTTATTAAACTAAAGGAGCACAGTTGCTGTTCTCCAATTTATACAGAGTGTTATTATCTGTGAACCGACGATCTGGTGAAAACCGTGGGGAGCCGATAGATGCAGGAGGCGAGCAGCCGCTCAAGGTGGCGCTGTATGGGAGAGGCTTATGTTCAGCAGTGGACGTCTTCAGGCTGTTTATGATGATGATGATGATGATGATGATTATTATCTGTGTTCATATCAAAACGACTGCTGATAAGCAAGACGACCAAATAGGAAAGTCGACCAAGTAGCAAAATGTTAAACATCTAAATCGCAATTCACTCACGTAGCTCAACATCAAAGACTCGGAATGTCTAATAAGCAAATAGACCAAACCGGTATTTATTCGCCTTGCCCGTTTGCTCTAAACTTTGACAGCTCCTAAGTTCGCACTTATTTTGAAGCCCCAGCTGTTGTCTTGTAATACCAAGTCACTAAATACTGTACGCTTATTGGTTTAAAACAGCCGATGATTAACAGGCAACCAATCAGCGTTCAGTATTTGGTGTGCAGTTGACACGAATTGGACAAATGCTTACGAAGACTTGGGAAAGGATTGTTTAGCTAAGTTATATTTTACTGTATCACTGGCACTGCAACTATTATTATCAGAGACTCATGTAGATTTGGGTTGTCTGGAAGAGATCGCCTTAAGCGATAAGACCGCCTATTGTGACACTTAGTTATAAATTTATCTCTGTATTTTCTGTAAACAAACTAACACCACTTAAAGTTATAAGGCAATTATATATAATGGATTAATTGAAGTTGACTACGAAAATTAAATTAATATCAATGCGCAGATTAAAAGGAAAACAATAGGTATAAATGTTATAGACTACCATAGAATAATGTATGTACCATAGAATTGACTAATGTATAATAATATTGTTTTGGTCTGACTCACACATACTTACTTGCAAACGCCCTTCCAGGGCTCATGTCAACCTACCAACCTAATTATTTAAGAGTGTATTATATAATACTTGTTATTGTTTATTACCTATTTTAATTATGTACATGAATGCAGTAATAATAAATAAATAATAAAATGGTGTTTTCAATAAAAAGTTTATCTATATATTTATCTTAACATCAGGTAAACGACTACTTAGCTCATCCCATCATTTGATTATATAAAATTTCTCACGATACAGTATTTTTAAAACCCTTTTTTAACCTTTAATAACCCGTTACTGGTCTGAGTGACCCGGTGACCACTGACCCTGTGACTATACCACAGAATAACAAATAGTAGGTCCTTGAACTGGGATGCATGGGACTTATTTTAGAAAAATTAAGTGTCCATTTTGAGTGTAAACTTTCATCATCATCATAATCATGAACAGCCTGCCAGACGCCTACTGCTGAACATAGGCTTCCCCCAGGGAGTGCCACTTTGAGCGACTGCTCGCCTCCTGCAGCAATCGGCTCCCCGCGGCTTTCCCCAGATCGTCGGTCCACCTAGTGGGGGGCCGGCCTACGCTGCGTCTTCCGGTTCGTGGTTGCCACTCGAGAACCTTTCTTCCCCATCGGTTGTCAGTTCTACGAGGTCAACTTTGATTTTGAAAAATAAGAGAAATTGAGTCATACGATCTATTTATTAGCAAACTAAAAGAATTCCTTTTAAAAAAGGCGTATTATTCTGTTGACGAATACTTAAATGATAAATTGACATAAGTCTTTTAATTTGTAATGTATTGTTTATTTTTATTAATTTATATTTTATTGTATTATGATGAAATTAATCGTGAATTATACTTTGAGTATAGTTTATTCGTAAAAATGTTGACTAGTTATTAAGTTCCTACAATGTTATTTTATAATAATATTATAATGTGTGTGAATTTAGTATCAATTTTGTAAACTGTTGACCTATAACTCTGTTATTAAGAAATAAATGATAATGATATAATGATATGATAAAATAACATAGAGACATACAATATTTAAAACCACCTTTAGATGAAAATACCCCACACTCATCTCAACAAGTTCGTCCAGTGACCTTTAAGGTCAAAATGACCCTTCATCTCCTGCGTTCTCACGAGAAACGCAGCTTCTTTAAAGGGTTGACTGGACTGGTACAGAGTCCTCTGTATCGATGACCTTAGGTCACTAACCGTTCGAGAATTATTTCTCATAGGAATACTTGAGATTGAGCTATTGATTTAACTTGAAGTTGTAGCACACTAGCATGGCAAGACGCGCAATCTGTGGCACGGATCTATTGGCAAGGTAGCCGAGTAGCTTACCTTTAGTTGGGAAACATAATAGGCATGATGACTAAAATTTTTTTTGGATAAATTAATTATATTCCTCAAAAGATAAACATTTGTGAAAACAGAAATTAAATATCTCAAAAAATGTTCAAGTTACAAGCATTTTAAAAACCGGAATAGAAAGAGATAGCTCAAACGGCCGGTGACGTCAGAGGAAGATGTTATAGTACCTCATTACTAAGCTGTGGTAGCTTTTCATACAATCTCTTTGGCATGTGACGTCATGAGTAGATTTTTCATAGTAACTGTGGGGGCGCTCTGTTTCGCGAGAATGGGACAGGAGATGCCTCCTGTAGAATCTTTAAAAGCTTATTGCTCCGTGATTTATTTACCGATTTTGCTTATTTTTTCAATTATTGCATTCATTTTTAATCTTCTTTATGAAAGTATTATTTACTTGTTTTTTTTTAAAGTAGTCATCATGCCTATTATTGTAATCGAAGCTACAGATCGGAGTTGTCTATTCTACATTGCGCCTGATTGCTTGCACCTGTAGTGGGAAAGAGAACTTATTTTTTATCTAATTTATATTGTAATGCTTGCTATGTAATATTTTGAATTTAAGCACCTTGTACGGTTGCCTATATTTATTATGCTTATGTACATTTATTTAATTTTAATACTAGTTAAATACCTAATCAAATTTTGACTTGTATAAGTGCTAAAAATAGGCAGCCTATATGCGATAAATTATTTGAATTTTGAATTTTTGTTCATGATACGTGTTAATTGTGAGAACAGTTGGGATACGGACCTTCTCTCACTTGAAAAGGTAATGACATAATCCACCAAGCCAGTCAAGTGCGGGTTGGTGGATGACAGAATTGTTTTCTCTAGAATTCTTTAATGTACCAGTTTCCTCACGAGGTTTTTCTTCACCGTTGTAAAAACGAGTGCATATATCGTCCTTTTAAGGATCTAACAAACTGGTGTGGCCGGAAACCCTTCCGTATATGTGATGCCCCGTGCGCCGTCAGCTGGCATAGATTACGCCACAGGCTGCTCAGCCAGGCCACGCTAGTCTGAATCAATTAACTTATTAAGTAAAATAGATACAGATAGCTCAGTTGGTAGTATCCCTGCCTTCTGAACTGAGGGATGTGGGTTCGATTCCTACCCAGGACAAACATTTGTGTAGTGAACATAGATGTTGGTTCTGCGTCTGGGTGTTATATTGTATTCTATGTATTTACAAACCAAAAATGTATATAAGTATTGTATCAGTTATCTGTTTCCCATAGTACAAGCTATGCTTAGTTTGGGGCTAGATGGCGCTGTGCGAAATGTCCACACATATTTATTTTTATTTTATTTAATGTTTTGTCTTATTTAATCTGAGACCTACGCTTATATTTTTGGCGGGCTATATGCCATTATTCCTCAAACTCACTACTACATAATAAAGACTAAATTATGCATTAGCTAGCTACACTCTACACTACCTACTACTACAAAGAACATTTGGATTGTATACTAGTCACTATGGGTACTCTACTACTGGCAGCATTGCCTCGTGAATAGCAAAGCTGATTAAAAATTGAAGCTCAATAGAGAAAGACAATGTATAAAAAACGACGACGTTAACCCATGTTTATAGTAATGGAAAATCTATACCGGTTCCTTAACAAAATACATTAAAACTAAATTATCCCGTATAAGCTAAAGTAGCTGGCTGTTACATAAGTATAATTAAACCGTATATAGTATATAAAGTAAGCCTGATAAGACCGGGTGGCAGGGGGTGGGAACAAATGTTCGTGGGGGTGGCGTACGTGAAGACAACGCGGCGAAGACGTGCTGCTATCTGTATAGAGTTGTTGAAACCCACAGAGCATTGACTTTTTTTTTCGTGCTCTGTGTTGTTACCGCTTGGGAATATACCTACTGTCATATTTTTTTCGAGTTACAGTTTTATTTTTCTGCTACGTAGCTATCTATGATACGGTATTACCAAAATGTTCATGATTATCGTAGTTACTGTATATAGGTATTATATTATCTGGGTCATAATATAGAATATCAATACTAAGGCTGAGTTGCACCAGCGACCAAAAAATTGTCTTTCCCCGTGTTATGTCACATTCTTCATACAGTTTACTTGTCAAGTGGAGTAAAACAGGGGAAAGACAATGTTGTCTACCGTCCGTGCTAACCCTACTGCTTACTTTAACGTTAACTTTAACTGCTAACTGTCACCGTCCACGCTTCGCAGGGCGGGCTAATCTCAAAATTTGACAGTAACTTTAACTGTGGTTATGGTGCAGCTCAGCCTAAGAATTTGCTGGTACCTATACTTATATACCTACAAATCCGAAAAAGCAGTGAACCAAAAAATGGGTTGGCTCTTGGCTTTTTATGTGAGAGCAAGACACGTTTTTATGTAGCAAGGTTTTAGTTTTTTATGATCATAATCTAGTTTAATTCATCATCAATCCCCCCACTAAATATACCGACGCGACGTCCTGGTGAAAACCGTGGGGAGCCGATGCAGAAGGTAAGAAGCCGCTCAATGTAGCGCTCTTTGGGGGAGGCCTATATGTTCAGCAGTGGGCGTATTCAGGCTGTTGATCTGTTTAATTATTTTGATACGATAAAACTAATCTAACTGAGACATCGTGACATTTATTTTTTCTTATGAAATAGTAAAACAATTTATTTTTTACAGATTTTATCATCGGAATGAACATCTACAGAATGTTCAGGCTCTCCAAACAGAAGCAAAACATCATGTACAGAGTAACAAAGACAACAACAACTAGCAGTTAATGTATCGGGTTTCGTACTCGCCATCGAATACTATTTAATCGAAGCCCATTGCCTCACGGCAATATCATCGAAAGCCCGCATCCTCGATAGCCCACATCCTCGAAACGCCATATTCTCGAAAAGCCATATCAACTGTCAAATCAGAATGAGGCCAGAAAGAGAGAAGAATACATATGAAAACACAAATAGTAACCAACCACAAGAACAGAATTTTAAACCCACGCAGGCTGCTCAAGTTTCAACAGCTCCATAAACAACCACCAGGGTCCACTCGGGCAGAGTCCGAGCGACTTTCGTGAGGGTGAAAGCAGTTTGAAAGTCGGGTCGGTATTGATCGAGTGTCTTGTCCCCCTCACCCCCGCACCCGCAAGGAGCGCCCAATTTTGAGGACGCGTCTTTTGAATGTAAGAACGTTATCGTTAGGTTTTGTGTTGGTTTTGAATTTATATACTACGTTGAGATAGAGTTGGAAACGCTATGAAAGTATCCTAATGGCAGTCACTGGTGGCAACATTGAAACATTTTGTCGTGCCAATTTAGTGCTGTGAAAATAATGGTTACGTTTATTGTTTTAATACCATGTTACCGTCGATTTTAATAATCCCATAGACTTTCCTTAAAACGTTTTTTGATCATTCACTTTTAAATGCTGGAATCTCATCGCACTGCATAACGATAAACTTATGAATGAAAACTGTGCACTTGCGGGTTGGCATAGATTAGAATTATTCACCAACTTTTAGAGAATTTACCTATTTTTGCGGTTAAACCATAGATAATGTTTAGAAGAACAGTTCATATGCAACGTTGCTCTACTTACATAATATACCTATATATGGATTCATCAAAGCATTCATTGTGATACAGTCATAAATGTAGCCTGGAAAAATACACAAGAAAAAAGTATATTAATGGCTAAGATGTTTAGTGTAGGTATAGTATACAAGATTTCGATAGAGTACCAATGCTTAATATCACAGTGTTAATTTAGTAATTTTAGTTAGAAGTAACTACTCGCCATAAAATATCATAATCGCATCGCTAAGCTTAATCCTCAGCGACTGTATGTCCATTAATAATTCACACTTCATTAAAACTTTCTTTAATAACCTAACTTTAACGGCCTTAGGCGAAACTCGCAACTTATAGCCGCTGATCTGATGTTGATGACAACAGCGTAGGAACCGTCTCACTGAGAAACTTCTAATAGTGGAAAATTTACGCTATACACAGATAACAAGCATATTCACATCACATCATAGGTTAGCTCTACGTATGGCAAATTTAAATTAATGTTAAAAAATTTTATTGAATCCATTTATTTTTATCTTTTTAGTAATCAGTGCTTATAAAATATACAGTGATCAGAATTTTAAAAAAAAAATACCATAGACTACAAAAAGACTTCGATTATTCCGAAAAACATCAGTTACTTTTTCTTAACTTTAACTTTAAAATTGTTTAAGTCAATTCCTGATTCAAAGAAATACAAACACGTCATACTTATATACTGCTTATAAATATTAGCCAAGTCTATTTCTATACTAAGTCGATGGTTCCAGCCCATATAACTCACCTTATAATGTAAAATTTGGCAACCCTATTACGTAGCTACGTGATACTTGAGGCAGCCCTTGAGATATTAGAGGACGACAATGTGGACGTGACCTTATTCTGGATTACTCGTATATTCGGGGCGGAATAAGCCTTTCGGTCCTATTATTCATACATGATATAGCTTCTCATTTATCTTGGCCTTTTTAAAATTCTTTTCTTACATCCGTGTGTTGTTTTTTAAAATTTTTCGAACTGTGCATATTCTAGCCATTTGACCCGTAGTTAAAAATTCTAACTTTACATAGTTAGATTTTGTTAGCATTTTTAATAGCTTATTTGAATAGTCGTTGACTGTACTTACTTTTACTTATTTTTGGTACCTATGGAAAAGTGACTGCTTGGGCCAACCTTATTAAAAAAATATTTAATTTTGGAATGTTTGGGGGCCTAGTTTTTATGGACCTGTGACCGACCGAAACTAATTCTTTCAAAGGTAACAAATATAGGTTTTTTTTTTAAACCGCTTAGCAAATAAGGCCAACGGTCACACTTGCCAACAGAATAGGGCCACCCGGACGGCAACTGAATACTTTCTACCGTTCTCATCTTACACTCTCCACTTGATTAATGTCTGTTTGTGTGTACACGCCGTTAATCACCCACTCGAGATGTGGCCCGCATGTTTGAACCTTTACAAGTGACCTCAATGACTTTTGAGAACAGTAAAAGAGTTTAAGTTTCGTTTGGAATAGATTTATAATTTGACTACTACGTGAACACTACAATAGTAAAATAGCTTAAATAATAATTAATAGCTCAAAGCGCACAACGAGCTCTGGAGAGAGCTATGCTCGGTGTTTCCCTGCGAGATGAGATCCGCAATGAGGAGATCCGCAGGAGAACTAAAGTGACCGATATAACTCTCAGAATTAGCAAGTGTTACGGGAGCAGAAATAAAACGGGCAGAGTTTCAGTAACTTCTTGTAATATTGTTCCTTCTTATGATATTGCAACAGGAATGAACGAATACAATGCCTGGCTTAGGCTTATATTGACACGCTTTTCCCTCCAAGGCATGGCAGGGCTGGTGGTACTGGGCTGGTGGAAGGGTTGGTGTCAATATGGCGGCATTGGCTTTGGCGGGCTGGTAGGCTGGCACGCTGGTTGACGTCACGTCCGTTACACAAGTTGAAATGGCAATGGGCAGGCCACATCGCTCGTTCTCAGAAAGAAAGGTTCTCGAGTGGCGACCACGAACCGGAAGACGCAGCGTAGGCCGGCCCCCCACTAGGTGGATCGACGACCTGGTGAAAACCGCGGGGAGCCGATGGATGCAAGAGGCGTGAGGCTGCTCAAGGTGCCGCTCCATGAGGCAGGCCTATGTTCAGCAATGGACGTCGGGCTGTTAATGATGCATTACAATAAAATAAAATTGCTAATAAAATATGCATTTCAATGGAATGGTTACCTACTAAAGGTTTTCTATTGTTTTTACTTAGTCTATTTCAAAGGTGACATGAAAAATAAAATCCTGACAAATGTAACCCATAAATTCTTAGGCCAGTTTTTAAGCGAGACCTTGGCCCATATAGAAAATTGCCCACGGTTTTTCATCATAGACCATGACCGCGGTCTCACCTGATGTTAAGTAACGACGCGGTTGACGATGGAGCATGCTTGCCTAAATCGTACCGATTTACCTTATCCTTAAAAATCCCAGATTATATTCGTCAGGGAACAATAACGCTTGTAAGATGTTCCATTCATTTATTGCTGAAATGTGTTAAAGGTAGGTATATTTTGTACTAGTTTTAAGCTTTAAATAATTGAAACTACTTTAATTCAACACTGAGTAGTAAAGCAGAATTCCAGTCCCACTAAAACCCGCACCAAAGTATAGAACGCCTAAAAACCTCACAAAACAACAGGCTGTTACGAAATTCGCTCTAAATTCCGTCCCTTTTTGCAATTTCACCAAATTCAGCCCGATCGTCTCGGGACGGTCGCTTCCCATAATTAATGGACCTCCTACAAAGTGGGCATTAAGAAGGGGGGCTTCTGGGTCGATAAGGGGTCCACACTTTAAGGCGGACGGTCCCGTTTCGCTCCCGAGCGTATTTCTTCTTATGCTCCTTAGGTAGTCAACCCCACAAAAGCGGCCAGTTTACGTTGACCTGCTAAATTTTACAGTGTCCGTTTGGACGTGTGGGAGATAAGGATGTTTGGTAGCTCATTTTCTGTTGGTGCAGTTATCTTCGACCATTCCTTGGTGGGTTGGGTAAGGGGTGTTTTGCTTGTGTGTGTGCTCCTCAACTCTAAGAACAGTGTTGCCCGCTCGGCTTTTGGGCATTTTTTTACAACATTCGTTCGATAAATTTTTTGACAGCCTCCGTGGTGTGGTGGTTGAGCAGGTCGGCTCATAACCCGGAGGTGGCGGGTTCGATTCCCGCAACAAGACAAGTATTTGTGCCCGAAAAAAAAGCGCAAATACTTGTTCTGTGTCTGGGTGTTGTGGGACCATGGTCCTCGTAGTTCCTGGGTCCCTAGATACAGGGAATCCTAGTTAGGGTCCAGGATCTATGTATGTGATCGTTGGGCGTTATTTATTTTATTTATTTATTTATTTATTTAAATATGAAAGGGCCATATTAATATTTCTTTTTACAACACATTAGTAGAAAAAGAGAGAGCGCGAGCGTGGCTCAGTGGTAGCTTCGTGAGTCATTTGAACGTGCTGGTTCTAATCTAGCTCGGTGCAACAATGACTTTCCAAGCTATGTGTGAAATTTACTTGCTCTTCCAACGGTAATAAAGAACATAGCATGGATACTTACCTACCTTCATAGAAATTATTTAAATGAAAGCCCCAAAGTTAGTCAAACACGTTTATTTATTAATTGAGAGAAATAGTTATAAAAGTACATCCTACGCCATATTGCCCGGAAGAGATCACAGCTAACTTTTTTATTTTCTAAACCGATCATAGGTAGCATAGAAAATTACCATCGTTTACATCGTACATACACGATCATACGCGACGCGATGCGTGTATCTCACATTAATGTCTAATATACCTATCTACCCTAAAAGTCACCCATCCAAACCGCATTGAAAATTTGGCCTGAACAGAAAAAAGGCCTCATCAACAGTACAGAATGGATAGTTCTTAGTTCTAGTCACTTTAGTAAGTACAATACCAGTACCATATCAGTGCAGCAGTGGGGGCTTATTGTCTTAACATTACGAGACATTGAATCTAATATTTTCATTTTATTGTTTTTTCTTAGTCTTCCCACTAATAGAACATGAGAATTTTCCGTATTTTTTTTTTGTGAATTGTGTTTTTCGTTGGTAACATTTTGAGGGAAATTTCAGAACATGGCAACACAGTTTAAGACTGTTAGCGGGTCGCAATCAGAATGGGAGCTTCTCATTGTGCTGTTATCTGTTTGTTGTTTGTTTCGTTTGTTTAGTACAATGTTTGATTGTTACACGACTAATTTGTATTGATTGTTTTGTTCGTTTGTGACGTCATGCTACTAATATTTACTATTTTTTTAATAAGTCGATTAGTAGCGTTTTCTCGTAAGTAGAAAAAGCTTGAGACACTGAAAATTCTATTGAAATTCTGGTAAAGCACAATCTGCTATTAGGAAAGAGTAAATGTTTGTTTAAAGTTCTCTATAACCCTAATTATAGATTACCTATCAACCTTAAAGTATTTATTTATTAGAATTAAGTAAGTATAATATAAATTGAACATATTACTAATTTTCGTTATGGGAATGATTTTTAAGTGTGTGTGCGTAGGTATAGCTCAGTTGGTAGAGCATCCAATCCGGAGGGCGCGGGTTCTAATCCCGCTGGTCGCTAATATTTTAAGGACTACGATATCTTAATTTTCGTCACATAAATTGCTTGACTTGGTTTAAACGGAGGGATACAAAGTTGTGCAAAGCCACCGATCCAATAAAAAAACTAAATTACGTTCCGTTCTCGTTTTGTCAGTTCACAAAATAGAAGCTTGATATGTATTAATACCTACTTGAATACCTGCACGGCCACCATTAAGACCCTAACACATTAGTATTCAGCCCTTGGCACGTGCAGTTCTTTAATTCCACAGGCTATAAGCCTATAAGCGCCTGCCAGCGATAAAATGTGCCACACATAATATTCACGATTAAACATTAAACCGTCGTGATTATTTTGCAAATAAAAGAAATCTCTTTGAAAGCAAGAGTTAATAGATACCCTCTGGTTGACTTTTCACTTTCCATCAGGTGAAATGTAGTCAAAAACAAACCCAAAATAAACTTTCTTTATATTTCGGTTAATTTTATTTCAACTTAATTAATAATTTTAATAAACTTTAAAAGAGATCATAACATTCCTCGAGTCAAATTATAAAAAAAAAATATACAAAATTTAAAAACCTACTTATAAATCAATAGTTTGTTACGTCAAACTAGACGCCACTGTCGGTGCCCCCGTCCAAACGTGCAATTTCGGTAAACAGCATTTTTTTTCTATTGGTTGTTTACATAGGTGTTTGTTATCATTGTTTTGCTTAGAATCTTATTCTTTCAATGAATAATATAATTAAATACAATATAATTAACGTATAAAGATAAATATTGCTAAAACCGCATTTCTCACACTTACTTCACTTCTCTAGAATAATTATTCTATTCTGAAGACTCGCATTCACTCATATAATTTCATTAAAAAATATAAAATAATTTACATACATAATATTTTTCCCTCGAAGACGTAAAATGTCTGGAATACGGGGAAAAATATAAGCTTATTTTTCGTGGCTTAGGGTTGCTGCTTACGGCGAAATTTTATTTAGTACAATAAAAATATTTAGCAACATTTTTACATGTTATTTTATTAATCTTCCTGAGCCTACTGATTTAGCCAGAATCCAAGCAAGCAATCAAGCAAGGCTCAGATTGACGCAAGTAATTTAAAAGGAATACACAGCTTTAATCTAAAACTAAATCTTGCAACAAAAAAGAAGAATAAATAAATTGTATAAGTAACTTTCAAATAATTGAATCAATGATCGAAAATCTAACACATTATTTACCCGCACTAACAATGTATCTACATACCAAATTGAATTAAAAACCTCTTCAGTGACTTTACGCTGTACGAGATATATACACAATTACATACATACATACCTACATAATATACACACAACTTCTGCTTTTGTAATAATATTATTAAGATATAAATCACTAGGTACCACTAGGCGGGCCGACGCTGGTCAGTGGATATAGCAAAGATCCCAAACGCTAACGCTATCGCCAAACGCTAACTCCAAAATGTATTGAGATGACATTTCGGAAACGTTTCGGAAACATTTTTTGACGTTAGCGTTAGCGATTGGAATCTTTGCTAGACCCTCAGAACCGTGGAGAGTGGCGATGGATGCAAGAGGGGAGCAGCCGCTCAAAGTGGCGCTTTTTGGGGGAGGCCTATTTTCAGCAGTGGACGTCTTCAGGCTGATGATGATGATAAATAAATATTTTTTTCATAAAGTCTAGTGGCAACCCTACCCATTGCCACGTCTGTTGCTCGAATGCTAAAGTGGCGGAAAGATTACCATAAAATTGTCTTCTTATAAGGTCCAGTCTCACTAATGCCTCGCTGAATATATTTTCCTCTTCTTTTTATTTTTATCTTTTCCTTTTATTTCTATCTTTCCCTTTTCTGCATTCGACTTTCAAATTAGTCGTATTTGCGGGAGTGGATTCTTTTGTAAATGTAAATTCTGTCTTGAAAAGAAAGGCTGTCGCGGGGAAAAGAATTTCATTCCATTTTTTTTTTCAGTAGTGTATGGTTTTGCATGAAACATTTTTAGTATTTTTTTGTTTACGTTCCTATTTTGCCGTATCAACAGTATGTAGTTTAATTTTGAGCATACCAATCTTTAGAAATAATCATATCATACTTTTCTTCCAAAAAACTATTTTATGTTTTTTTGTAGGTATTCATAAAATATTTGCATCTACGTCCCTAGTTAAGATCGTAAAAAAATTAGGAAGACAAAAAATTTATCATAATCTCCTTACATTTAATTCTATACATTATTTAATATGACCGTCCCTAGAATAAACTAAAGCATAAATAATTTTACCCACAAAATATTCATTCAAAAATACTTATTACAATATACTAGATCTATTAACTCTACGTAAGTTCCATCAATATGTATAAAAGTAGACAGGTAGTGAGTATTTAATATTAAACGTAATAGACACAGCATCTGATCAATTAAATTCTCATGGACTAACAAATAATGCAGACAACCGCAGGCTTAATAAAGAAATACCAAATTGTCGCAAACGCCGCCCGGGCAATAGAAATCTCCAAGTGTCCCGCGCGAAATCGTAAACGGACAAGCGCGCAGCGGGCAGAATACAAAACAGCCCAACCCACCCCACTCTCCCCTCCCACCCTACTTCATGCCCTTCTTCCTTAATGTGTAACAAAGACACCCCTCTTACGCTTCCATGTATTTGTGTAGTTTTATTGTACTTGTGTGAGTTTACGACGGAACGAATGCTTGTTGTTTGTGTGCGTTAAGTTGCAAGTGTGTGTATAGTTTGAAATATTTCATATTAAATTTCAGGCCTCCATCAATAATGCTCGGGTTATCTTTTGTTAGGAGTTCGGTCGGTTATGTACCCACTGGCCTCTGTAGGGTTCGAAATTTGTTAGTTTGAGAAAACTATTGAAATATCGATCAAGTAAACACCGTATTGTTTGTTAAATATTTTGATCGGCATCGGTATGAGGTATTCTCAATTATTATGAATTTATTCCTTATAAAAATGTAGTTTTATAATATCAATAGGTCCTAACTGAAAGCCACCGTCCTTGTTGTTGTTCATCATCTCTCTATACTTTTGGGTTGTCTGGAAGAGATCGCTTTAAGCGATAAGACCGCCCATTGTGACATTTAGTTATAAGATTTATCTCTGTATTTTCTGTAAAATGGTATTTTCAATAAAGAGTTTATCTATCTATCTATCTGTCTCATGCACAAAGGAAAAAATTTAAGTAAATTTCACTCGTATTGTATTCCTATTACGTAACGGAATTAGATATCTAAGATAAAAACAACGTCACTAGCTTCCTATATTTAAAAATAGATTTACAAAAACACCCCGACCAATAAGAGCTCTATTCCTAATATGAAAATAAACCAATTTGTTAATGCATAGTACCAACCTGCTAATTAGACACAGTTCCAATCCAATAAGAGAGATGCTTTTACGCAAATTGCCTGAACGCTTAATGATGGTAAAGAAAACCGTTGCGACACATCAGCGCCACTTTGCGGGACAAAAATAAAACAAAAGTGGTAAAAACTTGGCAAAGTGTGAGAACTTCGGGGCGACACCGCTTACCCCATCCTCCTCTCTTATAGCAATTAAGTTTTGAAACGATTTTAACTCTGGACAGTAAGGTATAATTTTGAATGCTTTTTCTGTTTGTACGTCGGTGGTCTAGAACCCAAATGAAAATGAATATAAATGAAATGAAGATATTTGTTTTCCACACAATCTTTGACGTAACTAGACAACTTTTTAATTATTAAGTATATCGGAATACATTTCCACGAAGTCCCTTGCACGTATCATTACCATAATGACGAAACACGACGGAAGAGCCGGAAATAAATCTTGGGGAAGGTTTCGAATAAACAGCACACTTGTATGTTGAAGACAATTTAGCATAATATCAGTTGGATAATAATCATTAGAGGAATTATGTTTGGCTCCATGTAGTTGTCGTATTTAGCCAGCGTGGGTTTATATTTTTCTACTAAAAGTAGTTTTAAGTTTATCAAAACATTTTCGTGCCCAAACCTAAAACTTATTTAACTAATGCATAATACTCATTTGAAGATAAATGTTATTTTAATTGTTAGTTTGACTTCCCGCGATATAATTTTATCTAGTTAAGAAATTTTTTTTTCTTTCAACTTTAAGTAAATCTTAATACGAATCTCTTTTACGGATAAATTACTATATTAATTTAATGTTTAATCATTTTTAGTCCCTAGTTTCCAAAACCAAATAGGTAAGTACCTACCTAAGTTTATATTACGTACTTATCTATCGGTTAAACGAACTTTAACCCTTACAAAAGAAACTCCTTATCGAAAACCAATAAGTTTTAATTACTCTCCGCCACTAACGCGAGTGAAAATTACCCCTAATAAGGGTGCCCAAACCACGTTAGTGTTTCAGGTCACGCAGCTAGATAAAGCCTAAAATACTATCTAAGCTTCCAAAAGCCAATATAAACCCTAACTTTTACGTTGTTAGGCCGAAATTCTGTTAAAAGAGTCGGTAAAAATATGTTTGTCGAAGTATTTCGCACTCGCCGATAATTTTCTTTGGAACGCTCCGTTGGCGCGAAAAATTGTGTTTTTCAAGTTGGCAGCGCTGTGGATGGAGGAAACGGTGCTGGATGCTCAATATACCTTGGATCAGAGTTGAGTTTGTAAACAGAATAATTAAATAGGAGCCCCGCATAAGACTGATGTTTTTGTTTTAAAATATCTTTATTTACCTATTCAGTAAATAATAAATAACTACAAGACAGTCAAGACAAGGATTAAGCCTAGAAATAGGTAGGTACTACCCCAGTTTGTACCTGATGGGACCCCATGGTACTATGGGCCCCATGGGACTAAGCAAATTATTGATGCTTTACTAATAATATGAATTAAGTTCTCAAAAAGATTTTTACGGGATTGAATGGAGAATAATACTGTATTTGATAATCTAATAACATCAGTTGATATCAGAGTCAAGCAATTGACAAATTGGAAACAATATTGATGATAGTAATCAACATTCAACATTTTTAGATTTTGCATCTCAGAGCAGTGTACGCCATCTGTAGTTGAGTAGCTATAGCTTTTAGTCAAGCTACTCACTCATAGATGGCATTCAAAAAGTAATTAGTACCAAAAATCGCCGCTTGGAGCTCTGCTGTCGATTTTTAGCAACATCTAGCGTCGAGTAACAAAACTTTATTTTCCCAATTTTACCCGATAGAGTTCATAGTAACCATCGGTTAAATGCTCGAAGCACTTAAGTGAGTAATATAAATATTTTTCTGTAAATAAATATAAACGAAACATTCTGTCGGCGGTTCATGCCACGTCGTTGGAGACGTTGGTCGATGGTAAGTTTCAGAATCACCTAAACCATATTTAATAACATGCAGACCATTCTAGTTTTAACCATCGTAACTAATACTGGCATTCAAATATTTCTAATAAACATACTTGCAATAAATTGCTTGATTTTTTTATTTTGAACTTAAATTCTCCGTCTCCTAAAGTTTCTTCATAAACATTTTATTATCAGCAAATAGGTCGGTATACCTACTTCCTCTACACTAAATTATCGTTATTTATCAAACGCCTTGAAACTTTTACGATTGAATGCATTTTTTTTTATTTTAGACACGATTATTTATAAAAAAAAATTCTTCTATCCAACATTTACACTCAAAACCCAAACGTCCCACCCTTCGCTGACCTACAAAGTAAAGACAGTGCTAGCATCCGTCGCGTCTGCTTCCACCATTGTATACCACAGCTGCCGGACCGGTCCTCTCCCGGGATCATCGGACCACGTACACATATTCTTTATGAGAGTGAATGACGAACTAGTTGTTCACCTGATGTTAAGCGACACGGCCGCCCTACAGTTGCAGCTTCACTCGAAACTTTAAAATATTAATAAAGTATAATTTATTTGTCATCCTGTTTGGTGGTGATATTGTTAAAACGTACTTAAGATGTGATCCGGAATGAGGAGATAACTAACCGCGACTAAGGTTACCGGTATAGCTCATAGTTAGCAAGTTCAAATGGCAATGGTCCGCATCGCTCGTAGAACTGATAACCGATGGGGATGAAAGGTTCTCGAGTGGCGACCACGAACCGGAAGACGCAGCGTATTTACTTATGCCAGTTATTTTTTAGCCAAGCAGTAGTACAAGCACTACTGAGATTTGGTTTGAAGGGCACTGCAGCTGGTAACATTACTGGGCAACTAAGACTATGATTCGAATGACCAGCAGTCTACTAATCTTATAACTAGACGGTGTAATGTCTCAAGATGACGTGCACAGTGCAGTTTCACGGGAAAGGGGTCGTTCATTAATTACGTGCACTGAAAAACCAAAACAGTTGTTTCAACCTTTTTTCAACCTAAATTTTAGGTTAATATAGGACCTACCGAGACGATTTGTTGAATCAACAAAACGAAAATCGTTAGTGAAAAAGTTAATTTAACAACTGTCACTTTGGTTGTTCCAAGACATTTTTAAAATTGGTATTTTCAACTCTGCCTTGTTCCTTCAGTTTCGTTTATTTGACTAAGTTGTATTGTTGATTAGACTTAGGCAATATGCTGATCTAAGTAAATAAGCAGTAAAATTAACCTAGATCTGACCGAACATACAATGTGGTGTTAGACTAACCCCTTTTTGTGGTTGAAATAACCTATTTCAACATAACATTTTATTTTTTGTTAAATCAATCTTCACACCATGTTTATTATAACATAATACTATTCGGTTTTTCAGTGTGTTTTAAGCAATTTTTAGGTTCCTCACTAGGGACGTATTCTGATTCACGCTATTATCGATAAATCGCTATTATCGCGCTAAATTTGTGTTCCAAATCCAAATAACCGTGAGCGGTACAAGAATACAAAAACGTGTGCGCTGTCAGCGATTATAGTGCTGAAATGGCCCTGAATCGGAACACGGGGTAGGTTGATCGACGATCTGGGGAGCCGGTGGATGCAGGAGGCAAGCGTAGTCTTTCTAGGATTTAATTTTGGAAAACAAAGCACCTACTTAATTATGTTCGTTTCGTTCGTTCGTTTTAATTCTTTACAAATTTTTTGTCATGGGATTGTTCTGGGTCGTAACGTCGCGCATCGCATTAAAAAAAATTAATGCTGAGACTGAGATCCACGGCCCATCTAGTCAGCGCCGAAACGGCTCAACGTATTTTGTTGAATTTTAACAGCAGATATCGTCTAGTAGTAGGTACTTAGCATAGTAATACCTAGTTAGTGTTATTGTAGTAGTAGTTTAAAGAATAAGCCACTTTGCCCGTACAAAACCAATAGATCATATAAAGATTGTTCAACTAGCTCAAACATGTGCAAATCCTAATAAAAAACGTCGTTCGAGCAAAAATCCAATCATCTATTAAAATGCAAACATAATAAATAAATAAAAACACTTAACAAAATAAACATCTGACAAATTCTACAACATGGGGTGAACGTTAAAACATTGTTATTTTATTCGCGACATTGTGAGCGGCAAACATTGAGACCGGCAGCCAAGAAAATAGTAAAAATTGTGCTTCGGGTACACTGGGTCACACAAGTGCTAACTTAAAATTTTTATAGAACAACGACACAAGTGTTGAATACGATATCTTTAACCGGTAAGTAAGTGTGTAAGTATTTATTCTTTTAAGTTTAAGGTAGTGTTAGTATTATCGTTTACTACAATTTTCATTTGAACATATTATATTAGCTGCGATGACCTATCTTTAGGTATGACAGTCCATGCTCCAGCACACTATCAGTAGGTAGAGTAACCATACCTAACTAACATGCTAGCAGCATTGGCTTATTGAATTTTAAAGCTTTCTAAAGTATATCAGAGCGCCAGACGGATGCGACGCGTTTCAAAAATACTGGCACTTATTGGGCATAAAATAATTTAATTACAAGTAGGTAGCGTACCCAACATGCTGGCAGCATTGCCTCATTGAATTGCAATGCTGATGCGTTGAGCCAAAGCACTTTCCTACCGGCGCGGCAGTGGGCTGGAGCATTTGAACTGTCTATAGGCCATCGCGGTCTATTATACAGTACATATGTTCTTTGTAGTAGGTATAGTGTAGCTAGTTAGTTTTAGTTTAGTTTTTATTATTGTAGTAGTTAGCTTGAGCAATAAAGGCATATTGCCCGTAAAAAAAGTTACTGGTAGATACATATTAATTACAAGTACATAAAATAATGTAAATAATTATCGTTATTTATGATAAAGAATTACTTCCAAGATACCGGATATTTTATGCAAGCATGCTTTAATCGTAGGTTGCATTGTCGAAGATTGTGTCACATTAAACAAAAACAATTGTGCTATTTTGTAATGTGTATTTATTTACCCACAATCCACAAAAATATCGCTTAAAAACTTATATTTTTATTAAAATATTCAGTTTTAAATTACCGATAACAATTCAACCTGCGACAGAGTATTTTAACCAATTTTAATTAATAGGAATCACTTTTCCCATTAACGGTACCTGTTGAGCGCGAGTCAACTTTTTATTTTCCCATACGCCGCGTACTAAAAATCGAATAAATCAAAATAACCGATCACAGGACAAAAGCTCATTCACGATATAAAAGTTTAAACCAGTTTTTTTTTTATAATTCTATTTTTAATACCGTACAGCATCCGCGGACATCTGAGCGGATCTTTTGTGAGAATTTCAAAAGACAAAGTGGTTTTGATGGACCGGTTTTTATTATATTAGATTTTATTCTTTTTTGTCGTTATTAAGGTCAGCAACGGCCAGTTCGCATGTTCTTTATTTGAATCAGTTTAGAACGGATCTCGTTGAGGGATGCTGATTTTTGTGGTGTTGTGCCAGTTAGCAGTTTAACCGAGTCAATTGTTTTTGCTCTAATCTGTGGTTTAACCAGCCAGTAAAATTGTATAAGGAACTTGATCATTTAAGGTATGTAAATCTAGTGTTGCTATAATATTCATAAAATCTCTGAGTAGCCTAAACACCGAAACAAATATGTTCAATTCAAGGCGCATCTAATGTCATTATATTATACCTACGTCGTCGTGTCTTAAGTAAAGTCTTGAAAGACAACACCAGTACTTACAGCGCACCCAATTTACACTCATGTGAATTCTTTGCCATCTCTAATTTCAAATAGTGCAGAGAATCGCGTCATTAAAGAGAAGAAAATAATAAGAAACGACGGAGTATTTCCTTGAATTGATAAGTTGGTGACACCTAAAATCTCTTGTGATAGTGTTTTAAAGTATAAGTAGGTACGTAGTCAAGATCTTTTAGTCTCAATAGTATTTCGTTTTCATCTTCTAAGTCTTGAGATTTTTATGTCATAATATCATATCTATTAATCTTCGACGGCAGCTATTCTTATAAAATTATCATCATCATCAGCCCGAAGACGTCCACTGCTGAACATAGGTCGTCTTATAAAATGCAGACGAAAATTATGGAATATGTGTCTAAAGAGACAGCGCGGTATATTTTATTTTATTTTCAGCCCAACTTACCGTTTACCGTTTTCCCGCGGGAAATATATCTTATGTTAACCCCGTAAAACAACCCAAAAGAAAAACAAACAAAACAACATTTTTACTTTTATATTGGTCGGCATGCTTGTACGGCTTGCATCTTTGATTGATACTTAGGAAAATTGCCTGCTTGGTCGTTTTACTATTTTAGTCATTCTGAGTCTTTGATTTTACGCTATTTAGGTGAATGTTTATTTAGGTGATAGACATTTTATTACTTAGTTGATTTACCGATATATGTGGTCGTCTTGCTTCGTCGTTACGATATAGCTAAGTATAGTGATAAGTAATTTCTTTTAAAATAAGAAGTAGAAATGAGGCACCAATCGTAGAGAAGTAGAATACTTACGTCCAATGAGCGTACGTACAATACACGTAAGTATTGCCGTACCAAAAAAAACTTAAATATCCCAAAAACACGACAATACTTCATTGTATAGAGTACATACCATTCGGGTATCGATTTGAGATCCCTTCTCTGCAATTTTTTTACATAACAAAGAAGAAAATGTAAAGGAGGAGTTTCGCAAGGGCCGCGCGCCCCTGCGTACTTGTGTGTGTGCGTGTACGAATTTGAATAGTGCATGATGCATGTGTGCGTGCTGAGACGATCGGCTCGAGTGAAGCAAGGGGAGTGATTTTAAGAATGTGCATGGTTTTGATACTTTTATTTAACTCACCAATATTTAGTACTACACTCCGCCGTTTTACCTGAGGATAAAAGTAACTTGTATTACCGCAGCGTATAAGCTATCTCCATTCCAAATTTCAGTCATCCTTTCAGTTGTTGCGGCATAAAGAGAAAACAACACACTATATTTATTCGTCTCTGTTATTTGGAGATTTGTTGGAGCTTAAAATATCAATACCTTTCGCCTGTCCTATAAGAAATGAGGGTAAAAGAAAATATTTCTCAGCACCCTCTCACACACAAACTTTCGGTTTTATAATATTGAAGTGGATTTAGACATACCTACTTACCTAGGTATCTATTCTGAGCCAGTATGTTATGTAGAAAAAAACTGTCATTCATTAAAAACCAATGTAGGTAATGTGATGGCATCAATTTTGGTCAAAGGATCAACCTTGCTAAGCGAGTCGCTTTATAGCGGGGTAATGCAGCCAAGGGTTATCGAATTTATAGATGCAATTATTATCTCGAATATATTAGCTTCTGAAACTTAATAAGGCAAATGATTATTTAAGTTCATTTTCCCGATTCGTTTCTATGTTTTTTGGTGATTCATTAGAGTTTAAAGTATCAAAACCACTCGCCTGCCCTATAAGAAATGAGGGTCGAAGAAAGCATCTCTTAGCACCCTCCTTGCACACACACAAGCGTACCCTCCGTTTGTGTATCTAAAAAAATACTCTAAACACACATACATACATAACATAGCTATCAATAGGATCATTAGAAGCATTTCTTTGACGCAGCAAGCTTTTAGCGGACCACGAAACCAGTTTTCTTTTACTGAAATATTTCGATTTTGAACCTTATTTATTTAGAAGTTTGACCATTTTGAAGCTTACAGCGGTATTTGATATGTTTGTGAAGGAGTAATTGCGTCTTTGCTTGGCGATTTTATTTTTCTTTTAGTTTAGGGACAGGGCTGAAACGGGAGCAACCCTCGCGTTGATTCTGTTTGATGTGACGTCTTGTAAGATGAATCGTGTTTTTAATTTCGGCGGCTCTAGAATTAAAATGTAGGATGTTTTTGAGAAAACATTAATTTCAAGGTTACACTTAAAAATATAGGAGGACCTTCAACCTCATTTTACCATCCAAGGTGGAAATAGTGTACGGCTGGCTAAATAATAAAATTAAAATGCTCTTAATTCATATTATAAAATTTTTTTGAACAGTTTATTTAAGTAACCACACGCATTAATATGCAATTTTTTTATGGAACACTAAGTATATCTATTTTATTATTGCCGCACGTGCCACACAAGGTATAATATAGGTAGCACATAGGATACGTAAGTACTACTATGTTAATCAAAGAGCAAAAAAACGAGCCACGTTTTTCAAAGCTCTGTGATATTAATATTCCATGGTAGTACTCGGGATACCACTCGGACAGTGATTAACTACCTAAATTCTGTGAGGTTAGTAAACAAAAATCTTAGCAACCGCCCAGATAATATAATACCTACAGTACAGATGCCTCATCCCATACAACGGAATAACGCGGGCTATTTTACTAATTATTTTATTTCTGCATAACGCAAGATTATCAAGCGACACTTATTGCGTGTTGGCGAAGTATTGGGCCAAATGAATACACTGGACACTAACTAGTAACTCTCTAGACACGATTACTACATTTATTTCAAGTTCGGGTTATTTTTCGTTTGTGCCTGATGGGACCCCATGGCAACAGCTTAGAACCAGCTAAGGGAATATTCCCTTAGTGATTATAGCAACCCCTCTCTCCCCTTATCAAGTTATTTTGAAAAAATACCAAAGAAGTAGTATGTAAGTGAGTGAACAAACAAACATCACTTGAATGACAAATAGACTTCGAGGGGTCGCTATAAAAACTCACAGAATCAGGTCAGTAAAACAAAAACATGATAAGACCATCATATCTCAATGGACAAGACGCAAGCAGCCGCTCAAAGTGGCGCTCTACAACAGAAGGCCTATAATGTTTAGCGGGACGTTTTTCAGGCTGATGATAAAGATAAAGATAATTTTATTGTAAAACATGGGTATGGATCATTTTATGAAAATGAAAGTGGTAAAAAATAAGAAAATGTTGCGCACATGTTTGGCCTAGTTTGGAATACAAAAGAATATTGGTCAATATAAATGCCCATACCTACAGATATAAAATTAAAATAAATGCAATTACAAATTATAGAAAAGAAAAAAAATATACATGCATATTCCATAATGAATAAAGATGTCAGCAATAATAAAAGAGAAAAATGTCAAAATGATAATGATGATAAAACCTTAAAAACTTTGTTTATCATTTTTAAGTAGCAGGGTAAAACGAAAACCACTATTTGCCTACCATAATAATATAGGGTGTACCGAAAACCGTAACTGATCGATTTCAATATTAACATTATAGACGCGACCGCAAGCCGCGGAATGTAGGGGAAGATCAACGCTATGGATGATATTGTAGATATAAATCTTAATAAATAAATAACTTAGGTAAGTACGTACAGACAGTAATGTTCGTAGTAAATATTGATTTATGAGGGGTGGTATGAGGGTAGATCTTTAGCGCTGGATAAATTATAGCGAGTATTTCTATATATTTTACATTATATTCTATGGGACTGACGATCTGGTTAAAAGTGCGGGGAGCCGATGGATGCAGGAGGCAAGCAGCCGCTCAAAGTGGCGCTCTGTGGGTAAGACCTATGCTCACTAGAGGACGTTTTCAGGCTGTGGATGGTGATGAAAAAAGACATATGCACGGGTCTCGATTCTCGAAAAAATGTCAAGTACTTACGATACCGTCTAAAAACGTCGAATGATCCGAATTCATATATCCTATCAAGAGCGACTATGGCTCAGCGGTAAACCATGCAACTTCCAACCAGTGCATCCAGGTTCAATCCCACTCGCCCTGCGTGAATGAAGCTAAGTACGGAATTTGCACTCGATCATACAGAGGCGAAGGAAAACAGCGTGTGGAAAACGGCGTAATGTCAAAGGATCACAAAATTTCTAGCACAGTGTCATCCTACTCGCACTTCGCCAGCGTGGCGGATTCTCTCTCGTGTAAGAGAGAGGTCCATATAAGTATAAAAAAAAACCTACTGGCTACGTATTGTGATGATATTGTTTGTCTAACGTCTATAAAGATAAGTACGGCAGGCCTAGCACGAACATTTACGCGCAAGTGAGTGACATTAACGTAAGTCAGTTGCGCTTATCAAATGCCATACACCTGCAGCTTACTCGCGCGTAAATATTCGTGCTAGGCATTGACTATAAATCCAGTTGACCAACGATACAACTTCCCCTCGTACGAAGTTTAGTAGTTTATTTCAACTGCTAATCCTACGAGAGGTAGCGGGACACCCAATATGTCTTGTTCCATCCTGCTCTGTCCTTTGTAATTTCGTATGACTTTGTCACGTTTTGTTACCTCGCCCCCTGCCTCCGTAGGTGAGTCGTGTTTGTACGAGAAATTATGTTCACGAGCTATCAACGGGCTTTATATTCTTTGGTGCTAGGCCTACTGACGAGATGACTAGACCCACTTGTTTTATGAGAGGTATCTATAAATAGTTGCATAGGGGCATTGTTATGTAGCTATTCTGTGACAGAGCACAGATAAATAAATAGACATAATCACGTTTCCCGCACACGAGCTGTCCACTTATCAGTTGCAAAGTAGGTGGGCTAGATACGTTTTATTCTGCGGTACAAGTGATAAACCAATAGTGTCTCGCCTTCTCGAAAGAAGGAATGACGGATATATTTGATTTTGTTTGTATGTTGTCTGCACTAAAGTTTATTAAAATACATCTTCGCTAAGCACACAGATGACACAGACCTATCAATACTTCTGGGTTCTCGTACGTTTGAGAAAATCATGTCACACCAGTGAACGCTCCTTGGTGGGTGTTTTATAGAATGCATGCGACAAGGTTTTGACATCACTGTGTCTAATGAAATGTAAAAAAAAATGAAATAATGGTGCTTATTTATTTCGCTTAGTAGCGCTTATGTCACATTTTTCAACTGGTTCTCGGGAAATTTTGTGAGTAGGTTCGATTTTTTTTTTATCTTATAACCCTTAGGTTGAGACCACAGAATTCCCCCTATTACATAGGTCCAGAACCGAAGTCTCCATACTTAACCTTGTTTGAACATGAATCAACCCATAGAGCACATTTTTTTTTCTTCTAATGTCAGTTCCTCTTTCAACATACCATATAAATAGTATTACCCGATTTAGTCGGGTACCTAAATAAAAATCTAGCTAGAAATAAAATGTAAATAATACAAATTATATAATGCCTACATTAAAAAATATAAAATAATAAAATTAATTACCATCATACTACTATCTATAGACAAGAAAAAGTTCTATAGATAGCTCATGCAATCTTTTAATAAAAAGGATTCAAATTAAGTAAAACCAGCAGTTTATCCAACATTTCTTTTAATAACTCACGAGTTTTTCAATATTACCAAGTTAAAGGGATTAAAGAACAACAGTTATGTAGGTACAGGGGGTCTAGCAAAGATACCAACCACTAACGCTAACGCCAAACGCTAACTCCAAAATGTACTGAAATGACATTTCGGAAATCGCTAACTTTTCCGTAGCGAATGTCATTTCAATACATTTTTGGAGTTAGCGTGAGGCGTTAGCGTTAGCGATTGTGATCTTTGCTAGACCCCCTGGGCCTCAGCCAAAATGATGTTTCGTATTTTAGGATAAAAAAAATAACCTTAAAAATGGAAAAAGAGTGGGCGTGTGGAACGTTTATAGTTGACAATAAAACTACTATCAGTAATTGCACTTCTGTGTTCTGTGTGTTCTTTACTATAGAAAAGCGCTGAACATATTGTTGAGCGAGTATTAGGTATTCCACCAATCTTCATTTCGACTTTTTCGAACTACTTTTATCCAACGGTCAGCTAGACATGGATCTGTTGGAAATCCATACAAAAGAAATCGGGTAATTATTCAGATGTCGTGTGGCAATACTGATATTGACATATCAACTTTTTATTGTAAAATAGTTCTAACTCTTCGTCAAATAGAAATAATTAAAATAGTCTTATAAAAATACATGATTAAGGCCACTTACAAGTGAAATGTGATCGTGTGCTTCTGTGATTCGTGCCTCGAGTGATTTCGGCGCAGTTTTATCACGCATGACGGCATTTTTTTGGTATGTATTCAAAAGCACACCCAAGTAACGACTGATTTTGATTTTGACAGCTGAGAATCAATCACACCCGAAGTGGTGTGTACGGTTTTGCCTTGCTTTAATATCGTATTAGTGGTCTGGATAAAAAGTCTTTGGTTGAGACTTATAGAACTCCAGTAATTTAACTCCAGTCCTTTAATGTCACCGCATGGACGTTCACGTGGTCACATCTCCCAGAAAATGATTTTAAAAACCTGTTGCGCGGTGGAATCATACCACAACACATCAGAAAAGTAGCATAGGAGTACAGTACCCCTAGTACGAGTTTTCCAATACGTGAATACGCGCGAATCCATTTAAAGTTTGTACCGCCATTTTTAGTTCATCAACGTGTCCTCTAGGGGCGCTGCACAGAAATGTATGGGAGAAAAGGGAGAAAACGTAAACGAATCAAGTTTTAGTAAACTATCGAAACTCGTGCTACTAATTTCCTTGCTTAAATTGTCGAAAATACCAAAAAAAGTAGCAATGGTTTTCAGAAGCAGTTGTTTAGAAACTTACCTTTTATTCTTATCATCATCATCATTAACAGCCTGAAGACATCCACTGCTGAACATAGGCTTCCCCCAGGGAGCGCCACTTAGAGCGGCTGCTCGCCTCCTGCATCCATCGGCTCCCCGCAGCTTTCACCAGGCCGTCGGTCCACCTAGTGGGGGGCCGGCCTACGCTGCGTTTTCCGGTTCGTGGTCGCCACTCGAGAACATATTCTAAGTGTACATGTTGTAACGGTTTGTTTGTTTTGCATAATTTTAAATGTGGATCACAATCACAGTCAACCGATTTTTTAGTTTTTATTTGGCTTCACGCGGAGACGCATTTAGCCGGAATAGTTACTCTGTGAGTGAGTATCACAGATCAACAAAGAGAGTTGTGTCTCTGTAAGTGAATTAATTTATTATCTGCGATAAGACCCACAGACCCACAATTGAGCACAGAAGATGAAACCAAGGGTTACAATGTACATTTATTCTAAGCCGATATTCACTGTTTTCCTGCTACATCTTGTCGCTTAGACCGCAATCCCGTGTCCAGCGCCAAGTAACCGATCTCAGCAGGTCGCCGCCTTCAATACCAGCCCCTGACCAGACCAGATTCATTACACGCATCGCTTCATTGATGCTGAAGGGTTACGGTTAGATCCTTCTCAGATTTGTTATTGAATTATCATTGTTATTCTATTAATCTCTCGATTTGATTGGACGACAAAATAATAAATTATTGAGAATTAATTTTATTATTTATTATCTGTTATGTGTGAACAACTAGGTTGTTACGTTCTTATGTACGTATCCCAAAGGTTACCTACATCAAATAAACAACCAAGTGCAAGTCGGACTCGCGCACGAAGGGTTCCGCACCGTACCTTTAGATAATGGTATAAAACAAGAAATAAACGTTTATTGTATGGGAGGATCAAATGTTTAAATAATGATTATGTTTTTAGTGGGTATTTGTTGTTACCTACATATAGCGGCAACAGAAATAAGTACATCATCTCTGAAAGTTTTAACTGTCTAACACGGTTCATGAGATGTATCTCTGTGACCAGGGTACACCCTTTAGTAATAGGGTTCGATTACCCTGGTATGGAACCCTAAAAGTTAATTTTACTGGAGAGTATCTCTATATTACAAATCGTAGACGGATGATTAAGAAATGTAAATTAATTTCGAGATACGAGAAATGATGTTAAGATGCGAGTAGATTCGCAATTAGTGACGTTGCTAGCGTTTCCGGCGGAAGTGCCGCCCTCCAGCCGCACCCGCCCGCCCCAAGACGGCCGCCCTGCGAAGCTATATAATTTAGATACTGTTTTTTGTTTTTTGAGAATTATGAACTTACTGATTTTTACGCGCTTATTAATAAGGCCGAAAGGGTATAGTTACGTCTCACTATCCACCCAATAGGTGGCCCACTAGGCCCACTAGGTGGACCGATGACTAGTCAAAACCGGGGGAGCCGACGGATGTAGGAGGCAAGCAGCCGTTCAAAGTGGCGCTTGTGGGGTAGGCGTATGTTCAGCAGTGAATGTCTTTAGGCTTATGATGGTGATGATGATAAGAAAAGGTATAGGCATTAGGCACTAATATTGTTTCTTAAAACCTCCATCTCTAAGGCTGGGTTTTTTCACCAATAATTAAGGTAAGCCATAGTTAAATAAATACTCAATGGTTAAAATTTGTTAGAGTTCTTAACCATTGGTTATCTTAACTATTGGTAAAAGAACTCGGCCTTAGTAAACCTATTAAACAAATTTACATAAACTATCTTAAAGTAGACAGATTATGTTAGTATTTGAGTAGGTAATTGATATGCCAACTTTGGCAGACCGAAAGGCACCGACTACATTTTCTTATGCAAATGTAATGTGACCGCTACTCGGGCAGTAGGCAATGGACAAGGCAACCCCTGTAAGGCAAATTGAACTGTGTTCGGCTAATTGATCTTCGGTTAAATCAAAGATTTCTGCTCAGTCTCCCTATGTGTATATTAATTTGTTTAATAGAGTATTACAGTAGATCGAGAAACAGTTATTACTAGAAAAAATACTCTCGATGTTATAACGTGTGCCCATGGATGAAATAAAAAGAAGAAGGATTGAGTTTTGATTGACATCGAACTGAAGCCCAAAATGGCGGACATATTACATATGTGTGTCAGATCAAAGTATGGCGACCGGCTGCCTATGATGTGAGTGTGTGCGTGCTCCGCTCGTACGTACGAAGCGTTCCGGCTTCCTAAGGGTGCTTCAGTTTCGGATCAGACGGCATTCTCTCCTCCTTTTTTTATTAGCTCCATGCGTGTGCCATTAAAAAAACGAATCACTCAAATACAACTGCATGTCATACCTTTACATCATGTTGACACTTGACACTGACGTGCGACAGTGATAACACCATATAAAAATGTAGACATCTCGTTCACACGCAGGAATACTTTATAAGTTCATGGTACGAATTCGAACAACATTATTGTAACATTGAAATAATAATGCCATGAAACATGATGGTTTTGTATTAGCTTGTGGTAGCCCAGCTGAGGTTGTGAGGCAGCAATAGAAATATTCGCTCTACTCAGTTTTTTCTTTATTGAATCGCGTTATACAGAATATACAGATTATTAATGCGTTGACATTTCACACAGCGCCATCTAGCCCCAAACTAAGCAAAGCTTGTACTATGGGAACCTTATATAATACTTAGATACTTTTTTGTTTGTAAATACATACGTAGAATACAATATAACACCCAGACACAAAAACAAACGTCTATGTTCATCACACAAATGTTTGTCCTGGGTAGGAATCGAACGCACAGCCCTCAGTTCAGAAGGCAGGGCTACTGCCAACTACATACACATAGACATATACAGGATGTAATTTAATTCACTATCATAAATTGAGCGCATGATCGTACATCATTTATAGATGATTATTAAAGAGTAAAGAGTATAAGTGAAAATATTTTTATTGAAAATTATGAAGATTGCCGCGGCGCGGGCGCCTAACGCAGTTGGCACGGATGATTTTGATACATTTAAACGTTTTTATACCTTGTATGTAATAATTAAAAACAGTAGTCCATTATTCCAATTAAATTTTGTATTGTATAGCATTGGATAAAGTAAGTTATTCCATTTTTTGGAGTTATTATTATTACCATACCAAGGTGTTAGAATTCAAAATTTTTGATCCACACGTGACAGAGTAGGTATCTAGTTTCAAAGGATGCTAATGAATTCAATTACACCCAGTAGGTAACACGCGTCTGCTTTGTTACAAACTAATCTCAAATTGCCTGATACGCCAATACGACTAAATCTCTAATTGTCCTACTCTCAAAATGACTGAAATTCAGCATATCTTATTCCCAAAATACACGATTGTTGAGGAGGAGGATTATGACTATATATGACTAAGTTTCCAAACAACGCCTTCTCAAAACGCTTCCTAATGCTAAGTAATTTTTTTTGGTGTTGTATTAGAAAGAAAATGAATAGCTTACCAGTGGAATGTCACAACTAGTTTTGAAGTTGCTGACGTCACTTGAGCTTGAAACCGCCCTGCGGCAAAAAATCCGCCATGTTCAGGACCATTATTCCGTATCGATTCCTTACTTCATAACCACGCGAATTCCTTGTCTTACAAAAAAGAAATCTGCAAAAGTCTATTCTCCACGAAATAAAAACAAACCGCGCGAAATGAATTTGGAATTGGCGCGACTTGAACTGTCAAAAATCATATATGTTTTACCGAGACGCGTTCCGAAACATCAACACATCAAAGATATGATCACTTATGTCAATATATTTTATTCAAAATAAAGATAACTTTAATGTAAAGTGAAGGTATATCTAACGGTGTGACACGATTTGAACAAGACACGATAACGACGTGGGTTCGAATCGTGTGGAATCTGTGTCTTCATAGAGGATAACCGCCCTGCCCGGCTAGCATGCTCACCACTACGAAATTTTCTCGACACTTTTTCTCGAGAGTGACCGTGACAAGCAAGACTATGGTAGTGCCTAAATGTGTCTCACTCTAACATCGACGACCAGTTTTCTCGCGCTGCCCATGCTAAAGGGTCAGAATGTTCAGAACTCAAGTTACTTTTCTGATTTATTGTGACACGATTTCATCGCACAAATGTCTCTTTTCAATTTTCTGGAAGCTCTTCACACTGACTCACGCGAATGTCGTACGGTGCTATAATTATAGGCACCATTTTGCGTATGTACCGGGATCCTAGGCGCCCACCGCGTTCGCCGTTGCTTATCTATCTAGTGACCCTGTAAGTCTATGGTAGAGTAATCGTATTCATTAAGGAGATAGAACAGTAGTAGATAAGAAATCCGCCATCTAAATCATCTATTCAGCTCAAAGCAGTAACTTGTACAAGCATGAATGCACGTTGGCGTACCGTATAAGACCAAGGAAGCATTAACTGTAAGGTAATCCAATAGAATTCACATTGGGTCAGTATCTAAGTTAGACTCTCTCCCAGTGGCGAGTACTTCCTCCTTTTATACCAATATCATCATGAAAAGTCCCTTCTGAATAATGAATAAATTTCCAAATTTTGAACTTTTTTTGTACGTGTAAGTTAGGTATGGTTTTCTTCTTTTTTTTTATATTTTGGCTCCACACATAGTGTATTTAGCCAGTGTCAAGTATTGTAATTATTCATCGTTAAAGAATATATCACGTAAAGTCAAATCATAGTCATAGTCCAGTCTAAGTCAGGTAGTCGTAGTCCAGTCTAAGTCATGCTCCAGTAAAGTGGTGGCAACTTTACTAGAAGCTTCTATGGAATTTTGGAAGCAACGCGAAAACTCACATTATATCACTTGCCCACACTCATGCTCGTAATTCAGCACTTAATGCGTAAAACGCCACCAATTTTAAACATTAATACTGGAAAAAGCACAAATTTTTAAAAATAATACAATACAACGACGTGAACATTTCCGCGTTCCC
Source organism: Ennomos erosarius (assembly GCA_963580505.1). Lineage (NCBI taxonomy): Eukaryota > Metazoa > Arthropoda > Insecta > Lepidoptera > Geometridae > Ennomos > Ennomos erosarius. The sequence goes on from OY756996.1 coordinate 9,733,333, forward strand.
GCCAAAACTCTCGGTTTTCTTCTTCTTCTCGTATAGCGTGTAGGTAAGGCAAGTGATGGTCAGCCCTGATGGCCTAGCATGCGCACCGCGAGAAAACTTATCGTTGCGGTTAGAGGGAGACACACTTAGGCACTGCCATGTCACGGTCTCTCGCGAGAAAGTGTTGAGAAAATTTTGTGACGGTGCGCATGCTAGGCCATGGGGTGTCAGAATTTTATTAGTAATGATAATGATAATATTTATTCCTAATTGAGAAATTATAAGTCAATAACAGGAAAGCATAATAAACTAACTACATAATTAGGTGAGCTAAGATACATTTTACATAATAACTTACCTAAGTAAACAATGTTTTAGTAGATACTATAGTAAACACTCCGTTAAATATATTATTATATAAAGTTAGTAGGTATTATAGTCGACTTTATTTGACTCAAACTCTAATTAATATCTTATTCGGCTCGCTTTATTGCCTCTTCAACTGCATAAACATGTATTTAGCAACAACAACAATAATTTTACTTCAAATAATAGTTATGGGGAGCCGATGGGTGCAAAGGTGCAGGAGACGAGAAGCTGCTCAAAGTGGTGCTCTCTGGACGGGAGGCCTATGTTTAACAGTAGAGGTCTTTAAGATGATGATGATGAATTATTATATTGATGTTATATTTATATTTATTTCATTTATTTGCTTACCCTACTTTACGGCCTAGAACTGCATCATATTTTGCGGATTGCACTTTCTGCTTTTAGCAAGAACGGCAATTAGGGCCTTATTTATAAACGCTATATATAAAGTTAGCCGGTGTTTAAGATGTTCCGTCTCATTTTCGCGCGTGACATTTCAAATCAGTCAAAAGTTGACAGAAGGTTTTAAGCATTGGCTAACTTTAAGCAGCGTTTATGAATAAGGCACATAATAAAATAAGTACATTAAAACGATCACAGATTAGCGAAAAACAAATGAATGATGAATGAATAAATAAAATACATAAATAGATGCGATGCGATGCTTGAATATAATTTGTTATGTACGTTACCACAACATTTTTTTTTTTGTCTCCTTTCATTTTTCGGGTGTATTGAAGATATTTATTTAATGTAACTTTAGAAGTGATTATTTTACCTAGATATATTTATTATGTATTTATATAACTATATATTTTGTTTTGTATATATTTTAATAGGTATAAATTTCACACAGTGTTAGTTGTATAAGTATTTTCTCTAGTCTCGTTAAGGTCGAATTAAGTTATACTCGTTTGCTTTCCTTTTTAATATTTATTTTTCGATTTTATGATAGGTATGTAATTATCACTGTTTGTACCAAGCAGAGTGCATGTGTTATTGGATTATGGGATTGATTTTATTTACTGTTTAAATCATGTTGTTTTGTAATTTTATGTTCCATTATCTGTTATATGCACCTATAAAATAAATAAATAAATAAATAAATGACCCAATGACATAAAATACCAGGTACGTCATATAAAGAAGTAAAATACAAATACCTACTCTATAGTCCTTTTATTCTTGGTGCGTAGGTAATTTTTTATCTAATCTGTGTAGATAAATGTACTATCCAAGAATTTTAAAAACTCAAAGACGGTAAGGTCTTATAGGTCCGCTACTGGTACACTCGCTACTGTAACATCGCTCAGGAAACGGATCTGTGAGCCATTGTGAGTATTCGTGAGACGGGAAGCAAGACCTCCCTTTGGCGATAAATCCTAAGTTTTGGCAGCGAAACCTTCGCTGGATATGTTACTTACATGAGAATTTCGCGAGTGTTTCTTATACGATGAACTAGTCTCAACTTGCAGACAAATTATACAGGATGTAATTTAATTCATTAGCATAAATTGAGCCCATGATAGTACGTCATTTATAGATGATTATTAAAGAGTAAAGAGTCTAAATGAAATAATTTTTAATGAAAATTATGAAGATTACCGCGGCGCCTAACGCAGTTGGCACAGATTGTTTTGATACATCTAAACGTTTTTATGCCTTGTATGTACTAATTAAAAACAGTAATTCATTATTTTAATTAAATTAATTGATAAAGTACTGCCCTGCCTTCTGAACTGAGGGCTGTGGGTTCGATTCCCACCCAGGACAAACATTTGTGTGATGAACATAGATGTTTGTTCTGTGTATGGGTGTTATAATGTATTCTATGTATGTATTTACAAACAAAAAGTATCTAAGTAATATATCAGTTATCTGGTTCCCATAGTACAAGCTATGCTTACTTTGGGGCTAGATGGCGCTGTGTGAAATGTCCACACATTTATTTATTATTGTTTTTATACTTTTTATGGTCTACAACGAACCTACTTCGTATTTCATGCTGGTTTTTTAAAATTGGAATTTTCATCCTTAAAAGTGACGATTAAAAAACTCAAGAAGTTATAAGTATAAAAAAGTACTTGGTTTCTCCGATTCGAAAAAAGGTTCACTAAAGATGCTCGTAGGCCTAGATTATAATAACATTTATAACGAACCGCATGAAGCGCCTGTATTATCTATGTAGATAGATTAGGTATCAATGAGCCCTTACATAGTAGGTATAAAATAAATAGTATCATAGCCAAAGGCTTTTTACTATCTACTAAAAAGAGATATGAAATCAGTTTAAGACATATTTAAAGTTTATAGTTGGGTTGACGGGTTTTTACGTCAAAAAGCTACCAAACTTTACAATGAAAAATCCGAAGCCTATAAAAAGATAACCACAAAAAAGTTGCCAGTACCTACCGAAAAATATTTTCTTTTTCCTCAAAAACAAGGAAGTGACAGCACGGCTTAACGAGCGCCTCGGGGTGGCGCCGCTATCGTCGGGAAAGTTCTTAACCTCATTAAATACCCAATAATTCAGCACATTTGCATAAGGAAAAGATAAAGACGAGAAGACAAGACGGAGTTCCCGCGCCGGCCGCCATTTTACTTTTTTGAATATCGAAGGGGAGCCAAGAATAGGGGTGTGCCGATGTACCGTATCGTATCGAGACTTGCGAATTTATTGCGCTCACTCAGCGTACGATTCATTGCGTAATTCCAAATGCTGGGGCTTTTTTTCGTGTTTTTCTCCCCCTTCACGAAACTCGTTTGGCGAAGTTGCTGTGGTTGCTATTTAATGATATGGAACGAGGATTACGATGTTATTGCTTTTTTTATTTTAGTTAGTACCCTACTTAGATGTTTACATTATAAAAGTATAAAATAAACCCTTTTTGATTCCATATTAGAGTAATTTTACAATGTTAAAATTTTTTGTGGTACTCATCGTCACCGGCTCACCATGTTCCCACTGTTAGAACAAGGGCTTTTTCTCACATGGAATGTATTGGCCATAATCCACCATTCTAGTCAAGTGCTGGTTGGTGGATGCCACTGTTCCAGAAAAGCTTCTTCACGCTGTTTTCCTTGACCATTGTACTAGCGAGTGCAAATGTTGAAGTTATCTACCTGGTATATCTCTATATACACTCAGGGGGGCAACCACAACGTCTTATAGCATTATTACTTCAATATTACTTCAATCATACATTGACAAATGACATAAAAGTAAGAATACTTTAAAGTTGCAGAGCCAGAGCAGTGCTATGGCATTATTTACAAAAAAGTGTGTCAATGTGCGACTTTATCGCTAAATGCGATCTCTTCCCTTACCTTTGAATGGAAAGAATCTAACAACTAGACACTCATTGTTAGATAATTTCTATCTGTTAGGTAAGTATAATAGATATCCTTTACGCAACCTTAATATTGCACCTTTTCAGTTAAGGCCCTGACAGGACCCAATGCGACCACGTTTATTACAGCAGACAAACTTGTAACTTATTTTGTACCTTATAGGGTCGCTTTATGCATAGCAAAAATATGGCGATTACGTTGCGTTGCACTTCGACTTTTCCATTTTTCAGTACAAATAATTAGTTGTAAGCTTGTTGCCTGAAATAAATGGTTATTATTATAAAAGAAATGCTTATTGTTATCAAAAAAAATAAGCTTATAGACGGATGCACTGAAACATAGCTTATCACTATGATTTATTTTAATGGGGTGTCTTATTATAATGTAACATTTTAGACGTTTGAATGATTTTTTAGAGATCATTTTACGATTTTTTTCTCGAGAAAACTTTTCGTAAACGTGTTTCGGTTTCGGCAGATGGACAGAAGACATGACCAGTATTAACGTGCATTTTTTTCAATCGTGTAAATGGTATACGTTTTGAGATAATAACCTTAACCTTGGTTACGGCCGCAATCACAAACATCCAAACAATTAGCTAGTTACCTACTGGCCGGAAACAAACTAACAGTCGGGAAAAGTTATTTTCCATCTTAGTAATTTACTACATAAAGTAGGTATTATATTATCTGGGGTAATAGGTATATAAGTGTTGTTCCACAAATAAGTATAAATACTAGGGCTTCTTATTTAAGATTCAATTTGCAATGTTAACTAGAATAACCTGAGGTTGGCGGGTGACAATTAAGTCTATAAATAAATTATGGATTAATTAAAGGGCTATCCGCCATTCCGCCTCACTGGTCGTCTGTTATGAACTGGCTTGGACTTTAAAGAAAATATAGAAATAATTATTGATGTGTACTTAATTATTCTAGTTTTCTATTTATAAAAATGTTCTTAATTTTGTTGTTACTGTTTTGCTACTTATTAATAGAAATATTATTGTTCTTTTGTTTTACAAGAGGTAAATTGTTGTCTCTGAAAATACCTATTGTAAGATAAGGGTAAGTAAGTAGAAGGTACTGTTATATATTCTGTTATGGGTAGTAGTGATGGATTAATTAGCATTTGCATTAATTTTTAGCTGCGAAATCTCAATTAGCATTTGGCAAATGAAATGTAGTTGCGAAATCCTGTGAAACATGAAATTTCATTTCAATTTATTTGGTTGATATTGAATTTTATTTTTTGTTATAAAGTTTCATTTCATTATTAATTTATGGTTCATTTCATTTTTCATTTAATTTTTCATATCATTTTTCATTTCAATTTTCATTACATATTTCATTTCATTTTTCATTTACATTTCATTTCATTTTAGCAAATAGCATAGCAATAGCAATCAGCATGCTAAGGTTCGTGAATTAGCATGTTTATGAAATTTACGCAAAATCGCATTAATTGCCATCGCTAATGGGTAGGAATGGTTATATAGAAAATGTTTCTCCATTTTAGGTGGTGGTGGTAGTGGTAGTGGTAGTGGTCAAGTGCAAGCCTATCCATTAATAAAAAAAAAAAAAAGGTCTTTTTACGGTTTTTGGGCACATTCATTCATTTTATTTATTTACTAATGATACCGCGATTATAGGCGCGCATAGGCGAGTTATTTAAAGTACTTGATATTATTAGATTGATTTATTTTTTGTTTGGTGTAATTGGCTTCGGCTAATTAAACATAAATAAATAAATGAATGAATAAATTAGTTAGTTATATCCCAGATAATATAATACCTACAGTATAAGTTTTAAAATAACCGACTGTACCTCATATTCAAGAGAATTTCAATATAAAGTTTTATTAATTTAATTGAAAAATCCTTATTGAATAAATGAAAAATTTCTAAAGCAGATGTTTGTTTTCACAGGGTAAGCAACGCATCAGTGGGACGCCTAGTGTTACAGATGTCCATAGGCTACGGTGACCTGTTCCCATCGGGAGGGCCGTACGCTTGTTTGCTACTTAAAGCCGTCCGCTCGTGGTTTCGTAAAGAAGCTGTCCAGACGCCTAATAGAAACTACAGGTGACCAAAGAGCTGGCTCTTACAGGTGACCAAAGAGCTGGCTCAGTCAAAGACTAAGTTTGGCCATTCAACGAGGTAATGTCGCCAGCTTTTTGGGCACCTTACCCGCAGACAGTGACTTAAACGCAGTTTTTATTTATAAGATTATATGTTTAGATAGTTTTAGTTTTAGATAAGTTCTTAGTTTAGATTTAATTTAGTTTTTAGTAATTGTATTGTATTTTTTAGAATGTAAATAAATATAACAAGTTCCACTTAAAGCATAAAAAAAATATCTATCCCAACTCACTCCCGCAACAGAAGTTTTGCAAAAAACGGTGTTTGATTAGTTTGGTGTTTTCGTTGAATGATTTCCGTAAGTATATAAGTTCTACCATTTAATACGTTCAAAAAAAACGCAATGCGCGAGCGAGATAGAGGATACACGAATATCCTGGCCTTAAATGTGAGTGGATTCAAGAATTAACATTTTAAAAGATGAAACACATCCCACAATTGGTGCCGTTTGTGACAGGTAATAGTCATTCATAACATAAACCCAACTTAGTAATTACTTACTTACTTACTTACTTACAAAACACCTAAACAACCTAAGCTAAGTTACGCCAAAATGATCACCGGCTGGTTCGGTGAAGTTGTCAAGTCTTAAAGTTATTAATACTTGGATGTTTAGGAGTAGCCGACCGAGCCTGGCTTATTAAGTGTTTAGTACCTAACTTGAATAAGGTGGTATATGCTATGGGTAAGTAATTATATGTTATTTTACCGAATAAGATAAAATACACAAAAGCACTGGAAGACGCAGCGTTGGCCGGCCCTCCACTAGGTGGACCGACGATCTGTTGAAAACCGCGGGGAGCCGATGGATGCAGGAGGGGAGCAGCCGCTCGAAGTGAAGGCCTATGTTCAGCAGTGGATGTCTTCAGGCTGTAGAATGCTCTAGCATCTATCCCACTTACCAGTAGGCAGTATTTCAGCGTACTGAACATGCTGGCACATTGCCTCGTTAAATTGCAATTCGTTGTGCTAAATATTAATAAGGCATGAACCTAAGTGTAACATTTTAATAACGCGTCACATCCACCAGGCGCTCTCATGATTATTATTAGGTACATAATATTTTTAGTAATATGTCTATAAGAATACATTTTATTCACGTGGTTGGAAGTACTGCCTTATGAATGAGGGGCGTACTGGAGAAAGTTGTGCCATCTCAGGTAATAAGTAAGCTACTGTTTCAGCTTAAAGCTCGGACTCGCCTCGCAAACACCGCACTGTTTTACTAGTGATGTCTGTTGTGAGGAAATAAGGTATTGATATCGATACTTTGCAGTTTTTTAGGAAATGATTTTGTTGAATTCATTTGGAACGACGCGACGTGCCATCGTAATGCCATCGTTGTGGTAGAGATAAATATCATTGAAAAGGCCTGCATACAGCTCGAAACCACGGCTACTAAATACTATCACGTTTAGCTACATTCTAACTACAGTGATAAAAAACCAAATAAAAACAGAAACTATTGTAGGTTTGCTTAAGTAAGTACTTATTTTATTTATCTCTTTGTATTTAGACTGCACAGTCAGCCTGCTATTTAGTTGCCAGTAGTAGTTGTTTAGTTCGGTAATACTATATAAACTTTCCCGACTTGAACTCATATTACAAAGTTAAACAGGGTCTCTTCGAAACTTTTTGTTAAATTTCTGTACGCTTAGAGTCTGTGTTAGAGACCTGGTTTTTACTTTATAATGGGTTTAGTGTGGTGACAAAAGATAGGTAGTTATTTTATTATAATAATGGGTCAGAAAATGGTCATCTTAGTATAGGTACCTACAGTGTAATAGGTATGTTGTTTTTTTTTATTGAACTCTGAAAGTACCGTAGTCAGTATTTATCGATACCTAAGCATCAAACGACCATCGTTTTGCCCATCACTATATCCAAGCCAGCCGTCCAAGCGTTGTATATTTTCTTCGTCCGTAAGTCCGGTGAAACTTCCAAACTAGTCGATTTATTGAGATCTATAGTTTATAACTTACTACGGAATTTATAGTTTGTCTTATGTTGAATGCGATAGAGCGTATTGTCTGGGAGAATTCCTCATATAAATCTCTAACTTTGAGTATTTGACTTGAACGGTACTTGGTGATTTGGTCATTTGTCAGTTTGTTTTGATACAATTCAATTGATTTAATTACGAGATGAGAAGCTGTAATGTTGGTATAATCCGGTGGGGTTGAATCTAATTTCATCCCTCCTTATAGCCGACTACCATAATTGCATAATAGTAGGCTTGGTTGGCACAGAAGTTTTTAATGTACCGAGAAGAATGCTGAATCACCATCAACAGCCTAGACGTCCACTGCTGAACATAGGCCTCCCCCAAAGAGCGCCACTCCGAGCGGCTCCTTGCCTCTTGCATCCATCGGCTCCCTACTGTTCTAACCAGGTCGTCGGTCTGCCTAGTGCATGGGGGGCCGGCCTACGCTACGTCTTCCAGTTCGTGGTCGCCACTCAAGAGCCTTTCTTCCCCATCGGTTGTCATTCTCAGCAATGATGCTGCCTATTTCATTGTGATTGAGCTTATTACGATGCTATTTTAGTATGCGCCTGGACTTTGTTAGAACAAACCTATGCATAGAGATATATCAATCAAGAACTTATGTAAGTGGATAAATGGGCAGTCGATAGGGCCCGGGGACGTCGTTTCTAATCAAAGATGCGGGCTGCGCGAATCTTAGCAAATTAGTGGGGGAAGTTCCCCTTGGTATTCGTAGGGGTGGCAAATGGCAAGTTATTAACGAATTCATGGTTTATTTTAATATAACTTTTATGGCAGAACAACCTTAAAATCGTGCAACCGTGCTGCAGTTTTTTCTTCGGCATTAAACACATTAAAAATAAATAAGAGAGATTACTTAGGCTACGTGCGTTTATCTAAAAGCTACAATAGGTAACATCGTGATAGGCAGAATGAAAACCGCAAAATATGAACACTAATCTTATGTCCACGGTGCAATTGAATTCATAAGCATAAATTGAGCATGATAGCAGGTAGGTACATCATTTAGTAATGATTATTAAAAAGTGAAGTGTGCATAGTTTGTACAGCTTTAGAATTAAAATAAAAGAATACATTTATGCACACCAAAAAAGGGAGGAACTACTCGTACATGACACCAGTGCTATATAATTAACGCACATTGTTGCAAACCCACATTTACATTCATATTTTATTATATTATATTGCTATTAATTTGCTTATCTAGTTTTTATTCTTGTTGGATGGTTGGAAATTCATTCCCTGTTAGATTAGTTCTGTTTAAGGTATAGGTATATTTGTGTATATTTATTTTTTATAATATTGTGCGTACGCTGCCCTTTCGTTGTAAGCGTGCGTGATGTCACTTGCCGGTGCCAACGGAAGACCAGCGCTAGTTGCTTGCAGCTAGCATTTTGCTGAGTTGGAGCTGGGTTGTGGCAAACACTATAATAATATGTTGTTTGTATAAACTGTTGTAAGTATTAGTTAAGTGTAAGTGTTTGGCACAAATAAATATCTTTCTTTCTTTCTTTCAAATGAAAAAATATTTCATTTTATTAATGACGGCGCGGCGTGCCTTAAGTAGTAGGCACGAACTATTTTGATACTTTTAAAAGTCTATTTGCCTTGTATTAATAATTAATTACTGTAGGTACTTAACTATTTTAATTTATTTTGTACTGCAGCAGTTGATTAATTTATCCCATTTTTGGAGTTATTATCAATACCAAGTCGATTAGATTTTATAAATTTTGGTTAACATGTGAGCGGTGCCAGAAGTAGGTTATCTAGTTTCCATGCATGTTAATGAATTCCATAACGCCCAAGTACTACTTACTACTACTTACTTTACTAGGTGGTAGGACTTTTCTGCAAAGTTCGTCTAGGTAGGTACCACCGCTTTGCCAGTTATTCTGCCGCCAAGCAGTAGTGTGGAAGCACTACTGTGTTCCGGTTTGAAGGGCATTGTAGCTAGTGTAATTACTGGGTAAATGCGACTTCATGACCTGATTACACAGTGTAGTAATCTGTTTACTAGACTGTGTGATGTCTCAGGATGACGTGCGCAGTGCAGTGTCACGCGAAATTATTATTTTAAAGTTCCGAGTGACGCTGCAACTGTTATGGGCAGCCGTATTGCTTAACATCAGGTGAACGACCAGCTCGTCACGTCATTCATTCTCATAAAAAAAAAGTGAAACTTGCGAGACAAGATCCGAAATGAGGAGACCCGCAAGAGAACTAAAGTCACCTACTTATATAGCTTTCAGAATTAGCAAGTTGAAGTGGCAGTGGGCAGGCCACATTGCTCGTAGAACTGACAACCGATGAGGAAGAAAGGTTCTCGAGTGGCGACCACGAACTGGAAGACGCAGCGTAGGCCGGCCCCCAATTAGGTGGACCGACGACCTGGTCAGTCGACGGTAGCCGGTTCTTTGAGGGAGGCCTATGTTCAGCAGTGGACGTCTCTAGGCTGATAATGATGATGATGATATGATAATGAAATTTAATTTCTGTCTTGAATTAAAGTAGCCTTAGACAGCCCTATTCCCCAAGACAGTCCATAACAGGGCATCTTAAGTGGCCCCTCTAATGTCCCATTTCAAAGCAATGATATACCTATCCTGTATAGTTAAATCACATTTCAAGTCTTGGTTTGCGGTCCCTCTTAATGAATTAGTGGCGCTGCTCCTTTTATAGGAAATTCATTAAATAACTAGTCATTAAGTAATGCAATATAAGTAAGAATTAAGTTTTTTTTTCATATCTTATTAGTAAAATAGGTATATACGTGTACAGGTAGGTGTAGATAGGTTGTGACTTACAATACCTACCTGTGTTTTAAACTTACACGGTCGCTCACTACATTTTTAGGGTTCCGTACCCAAGGGGTAAAGCGAACCCTATAACTAAGGCTCCGCTGCATGTCCGTCTGTCTGTCTGTCTAGGTTGACAATCATTAACCACAAGCTTTATAGATCAAAGAGTATAGTTTATATATCACAAGTAGCATGAAAACATAATACAATACAAAGGTTGTCTGGAAGAGATCGCTCTTAGCGATAAGACCGCCCATTGTACTACTATTATTTTTTTTCGTGTTTTAATGTTATCTTGTGTATATTTGGTGTGCTTGAAGTATTCTTCTATTCTATTCTACAACACGAACAACATAAGTAAAAGTTTAATTCTAAAAAGATTGAATTAATTATGAAAAATGTTGAGCAAGGCGTCTGTATAAGGGCACAAGCTTAAATTTTTCCCTGCTCTGTGTACATACCTAGTAAAGTTAGTACTTAGTACTAAAGTAAATAATAGTTCGTCTTGGTCTTACTTACCATAAATTATTATCAAAATAATTTTATTCCATTGCTCGCTTTGCAACGCTCTCTTTCTGCAAGTAGCAAAACTAGCAGTCGTGACAGCGACATCTGTGGTGGAGTAGGAAAAACTTTATAACAGAGTCATCTAGCGGCGAGTAGAATAACTAATAACTTTAATAGCGCTATCTGTTGAAGAGTAGCTGAAACGTAATTAATTTGTGAAATAAATTCTCAACTTATTTATTTGATCTAACTAAATTAAAAACTCTTTGATAATAATTATTTCTATAACAGAAGAAGAACCTTCAAAAAAAAAAAGAAAATTATCTTTTAGTAACGTCAAAGTTTTTTTCTTCGTGGTTTTCTTACTTCACTCATCAAAGGTGGTTTTCTATGATTTTATTTTAATGTTATTATTTGGTAAATTTGTGTTTTAATATAACATTTATTTATCATGTTCAAAAGAAAGTTGATGAACTTTGTGAGTATTACTACCTTAGCCAAAGCATTTTACCAACACTCTACAGCTGTAAACAACTGGACTTTACAGCCATATAATATTTTCAAACGAACCTTTAGACCATAGAGTGTCAGTTCTACGAGCGATGGAGTTATCCTGCGGATTCCTCATTTCGGATCTTATCTTGCAGGGAAACACCGAGCATGACTCTCCATAGCTTATTGCACTTAAGGTGGAACGTCACGCTCAGCGCGCCAAATTCAAATTTTCTTGCGTTTTTTGCTAATTACAGCTTAATTACTCAACGCAATTACATGAAAACTAGTTTGCCGCAAATAAATAGAATGTATCAAGAAGTTATGATTAAAAGTATCACCTAAATATCATTGGTTTAGCAACAATTGGCAATAGACTGTAAAGCCAAGACAAAATTAGTTTTTTTGCCAATTGTTGCTAAACCACTGATATTTAGGTGATACTTTTAATCATGTTGATACATTCTATTTATTTGCGGCAAATTAGTTTTCATGTAATTGCGTTGAATAATTAAGCTGTAATTAGCAAAAACCGATGTAGCTCTTAGGATTAGCAAGTTGAAATGGCAATGGGCAGGCCCGCTCGTAGAACTGACAACCGATGGGGAAGAAAGGTTTTCGAGTGGCGACCACGAACTGGAAGACGCAGCGTAGGCCGGCCCCCCACTAGGTGGACCGACGACCTGGTGAAAGCCGCGGGGAGCCGATGGATGCAGGAGGCGAGCAGCCGCTCTAAGTGGCGCTTCCTGGGGGAGGCCTATGTTCAGCAGTGGACGTCTTCAGGCTGTTAATAATGATGATAAATTAGCAAAAAACGCAAGAAAATTTGAATTTGGCGCGCTGAGCGTGACGTTCCACCTTAACTTTATGACGCACCTATATTTTCAGATTTTAGAGGGGAAGGCATATCACAAATATAGCAGCGCATATTATCCTCTGAAGTCTATAAATTGTTACGGTCGATATCTACCGGCTGCTACCTACACTGCTACGTAAGTTTGTTAAAATTACCAGTCGATTGCAGACGTTTACTTTAAGTAGATGCAGCGATAAAGAAGGCGAAGGAGGATCTAGCTCAGCGGCATTACAGACGTTTGGTGAGCAGTCAGCAGTGGACAATTTATATCAAATCAAATCAAATCAAATCCAAATCGAATCGAATCGAATCGAATCGAATCAAATCGAATCGAATCGAATCAAATCATTTATTTGCATAAAAAGGGTACATTTAGTTCTTATAATAATTATGATGATGATCATCCTAATCTACCAATTATCTGGTGTGCAAATTTATAATAGGTGGTTTCTTATATGCTTAATAATTCTAAAATAATATAATACATTGTCATAACTTTTAAATTTAAATAATGTCAAATTTATACCTAATTATTATATTATTTGCAAGCATTTCTATAATTAAAAACGCGGCATGAACCCTTTTTTAGAAACTCTTGAACCGTATAGAAGCATTCCGTCACTAGCCATTTCTTCAACTCCGTGCAAAACTTATAATATGGTAGATCCACTAAGGATTGTGGAAGGGAGTTATAAATAAGAGGTGCCATGTAAACACAAAAAATAAAACATATAAATTCTCTTTTCTTGCTCAGCTATCTACCTACGTCAATGGTTAGTTTCATGACGGTCAGCAAAATAAGTGCGAATTGGGAATACGCACTGTTTTGCTGTTTGTATCTTCCGACCACCCGTCAGGAACAATGCTTAAGTGCTTTAAGAAAAGTTGTAAAAATAATATTTCTTAAATTCTCGCGATTTGAACACAGTTTTATATTTCACACAGGGCTCTTATTCCGTATCGATTCCTTACTTCGAAACCACGCGAATTCCTTGTCTTAGGCCGACTTGCGCGTTCACTCTAACCTCGTGTTACCTGAATAAATGCCTAACTCGGATTATTTCTGTATTTTATCTTGCACGTTAGAAAATTGACCACTTATCCCGTTATATATTTAACCCGGGGGTAATTTGACATGTTGATCCTTAAGCGGCTTTCACATACTTGGCAAACAGCGAACATCAAATAGCAAACACGAACTTGAGAATGGGTGTGTGTATTTTTATTTTGGTGTTTGCCTGTTTGCAAACACACATGTATCACTGGCAAACACCATTGATCGGTATCAGTGTCGGAATTGTGCATAGTTCTAAGGATTTGACAAATACGTTTGTCGAACGACAAAGCTGTTTGTGATGTATTCAAACGTTTGACAGTAGTACGCGCGTAGGGTTGCTAACCATACATTAATATATAGAACTGCACTATATTTCAAGGCTGTGTGCTAAACGCTGTGCGCAACTAGTAGGTTCTATATATCTCTTCAAATACTGCCTGCGAATAATTGAGATTATTCGCTGCGGCTTAAATAAAAGAGGTAATCAGTATCCTATGTGTTCCAGTATCCAGCATAAAATATAAGCTATAGCTAGCATGCTACTCCTTCGATCGCATCGTCACTTTCAAGTTGCCTGTTGCCAAGTTTCAACATGCGGTCAGTAGCTATGCCAATATAACCTTCTTCATTTAGGGCCTCACTTATAAACGCCGCTTAAAGTTAGCCATTGCTTAAAACCTTCTGTCAACTTTTGACTGATTTGAAATGTCACGTGGGAAAACACTGACTAACTTTAAGCGGCATTTATAAGTAAGACCCTTAAAGTAATGTCGTTCCTGCTTTCTATTCCCGCCATATTCACACAAAGGAAATTCCGATATGAATTTAAAATCGCGGAGAACAAAGAAACAGATAGTAATAAATATCCCTTTTGATTTTACTTAATGCATATTTTATGGTACTTTTAATTTAAAAAAAGACATTAGATAGTGTTTATAAAAAGATGCTATATATTTCTCCGAAAAAAAATGTTGGCAGCCCTAACACGCTCGTCGCCTGCCATTTTTTGCCCATCCATACCTAGCACTTTTGACTATCCTGGGATGCAGTGTATGTGTTGAGTAATTTGTGGTTGGTGTTTGGGGTACTAGGTATTTGTGGCAAACATCAAGCATGTAGAGGCGGCTTTAGGTATGTACGTTTTATAAGTTTTAAATTGACACTGGCTGAAAATGTTCTATTGATACCTCTCCAAGAAGTTCTATAATAGTACTTATATTCCATACTAACTGGAACAAGCACTTCGAACAGAAACGATAAGATTTTCGAGAAGTTTTTTTTTGTGTCTCGAGTTGTGAATGAGTTTAAAATAAAGTAGTAGGCCCGCAGTTTCATCTCTTCAATCACATAAGAACCGTATGTAGCATAGGATGCTTAAACAGCATGTGCTATGAATACAAACAACAAAGGTACATTACATACATAGACTGCTAAAGGCATGCCTAGCTCTTCCTCCGGTAGGTGGTATATTCCCAGTTGCCCCCACATGGATCGCCCCCAGTTTAGTACATGCATGCTACAGCTTCTAATTTTACTAAATCTGATAAAATTTAGTTGATTAATTTACGAAGTAACGGTATTATGCTATCCCATAGAAAGCATCTGTGCGATTGACTACTGTATTGTTTTTTAGTACAGTTTTAGTAAAAGTAAGTAGGTAAGTCAATTTTACCTAATTTCATTATTTTACATTCATCGAGAATTTACGAAGTTGAGTTTATTATGCATGTAGAATCTGGTTGGTGCTCGTGAAAATGAAACGATGGGGGGCTTGAGGCAGCAAAGTCTTCTATATTTTCCGACAAAACTATTTTTAACTATTAACACCGCAGAAAAAAACTCTCACGTCTTCCATTCACATCTTGCATGTCTCTCTTTCTTCCTTCGTTCATAAACTCTCACACCTTTTTTACATTTAGATTGTCCGTTCATAAACTTTATCAGATTTTTAATCCTACATGTATTCCCATGAAAACAGGTTAACTACCTCCGATAATAAGGCATAAGAAAAAGACAGACTACTCCATGGGTACACAACGTACTATCTTCCTCAGACCACGTTTCTCTCCAAACACGATAGTCTAATGTAAATTTTACGGCATTAAAATTAAAGTTTATTTTTGTATAATTTACGAACTTATTCCAGTTAGTATAGAATATGTATACCTTGTACCTACCTTTCAACTTCAAATACATGTCAGGTGTAATTTTGTTTTACTCTGTGCATTGAGCCGGAGGTTTACCAACCTAAAACCCGTCACACACGTAGCTATAATATATATTAATATATTTATAGCTAGACATATTACCTTATGTTTTCTATACAAATTCTCGAGGGACCGCACACGCAGCTATAATATATATTTCTGTGACCAACCTATACCGTAATATATATTATGGTATATTTTTATATTATTGTATATTAATATATATTATGGTATAGCGAGACATATTTTGAATGTACAGCATGTTTCAACATATCCGACGCGCTCCTCGGACGCTTCTCCCCTCTTACCATTCCTGCCGCTTTGCCTGGGGGTCTAGCAAAGATCCCAAATGCTAACGCTATCTCCAAAAATGCATTGAAATGACATTAATCGCTTACTTTTCCACAAAAGTAAGCGATTTCCGAAATGTCATTCCAGTACATTTTGGAGTAAGCCCGAAGCTTTTGGGATCCCGAACGATCCCAAAAGCAAAATTTGGCGATAGCGTTAGCGTTTGGAATCTTAGCTAGACCCCCTGGGCCGCCTCCGCCCGACCAGTGTGGTCAATTTAGGCGATATATCGCCATTTAGTCTACTCGGGACTAGGCATCGGCGATGTAAAAATCTGATTGGCGACTGGTCACTTTTTATACTACCTCAGGTACAAGTTATTTAAATTAGCCAAATTATAAATAAACTACTTTTCATAAAAACTATATCCACCTTATTAGGAGTGTGTGATATTAATCGGAATGGTCGTCTGAAGAACTATCAAGTAAATCCAATAACAATGCACTTCTTGTTGAATTCATAATTACCTACTGTGTTTTGAAATCAACCTTTATTACAAAACACGTGTAAACGCTAGGCCGACCATCAATGAAATGAAGGAAAATATATATATTATAGCATCGTCTCCGTGTGTAGTAGCTTGCTATAATATATATTATAGTACGGTATATTAATATATATTATTGCTACGTGTGTGACGGGCTTAACCCCTGTCAATATTCCGAACGTGCAAGAGAAAATGTCTGGATATTTCTGTTTACCAACTTAACTCGCATTACTAGCTCTGGGTTAGGTATTCAGTTATAATTTTAAACCGAGAACGTGCAAGAGGGCCTTAGATATGAAATCTACAAAACTATAATATCTATGAAACCAAAACAAATACGCGCGAAATGAATTTGGAATTGGCGCGATTTGAACTGTCAAAAATCATATGTTTTACCGAGACGCCTTCCGAAACATCAACACATCAAAAGATATGACCACTTATGTCAATATATTTTATTCAAAATAAAGATACCTTGAATGTAAAGTGAAGGTATATCTAACGCTGTGACACGATTTGAACAAGACATGATAACGAAGCGGTTTCGTATCGTGTGGAATCTGTGTTTCCATAGAGAATAACCGCCCTGGACTTAATCGCGCTAAAAATATTATTTGTTTACCTCGACGTTTCGGCCAAGTTTCATTGGCCGTAGTTGGTCGTGGTCTATTCGTAACCACGGCCAATGAACCTTGACCGAAACGTCGAGGTAAATAAATAATGTTTTTAGCGCGATTAAGTCCTTTGTAAAACGTAAAACTATTTGTAAAAAGAACACAACAGAAACCATGGGATGTCGTATTTTTTTAAGGTGTAAATACTTGCCTCTGCAGGAACCTGTTTACAAATCATCATACATCGGTACTAAAACCATGGACACCTTGGGTCACCCAACGATGCGACATATTTACAAGCCCACCAGCGCAGGGCGTCGAAGAAGTCAAGGCTCCGAACTTCCCAGATTCTGTTACCAGTGGAGATGTCAAGTAATATTGAATTTTATTAGCAAACTATACAGAGTTAGGCAATTGATTTTTTTTTATTTATTAAATGTTAACGACTTCTTTAGAGGAATTATTGTCAATCTTTTTAATTCCTTATGTATTTAAAAATACTCTGATTTCAGTTATATTAGCTACGTCATCGTAGCACTCGTAGTGTCTCACCTGATGGTAAGACAGTGGTCTACGATGGTGCATGCTTGCCTAGAATATACCTGTTAACTTTTGTCTTGAACACACCCAGGACGAAAGTCCGATAAAAAAGTAAACATTTCTGTTTCAACTATCTCCCTCCAGAATGATAAAGAGAGAAGGTGACTCCGTGGCAATGGACGAGACAGTGATGGAGATAGAGACAGACAAGACGGCGCTACCGGTCATGTCGCCTGGCCACGGTACCATTGTGAAGATGCTGGTTAAAGAGGGACAGGCTGTGAAGTCACAGCAACCTCTGTTCATGGTTAGGCTATTTACAATTTTGTAGATTTTTTACTGAGACTGATTAAAGATCTTCTTTATTCGTGTGTAAGTTTGACGCAATTCGATAACAGAAAGGGTTTTTGAGTGGCGACCATGAACTGGAAGACACAGCGTAAGCCAGCCCCCCACTAGGTGGACCGATGAACTGTGGCCTTACCGCGTAAGCCCGGTGGCAATCGTAATCGTGTGCTCTCTTGCTCGCACTCAAGGGCTTGTACATTGGCGTAAGCAGGATGGCAGGCGATGTTCATTACCAGAATGCTTACACGGTAGGGCTGCTGGTCAGACCATGGGGAGCCGATGGATGCAAGAGGCAAGCAACCGCTCAAAGTGGCGCTCTTTGGGGAGGTGTATGTTCAGCACTGGACGTCTTCAGGCTGATGATGATGATGATGATGATATACTTACTCAGATCTTGAAGGTTTCTTGTACCTATATCTAAAGTTCTAACCTACTGAGGTACCCCCACCTAAGAACCTAATAGAGTAAGAGTATATTCCGAGTTCCACACAGTTGCCACCGGGTGGCGAAGAGAAGCTATTGCCCCCAATTCAAATCGCTGTACCTACATTGCTGCGTGGATAGCTTAGTATGGTACCTTCTTCGTATAAATAATTGATATCCCAACGGATAACATATCCCTTCTTTCTAGGTGGATGTGACAGGAGTAGCTCAAGTTAAAGCGGCTGCAGCACCCGCGCCGGCTGTAGCCAGACCGGCTGCGACAGTTGCAGCCGCGCCTGCAGCCGTGGCCAGACCGGCTGCTAAACCGATAGTCGATAAGAAAGGCCTAGCCTTTTCTTCTGGATCTACTGTAATTGACTGCACCTTTTTAATCCCAACATATCTCTTTATCTCTCAAATACAAAATATATACAAATACAAATTCGTTTATTGACATAATTAAATACAAAGTAATGATGAATCCATAGACTCCCGAACTATTTGCAACCATGAACTGGAAGACGCAACTTTACTAGGTGGTAGGACTTTTCTGCAAAGTTCGTCTAGGTAGGTACCACCGCTTTGCCAGTTATTCTGCCGCCAAGCAGTAGTGTGCAAGCACTGTGTTCCGGTTTGAAGGCCATTGTAGCTAGTGAAATTACTGGGCAAATGAGACTTTATGACCTGATCTCATAGTCAAGTAATCTGATTACTAGATTGTGTGATGTCTCAGGATGACGTGCGCAGTGCAGTGTCACGCGAAACTTTTATTTTAAACTAACACTGCTACTGTTATGGGCGGCCGTATCGCTTAACACCAGGTGAACGACTAGCTCGTCACTTCATTCATTCTCATAAAAAAAAATCCCCACTAACTGGACCTACGTAATGTGGGGAGGCCAAGTTCACCAGTTGATGTTTTCAGGCTGATGATGATATCTTGCTCTGAATCGATGTTAAAAGTGCAAGTGCGACGTACCTAGGTTTTGGGTTTAGGTCTTACGTTTTGAGAGCTGGTTCCCAAATTCTGGGCTTTTATCTTCGTCATGCATAAGTGTATGTGTGTTGTGGGACCGTGATTCTACCTGTTCCTGGGTCCATAGATACAGGGAATACAGAATCTATGTACTGAAGTACGTGACTGCTGAGGGTTTTCATACTTATCATTAAGTATTTTCTCTCTAGCCCGCAGCAGCAAGGCTCTTGGATCCAACGAAGACAATATCTGGCACTCGCACGGAACACCCGGTGCCTATGAACAAGATGCGCAAGCGCATCGCGGAGAGGCTAAAGGAAGCTCAGAATACGACCGCCATGTTGACCACTTTTAACGAATGTGATATGAGGTTAGATATTGAATTTATTTAGCGTGGGGGTAGGCAGTGGGTACAGTAGCTGTGGTACAGTCAACTTTTCAAGGAGTGCCAGCATCGACATCATAAAGTGCGTTTTAACCTCTTTGCACTTTCATGGTCGCGGTATTCATGTACGTGTCATCCGACTATTGTAATACACTATACTGGTTGGAATTCAATGAATGCAATTGGCCTTAATATTTTACGAGACAACTTGAAGATATCTATCTTCAAGTCGTCTCTTAGTTGCAGATTTCTATCTCTATCAAGAGTACCTGCGTAAAACAGAAAAAATGTGGATGAATCCACCCGGTGCTTAGCTCTACTTATTAGCTAATGGAAGTGATCATTACTGTATCCACAATATTATGAAATATTTAAATCATTTAGTATCCCTGTTCGGACCTACATTGCATAAGAGCCTACAAATACTTCATGAATAATGCAGCGATCCTGTAAATCCATGCTTCTTTTGGGGGGCTAGTGATAACTTCGATTCTCTCATAAATACCTTGATAAATGTTTTCTTCTGCCTATTTTCTCAGTATCTTTTATAGTATTCATTTTAGAGCGTAAATCTAACGCTTTAAATGTTTGCTTTCAGCAATTTCATGTCGTATCGTAAAGCAAACCTCGACAGTTTCGTCAAGAAGTGGGGCTCAAAACTCTCCTTCATGTCTCCATTCTTGAAGGCTTCCGCAGCCGCGCTGATGGAACAACCCGTTGTTAATGCAGTCATCGTTGGCGACGACATCATTTATAGGTAATTATGGTGTTCTATCTATTTGTTTCAGTCAAATCGTGAATTTCCGTAAGGAAAACATGAAGACGTTCATGACGAAATACAATGTGAAGCTTTCGCTGATGTCACCATTCCTGAAAGCGACCGCCAACGCTCTAATTGACCAGCCAGTCGTCAATGGAGTCATTTCTGGAAATGACATTATTTACAGGTAAGTACCTAATAATGAGTGCCTATCAGAATGACTTTTACGCTGAGAGACAATGTACGTTTGATGACATGAAAGCAGGGTGCCTAGTTAGCCGAAAGACAGCTCAGCTAAATGACCTAAAAGCAGATTATCCAGTCAGCAGCAAGCCAACTCAGCTGGCCGACGTATTGGTATTTTTAAGTCTAGACTATATGCAACTACTTAGTGCGTTTTGAATAATGACATTTTAAGATCCAGACGTTTTGCTTCTAATGCATTTAGCGTTCGTGTCTATTTAGTGATTATGGCGTTCAAATATCAAGACGTTAGGGCGATATTGTCATTTTACAATCATGATATTCTGATAGCGACCCCTAATAATGGTGTTTGTTGCTAAATGCGAAGTCAGCTACTTATTAATGATCATCACTAACAGCCTGATGACGTCCACTGCTGAACATAGGCCTCTCCCACAGAGCGCCATCTTTTGTTGTAGGTACTTACGTTAAAAATATATTTGTTGAATCGGTAGCAGTCAGGAAAAGTCTTAGATTGTATAAATAAATAAATAAGAATAGGTAACGCCCAACAATCATATACATAGACCTTAACTAGGATTCCCTGTATCTAGGGACCCAGGAACCACGAGAACCATAATCCCACAACCCCCAGACACAGAACAAGTATTCGCACTTTTTATTTTTCTGTGCATAAATAAGTACCTACTTGTCCTGTCGCGGGAATCGAACCCGCCGCCTCCGGGCTATGAGCCGTTCTGCTCAACCACCACATCACTGAGGCTGTCAACACTGCGAACTGTAGGTACACTAGCTGTGAATTGTATAGTATACAGTTCGATGATCACCATTACGTACCAAAGTACCTATCTATAGTGCTCAGGGTCAAAATGTGGTGTTTTCAGGGATTTTGTGGACATATCAGTAGCGGTGGCGACGCCGCGAGGGCTGGTGGTGCCGGTGCTGCGTAACGTTGACTCCATGGATTACCCTGAGATAGAGCTCGCTATGGCATCTGTTGCTGAAAAGGCTAGGAGTGGTAAGTTCCTTTAAATTGATGCAGGAGGCGAGCAGCCGCTCAAAGTGGCGCTCTCGGGGGGGGGAGGCATATGTTCACGACAGTGCACATAGCAGCAGGACGCAGGAGCAGTGGACGTCTACGGACTGTTGATGATGATGATATATTTTTAATAGAGGCCCGCATTTGACCGCAGTCTCAGTCTCACCTGATGGAAAGCGATGACGTGTTCTATGTATTTATACAAGCAAAAAAATCAAAGAGTAGCAAACAACCTGGCATCCACCTGATGGTAAGTGGTCACCTCCACCTATGGACATGTGCAATTAACACCGAGGGTATTGCTGGTGCGTTGCCTAAAGTACTCACCTACCGTTCTTAGAGAGGACTTTTTTTGAACTTGGTTAAATGACTTATAGGTAACAGCAGCCGGCACCGACAGCGTAGCATGGCCTCCGAAGCACGGTAGCGCTCGGTTGTACAGATTTTTTTATCACTGAAATGGGTAGTTATAAGTATTACTTAGATCTAATGCTTTTGTAGCGGTTTAAGCGGTTAGCAGTTACTCATCAAAGCGATTACTACAGCGAACCGTTGCGAACGACTAATCAAGCTTTGCTATGAGCTCTAATAATACTTACCTTAGCTATGTAGGTATATATACCTACTCATACTGTGTACAGGTTGTACAAATAAAGCATTTTCTTTCTTTCTTTCTTTCTTCTTTCATAAAATAATATATCTGTTTACTTAGCTTTGTTTACTTTTTCCACAGGTAAACTAACGCCTGCAGACATGCAAGGTGGCACATTCACTATCAGTAATGGCGGCGTGTTCGGGTCATTGCTCTCTATGCCTATCATAAACTTGCCGCAATCAGCTATATTGGGAATGCATGCTATATTCCAGAGGCCTGTTGCTATCAAAGGGAAGGTAAGCAATTAAGCATGTTCCTATACGGCCTATACCTACTTGCATTCATTAGGTACTTACTTTAATTTTATGTCTTCCTTCATGTCTTGGTTATTGGCACTCATCTGTCAACTCCGTAAAATCGCAAATAACATGAAGTAGTTAAATTGGTGCAGTAATTTCACCAAAGCCTTCATTCGAACTGTATTTATTCTATTCTACACATTGGCCGCAACTGGATTTTTATTCCATTATACAATATACAAATACTGTCAAAATACATCCCATAAAATATGCCATAATGTCGTTGCATTGCCTATGCTTCTTTTTTAATGTAACACGTAATCAGTGCTGCCAATAAAAAATTCTCCATTCCCCGCGTCAGTTTCGCCAATTCCCCGAAATTCCCTGCCACTTTATAATTAATTTACCGAAACGACATTTTTGGAACAAAAAAACTACGTTTTACTTTACGTTTTATACATGATTTGTCTAATATACTACTATATACAACTTACATCTAGACTAAATCCATAGTCTTACTATTCACAGATTTGCCCCCCTGCATTATAGTTTAAATTTCAATTAATTGCAATTGTTTTTTTTGTTTCTGTTGTTTGTTTGTTTGTTAGTTTACATACTCTTTGCCTTCCCTGGGCCAAATCCGGAATTTCTCATGCCGGATCCATCTGATTATTTTTCCCTACAACTACACGTCGCGACTTAGAGCCAAGTCCTAACTTAAGACAACTTTTCGGTGGCGCAGCGCGATGGTAGTATGGCACCGCCAGCGGTGTTTTGAAAGCAGCAATGACTGTGTAATATGATACCGAGAGAAGCGAGCGCAAAAAATTTCTGTATGTGCCACATTTTATATTCCAGAAAATAAGTATGGCCATTTGAGCAATTGATTCCACAGTGCCCATGTGCAATAAATCATCTTAAGTAATTTGTATTTAAATTTTGGGTAAATCAATAATAATTACCAATTCTTGAATAAAATAAATATATTTCAATAGTTAAGGAATTTAATTTATACTGGTATTTAGTGAAGTAAAACACAGAGAACCTTTTCCATTCAATCCTTGTATATTCTTTCTTCTATAAATATTCAGTACACAGTACACAATAAACGAGCAGAATCAATAATACGTTTTAACGCTTCGGCTGCTTAACCAGAATTGACTGCTTTTTGGACCTTGTCCTCTCTCCAAAACTTCCCTCCTAAACCTCAATATTATTTTACCGGAACTACCAAGGCAGCCATCGTAATTGGCTGATGGTTCAGCGGACGCTCCTTCCGCCAGTGTGGCCAACCAAAATAGTATTTTTAAACAGTCTACCAACCTCTTAATATTAAAAAGTGAGAATAAATTATAAAATTCACGACATTAGGCTGAACATTGGTGCGCTGCTGGCACCTAATCAGTGTTATAAACAACTTTGCAGAATTATTACGTCAGTACAAGCGCACTGGTTTCAGATTAAAATAATGTATGTATAGAAACAATAAAAATGCGAGCGAAGTGAGCGCGAAACTCTTTTTTATCTTCGGATGACCAACAAAAAAATATATTTTTACCCACCAAAAACAAGGTCTGAATTCCCCGAAATTCCCCGATTTTTGTCATTCCCCGCGCTCTCCCCGCTGCAACCCTCAATTCTCTGCAAATCGGGGATTTTCCCCGCAATTGGCAGCACTGCACGTATTGTAGTAATGTAACTACGTTTCGCGCCAATTTCATTGAATTCGCAATTCCCTCGAATACGGAATCCGTTCATTGGGTACAGAATAGGGGTGCGTTCCAGTAGCTGCAAAGAATGCCAAGAACAAAGAAAACGATCACATTCAAACTGTCAAAGACTCACAGTGGGAGTTTTGGCAGGAACGCGGAAATGTTCACGTTGTATTATTTCTCAAAACTTGTGCTTTTTCCAGTATTAATGTTTAAAATTGGTGGCGTTTTACGCATTAAGTGCTGAATTACGAGCATGACTGTGGGCAAGTGATATAATGTGGTGAAACGTGAGATTTCGTGTTGCTGCCAAAATTCCATAGAAGCTTCTAGTAAAGTTACCACCACTTTACTGGAGCATGATTTAGACTGGACTACGACTACCTGACTTAGACTGGGCTATGACTATGACACTTGACTTTACGTGGTATATTCTTTAACGAAGAAAAATTACAATACTTGTATTGTGCAACCCTTCACAATACAACTTGGCATATTTTGTTTGTGACATTCGACCGATGCCTTCTAACTTCCATCACAGACTGAGCGTTAGTGGATGCCAATCTGTGAAATTGGCTCCCACTTTGAAGCGACGTTTTAACCTGTCATTAGGCCTGTCCTTAATATATATGTCTATGACTATAACAAAAATAACGCCAACTGGAACGTACTCTATAGAATACATTTGACAAAATGACAAAGAAATTGTTGCCATTCTAAAAAAGGTAGTTTGGCCTACGGATAAAGAAGTCTGTAGGTTTTTTTTGGTGGGAATGCGGAAAAGTTGTAGATAGATGGAGGTAGATGGCAGAATTTCGTTCAGTGTGGAGGTTAAAAGGAGAGGAAAGCCCATGTTCATTCAGCAGTGAACGTCTTTTGACTGATGATGATGATGGATTTAGTGGTCTTTACATCGTTGTGTGCTCTACTGTAAACATAAATGATCTATTTTGCATGAATTAGGTTTAGGAGGTAAAGAATTAAACATTTTTTGTAATAATTAATTTTGTTTCTGTCTCTAAACAGGATACCGCAACACCTTACAAGATGACTTCCTTAACATTTATTGCTTGTATGAATGCCCTCTACACATTGGTATAGGTTTGAAAGGTGGCCGCGCATGTGAAAAAATTCAAGATGGCCGCCGATCACTATGCCAAAATGTTACAACCCTTTTGCACACACAGGTTGCACTAACAAAACTAACACAAATCTTTTTAATTTTTATTTATGAGTGTACCCAACCATGTAACCATAGGGGCGGTTTTAACCAAATGGTTTTATGCAAAAATGCTAATACTAGCTTATTTACAATAAAATGTTTGAGTTTTAAGTTTTATTACATGTTATCGTTTTGTTATTTTCAGGTGGAGATCAGGCCCATGATGTACCTGGCGCTGTCATATGACCACAGACTGATCGATGGCCGTGAAGCAGTGCTGTTTTTGCGGAAAGTCAAGTCGGGAGTAGAAGATCCTACCTCAATCTTGGCAGGAGTTTAAGTTATTGACTAGTCTATTGACAAATCACTGCAGTCACATAGCCTGCAAACGCTTTTAAACACGAATAAAGTAAGTCTTGTTTTAAAGCTATCCTAGGTAGGTACGTTAATTCGATGAGATACCAGATACCTACTTCAAACAGTTTTGTTCGTATTTCATGTTAAAATGATAATAAAGTTGTGTGTGTGTTAGTAACACAAATAATCTACCTTACCTTCTGACTCCTATTTGTGACTCTTTTTTTTAACGTGCTCACTTAACTACATTCATGAGTAGGTAACTGCTTTCACAGCATTACGTACTAATGACCATTGTCCACCATTATTTTATTCTTTCGTTTTATTAATAAAAGACAAGTTTGTTAGGTTTTTACTACATTTTAACGAAATAATAAAACTTTTATTCATATCTATAAATAGTTTTATTTAATTCGTTCCTGCTTTCACTCTCTTACTAAACAGTGTGTTTACACTGTTGCAAAAATATAGTTATTATAGTCTGCCACACAACGCCGGCCCAAGGGTAGAGCAGCGCGAGCGGTCGCTCTAGGCGCCAGAGGTATAGGGACGCCGAAATATCAGCAGAAGATACGGAAAAAAGCTGAATAATATAATTTTTTCGGCCCCTTTTGACATACGGCTCACGTCGCGTCGGGGGGCACACTTGCGTTTCTCATGTAGACGGTCTACAGGTATTTGTAGATTTTTACCCGATTTCGCATATTTAATGGCTTTTTTTGGGTAACGCAAACAATTTTCCGATACAGCTAGAGACCCTTATTTACCCGGTTGAACAAGAAACGCAGATAAAACTGCTGATCTCTCGTAGTCGATTTGCTTGTGGGGTTAGTTATGCCCGTAGTCATATTTTCGTCATATGGAATCAGGACCTCTAATTACATACATAATTATAAGTAAGAGGTGTTTTATTGCGCTGTGTAAACTCAATTTCGCAAATGATTATACGTATTTTCTGAATTAAAATATGGCAAAAATTGGCGGATACAGGCCAAAAGACACAGAAACTCCATAATTTCGAGTCAATTCAGGTGCACTTCTACACAGTATACCTTATTTTTCTGGACTCTATCAGGACATGTGTAAAGTTTTAGTATATATTTATTTATTGTTATCCTATAACAGTGGCGTTCATTTCCACAGTCCAAACGCTCCGATTTTTAGCGATCGCGCTGCCGTTTTACGAGCTTTCCTGTTTTTCTGATTAAGCAATAATTCACTACACATTATAAACGCATTCCTCTGAAATCAGTTAGGACGTTTCAAAAATTTTCGCGCTCGGTTCGCTCGCGCTTTTCTTATTAGTATAGATACCCCTGCTATTACAGTGGCGTTCATTTCTACAGTCCAAACGCATGGATTTTTTGTGCTCACTGCGCTCACGCTGCCATTTTACGATGCCATTTTTGATTGGGCAAAAATACTAATAATAATAATAATAAATAATAAATATGTGTGGACATTTCACACATCGCCATCTAGCCCCAAACCCATTACCCATATTGGTACTACCCATTGCTTGCTTATTTATCAGCAATCCGCCAGGACTTTTCTAAAATTTTCCCGCTCGCTTCACTCGCGCGTTTGTTCCACGGTATACGTTCCTCCAATTACAGTGGCGTTCATATCTACAGTCTTAACGCTCTGATTTTTCTCGGTCGCTGCGCTCGCACTGTGTTGATGTCGACGAAATTATAGCCTTAGCATAAGTATATAATAGTAGTGTTATATCGTTAACCTAGCTCTGAATCTTGGCAGAACGGCCCCGCCAAATTGAAATCCTGGATCCGCTCCTGGTGGCAAATCCCAAAAAATATTCGCACTCGCTTCGCTCGCGCTTTTAATGTTCATATCTTACATTATAACCAGCGCACTTATACTGGCGCAATAAATCTACTAAAAAGTTTATTATAGTGATGTTATGCTCATAGCAGCAGCAGCAATGCTCTGCCTAGAGGCTACTTTAATTTGATTTTCATTCATGTTGATTTTTACATTAATGTTATTTTCAAAATTTGGTAATTATTATTTGTTTAACATAACAAATTATGCGATGTGAAAGCGTCCCCAATCAAAGGACGCTGAAAGACAAACTCGCTCCACCCAACCCCAGGGCTAGGACCGGCGCTGCTACCACACTCTCAGACCTATTGAGCGTAAGGAAAAATTTCTAGGTCTTTAGCTACACTACCTACTGTTGCGTGCCATAGGTTCAACTATCTCCATTGCAAATTCTGATTTTATCCCTTTCGAGCCTTGGGTAAACAGCTAGTATCTACTTATACAGATCTCTGGGCTAGATATTCTAGATTCTGCTGTTTCCTCGTGGTCCTACTAATTTTCTGGGACCGAAAAAAGAATGTATTTGGGTATGATTTGGGTAGTACGTAGTTACTAACGAACGTAGAACTAATCGTATAGGTTCACAGAATTCTACTATAGGATTATGGGGCGAAGCGTCATTTCATTCCGCTCTTGTGCTATTTGTTGTGGGCGAGCCGATCTAGGTTTCCAAAATGATTTAGCCACAGCACAGGACTTAGCTAACCGCACATTACCGCCTATTATATAGGCATGGATGAGTTCTTCCTGTCATTCATTAATACAACATGTGTAGCTGTGTGTGTAAGCTGTTAAGTCATAAGTAAGCATGGTACATGAACTGAAAAACACCTACATCCACCACATGGGCGTAGCCAGGTTGTAGTAATGGGGGGGGGTTAAGGAAAAGCAAATTGCCAACTTAATATAGGTGCGAGCGTAGCGGGCGCGAAAATTTTACTCGTTTATATGTATGTAAATCTAGATAAAATACATATTTTAGCTAGTTTTGTTCAAAGAATCTGTTGGTTTGCCAATTAAGCTAAAGCAAAAACTTCAGTAGTACATGTAAGAATCAGATTATAACAACAGCATACCATCGGCAATCAAAATTCAAGTGCCAGAGAAGCGAGCGTTAAAATTTTGTATAGCAGAAGCGTTAGCGAAGCGAGCGCGAAAAACTTTCTCGTTCTGATGTATGTAGGTAAATCTAGACAAAATATGTACATATTTAAGTTAACTTTATCAAAATAAGCTGTTGGTTTTCCAATTATTAAGCTGTGGCAACATGTAATCTTACTTGGCATACTCGGGCGTGTTCCTATTCATGGTGCGGTGGACTCCAAGGAAACTACGATTACGGACACAAATAAATATATAATTGAACTGATACATAGGTACTGATATAAGTAAATAATATAAACTATGACATGTCGTGTGGAGAGACGACTGCCTAAATTACATCTCGCGCCATTTATATAGGTCGGCGCTGCCGCTGGCGTCATCAATATTATAAATAAATGTGTCCCTACATCAACCCACTACTTAAAAAAATAATGTTAGCATAAATTTAGACAATAAAAATGATATACACGTTAATAAAGTCACAAAAAATCTTACAATGAACAAAGAAAGTCGTAATATAACGATACAATAAACAGAACATCTTTCAGTTACATTCTCAAATCTCAACTCAAGTATAACGTTATTCGATGCATAAATACTCTACTAACGTTAACTTATACAAACAAAAGAAAACGATCGATTTACAAAGTAACTCATTGTTATCCACTCTAAAACAATGAATTCATAGTCTCCCACTTGATTCGACCCTACTCATATTGCATATGTCTCAGTTATCACCGACATTGACAGTCGACACCGACTGTTTATATTATCCGGAAACAATCAGTGCAATATAACGTTAGCATTATTCATTCGTCGGTCACATATAAAACGTACAAAGGTAAACACATAAAATATAAAATCGAATCAATAACAATGTTAAAATAAAAACATTACAGTAAGGCATAACAATATTCAATAAAACATAGCATGACAAAAAATATTCCATTAAAATGTAAAAGACCAAAAAATTCAAGTAGGTAGGTATAGTATACATAAATAACGAATTTAAAGTAACATTACATTACAAAGCACATTAGAAAAAAAAAATTACAAAAATATCGATCAGACACTTAATTAATTCAGATTAAACCGATACCGATTTACCAAAATTTAATCAATAATACTGCACTTCTACAAAAAACTAGGTGGGCAAATCAAAATCACTGACAGGTAATTAACACAATCGCACAATGATGACATTGTTACACAACTCAAATCAGGAACCTCTCTTCATTCCCAGCATAAGCCGGCACCAAGCTCACATGTTCTATCGATGTGCAGCTTCAATTCCGCTGAAACTAGTCACACGGCAATGGTAAAGCGAGACTGAGCGATCCCTCCAAGTTTACGCTCTGCATGCACCTCCGGTATCTTCCTCGAACGGTGCGACCAACCTCGGGTGAAAGTACCTGCAGGTCCAGCCTGGATACCTCAACAGCGCTGGCACCTCAGATGTCTCAGGCCCTCTATAAAGCATCGGCTGCTGGCGAATGGTGATGACATTTTGGCATATTCTTTCCGTGGCTATTCACGTCATCAGTTAGCTACATAGCCCGGGGATAATATATGTCGATTCCTGCTTTCTCTGCTTTAACACGTCTACTTCAACGTCTGGAGAGCAAGCTGTAGTTGCGCTGGTAGATCTTCTTTACCCGTCGAAGGTAAAAGTCATCGACGGGGAATCGCCTCTCGTTACGTAACGTGAACCCATGCCGCGAAAAACCTGCACTGCACTCTGCCGGGTTCAAAGTTCATCGCACACGTGTTCCTGAGTTTCGAACCGCACCATAAAAACGACGGTGGCATGTGGCTACATATGATCTATATTATAATATAAACAATGACATGACGCGGTAGTGGTGGAGAAACGACTGCCTAAATTACATCTCGCACCCTTTATATAGGTTGGCGCCGGCGTCGTCAATATTATAAACAAATGTGTCCCTACAAAGCCAATGTATAACCAGTAGCTTATAAATACATGTAGGAATCAGTTTATAATAAACAGCATATCATAGATAACCAAAATTTAAGTGCGTTCAAAGCGAGCGGTATAATGTCTTAAGTGTATAAAAAAAGAAGCGCGAGCGAAGCGAGCGTGAAAATTTTTCACGTTTCGGAATGTAGATCTAGATAAAATAGGTATAAGCTGATTTTGTTAAAATATGCTGTTGGTTTCCCAATAGTATCCAGTAGTATAAATACACGTAGGAATCCGATTATAACAAACTGCACAGATGATAACAGCTAATATCAAAGTGCGAGTGAAGCGAGTGCCACAAATTTACACATAGTTTATAAGTTCAAATAAGCTTTTAATAAGCTAGTTATAAGCTTTTATTGTTAGTGGAACGACTGTATGATTGAAAAAAATGAAAATAACGTTAATTCAGTCCAACTGGAACGCCCCCACTATAATCGTACAAATATTTTCGTAATATTTGTTGCGGCAACACAGGCTACACAAGCTGTCAGTGTCAAACAAATGAAATGTCAGTCAAGTCAAATGGATTCCGATTATTTTTATTTATTCGGCGCGACATTGATTATATTAATTCTATTGTGAAAATCTGTATATTTTACTCGTTAAGAATACGTGAATAAAACGCGGAAGTGAAAACTGTGCCTGTGTGTATTGCTCTTGAAATTAATATGCAATAATTGTGACAAAATGAGGCGAGGTCATCCTGGTGCTGGTTGGCGAAGTGAAAATCAGAGACATTTCAGGCCTAGAGGTAGCGGGACGCCAAACTTTAGGCCCTCTAGACCCTTTGGACTGCTAGAGCCACCCAGGTAAGAAATATTAAAATATAAATATCTATGTTTGTATTGCATCAGAGTTACCGCGCCAACACGTAGTTACTATAGGCACATACCCAATAGTTATCGTAAAAAATAATATTGAAAAAACTCTGTGTGCATGTTTGTAAATAGTCGATTAAGCTTTATCACATTACATAGCTTTTCCTTTTATGTTTCTTCAAATGTTGATTATGTTTGTTTTGTTTATTTTAGATATCCACCACCTGGTTCCAGGGTATATAGAGGGAGCAGACCGTACGGTCCACATCTGGGACGCTCAGACAATACCCCTCAACAAGAACACCATGATAGAAATAAGTACAGAATAAATAATTTGCCTCGATCTCAAGAGAGAGTGTATCACAATCGTGACAATCGTGATAGGCAAATGCCACCATATAAACATCAATTAAGGCAGCATGATAATGATCATGGTTCATATGGAGAATCAAGTTGTTATAAAAATCCCAACCAGTGTCATGTAAACACTATGGGAGATGTTGATCACAGGCGTCAACATCAAATAAGTCCTTGGGCTGTTCGTCCACCATTTGACAATAGTCGCCAGTACTTTGATGACCATAGAAGTCCACACAAAACTCCCAGACATTATGATATTGATGATGACTTGCCGGACTACTCAGGTCACAGACCTCCAGCTTCAGACCATTACACAACAACTACAAGCTCCAACAACAATAATTCGCAATATACTCACTCGGTTGATGATACTGTTGATATCATCAGAAAAAGGCTACAAAATCGAGATAAATCACGGAGTTCTGACTCGTCTATGGATCACCAAAGCAATGTGGATGAAGATTTAAGGGTCCCTATGAATACTAAAGAGGATTACCAAGATGTTCCAAGATGTGAAGAACAGCCTGTAAAGAAGAGAATCCAACGGCAAAAACAAACCATCAAATCGAACTGCAATAAAATAAAAAATAAAATTGTCCACCAATTATTTAAGATGGACAAAGTAAAAATTCATAAACTAATGGACAACCCGAGCTCATCAAGTAAATTTGAATATGCTATCAGCAGTCTGATAACTGAAGGTCAAAATAGTTTGAACAGACACTTAAGATCGGTGGCGGAGAAGTCACTTTGCAGCACAAGTACAAACTTCATCCAGGATGATAGTAACACCATATATGAAGATACCTTCATGAAACAAATGCAGGGTGTTTTAGATCCCCAGGACACTGTGTTGCTTGAGGATATAAAGCCTCTTGTGATGGCTGAGCTTAGCAGAGTCCTTCAGCTGGATGACTATCAGTTTGAATTGATGCAAGAACATGGCATCCAAGATGATGGAATGCAAGAGCATGTAATGAGAGACGATGGCATGCATGATTATGGAATGCCAAGTCAGGGAATACTAGAACCAGACATGCTTCCCAAGGATGAACCTGATAACTATCCATATTATGAGGATGTGCAGTACTTAGAGCCATTTGACCATAACCCACCTTCAGGTGGTAGTTATAATGATGCAGAAATGATTACAGGTGATTTAGATGAAAGAAACTATGAATATGATCAACCATCTAGTTTTGGGTCTAAACCACTTTTTGAGAGACGTCCAACGAAAGAGATAGAACACCATGAGGAAAGGAGGACTTCAGACAGGAGGCAGTCGCGAAACAGTATTGATCAATCCTCTGGACACAGACAGGCCACACCAGTTCCAGAAACTTCACAGGACCAATCACAATCCACTGTTATACCACTGTTTGATCCTAACGTTGTGCCACTTTCAGATGATGATGATGATCCATTCGCAGAGTTTGACAAACAGTACCATGTTGCAGTGGATCATAACTTTATCGAAAATTCTTCTCGACCCTCAAGTCCTCCTTTGCAACTGCCTCCGGTAAACAATTGTGACACTTCACCCACTGTTTCTAGATCTACCAGAAATATTGAATTACCAATATTACCAAATGCCTCTGTTAATTTGACTAACTCTGCTGATGTAAAGAAAGAAATTGATGCTCAGCTGCAGAACATTGCACAATCACCAGTCAAGCTATTTCCCATGGCAAGCAATAAAAGTGAAACTGAATGTAAAATTAAAACAGACGTTGGAGTAAACAGTGAAGAAGAACAGTGTTTAGAAAAAGAAAACCTATCGGCAGCTTCCTGTGAAAGTGTAGATGCACTTATAGCAAAACATGTCACCCATCAAGGTTTAGTCAGGATAGAAAATAGAAAAGAAAATAAAAAAGAAGATGAGAAAATAAAAACCTCTCAGCATACAAAACCTGTTTTACAATCTAATACACGGAAAAGGTCTACAGACCAAAAACCAAGCCATCGTAAGGAAAAACGTAAAAGAAGCTCACACTCAGAAAGTCGCGAAGCCGCAAAGTCCATACTAAACATGTTTTACACAAATGATAACAGTAAGGAATCACCAAAAATTGTTAAAAAAATTGATTTGACTGATAGAACATACTCAGACAAGTATGTCAAACGAAAAGAACCTCAAAAAAAGGTAAAAGAAAAAGATTCTGATGTCTCTGAACATGAAGAACCAAAAAAGCAGAATAATTCAACCAGCCATTCCAACCTAAGCCCCAAAGACAATCTCAGCAATGAATCTACATCTAAATTGGACCCTAAAGTAAAACTCAAACATATAGACATGTTTGTGGAGCAACCTAAAAAAGGAAACTCACATCAGGCTCACAGAAATACAGCTGCACCTCAGTCTGCTAAAAGCCCAGAAGATAAACCTAAGCCAGTAATACCTGCTGCTGCACCGTTTGCTCGTAAATTATCTAAAAGGCATGTTGGCACACAAGTCATTTTGAAACACCGTAGTGGGGGTTATCAAACAGAAACTAAGAAACTATACTCCAAAAAAATTCAAACTGATCCCATTTCATTAAGTATTTCCAAACTTGTAGCAACTAATCCTTTAGAAAGAATGAAAGAAATTGATATGGAAATACAATTATTGTTACAAGAAAAGTTTAAATTGTATAACTCTTTAGAAAATAATGCCATGACAGTTCCAATGGATACAATGCCTGCTTTAAGTATGAGAGTTTTTAATGTAAATACAGAACAGCCTGAGGAGAAGCCAGTTGATGCAGAGGATGCAATAGTTGATGATTTCACAAGCATACCAGCAGAAGAGCTAGAACAGATTGCCTTGGAAACCATTGAAGATGAGAGTAACAAGCAAGTTAAAACGAGTAATAAGGCTAATCGTCATCAAAAAGTCTCAGAGATAGCACGGAGAAGTTCCGAAAGTCCTACGATAAAACGACATCAAAAGAAGTCAAAGACACCCAACATATCATTAATCGAGCAGATAATTAAAGATGAAACGCCAATTGAAGAAATAATCTCCCTTGATGATTTAGAAGAAACCACTCCTGTAAAATCCAAAAAGAAACATCAAAAGTCGGTACCAAAGAAAAAGAGTTCGAAAAAGACGAAATCCTCAAAATCTAGCGCGAGTACAGTATCGTATGATATAAAAGAGTGCTGTATTCTTTTGACTCGAATTGACGTCAGAAATTACTTAAAACCCAAATCGGAACCTCTCGAATATACTTCGGGAGCAGCTGTTGAGGTTTCAATACCTGACATTGAGGTTAAGTTACCACCAGCGAATGAATATGTGAGGCCCTCATTTGAAGAGCTTTCGTATGTTACTGAAGTTCCTCAGGAGGAGGAGGAAATGCATCATGAAGTGCAAGCACGAAGCATGGTGCAAGTAGTTGAAGATGTGGTGAATGACCTTCAATTTGACATGTTAGATGTCTCTGAGGATATAGTGATCGGAGACAACTGTGAGGTGAAAGCTGATGATAAAGCTAACGAAAGGGAGATAGTCACAGAGGAAGTGATACTAGATAACAGTCAGTCTTCAATAGAAGATGTGGCCGCAGAGTCAGCTGTTGAGAATGAGTGCAAAATGTACGACTACTCAGCCAATGAGAATCTACGGCGGGACGCTATAACGGTCACAGGGAATGCAGATGCTGTGCTGGCTATTGAAGTGAGCATTACTTCATGATATTATTGGATTAAAATATTTTTTCAGAAAGTCACGTTCATTTGATTAAGTATTTTGGGAACTAACGGCCTTTCGTAGTTAAAACGTTAGTTAAAAATCTGGTAATGCCGTCTCGTTTGCGCGTGTGATATTCGACGTCAGTAAGAGGCTGACAGTATATAATTAAGCATTAATTAAATTTAATAACGTTTTAAATAAAAAGGCTGTTAGATGATGACAAGGCTAGTTAAGATGTTTTTCAAAGGATGTATGGGTTAGTCGTTTACCTGATGTTTAGTGTCCACATCTCTCTGTCTTATAAATTACAGTTTTCCATACTAAGGGTGGCTGCTTTAAAAACATCTGTATATGTATATTATAATTCAGGATAGGAAAATGTACAATGCAATGGCAAGTCGGAGCGGGATATAACGTTGTAGTTAGAAATACATAAATTAATAAAAGAAACAAAAGTTTAGTGTTCAAAGTTCTCGCATACAAAAAGGTTGACAATAGCATTTCATGTTTCATCAATAAAATAAAACCAAAAGCCACGTTTCTAATAAGGTTTAATATAAAATCTAATATTTTTTGTGTATAATAAATAACGTATTTCTTTATAACTTCTTAACTAGAATTTTAGACAATTTTTCTTGAGCACCAAAAGGCATAGACCACGTAAAAAAAAAACTTAAGAGTGGACAAATAAGAACAGGGAAATGAAATCTAACTCCTTTCCGCCTTTATTTCAATTCTACTATGAAAAGGACAAGCAACTTAAGTATACCGGCACGAATAATTATTTCGATATTATTTGCTTAGCGAATTGTCGATTTGGGTCGCATTTTCTGAAGCTCAACTTAGACTTGCACTCTTCTGATAAAGGGTAAATGAAAAAGACAGAATTATTTCACTTCGTTCAGCTTTGAAGAATGCTACTCAAAATCGTAACTAACGCCATTTCATTATCGAATAACACATTTTTGTAACAATTCCAGTGTATAGACGACGACTTCATAGCCGCGTGTTTGGATGGCAACGTTTACCATTTCAGTGCGAATGGTCACCTATTGAATACGCTGCGAGGCACCAATCAGGCTGTTACATGCTTGACCATCGTCAAGGAGAAGTACGGCACCACTGTGTACACTGGTTCATTGGATTCTAGGATACGATACTACGATTTAGAGGTAAGATTTTGCAATTAATACAATTTGTAACGGCTGTACAGTCGGTAAAAAGATTTATGCAGTCACTGATCATAGCTTATTTGGAAGAACATCTAGCCCCCGTACCGGAACTGATGTACCGGGGCTGATCGGACGAAGTCTAATAGGGTGAGTTAAAAGGCGCGGGTTAAAATGCAGTTCATCATCATCAACAGCCCGTAGACGTCCACTGCTGAACATAGGCCTCCCCCAGAGAGCGCCACTCTGAGCGGCTGCTTGCCACCCGCATCCATCAGTTCCCCGCGGTTTTGACCAGGTCGTCTGTCCACCAAATGGGGGTCTGCCTACGCTGCGCCTTGCGGTTCGTGGTCGCCACTCGAGAACCTTTCTTCCCCATCGGAAGCAAAATACAGTTGCTCCCACATTTTTAGAAACTCCTGTTGCCACATTTTTTATGTTTTTGTACCGTTTTTTCCAATGAAATATCTAACGTATATTATTCGTACAAACATGTCGATCCCAGTCTTATCAAAAGACTTAAGACTTAATTGTATATTTATTGATTTTTACACGAGAATTTTTGAACAAGAGACAGTTGCAATATACTTTTAATCACGCCATACAATAAGCTGTTAAAAAGACGACGAATAATCAACAGTAACTTAACAAATAAATTGGTTGCAATGTCTGATCTTCCGAAATACCAATTTCCAGACTGGAATGGAGAAAGGCCCGGAATGCAACGTGCTTAGCCCGATACAGACGATGGATCGGGCGTGGGACACCGTATTCGTCGGGACAAGGACTGGTTTTGTGCTGCAGTTTGAATGCAAGGTAAATAAATCACAATAAGACAACTTATAAAAAAATAGCGTCCAACCATCACATAGACCCTGGGCCCTAACTAGGATTCCATGTATCTAGCGACCCAGGAACTATGAGGACCATGGTCCCACAACACCCAGATAGGACAAGTATTTGCCCTTTTTTCTGTGCACAAAATGCACGAATACTCGTCCTGTCGCGGGAATCGACCCGCTGCCAAGTATTCCGTTTTAAATGCTACTTTAAAAGGAATACTTGAATTAATGTTCTGTCCGGTTCTTGAACGCTTAAAATAACACGAGCGAAAATGTGACAGTGAACATTTAAGCCACTTTGCGCAAGTAGGTAGGTGTCTAGCCAAGATGCGAAAAACTATTAGCATCATTTTCTTCCTATAAAAAAAAATCATGGGATCTCAAAAATCAAGCAATTGTTCGATTAAAAATACCATTCGAATAAAAATGTAAAGTTCACAAACTCCATCTATCCTGTTTTTATCTGTGGCGTCTTTCGACAATGGAGCATGCTGTTTCACTCTCGCCTTCAAACTTATATTTTTCAGGAAATTTTACATCTATTCTATTATTATACTCCAGAATAACATAAGTCTGCGTCAAACTCAATGGCTGTGAAGTACGCTGCAAAGGCCCCCATGCTGCGCACACGGCCTACCTCTTCCCGCGCACTTATAATTTTTGTTACTGCGCATCGTTTCCCGCTGACTTCACAGCCGCCTTTAACTTTGGTGTGGACTCTAATACCAGTTATAAGTATCTATTCTATTATATTCCAGAACAACATGTTAATACCAGTCAGCACAGTGAAGTTCTCCGAGCAATCGATATTGGCCCTTCGTGCTATGAAAGAAGGTGCCCGGAAAGTCCTGTTAGTGGCTGCAAGGTCTGAAAACGTGGTCACGATAAAGGACGCCCAGACCGGCCTTTTGCTGAGGACCCTTCAAGGTCCCAAGATGTCGGTCTATACGCTGCTGTTTGAAGACGGGAAAGTTTACTGCGGGACAAGCAGTCATAATATACATGTGTTTGATTATACTGTGAGTATTTATTGACTTTATCAAGTTTTTTAGCCTATTTGTCGTTTTTTTGGTGTTGTGTAAAGGTATAATCGTATACTCTTACAAACGTTTTTTAATTTACATGCCAAATAAATCTACAAAAAGTTACGAGAATAACTGTGATTTTACCTTTTTTATATATCTTAAAAAATGGCTGCAATATTTTCGATAAAAATGCGTAATTCCGGCCGAAGGTTTTTAAAAACGCGGGCAGGCGATGACGTCATACCTGAGGTCATTCAATAATCGTGCTCTCGTTTGCGCGAATAGCACGCCGCGGGTGACCGAACCGAGCACAGGGATGACGTCATAATGAGCGTGGCAAATCTCGAAAATTCAAAAAAGGGCTTAAACTTCTCGTCGTTATAACCTCGGCAATACTGCATGTATTGAAGCGAAATAAAAACTAATGTAATGTAAATGATCTACGCTCCGATTAAAGTTGTATTTGATAGTGATATTTTGACCATTTGTGTTCTATTAATCAAGAATGTTTCGATTAGAAATCGGTCTATTCGCCGCTTGTCCTTTGTGATGTTGCCTATTCTTCATCTTCATCAACAGCTTGAGGATGTTCACTGCTGAATTTAGGCCTCTCCATAAAACTCCACACTTGGCAGGAAGCCTGGTGATAGTAGAGGTATTTTAATTATTTAATTATAAAAATAATAATAATGATGCGTGGACATATGACACAGCACAGCGCCACCTAGCCCCAAAGTGAACAAAGCTTGGATAACTGATTATACTTTATTTGAATGTTTATTATCCCCAGAGCGGCAGCCACGTTGGCTCCCATTCAGGGGGTAAGGGCGCGGTCTGTCTGCGAGCGCGCGGCGGGCTTGTGTTCGCTGGATGCTACGATGGCTGCGTATACGTCTACCGCGAGGGAGAGCCACGTCCTCGAGCGCAGCTGCGTGGGCCGTCACTCATGCTGCTCTCACTAGCTATACAAGGCACCAAGGTATATAATATACACACATATACAAAATACAAAACTCTACAGACATAAAAAGAGCATTCTTATCGCAGAAGAGGTGTATACGAGCTATTGTAGGTATTCCGCCCTATGGATGTTGCAAACCATTATTTAAAGAACTAGGAATTTTGACTCTGACCAGCATGTACATTTTTGAAAGAGTATTTATGCGAAGTCATCCTGCACTATTCACTAAGGCAAAAGACTTCTTTTTACGAAACACGAGGAATGGGGAAAGACTTGTACTGACCCGCGTGCCTAAGACCACATTGTTCCAAAAGAATTGTTATGCCATGTGTATCACTGTGTACAATAAATTGCCATCGTCTATAAAAGACTTGCCCTACGGAATGTTCCGGAAAAAACTTAAACTGTGGCTTTTAGAAAAGTGTTTTTATTGTATGAATGACTATCTTATGTTAACTAACTAATTAA
The DNA here is from genome assembly GCA_963580505.1 of Ennomos erosarius. Taxonomy (NCBI): domain Eukaryota; kingdom Metazoa; phylum Arthropoda; class Insecta; order Lepidoptera; family Geometridae; genus Ennomos; species Ennomos erosarius. The sequence continues at coordinate 9,773,602 of OY756996.1, forward strand.
TTGTTATAATTATATATATATATATATTTACTAATGGATTATTTATGATTATTCTTAATTTAATGACATGACAATAATATAATAGAGTTGAATAATTTATTGCAAATGTATACCTACCTACCAATCGAATTATTTAAGTATTTTTGAAAATTGTAATAGCATGCATTGATAAATAATTTTCACATGCCACTACTATGGGCTAAATGGAAGAAGCACCCACTAAACCCTACGATCTACATGTACTCCATTTACGTGAATAAAATTTCATTTCATTTCATTACATACATATATACGGAATATACACACACTAGGAAACTTAAGGGCGCAGTCTGTTTGCGAGCTTTGCTTTTGCGGCTCTCGGTCGCTATACTAGGCACCAAGTTATTACACATACATAAACACATACAAACACACATGTAACACATATACAGAATATACACACACACACGGAAACATAAAAAAGTCTGTCTGCGAGCCGTCACTCATGCTGCTCTCGCTTGCTATACAAGACACCAAGTTATTATAAACAATACTCATCATCAACTCAAATTAACACAGAATTATCTTCAAACGTTTTAGTTTTTATTTTTTTATATTTTGGCTCCACACAGTGTATTTAGCCAGTGTCAAGTATTATATTTTCATCGTGTTATAAAATATTTCACGCAGTCATGTCCTAGTCATAGTCATAGTCCAGTCTAAGTCATGCTCCAGCAAAGTGGTGGCAACTTTACTAGAAGCTTCTATGGAGTTTTGGAAGCAACACGAAAAATCACGTTTCACCACATTATATCACTTGCCCTCACTCATGCTCGTAATTCAGCACATAATGCGTAAAACGCCACCAATTTTAAACATTAACACTGGAAAAAGCAAAAGTTTTGAAAAATAATACAATGCAACGACGTGAACTCTTCCGCGTTCCCGCCAAAACTCCACGTTTTAGTTTCAAGATTTATTGTCGTTACCCAGTTCTATTAAAGGTGACGCAATCATTGCAATCAATGCATTGGTACGTACTACGTAACAAGAGTTGTAATTTTATTTGACACTTCACGTCACTTGAAGTCAAGGTCAGACACCTACATGCACATTTTACAGAACAAATAGCTTGTATTATGTTAATTCTTATTGTTGTGAGTGTCGGAACATTATATCCAAATATCTTGAATAAGATTACTCTGAACTTGCAAGCTGTATATTGAGGGTTCGGGTTACCCTCTGGGTGTATGGAATAAACATCCATACTTCTTGGATCTCGCAAGGAGGAAGGATGCGTTTTTTTCCTTTATTCCAATCAGCAGATCCCACATTAATGACTTTATCAATATTGGTACATGTGGGTAGAAAGATCGAGGCTTTGTCCCACTAGTAAAGAGAAATTGAAAAATAAAAAGTATGGCCTTTCTCCCCACTAACCCACTATGGAATATTAGTATTTAACAGTGGGGAAAAGGTAATAATCAAATAAGTACATTCTCTTTCTCTCGATTTTTGCCATTCAATTTGAAAATAGGTAAACTTATAGAGATAATTTTACTAACATCATATTATTCTTGTTACAGATAATAGCTGGTTATAAAGATAGAGGTTTGTACATATGGAAAATGCCCTTAGCAATAGTTCAAGAAATGATTTTATGAACTGTCTAAGTATTGTAGATATAATCTCACGTATTTAGCGTTTGTTGAATATGTTAACACTATTTTTTGTCTAGTTTCTATCATTGTATATAAATATAATAAAGTAAACAGAGGTTTTATTCATGTGAAACGTTTTATTTTTTTAGTTTAGTTTTTTTTAAAGTAAATTGGTACAAATTGTTCCAGCAGTGCATTGTCTAAACCCAAGACAAATAATACACCATAACCATAATAGTATTTCTATCTAAAACTATTGATATTGGTGGTCTAGCGAAAACTTTTTGCCAAGGCCGCGACAAACAGCGAACTTTTTGCCGAAAAGTGCGCTGTTTGTCGCAATGGTCGCAGTCTTGGCGTGCGCCGCAGAGCAAAAAAAAACTAGGTGCGAATCGCAAGGAAGTTATTATGTATTACTGTATGTGTAACTGTGTAGTGTAGTACCATGAAGCTACTAGCAGGTACTAACCGACCACGTTCATGCGTCGCGCCGTCGCACCAATGAACGTTGTAAACTCGTCTACTCAATTTAGCCGTCTACGAATTCAACTGGTTCATTTACAAGTAGTAAACCGTCGATGCGTTGACTGGACGTAGACGGTCTATTAAACTAGTTCGTTTATTCAACGCCCACCGCTAATTACTGCGTCATTTGTATCAATGCTCTGCGGCGAACCTAACGTGTCGGCCGGACCAGACTAAGTACCAGTCTAATTATACAAAAACAATAAACTGGGCGTGGATATATATCTAGCGTAATCCAAAACTAGAGGAGTGTTGTTTATTGGTTTTTATAACAGCGATTTGGGTGTTTTGTAGACACATATTCACGACAAAGTGGCCCAACCGATTCAGATTTAAGCCTCGAATGCACTAGGGGACAAAGGGAGCGACATGTTGCGGAACATGTTGCTCAACAACTACGTGAATATTCCGAGATAAATGTTGCGAAACATTTTGCAGGCCACACTAGTCAGTGTTTATAGAAATGTCGCCTGAGAAGGTTGTGGCGATTAGTGCTGCGTACATACTTATTTTAGGAGAGAAACGAGAAGGTGGTGGTCCTCACACTACGGACATGTTCAGGGGCACGGGGCGGCGCATACACATCTACACTCGATAACAAGGGGTGCGACAATCACAGATTAGGTAGTGATACTACGTATGCGACAATGACCCGCTCTCGAGGCGGGAGCACTGGGGGTCTAGCAAAGATCACAATCGCTAACGCTAACGCCTCACGCTAACTCCAAAATGTACTAGGATGACATTTCGGAAATCGCTAACTTTTCCGCAGCGAATGTCATTTCAATACATTTTTGGAGTTAGCGTGAGGCGTTAGCGTTAGTGGTTGGTATCTTTGCTAGACCCCCAGGTTACTTATACGTAGCAAGCTAGGCGGGAGCAAGCCACAGGGGGTCTAGCAAAGATCCCAAACGCTAACGCTCGCCAAACGCTAATTAGAATGACATTTCTGAAATCGCTTACTTTTCCGCAGCAAATGTCATGTCAATACATTTTTTAGATTTAGCGATTGGGATCTTTGCTAGCCCCCCAGGGGTCTAGCAGAGATACCAACCACTAGCGCTAACGCTAAAACTGTATTGATTTGACATTCGCTGCGGAAAAGTAAGCTATTTCCGAAATGTCATCCTAGTACATTTTGGAGTTGGCGTTAGCGTTAGTTATCTTTGCTAGACCCGCTGGTCTACTCAGTGTCCCGCAACATGTTCAAGGACATGTTGCGGGACACTGAGTAACGTTGCAGCGTCACGTAGATTCAGTGTTGCGGGACAAAATGTCCCCAAGTGTATACGTGTCTTGAATTTTTTACAATCAAGAACTAAGATCAATTCGGATACCTCGTTTTGATCCCGGAGTTCCCGTCGCGTCGTTCCACGGAAAATTGGTTAACATAAAACTCGGGCGTGCCTGAATGAATCGGCTAAATACACAGAGCTATGAAACAAATGATGCTTCGCCTAGCGTTTTTTTTTTTTTTTTGCTCTGTGGCTAAATACGACAATTATGAGTAGTCAATCGGCCAAAACAAATTACTATAGTAGAAATCTATAAACAAGCAATGGCAACATTATGCCATAACGACCCGATTTTATGCCTTATTTTAATCGATAATCGTGAAGTGCTGTATGTTTTAGTCGATTATAAATTTTATGAACGCATTTTTAGTGCTGCCAAGTGGCACTCCTGTTTGAATTTCTTTGACTTACGTCAGTGGGTGTTTTTCGGACGGCGGCCATTGTTCTACGTATTAAAATTATTAATTTTTCGTCGTTTTGTGCTAGAAACAAAGGATTAAACTATTTTCGGCGTATTCTACTACATCATAGTTTTGAAAATAATACATTTACAGTACAAATATGAATCCAGAATAGTAAGTGCACCACTTTCATTAATAGTGATTTGGAAACAAGGATGGAACAAAAGTTCTATATTTTTTGCACGTTCATTGTCTTAGCTCATAAACTCCGTGAGCAAATAAGAACCTGATCTTCAGCTGTATCCTCGTATCACTTTCACATGTAAACTTAATTTGCCAGAAATCTGGTGACTCATTTCATAGTCGTGGTACTATCGAAGTATTTGTGAAAACGTAATTGTGTAGTAGATGAATGGCGTATTTATTAGTCTGGGTTTGAATCACTTCACTTCCTTGTTGTAGTCTAAACATCAAAAATTAGGGCGTCAGATTACAGCATAATGTGGTGTGGTCGTGTCTTTGTTTGCTGAAGATACGCCTCCTTTTCATCGTCTATTTATCTTTGTGAGCGTTTATTGACGTGTACAGTTCCATGTTCCTTCAGATTTAACTGCAGTGTTTGCCTATCTATCATTATTGTGTTGTTTTCAGCGATTACCTGTTCAAATTGCTCCTGATTGGTGATTCAGGTGTAGGCAAGTCATGTTTGCTGCTCAGATTCGCTGACGACACATACACAGAGAGCTACATCAGTACTATTGGTGTGGACTTTAAGATTAGGACTGTAGAATTAGATGGAAAGACAATAAAGTTACAAATATGGGACACGGCGGGACAAGAGAGGTTCAGAACAATTACATCATCATACTACAGAGGTGCACACGGTATCATCATTGTTTACGACTGCACAGATCAGGTGAGTTCTTTTTTCTATTGCAAATGTATGGGTATGTTTTGTTAGAACATAATGCAACATCACTAGCCTTGTGTCAATCAAAAATATGTAGATTTGTATCTTATATTTATGTCAGTTAGTAAATAAATAAAAATATATGTGTGGACATTTCACACATCGCCATCTAGCCCCAAACTAAGCATAGCTTGAACTATGGGAACCAGATAATAGATATAATACTTATATACTTTTTTTGTTTGTAAATACATACATAGAATACAATATAACACCCAGACGCAGAACAAACATCTATGTTCATTACACAAATGTTTATCCTGGGTAGGAATCGAACCCACAGCCCTCAGTTCAGAAGGCAGGGATACTACCAACTGAGCTATCGGGCCCGTCAAATAGTTAGTAGGTGTCCTATGAAAAGGGTTTTTTTACTGTAAACTAAAAATGAGTAGGAATGATGTTTTAAACTTAGTAGGTTTCCTCAAAACTGTTAAAATCTTCAAAGCATCTAATAAGTGCTTAAAACACAGTATTAAAATATTTTTAATTTTTGGCCCAGATAATATAATACCTACAGTACAGATGCCTCATCCCATACAATAGAATAGCTCGGGCTATTTAATAAATTATTATTTTTCTGCATAATGCAAAATTATCAAGTGACATTTATTGCGAGTTGCCTAAGTATTGGGCCAAATGGACACTAATTAGAACACTCGCAACACATTCACTACATTTTTTTTTCGGGCTATTTTTCCCCTTATTGGGACCCCATGGTTTTTTGGAGATAACAATTTAAAGATGTGGTATACTAAACATGTTTTATATGCATGTAGAGATTAATTCAAAAAGGTTGAAGCCTTTGAATGAATAATTTAGACACCATAAACACTTATGTGAAATATTCTATAATGATGAAAAATTACAATACTTGACACTGGCTAAATACACTATGTGTGGAGCCATAATCTAAGAAAAAAAAAAGCCTATGATTCCCCATAATCTATGATTTTTTTACAAAAAAAAAATGCTTCACCTCTAGTTGCGAAGCGTTATATGTTTCAATGCTCTGTGATTTTTGCAAAGTCAGTGAAAAGAATGCCTTGTAAGTTTAATATTTTGTTATTTTTATGTGTGGGGGAAGGAATGGCCATTTGCCTTACATTAGAATGATTCAAGCACTGTTGAAACATCTGAGCTTTACAGATGTTCAATTTCTGTATTATGTGTCACATAATACAGCAGAGATCAAAGTTAATGTACTCATTTATCATTGAATGAGTCAGGTAAACATGTGTTTCACAAAGACTGTAAACCTTTATCTTGGAATTCAAACAAGCCAAAAACATCTTTGTTCTCTCGAGACAAATTAATTTAGTTTCAATATATTTGGAATTCAAAATAGGGTTTTAGCCATAAATTAAGTTGATAGTTGTTTTATTATATTTATAACATTTATGTCTTTGTTGACCTAGGTTGTATTCAGATTATAAAAATAATTATTTATATTTGAATTTAGTTTGTACTACTTGATATAAATGAACTAATTTACCTTAAAATGTGTGAACCTACTCTGATCCAATCTAAACAAAATAAATCTGTTGGCACAAAGGGGAAATATAGTTTCGTCTACCATCCCTGCTAGGGCAGCTAGTGATGATATTAACACTATTAATAATGTAAATATATATATTCCTTAAATAAAACTCTAAATTTAGAGTGAGAGGAAGACACCACACATACATACATAGTAGTTTTTGTTCAATTTTACAGTTGATTGGTCAGCTTACAAATGGTTGCCGAGACTGCTGTCTACATCAGAAGCATATTATTGATTTTCTACTTACAGTTTTTGATAAAATACTCTACTTTAGCAGGTCCATAATACTAAAGCAATGTCAAACGGTGCTCAAGTCTTATTTACAAAATGTTCATTCTATGAATGAAATATCTTGACCAATCCACAACTCACTGTTGTGCTGTAATACATTATTACAATACAGCTATTTATTGCTTTTATTCTAACTACATTTTGTACTCAATCTCTTATCAGTAGGTACTTCTTTTCCTTAGCTTTTCCATGATATTGATTGTCTCTTATTAAATTATTTACTGCCGAAAAGATAAATGAATGCTAATAGTAAGATAATATTTTGCTCCACATATTAAGTTCTAGATAACGAAACTAGATTTTAAATACAGATAATGAACTAATCTTAGACAACACAGTGTGAAAGTCTGGTATGTGAACCTTAGTTTATTTGTGTGAGTGTGCAAGTGTACATGTCTATTTGTACAAGTGTACAATTTTGTTTGTGTAAGTGTACAAGTAACACAATATTGTTGTGCTTTTGTGATTCTAGGTGTATGCTAATTAGCAGGTTGTACTATGCATGAATACATGACGAAAATAAACAGGAATAGAATAGAAGCAGTATAAAAAATAGTGTGATAATGTGATATTTTTATTCATATCAGAATTAGAGGGTATAATTACTTGGAAGAATTATTTGGCAGGTTATTCAAAATCAAATACTGTATGCTAATTTTACTATTATTATATTAGTGCAGGTATATAATATGTGGTGTAGGGCAACATATTAAAGTATCCACTTACAATACAATATTGTATTCACCTTTTCTTATTCTGGTTCATTGTATTCTAGTACCTATCATTATTGTATGTAAAATGAACTTCCCGGAGGTCACGCTTGTTTGACTCAGACCTAGGCATAGGATGGCGCCAACGCGCTATTTTTTTTCTTCCAATTAGATTCTGTTATTACACATAATTCCCATAGAATGATTCTTAATTAATGGCTCTTAGAATTAGCAAGTTGAAATGACAAGGCCACATCGCTTGTAGAACTGACAACCGATGCGGGAGACAGGTTCTCGAGTAGCGACTACGAACCAGAAACGCAGCGTAGGCCGGCCCCCCACTAGGTGGACCGACGATCTGGTCAAAAAACACGGGGAGCCGATGGATGCAGGTGGCAAGCAGACACTCAATAGCGCTCTTTGGGGGAGGCCTATGTTCAGTGGACGTCTACGGACTGGTGATGATGATGATGATGAGTGGCTCTTAGAACTAGCAAGTTAAAATGGCAAGACCACATCGCTTTTAGAACTGACAACCGATGTCGGAGGAAGGTTTTCGAGTGGCGACCAGGAACTGGAAGACGCAACGTAGGCCCGCTAGGTGGACCGCTGGTGAAAACCGTGGGGAGCCGATGTACGCAGGAGGCAAAATTCCCCTACATAGCCTAACTCATATTAAAATAAAACCTAAGTTCGAAATCAAAACCTGACCTTATTCATAGTCTATAAAACTGATATCCGCAATCTCTCAGGACATTAATAAACGATAGATCATTAAAATTCTCAGTGTATGGTATTGCACTGTATATTTGGGAACCTGGCACCGTGCCAGCAAGTGGCATAGAATAAATCATATTAAGTACAGTGCATACATAAATCACTTTGAAAACAATGAGCCTGATAGCACAGAAGAAGTAATAGTATATAATTATGATTCATAAGCATGGCCTCTCTAGGGTACCTGTTTCTAATTTAGGCCAAGTGTTTAGGTTGCAATTCTTACCTAATCATAATCAGGTTAGAAATTAACATGATGTGCCTATAACATTGAATATTAATAAGTTTAGGACAGGTTTTGTTTAATTGGAGTGTTATGATGGTATTTTTAGTGTATATGAATGTGAACAGGTGGATGGATATGGTGCCTAGCGGTGCCAACCGCGTTCTCTCAATGTCTTCACCTCCTTTTATCCATTCTTTGCTTGCCCTTTTCGTGAAATCGTTTCCATCTGAGAAATATTAATTACATGGCAAACAACCTTGCATTTTTCTCGCTTTTTTATTCTTTAACCAGTGCAAAGGAAAGCTTGTTTAGCTCGAATTACGCCGAGTTATAGGAATTCGGAAGTACCTAGTTGTTCGTAATCTTAGGTGCCCGGCCTTGAAATTGCTAATTACAGCTAACATAAAAGAAAAAAACTAAATTGAAGACTAGCTTATAGAAAATACCTGCTTAAATCAAGTGCAACGCACACAAATCACCTTGTCCCTTATAACAACGATGATAACTTGACGCAGGGCCAGTTTTTTCATGAAATGATGATTTGAACGTGAAGTATCCTTATGTTCGTTTCCAGGATTCGTTCAGCAACGTGAAGCAATGGCTGGAGGAGATCGACCGCTACGCGTGCGACAACGTGAACAAGCTGCTTGTCGGAAACAAGTGCGATCTCACCACCAAGAAAGTGGTCGACTACACCACGGCTAACGTGAGTACGCACTCTACACACTATCACAGATAATAATATAAACCTACAGTACCGATACCTCATCCCATAGAACGGAATAACTCGGACTATTTTACAAAATATTTTATTTCTGCCTAACGCAAGGTTAGCAAGGTTAGGGTGTTTGCTAGGTATCAGGCTAATTGAATATACTGGACACTAACTAGTTACGCTCACTTACGATTACCGTGTATTTTTCATTTGTACTTGATGAGACCCCGTGACACAGCCTATACTACTACCACCTATTACTAACAAACACTTATAGATCCGGTGCAGTAATGTAAAAAAAAACATGTTTTGAGATATAACTCATATACTTTGTTGGTGAGATACTTTCACAAATACTTAAACCCCTTTTCAACATACGACAAAACAAGCGAAAGCAAGACCAATTACTTTAACTTACGGGTATTATGTTAAAGTAGGTTTTATATGATGCAATGTGACTTACGATTTAAAGCGTATTATTGTGTGAAACCGCGGGGAGTCGATGCATGGATTCAGGAGGCGAGCAGCTGCTCAAAGTGACGATCCGTTGACTCGCAGTTGGTTGAGCAGGACTCATGTAGCAACCGCGATTGTTGTCATCCAACTCTGTTCAGCTGTTTTGGCGTCACTTACCGAACCATTATATAAACAAACAGTCACACGCTAATACAAAATGAAACATTAATTTTTATTAGCAAGGATTGAGTCGTGAGTCAAGTTTCTTTGCAGCATCGTGAAAATAATTTGCAGGTAGCATGCAAGCGTGCTACACATGTCGCAACTATGTGACAATCTATTGATCCAATTTTCAAGCTCGTCACGGCATAAAAGCGACGCTTCAACTTCCAACTGGGTGGTTATTCTCTATGGAAACACAGATTCCACACGATACAAAACCACGTCGTTATCGTGTCTTGTTCAAATCGTGTCACAGTGTCAGATATACCTTCACTTTACATTAAAGTTATCTTTATTTTGAATAAAATATATTGACATAAGTGGTCAAATCTTTTGATGTGTTGATGTTTCGGAACGCGTCTCGGTAAAACATACGATTTTTGACAGTTCAAATCGCGCAAATCTCAAATTCATTTCGCGCGGTTTTGTTTTTGTTCCATAGAGAATACAGTTTTGCAGATTTCTTATGTAAGACAAGGAATTCGCGTGGTTTCGAAGTAAGGAATCGATACGGAATAATGGCCCAGTTGTAACGACAAATCGCAAGTCAGATTGCATCGTGAGTAGCCCACTTTACCAGTATCCGGAATAGAGATAAGTTGCGTTTGACAACCGCGTAATTGCGCTTCGGTACTGCTCATAACTGTACCTTTGGCTTTGTTTACTTGACCGCTTGGAAGCTTGGAACGTGGAGTTACTGCGGAAACCGCGTGCCGGTGGATCTCAACTTTGGTCCTAATTTAGCGCTGAATATAATCTGTATAGTGTAATAAATACGAAATATGGGTCTAATTAACTCCTTTATTATACCGCAATACTGGGTGTAATTGAATTCATTAGCATCCTTTGAAACTAGGTACCTACTCCTGATACCGGTCACGTGTGGAACAAAATTTTTTGAATTCTAACACTGGTTTAGTAATAATAATAACTCCAAAAAATGGAATAACTTACTTAATCCAATGCTACAATACAAAATTTAATTAAAATAATGAATTACTGTTTTTAATTAGTACACACAAGGTATAAAAACGTTTAAATGTATCAAAATCATCCGTGCCAACTGCGTTAGGCGCCGCGGCAATCTTCAAAATTTTCAATAAAAAGTATTTCATTTACACTCTTTACTCTTTAATAATCATCTATAAATGATGTACTATCATGGGCTCAATTTATGCTAATGAATTAAATTACATCCTGTATATACCTAAAAGACCGTCTCGGTAGTAGGGCTACCGCGTACCGGTAAGCCAGTGAAGCTACCCGGTACCCCAGACGGCGGTGGCGCGGGCAGAGGGGGTGCCGCTCTCGTTCATACCGCTCCCCATCGTTGCTCCGTCCAGCCGCCGAGTTGGCTCACTATTAGTGTTAATAAACTATGGTGCTACTATGGTATGATAACATGGTATCCATCCTTCGTGCAAAAATTATAATAGTCAATGCTTTTGTGTCAGGAACGGCGTTGAAATTGATAACAAATATTAAGGTAGACCTTAATCATCATCATCAGCCTGAAGATGTCCACTACTGAATGGTTTTCCCTAGAGAGCGCCACTTTGAGCGGCTGCTCGCCTCATGCGTCTATCGGCTCCCCGCAGTTTTCACCAGATATCGTCGGTCCATATAGCGGGGGCCGGCCTACGCCGCGTTTTTGATTCGGTTCGGGCGGGGAGCCGCTCAAAATGTCGCTCTGTGGGGGGGGGAGGGGAAATGTTCAGCATTGGACGACGATGATAATGATTTGGTGTGTTGCCTTGACACGAGTTTGTCAAATGTACAAGAAACCTGGGGTTAGAGAGGTAAGTACGAACTTGCAGCTGTCAAACTTTAGTGCAGACGAATAGAGATATTTATCGCAAGCGGAACCGGGGTGGGCAATTACTATAATTAAGTATAGGCAATCCGGTATTAAAATTAATTGCGAGTCAGAGTTCACATTTATCGTTATATAGTGTATGCGCCAATCTGGCGTATGTTTGATCAGTTACAAACGTAGCGTGGCCTACTTTGCAGACGAGCCAAAGATGTAAGTAATTGGCCGCCTGACCTACCTCATTAGGTATCGAATTAATCGAATCATGTTTTCATATTTTGTGGGCCTTGATAGTGTTAGACTGTTGTTAAACTTCACCAAAAATATGTTATTTATGTTGTTTTATTTATCTCTGTCAGTTATGAATTAATTTTGATGATAGTTTATTCGTACGCCTCCCGATAATTCGTTACTTTGGATGCTTATAATAGGGTTGGATGCTTGCTCTTTGTACTTCGGGGTTTGTCATATTCAGCACGCTTAGCAGGCGTCTTGGTGATCGCAGAACATTATAATGTACCGAGGACAATAATAATAATAATATGTGTGGACATTTCACACAGCGCCATCTAGCCCCAAACTAAGCATGGCTTGTACTATGGGAACCAGATAACTGATACAATACTTAGATACGTTTTTGTTTGTAAATACATACTATCCTGTATGTAGGATATTTTATAAATAAAACCAGCACATTGAAATGGAAACGTGTAATGGCGGCCAATCAAAGACAAAGCAAAAAACAGAGATGTCAGTTACTAAACCACAAAGTTTCTACATATATCACATCCCTCCACAACTAAATTAAAATAACTTCTAAAATAAACTTAGGACTTATAATTAACGTTATTCCTAGTCGTCCTAATAGGATACCGGCGTACAAATTCTGGCTGAGGACCTTGTGTGCTATTTTCTGATGATTGCAGATGAGTATTGTTGTCAGTCATAGATTCAACATTAACAGACGCTGCATCTACAAATTCATCTTCAGAATCACAACTTCCCTCCTCTTCTGCAATCAAACTACACGTAGGAGGGGTACCTGACAAGGGGCGCTCGCAGGCGCGCGCTGCGCCACTGGTGCTGGGCTCAGGAGCCGGCACCGGCTCTGTGATATCTCCGAAACAACTGACATCGTCATCTGTGTCGGTCGACAAACGTCCTTTGTACGCGAGTAACTGGTCTATGTGCTTTTTAACAACATTATTCAATTCTGGAATAAATACTGTAAACATTCGTGAGCCAATGCGACTTTTCACTACTCCTTGTTTCCATGTATGTTTTGTACCATTATTGTAATAATGTTTAGCCAAAACTCTATCTCCAATAGAAAATGTAATATTCCTTGTGCCTCTAAACTGTTCACTCTGGAAAACATGTTTATTCTCAACATTATTTGCGGCCGCGGAGAACGACGACGGAGGCGCAACATCAGGTACAACAAATCGAGCCGACAACGCAAGGGCCGTCCCAGCAACAACTGGGCGGGTGAAAATCCCGTTGTTGAATGAACAGAATTTCTATAGTCGAACAAAAATTTATTCAACTTTGCTGCAACCACTTTTGGACTGTTATTATCCATTAATATTAATTTTAGCCCTTTTTTAACAGTTTTAACACTATTTTCTGCCTGCCCATTTGATGCAGGGTGATAAGGTGCAATCGTCAAATGTTTAATACCGTTTAAACGACAAAATGATTCGAACTCAGTAGAACAAAAATTCCTAGCATTGTCAGTAACCAAGGTACGAACTAGCCCAAATCTGCTAAACATCTCGCATAACTTAGCTATAACCGATTCACTATCAGTACTCAGCATTACAAAACATTCAACCCATTTCGAATGTGCGTCTACTGCAATGAGGTATTGTTTATTTCCTAACATGAACATATCTAAATGCACGCGTTCCCAGACACGCTCAGGGTAGGGCCATGGTGCAAGCGGAGCATGTGGTGGATTATTACGCACCGCGTTACAAACCATACATGATCCAATTTTTTCTTCAATGTTTTTATCAATATTTGGCCACCACATGCGAGACCTCGCTTCGGATTTCGTTTTGACCACTCCGAAATGCGAGCTGTGTAACTCCGTTAGTAATCTTTCCCTAAACTGCGAAGGAATTACTACTTTATGGCCCCGTAAAATACAACCGTTTTCAACTGAAAGTTCATGCCGACATAAGAAAAATGGCTTTAAAACGGGATTTCTAATTTTAGGAGGCCAACCCTTTGCGATGAAACCCTTGACAGCTTGTAATATTTCGTCACGTTCCGTTTCCTTCTGTATGTCACTTAAACTAATTGGAGCCAAGACTGTTTCTCCAACAAAATTAATATACTGAGTCATGTCAACATGTTCTTCAGCATCATCATTCCCTACCTGCAAACTGACAGAACGCGACAAAAAATCCGCTACATTATCCTCACTTCTCACATATTGGATATCAAAATTATATGCGCCTAAAAACAGTGCATAGCGCTGCAACCTATTAGCTGCTAAAATAGGCACGCCTTTTTTATTACCAAAAATAGCTAGCAAGGGTTTGTGATCAGTTCTCAAAATGAAAGGGACCATCCGACCATATAGGTAATTATGAAATTTCTTAACGGCAAATACTATGGAGGTCGCTTCCTTTTGAATTTGCGCATAGTTGATCTCAGCTTTAGAAAGAGACCTCGATGCATAAGCTACCACACGTTCGCTACCATCTGGCTGTCGCTGAGCCAGCACTGCACCTAAACCAGCAGGGCCTGCGTCACAAGTCACTATGGTGGGGTACTCCGGACAGTAGTGCGCCAGCACGCGATCCGAGCCTAACTCCCTTTTAATCATCTTAAAAGCACTATCCTGTTCTTTGCCCCATACCCATTTAACACCTTTTCTCAAAAGACTATGCAAAGGGTTCAACACTGATGACGTCTGCGGCACAAAACACCTATAATAATTCACCATACCCAAGAAGGATTTCAACTCGGTAACATTCGTCGGTGGATTGCATTTCAAAATCGCCTCAACTTTTTTTGTCGATTTGTGTAGTCCGTCCTTATCTATGACAAAACCTAGATACTCGACTGAATTTTTAAACAATTCACATTTATCTCGCTTCAACCGTAAGCCAGCCTCCTGCAATCTGCTCAGCACTACATCCAACCTCTGTAGATGAACTGACATTTCCGAAGCTGTCACTAAAATGTCATCTAAGTAAATACATACGCCGTCAATGTCACCGAGTAACTGCTCCATAGTACGCTGAAAAATGAATGGAGCGTTAGATAATCCGAATACTAACCTATTGTAACGGAACAATCCTCTGTGTGTGTTGATGCACGTCAATTTTTTTGACTCATCTAATTCAAGTTGTAGGTATGCTCGTGACAAATCTAACTTTGAGAATGATGTCCCTCCGTGAAGCTTCGCAAACAACTCTTCAATTCGCGGAAGCGTATAGTTGTCTAGATATAAAGCCTTATTGAGCGTCACCGAAAAATCCCCGCAAATTCTTACATCCCCGTCTGGCCGCAAAACAGGCACAATAGGTGTCGCCACGTCGGAATGGTCTACTTTCTCTATAATACCTAATTCTAACATTCTACTCAGTTCCTTTTCCACCAAGGGCTTCAAAGCAAATGGAACAGGACGAGGCTTGAAAAATTTTAATCGTGCATCCGGCTTAATTTTCAGGCTCACCTTATATTTATTAAAAGTACCCAATTCATCCTTAAATAACTGAGAGTACTTTCCTATCAACATCTCGCCTTCCTTATTTTTTATGCTAACATCTACATTGTTTACGTCTGTCCGGCAAATCTGTAACTTAAAAGTTTTCATAAAATCACGACCTACTAGAGGCGAACGCGTTATATTAGTTGCAATAACATAAAACTTAAGGGGCGAAGTTCGACCTTCAAACGTTACTGGCAATGTCAAACAACCCTCAGGCGATATCTTAACCCCTGTATAGAAGTTAAAAACATCCTTACACGACTCCAAACGATAGTTACCGAAATATTGCTGTTAGATTGATTTTGGCAAAATAGACACGGCACTACCACAATCTATTTCGCAGTTTATTTGGGTATTCCCTACTACGACACTTCGCATTATCGGCTCATTGTGGTTTGACTCATCAATATTAAATAAATTGTAAATACCTTCTAGATTGATGTCGTCGTCTTCCGCGCCCACATAATTATTGTTTTGAAACTTAGCTTTACACATTCTTT
This sequence comes from Ennomos erosarius, assembly GCA_963580505.1. Taxonomy (NCBI): domain Eukaryota; kingdom Metazoa; phylum Arthropoda; class Insecta; order Lepidoptera; family Geometridae; genus Ennomos; species Ennomos erosarius. Next base: position 9,789,410 of record OY756996.1, read on the forward strand.
TTAAATGACCTTTTTTGTTGCATCTTTTGCAAGTGTAACTAACAAAACGGCATTTCTCTTTAGTGTGGTTCTTGAAACCGCACACCTCACAGCGTTTAAAATCCTTAGGCAAAGTGACGGCGGCGGTGCCGCTATTGCCAGTGGCCTGTACTGCAAACACTGGTTGCACCGGAAACTCTAGTACGCCTGCCTTGGCAACATTATTACCTCTTGCAGTTTGTAGTGCCATTCGCGCGCAATGCACGCTCTGCGCCAATTCTAAAGCCTTGCTGAAAGATAACGTATCCAAATTTTCGGAAAAAAGTTTTTCTTTCTCTTTGGCGTTCTCTAAGCCCAAAACAAACCGATCCCGCAGAGCCGTCTCCAGCTCAAGTGATTTAAATCCACAAAACTGCGCTAAATTACGCACTCGGGCTGCCCACTCAGCTAATTCCTCCTCAGGACGCTGTTCTGCTCTATAAAAATTGTATCGTTCTGCAAATGTACATTTCTTTGGTAGAAAATGTTTACTCAATTTTTCAATTAGTGTGTCGAACTTCACAGTGTCTTAGTCCTCCGGAAACACTAAATCCTTAGTCACCCGGTAGGTTTCTTCCGCAAACGTAGTCAACAACAGTGCTCTTCGTTTTAGTCCAGACTTATCGGTGTCGTTAGTAACATCGTTCGCCGTGCAGTACTGGATGAAACGACTACGAAAAATACTCCACTCTTGTGAGCGATGGTCGAAGCTAAGGTTACCACCAAACATCATTGCACTGCCCATTTTATCCATAAAATCCAATTATTGCAAATATTGCGACTATTCAGCAACAGCAATACAAGGAAAAATTGCACTGCCTGTTTTCCACTTCATGCTTTTATGTTGCGACAAATTTCAACAACCTATAAATTAATACGGCGTTACACGCGTGAATTGACTACTCGTCGCCAAAATATCCTGTATGTAGGATATTTTATAAATAAAACCAGCACATTGAAATGGAAACGTGTAATGGCGGCCAATCAAAGACAAAGCAAAAAACAGAGATGTCAGTTACTAAACCACAAAGTTTCTACATATATCACACATACATAGAATACAATATAACACCCAGACGCAGAACAAACATCTATGTTCATCACACAAATGCTTGCCCTGGGTAGGAATCGAACCCACAGCCCTCAGTTCAGAAGGCAGGGATACTACCAACTGAGCTATCGGGCCCGTCAAATACTTAAACACCTTTTCAACATACGACAAAACAAGCGAAAGCAAGACCAATTACTTTAACTTACGGGTATTATGTTAAAGTGGGTTTTATACGATGCAATGTGACTTACGATTTAACGCGTATTATTGTGAGGACAATGCTGCTGCACATTCTCTGGATATTTTATGACCCTAGCCGGCTCTTATGTTACCCATGGGAATGGTTAGGGTGGTACTCGCACAGGGACCACACTTGGAGAACACAAATGGGTCAAAATATCAGTATCAAATACATCTTAAATCATGTCCATTACATTAGTTTTTATTTCGCTTCAATACATGCAGTATTTCCGAAGTTATAACGACGAGAAGTTTAAGCCCTTTTTGAATTTACGAGATTACGCCGCGCTCCTTATGACGTCATCCCTGTGCTCGGTTCGGTCACCCGCGGCGTGCTATTCGTGCAAACGAGAGCGCGACTATCGAATGACCTCAGGTGTGACGTCATTGACTGCCCGCGTTTTTAAAATTCTTCGCCTGGAAATACGCACTTTGATCGCATTTTGATCGTAAATATCGCACCCATTTTTTAAGTTATAAAAAAATTCAAAACACAGTTTCTGCCACCACTGCTGAACACAGGCCTGCCCCATGGAGCGTCACTTTCTATGAAGAGAGTATTTCAAGGGTGATCCCTAATGAAGTAAAACACAGAGAACCTTTTCAATTCAATTCTTGTATATTCCTTCTTCTATAAATATTCAGTACACACTCAGTACACAATAAACGAACAGGAGCAATAATACGTCTTGACGCTTCCGCTGCTTAACCAGAATTGACTGCCTTTTGGACCTTGTCGTCCCTCCAAAACTTCCCTCCTAAACCTCAATATTATTTTACCGGAACTACCAAGGCAGCCATCGTAATTGGCTGATGGTTCAGCGGACGCTCCTTCCGCCAGTGGGGCCAACCAAAATGGTATTTTTAAACAGTCTACCAACCTCTTAATATTAAAAAGTAAGAATAAATTATAAAATTCACGACACTAATATCTAATTAAACCCCACAGCAATACGCAGAGCAGCTAGGCATTCCATTCCTGGAGACGTCCGCGAAGAACTCGACCAACGTGGAGCAAGCGTTCATGACGATGGCGGCGGAGATCAAAGCGCGCGTGGGGCCCCCTTCCACTGGAGGCCCCGCGGGCCCCGGACCCGTCAAGATCGACCAGGGACACCCCATTGATACCGGCAAATCTTCCTGCTGCTGAACACCCGCCTAAGGTAAGATTGTTTTTTTTTTATGAGAATTAATGACGTGACGAGTCGTTCACCTGGTGTTAAGCGATACGGCCGCCCATAACAGTTGCAGTGTCACTCGGAACTTTAAAATAAAAGTTCCGCGCGACACTGCACTGCGCACGTCATCCTGAGACATCACACAGCCTAGTTATCAGATTACTAGACTGTGAGGTCAGGTGAAGTCTCATTTGACCAGTAATTTCACTAATTTCTCATTTAGTCCAGTCTTGAGCATATATAAATGGAGGTAAATGGAGGAGGCAAGGCAAGGCGTACCCCTCTGCTGTGTTATTTGCACACTATGACAATGTTTATGACAAATTAGCGCCATATGCGGTCATATGGCGCTAATTGGTCATATACATTATCATAGTGTGTGTGTAAACACTGCGTAATTACGCTAGATTGTGTAACGGTGTGCGTGTTTTAAGATGGTGTGCAGCGTGCGTTTACAGGCGCGGTTTGCGCGAGTGCTATACGTGTTTACCTCGTCCCCCGTAATAATCAGTAGAAAATAATGTTTGCGGATTATAACGTTAACATGTCCATTAGTTAGACGCTCTAAGGGTTCAGTGGATGACAGAAAAGCACGTTTCCGCACTTGTGGTTCTTTTCAATGCAAATTTGGGCATACGTTTGACAGCATCTCATCTGATGTTAAGTGACGAAGTTGTCTGAGGCCTGCACGTTTGCACATGAGATGCCCATTCACTCTTGACTTCCAAAGGTGAAAATACTGTTACTGGAAGAGCATTCCATCCTTTGGCCGTTTGGGTTATGAATGGCTCAGCAAAACGCTTAGTGCGGGCTGGTGGTACACTGACGACGTAAGGATGTGAAGATTCACCAAGCCTTGTAATTCTACGATGGAAGGGGATGACGGAATGGGCTGATGAAGGGCAAGCACACACTCCCCAAAATGTAACCATATATTCCAATATAATATTCCAATTCAGTTAAGGTTGTATCTCACTGCAAGTTAATATGTATGTAATTGTAGAGGAAGCATTATTATCTGAATGTTTATTACAGCATACCAAAAAGAGAAACCGGCATGCCATTTTCTACAAAAGTTAACACCAATACAAGTCTACGTTTCTTCGCAAGTGTGATGAAAAACGTATGAAACGCGTGTGCTTTCATAATTGAACTCTCGGCTCCCGTCATGTAAATATTCCTATATTTAATCCCCAGGCTGGCGGCAAGACGCAGGGAAAGCGCAGTCGCGAGCGCCGGACATCATCGCCAGAACCGAAACTAAAAAAATGCAATTTCCACAACTTTTCATGATCGCATCGTCATTAAACAACATTAATAAAGTAATAAACAGGCAACGACACGTCAAACTAACTTCTACTTATTCAGTAGCAATAATATTGTCCGGAGAAATTATCAAAAATATGGTGAAATGTATGGTGTATGTTTATACAATGATTATATATATATAATGAGTATCGTAGGTTAATTTTGTGCTGTTTCTAAAACATTATATGCAGCGTACCGGTCATGCGTACTGTGGCACATATAATTTTTTATAATACCTGTATTATGTCCCGATACTCAAGCTAGCGGTGAAATAAATATGTTTAAGCCAATTTATTGTTTGCGGTTTAATTTCATGATTGAGATTTCAGGGCTTGAGGTTTGATATGAAAATTTTCCATAAAAAAGTGCACGCCTTACATAGCACCATAGTTGCCTAAAGCATTATAGTTGGCTAATGGAAAATGTATTACAGAGCCTAATGTAACGTATTAACTTAACTGTTAGCAAAAAATAACTTGTTTTGGGACATAAGATTCCTGTTCCCAATTGTGAAATGGTAGCCAAATAGCATATGGAGAAACAATAATTATTAATATACGGATATAAATTCCGTTGTGGCTTTACGGGATGCAAACACGATTCGCTTTATATCGCTTAAAAAGTCTGCTTTTACTTACCAACAAAATTCGTTACCAAAATAAATAATGCCATGAAACATACAAAGTTTGTCTTTGACACTTTAGTCAATTTTGGGGCTGTTTTCTAATTTAAATTACTCGAAAACTTGCTGTGAGTTAAAAGAAAACTTGAAATCGTTATGGCGCAGTCTGTCGTACGTAACAGCCACAATCCACACTGGACAAACGGAATTCATCACTACGTCAATGTAGTTTATGGTCGGCGTTTTTCCAAACGCGTTGTCTATGCCCAGCTATATTTCGACACCAGCTGTGTCACAGTCCGCACGTTCTAGCAAGAAGCCACATTGTTAGTTGTATGCGTGGTTATTCCACAGACATCTAATACTACATAGTATTAGTAGTCTGTGTTCACAGGCGATTTTGTATGGTACGGTTAAGGAGAGAGCCTTGTAATGTATCATACTCGTAAGGGTTTGTAGCGAATAATAAGGGGGTGTAGGCTTAGGCCACGATATTAATTTAAATTCCGTGTTGAGTAGCGGCACTGAAGTTTTTGGCACTAAAATAAACTGATTGTTCTGCGGGGTTTTTATTAAGTGGCAACTCCGGTAGTCGCCAAAAAACATTAAGGCCTTGTAAATGTACCATTTACTACAATGTCAATTTTATAGAGAGCTTTTTTTAACCAACCTCCTTAAAGCGACCTCTAGAATTTTCGAACTACGAAGGATATCCTTCAACTTCGTTCGTTGTCTATGGTTTTGTGTTGCCCGTTTATTTTGGATACGCTTTCTAAACTCGGAGTTTCATTAATATCTAGATAGTTTACACTCGTTGTCTCGTACGCTACGGTATCAGAAGTGATAGCATTTACTTGTTTTGTTGCGATGTTGTTTGTTCGTTGTCACATTTTGTTGTTGTGCGACACCGTAGCGTACTCTACGACATACTAAGTTAGTTATATAATTACATATTTTCTCTAAATGCTGTCCATTACAAGCGTAGGCTAGTTTTTTCTTTTATATTCCAGCTTGTGTTAAATATATTTCAAACACTTGAGGTACTAACTTCGTATGCACTGGGTGTTCATATTATTCGGTATATATTAATATATTATTATCTTGAGGCGTACTGCGATTGTGCTATGTTCCAAGTTTTGTGTTACCTGTCACAGAATTGTAGATAATTACGATTGGCCTTAGAGTTAGACAGATACAGCGTTATCTAAACGTTAGGTTTATTATCAATGCTAATGTCCCGTCAATTTCTAGCTGACGTGAAATATCACGCGCGAAAACGAGACGGCATATTTGATAAATTAATTTAACATGTAAGGCCAATATTTGTAACAGTAAACTTGTGTAGCCATCGATTACAATAAAACGGGATCATATTACTGAAAAGACATTCGTAAATTCGTATTCATATATCGGAATCACGTTGCAATTGTGATAATTTTTAAATTTTAACACCGTTACAATATTGCTCATATCGCTTCGAATCCGAGTGTTATTTTGTCCCTATTTTTTTCATCGAGTCAATATAAATGAGATGGATAAATTATTATTAATATATATTATACGGTAGGTATATGTAATATTGTAACGATTATTTAAATTATTGATGGTCATTCGATCTTGTATGTTTACCGTTATTTTTGTACTATTACGTCAGAATTAAGTTTACTTAAATCAAGTTCGCTAACCCACAGTTCTGTATCGAGGGTTCCTTAGAAATTAAAACAGTATGCTATAGGAAAGATGTTTTATTTGTATTTGGCCTTGAATGTAGGACATGTCATTATACAAATATGGTTACACTAAAACTGAAGAAAATATTTTTAGATATCTGTGTGCCTAGTGCTAGTTTTTTTTTTTTCTTATATATTGGCTCCACACATAGTGTATTTAGCCAGTGTCAAGTATTATAATTTTCCAGTGTTATGAATATTTCACGTTAAGTCAAGTCTAAGTCATAGTCCAGTCTAAGTCATGCTCCAGTAAAGTGGTAGCAACTTTACTAGAAGCTTCTACGGAATTTTGGAAGCAACACGAAAAACCACGTACTACACTCATGCTCGTAATTAAGCACTTAATGCGTAAAACGCCACCAATTTTAAACATTAACACTGGAAAAAGCACAAGTTTTGGGAAATAATACAATGCAACGACGTGAACTTTTCCGCGTTCCCGCCAAAACCCCCTAGTGCTAGTTTTGCCAACATGACGACCGTGTATGTTGAGCACACGCAACTAAAAAATAGTGTTCATAAATGGTCCGCTAGAGGCGCTGTAGTTACATTTCTTCGCACAACCTGCGCGTAAAACGCGAACGCGTATTATTTAAATGATCTAATTTCTACCATTTTTGTCTTGCATGCTATTGATATAAATAAATAAATATGTGTGGACATTTCACACAGCGCCATCAGCCCAAACAAAATCCCAGTATCAAACTAAACATAGCTTGTACTATGGGAACCAGATAACGGATTATAAACTTTTTTTTGTTATGTAAATACTTACATAGAATACAATATAACACCCAGGCACAGAACAAACATCTATGTTCATCACACAAATGTTTGTCCTGGGTAGGAATCGAACCCACAGCCCTCAGTTCAGAAGGCAGGGTTACTACCAACTGAGCTATCGGGCCCGTCATATAGGTAAGGTATCCTATCCAAGGAATGTCAAGCTTGAACTTAGGTAACTTAACTAGGACACCCACAGAGCATTGAAACAAATGACGCTTCGTGTCTTGGCGTTTCTTTTTTGCTGTGTGAGGACACCAGTATTCATATTCATAATCTGAAGACGCGAAGCTAAGCCAGTTCTGTGATGTGCGCTTCAATAGGCATGATGACTACTATTAAAAATGAACAAGTAAATATTACTTTCATAAAGAAGATTAAAAATGAATACAATAATTGAAAAAATAAGCAAAATCGGTAAATAAATCACGGAGTAATAATTAAAGTTTCTACAGGATCTCTTTCTCGCGAAACAGCGCCCCCACAGTTACTATGAAAAATCTACTTGTGACGTCACATGCCAAAGAGATTGTATGAAAAGCTACCACAGCTTAGTAATGAGGTACTATAACAGCCTTCCTCTGACGTCGCTGGCAGTTTGAACTATCTCTTTATATTCCGGTTTTTAAAATGCTTATAACTTGGTGATTTTTTGAGATATTTAATTTTTGTTTTATTTAATGTTTATCTTTTGAGGAATATAATTAATTTATCCAAATGTCTAGCAGCAGCACCTCATCATATACTCGTAGTCGTGGCAAAGACCGTGCCTGTTGAGAGGACATTGGAGGAACTCGGGGCACAGAATAGGCAATAGATCTGGAAAAGAACGTCTTCATAATAATTGTTTTGAAACATAAGAGAAGCCGGAAGAGCGGATTATGTTGAAAAGGTGGTAAAAAAAAGAAAACTAGTTGCAAGCAAATAGAACTAAAGTGAACGATAGCTCTTAGAATTAGCAAGTTGAAATGGCAAAGGGCAGGCCACATCGCTCGTAGAACAACCGATGGGGAGGAAAGAGGTTCTCGAGTGGCGACCACGAACCGGAAGATGCAGCGTAGGCCGGCCGCCCACTTGGTGGACCGACGATTGGTCTCCCTAGTGGGGACTAGGTAGACCGACGATCGGACGACGGGGAAATTCGCGGGGAACCGATGGATTCAGAAGGCGAGCAGCCGCTCAAAGTAGCGCTCCGTGGGGAAGGCTTATGTTCAGCAGTGGACGTCTTCAGGCCGATGATGATGTTAAATGAATAGTTACCTAAATGGTGGGCGCAGCCGCAGCAGTAACCATGTATGATAGCCTCGTCTTCCTCGCAGTTTCTTGGCGGACAACCGTTACAGTACATTCCCATCCATAACCATGGTATATTCCCTGGAAATATTCAAATCAAAGCTTTTTACCAAAATATCTGGAGGACGACCACGTCAGAACAGCGGAGAGCCGATGGACGCAGGAGGCAAGCAGCTGCTCAAAGTTGCGCTTTTTGGGGGAGGCCTATGTTCACTTGTTTAGCGGTGGTTGAATTACAGTCATGACATAAATCAAACAAGAGACTAATATTAAAGAAAATCCTAAACAATTATCGAGAAGATACTCCGACGATGAATTACCTAAGTACGCTCCCACAGCACAGCATTCGCTTGATTAATGACCTTTTATTCTACATGAAGTTTGATAGATTTGTGGATGTTGTTTAAGATTTTTAATTTCAAATTAGTTAGATTTACGTATTGTAGACTAATATTACATGTTATTTATAGCTTTCTGTGCGCTTTGTCATCGTTCTGTAAGCACAGTGAGTACTTGAACTGCAATAAATAAATAAATACCTATATTTGAAAAATAAATAAGTCAGCATTACTTACATCGCGGCGCTTTTCTTACAGCATCTAGCCCTGTTTCACCAGAGGGAGTTAAAAATAATCCGCCACAAGTGTGTAACAAGCCCAATACACACAATAGTAATACCCTTCTCGAAAACATTTTGTAAATGTCTCCATGAGAAAGTAATGAGCTATATTTATGTAAGTGAAGGTACTATTTAGTTACGTTTACAAAGCGGTTCGGTAATTACTAATTACTTACAGGTCAGTGCCACTATAATGGAGATAAAATAAGTAGAATTGATTATAGTGTGTAGGTCTGTATTATAATTACCTATGACAGTGTTTGTGTAGGTCTGTCTTTTATGTAAGTACTAGCTTTTGCCCGCGGCTTCGCACGCTTGTGTTATGTTATTTTTACGTTATAGTCTAATAATAGATCATGCATTTCGTACCAAACAACAAAATCCAATAAATCTTTTCGAAGCTGAGCACAGTAACCTGTATTAGGTATAGGTATAACGCAAGCATAGCCGTGAGTGAAAGCTATTTAAGCCATTACCTAAAATTAAATGTTTTGAGTCTAATATAGATTTATAACAGTTAAAGAAATTTCAAACAAAAAACAACAAAAAGAAATCATCATCACTTTACTCAGGTCTTTAACAGAAGTTTCAGTAAATGTTGTTTAGGTAGTAGTTACCTAAGCAGGCAGGCACAGTTTAGAAAAATATGAATCACACACGATGATCCTGTTTTACACAGTTTTACATATTATCCGCGCGCTTTTTGTTCCATTTACCACATTTTTTTTTACCTTCTTAAGTTTGGTTCCATACGAATTGAGTACCTAACTACCTACACATAGCCAGTGTCAATAATAAGTTTATAAATTGCTGGAGATATGCATTTACCTGTACGACGTGTACATAATTAATTTTCTTAATACTAATTAGGAATTAAAAATACTAAACCACCACTCCTTATCGACAGTTATAATTATTATTAGGTCCACTATTTTCCACGCTGTCTCATTCCCACTGCACTTTCAGCATCCCTATGTACCTAGTGATGAAAGTGAGGAAGAAGGTTAAATCGTCATAACATAATTATTAATAACACCCAAAGACTTACCTACTATAACTATAACCTTCTTGAAGTAACCGAGTAATCAATCATTTTTTGCTCCCGTGGTTTATTTAAAAGCCCACAGATCTAAAATATTTTAACTATTAAAAACTTATTTCAACATGCAAGAAGAAGAAGAAGATCAAATCAAAAACAGTCAAAAACGAACGTTACGCGCCATATTGTTAATCCGAGGATACAATTTTATTGCCACAATGAATACCTACATATTATTATATCTAAGTACCTACCCTTTTTAAACATTTTTCATCAAATATTTCGTATCATTGGCTAAATACAAATAATAGCACCTCCGGCTTACTTTAATGCCAAAATAAAAAAGATTTTAAAATGCGTAGCAATGGTAATGGTATATAACTTAAGTAGTTATAAGTACTACAGGGGGTTTAGCAAAGATACCAACCACTAACGCTAACGCCAAACGCTAACTCCAAAACTGTACTGAAATGACATTAGTTGTGGAAAAGACATCCTAGTACATTTTGGAGTTAGCGTTTGGCGTTAGCGTTAGTCGTTGGTATCTTTGCTAGACCCCAGTACCGTATAAAACTTCCATGGGGTCGATCAAGAATGTAGCAGTAGCGCAAAAATAATTTTATCTACCTAATTAGAATGGTAATGTGTAGTAAGTTTATGTAAATAATACATTTGACCAGATCACCAATAAAGAACATTGCTCCCGCCAAAACCCTATAAATCGAAAACTTGAATTAAATGTAAGCTTCAGTAATGGCTAAGTATGATAATCGCGTGAAGCCTTATGAATAATTATAAAAAGTCTAGTACCTACCGTTTTAAACAGTTTTCATAAAATACTTCCTATCATTGGCTAAATACAAATTTTGTCTAATGCCAAAATAAAAAAGGGTTTACAATGCGTAGCAAAAGCAAGGGTCAATAGGCACAGATTACTGAATATGTTACTACTGTAGGTTAAGCTATAGGTACTATAAATACAATTTTAAATACTTATTTCGAATGGTAACGCGTAGTAGATTTTTGAAAACTAATACATAATACCAGATCGCCAATAAAGAATTTTACCCTCGCCAGAACCCAATAAATCGAAAACATGAATAATATAATAATTTAGTTAGGTTTCAATATTGGCTACATATGATATCGCGTGAAGCCTTAAAACTTATAAAAAAAAGTCTAAGAAGTTTTTAGTTTTCGAGATTACTTGTTCTCTGTGTCGTGCTCATATTCAAGAAGGTTGTCATCATGGAGGTATATGATTCTATGTTGATAGTTGTCATACCTATCCTATTTTTTTAGTTTGGACCACAGATTAACGAAAAAACTTATCTATATGTAAATACATATGACTTCCTTGGGTTTAGGTACTTACATAATGAACACATTGTTTTTCTCTAATCTGCATTGCATCGAGCGCAGACGAAGTTATCGCGTGATGTATTTCGCCATAGCCCGAAAAGTGTGATACAGGTAATGCAGGCGCACCAATTGTTATTTACTGTTGTAAAACATGCATTAAATTACTTCCTTATTGCTTAGTGCAGTGGGGATTGTTCAGAATGAAATACAAAAATACAGGAGATCCGTACTCAAAGAGTAAATACTTATTACTAAACCTCCGCTGTCCGTCTGTCTGTCTGTCCACCAGGAGGTACTCATGAATCGTAATAGTTAGACAGTTGAATTTTTCACAGATGATATATTTCTGTTGCCACTATAACAACTGTGATCCGTATTCAAAGGGACAGCTAAACAGATAAAAAAAATTGGTTTTACTTCATATTGATAAGGAATTATAAATTAAAACTATTAAAATTTATTTTTGTAATCGCAAATAATACTCTCACAGTTTGTAAAATATATTTATTCGCCGACATGCAATATAACGCTACTGCTTCCTCCATTTTATTTAGCCCACGTCGGTAGCGCAGCAGGCAAACCAATTGACTGTGTGTCCGGGTTGGGGCGCTACAAAAACATCGAGGATAGTCAACAGAGATGTTTTTGCGCGCCAACTCAACAGCGAAGGTTCGGGCGTATATGAAGCCGTGCCATAATAGTAACAGAGTTTTTTCTTTAATCTGTGCATCCGGATAAACCCGAGATAAAATTACCGTCAGTAGCAGTGTAATATTTTTTTTCTCTCATCTATGGTTAGTAGCCAAAATAAAACTTACCTTTTGACACTGGCTAAATACCTACACTATGTGTGAGCCAAAGTGTAAGAAAAAAACTTACCTTGAGGCTTTGAAGCGGCCATCTTGTTAAAATCCCGTTCCGTTTCATAATGTTATCTTAATCATTTTTAACGAAATATAAAATTTAATATATCCTATGTTTTGCGCCGGGTTTTTCTAAGCTTATTAGTGAAAACCGCATGAAAATCCGTTCAGTATTTTCGGACTTGTGCCGTAACAAACAAACAAACAAACAAACAAACAAACAAACAAACAAACAAACAAACAAACAAACAGACAAAATGTCTAAAAAGTAACTTAACGTGATCAGCGAAAAATTTCAAGCCAACCTGTCATTTTTTTTTCGATATCTTGCATTTACAGATTTTTTTATCTCTACAGTTTTATTATATGTATAGATTATCTTAACGACGCTGACGTAATAAAATATATGCTGGCTATTATACCAAGCTGGCTCAGCGGTATTTTAAAATTGACGCTCCCTGGTTCGAATCCCGCTCGGTCTTGCACCAATGACTTGACGTCATTTTGTGTGATTTTTTTAAAACGTACTTAGCACGTGCGGGCGCCATTGATGTTTCAACTAATTACTACAATGATGCACCTATTATAAATATTTATTTATTTACGATAAAAAAAACATTTGGCCTCAATTTACTTAGCCGCCATGCCTATGCCGGTCCAAATGCTCCAGTGCACTACCGGTAGGTAGCGTACCCAACTGGTAGATATAATATAAGTACAAAAGAAGGCATGTTTTTTTATCAACATACCTACATCCTATTAAATAAATAAATGATTAAACTCAATTACGTTTACAAACGAATACTAGTGAGTATTTTTCGCTACACATTTTATCTACCGGGAAATGTCTCGGGTCTGTGAAATAATTAGATAGGTAATCTTTACATTTTTAAAACATTTAATACTTAATTACATCAATAGTTAATAAATAACTTAAATATAAACACTTATTTTTATCATCAGTATAGTACCTAGGTAGGGACTTAATTATATTTGGCATTTTGACATATAGATCTTACCATATTTATCAGACATCATCTTAGCGTAATGTTCATGAGTATTTATTTATACCTAAGGGAATAACTAACCGCTTAACACACTTCAACAGATATGTAACTAACGTAGTACATAAGAAAATTAATAAAAAACTAGGTGCCGGTAAATAATCCACATAGAGCTAAAAGAGACAACGCTCTACGAAGGCGAGTATCTCCCTTTGAGTGACAGAGACGACGCTCTACGAAGCCGACTAAATCCTGTGAGTGACCGAGACATCGCTCTGACTATCCCGCTATGAGTGACAGAGACGATGCTCTACGAAGTCGAATATCTCCCGTAAGTGACAGAGACGACTACTAATCCGATTATCTTGATGTGCATTATTTACCGGTAGTAGTTCATGTCTATAGATAACACACAGGTTAAAATAAAATCAAAATAATACTTATATCACAGAATAGATGCAAAAATGCTACAAATCGATTTTTAAAAATTAGGTACGTTTGTATTGTTTACTTACTTATATTTAGATATACTATTGTATAGTTACTTCCTGTTACACCGTAAAAATACTTATTACTTACTAAATAAACAAATCAAGGAACATAGACTAGAACAATTTTCTAACACGTATCAAATAATGACGAAAGTACGCAGTATCAAGTAGAAAGTATTGCAATGAAAAACTGCTTATAATACAGATTAATTAGAAATTAGAATTATCTTAAGAATCGCTCAATAGATGTTACCCACCCACTGGCGCAGAGGCCCGAAAGGGCCTACCGTCGGGGCGAGATAGTGAATGCTAGCGCGACCCTATTTCGCCCCATCCCGGCGGCCGACGAACTGCCTAGGAACGCAGCGCTCAATAAGAAAACTAGTCCACGATACGACAGCATCCCGGTCTCATTCCTCAGGCACTCCCTGCGACAATCAACCGTGGACGAGTGGCGCAACTTTTTACCGGCCATGGGGGTTTCCTGTAGTACCTGCATCGGTTCAAGCTTTCCGCGACCTCGGGCTGCGTCTGCATGCATTTACTTGAAGGAAGTACGTGCATAGGAAATAAAAGTACCAATTCTAAACTGACACGAATAAATTAATTCAAATAGAAGTAATGAGCAATTACTATGAAATAAGCTGAGAGAGTAGCGGGGCGACATGCGGCACGGGTTTCCTAGTTGTAAAAGAAATGTAGTAAATAAATATATATATAAATAAATACCCCAACACCCATACAACCCATTCCCCACAAACACCCCAGGACCTAGACACACCCCATGAATCAACCCCCAGGAAATAACACACCCCATGAAAACTCAATAAGACAAGCAAGGAGAGGAAGATCCACTCAACCAGAGAGCAGCCCTGAACCAATACCTCACCAGAAACGCGCGAACTACTACTGCTGCTCACCGGTTGTCACCTCAGGTGAACTCCCTGAACTCAACGTCACCAGCACCTACCCTACGCACAATCACTTCAACAGCATCATACCCCAACACAAACTACCAGCACCCACCACACAACCACACCACACAAACACCTGGGACAGACCCAACAACGTACCTACCGGCCGTGCACGCACACTACCGTAAACAGGCCGATATGACCGGCAGCTCTTCCAACAACGTCACGCACGTCGAGGGTACCCATCAAGGGTGCAGCGGGGATAAACGTCATATTTCAACGAGGGAAAAAGATGGAGTTCAGAAGAAGGACCCGTACAAACCGCAGCAGCACGCACGCATCGGTGATCTGGGTCAAACCAAGTTCAGACAAAACCAGCCAGAATAACCAGGACCCCACCAGCTCGCAACTGCCGGCGGACCTACAGCTCTCAGAACTACAGCTCCCAACTAGCACCAGCCGGGTGGCAAGTGCATCACCAGCCGAGGCTGGACACCCGGACGAAGTCGGAGAAGATCTACTCCTAGAGACGGTTAACTTGTTCCCAGGCGGGGAGGATCTGCCGGAGCTGGCCAACGCCAGCTACAAGGCCCTGATCGAGTGAAACAGCCTCAGGGTGATACAGGCGAGCCACCGCTTGGCACCCCAACCTCAAGAAAAAAACGGGAAAAAAAGGTTGGTAAAACCGGAAACGACAATCCTTCCCTCCTACGGGAGGCTGCCCCTCGTATTCTTGGGGCAAAAATATCCATTCATCATCTGCGCAGAAGGGTGTAGGTCCCATGAAGGACGAGAAAGGGAGATTTGTTAAGGCGAAGCCGCCCACTTACTCGGACGACATCGAGTCGTGCTCGGCGGGCTCCAACATGAGTCTTGACTCAGTTGGGGTGGGGCGGAAGAGATGGCTGTCTGGCCGCGACTCAGGCTCCGGTTACGCTTCCGATCGGGAGCTGAGCCGGTACGAGCCATCGGCTAGACGGGGAAAAGGTCCACCTCCATGGACCTGAGAGTTCGGTGGGGACACCAAAGGCAAAGCTCAAGGAGGTGATCGCTCTTAAGCGTAAAGAACGCCGCCTGCAAGCCGAGGAGGGCCTGGCGAACTTGATAAGAGAGAACCGCGAGAAGGGAATAACTCGCGTGACGCCAGGGAGTGGGAGCGATCCCATACCCAGGTCGAACGCTGAGCTAGTGAATGCTGTGGAGGGCAGCCTCACCATCATCACCGAGGTGGCGACGAGGTCATGGAACATTAAGGGGACCCTTGCCCGATACCTTAAGGATGCGGCGGCCTCCATCAAGGAGGCAGTCACGGAGCTGGCTAATATCCACTCCGTGTCTGATGAGACGAAGCTCCTCCAGGCCGACAATGCTCGGCTGAATGCGGAAGTGGGCGATCTCCGCAAGGAGATGACCCAGATGAAGCTGGATGTGGAGAAGCTTAGGAAGGCGCAAGGGCAGCAGTGCCCCGCTTCCTCTGGTACTCGCGAAAGTGTCGAGGTTGAGCCACCTTCCCCTGCCCCGCTATCTAGGCGCGAAAACGGAGCGTTCCGCCATGCCTTACCGGCGAAACAGGATGGTGGAGAGATTCTCGATCTCTTTCCACCACCCTGTTTCGGGATATCGTGGTCATGGTGGGGACCATGTTGGAGAGAAGGCCTGTGCCAGAATCCCAAACTAACTATTAATGGAATAGACATACCCATAGAACCAGATGCGCGAAATTTGGGTTTAATTATGGACGGAGAAATGAGGTTTGTTAAGCATATTAACGAAAAAATAAAAAATGCATTTTACAAATTAAAGATTTTGTACTCCATAAGGAATTACATTTCAGAAGATGTTCGAACACTACTTTGTGACCTTCTAGTGCTCTCTCCTTTTAGCTATTGCAGTGCGGTGTACGGGCCTAGGCTGTGGGTTAAGTCAGAAAATGCCATCCAACGAGTGCAAAATGCGTGCGCTCGGTTCTGTTTCAACATACCAAGAAGAGCGCACGTCACGCCATATCTTGTCAGAAAAGGTATTCTAAATATGAAGAATAGAAGAGAGCTTCATCTAGCGTGTCTGGTGCAAAAAGTTATATGGAACAAAAAGCCTGAATACCTATTTGAAAAGCTCATATTTAACAAAAACGCTCATCACGATCACGCGCGCTCAAAATTGCAAAACATGCTAGCAATCCCAAAACACAGTACTGCGGGTTTTCAGGGTTGCTTCAAATATCGTACGTCGAAGATATGGAACAACCTGCCACCACCTCTAAGGAAAAAGATTAATTATTGCACATTTAAAATTCAGCTAAAAAGAAATCTGTTTCTTCGACAGCGAAATAACTTTGAAGCAACCTTTAAAACGATGAAGTAACACAACTTTCGTACATTCATACAATACATCATACATTCACACACACTCCACATATACTCTACCTTCACATATCCACAACCACATACAGAACATAGGTACACAATAATATAGTATACTTAATCATAGTAATATATCATATAGCATGCACTTTTTCCAACAAAAATAATATACTTACACACCTCGCCTCATTTACCCACACAAGGATTATCAGTAATGTTATTAGGTTACGCGTAATATAAAAGCTGTTAATTTAATGAATCTTGATTGTATAGTGCTTCCTGATGATACCCGCTTGTACTGGATTTTTTTTTTTACTCTCGGCGATCATCAGTTCGAGCGAGGGATGGCTTGAAAAACAGCGCTGCGTGCACGTGAAAACGCGCATGCAGCACAATGCTGAAGCCACCCCTTTTGCTGTAAACTAAGTGAAATAACTGTTCTTTTTATTAATTTGTATTTGTGCTAATTTTAAAACGGCAATAAAGTTATTTTTTATTTTATTTTATTTATTTATTTAAGGCTTCCTCCGGAGAAGCCAACTCGGCCCCTGCTTCTAAGCCGGCAGTCGGAGAGGCCAAGGGAAAGGGAAGCCAGAAGAGTGGTCCACCACCATTACAGAAGAAGCCTCGGGTGCTTCCACCGGCACCCAAAGACATGACGGCGCACTTTTTGTCTTTGCAGGGGGTGTCATTTCGCAGGGAGAACCCAATTCCCAGCGTTCGGAGCTCGCCAAGGAAGACCGGCCATGTTGGGGTCGGGGGTATATTCGGCCGTTAGAGCTCCACCAGAGGGACCTTACCCCCTTTCAAAAAGTGTACTAGGAAGCCTGGAGAATCCACTGAGGTCGACAGTGATATGCCCACTGGCATAATACTGCCAAAACGCAATAAGGGGCTGCGCCCTTGGAGGAAGGAGGGAGGAGTGCTCGCGTCTGATTCGGATGCAAGCGAGCAGTCGATGCTGTCGGCGGGGTCCAAAGAGAGCGACAGCCGGGTGAGGGGAGCGAAGCGGAGACATCAGGATGGCGGGAAGACGTTAAACAACGCGGAGAGTTTGACGCGCGAGTTTCAGGACGTTCGTAGTCGTTCTGGACCCCTCGAGCGTCGAACGAGCAAGCAGACGGAGGGAATTCCTCGCACAGAAGCGGATAGAATCCCTGGCAGATGCTGAGGGCGAGATCGAGGAGCTCTCAAACATAGCCAGTCCGAGCCAGGTTGCACTGGAATTGAACGTGACCGGAGTAGATGGCGACGACGACGCGAAGATGGAACCTTACGGCCAAGACTATCAACAGCCAAGTCTTAAATGACCTGGCAATTGTTCGGAAGATGGCCCAAAGATCGAGGAACTTAAAGGGTACTTTCCAAAAGGCCCTCGACAGCTCGGCGTCATGTATTCAGGCCGCAGTGGAGGTACTACACTGCAGGATAACCTCAGAGGAGGTGGCAAAACTGCGAGCGGACAATGACCGCCTGCAGAAGGTGGTGGAGGACCTCCGCAAGGAGATTGCGGAGCTAAGTCATGCGTGGCCAGAAAGGCTCGGCACGGCAGGCTCTCGAGGCACCTCCGTCACTACCGAAGCGGATGGCGACAGCTAAAGTTAGTTCCGCACCTGGAAATGGACTAGTGGAGGAGTTGATGCAGTCTATGATGCGGCAGGTTGGCTGCATGATGAATGCTCGTCTGAGGCACTCGAAAAGAGGCTTCTTCCCGAGAGGAGGTATCATCCGCCACTGGCTGCGGACCGGAGAAATGGTGCCACTGCCGTGGCGTCATCTCAAAGGTCACAGCCGGTACCCTGGGCCGTCCACCAGTTCGGCTGCCCCTGTTACCCGCTAGGGGAATATGGGTCAGTCGAAGAGAATTGCTGCTAAGGCAACCCACAACCAGACGGCTCCTCGCTCGCTCCCACCGGTCCCCAAGTTATGGGACCAGGGATAGACGACGGTGGTTAAGCGGAACAGGAAGGAGGGAGGGATAAAGTTACAAGCATTGCTATTGCAAACCTCGCCACCGTGACTTGCTATTGCACTCACCCGCTGTTAGACTTAGCACATCATCCGCTTTAGCTACAGCACAATAGCTGGCCCTGGTGCCGGTCCCAAGCCCGGATAAAGAGGGAAGGCACTTGAGGGGAGTTGGAGAAGTCGACAATTCAGTAGCAATCAGCTGTTGATGTGTCGACCTCTGCATTCCTTCTCGGCCACCCGTGGCCGGCGCGTTGTGGGTGGGGGATTCATTAAAATTTATGATGGCTCCATCACCAACAACGAGCCAAATACTGAAGGGAAGTGGCTTAGGCAACAGCCTTTCGCTAATGCTTTGCACCCACTAAGCCACCGCTGTTTTACAAAACTATTTGGAAAGACAAATATGGAAAGTTCAAATAATGAGAAAATGTTGCCATGCGACCCGCCCAGCACCCGGCGCCCTCGGGATTCCGGGCCGGACGGTGCGAAGTTGGCTACCGAAGGCGACGGCGGGGTGGCGTTCTAGGCTTCGCCAGCCGCTCATACTACCGGGCCGACGACAGCGACTTCAATGGAGACATGGGCAGATGGCGGAACCAGTGCAGAAGAGGAAGCCACGCTTCAACACTCGCAAGAGGTGGCGACAGAAGCGGCTGCAGAAGCGTGAGGCGGGGACGACGGAGACAACGGCGGCGAGCGACGCTGTGTTGGAAGGAGGTACAGGGCGAGGCGACGGGAAGCGTCTCGTTGCCTCGCCAAAATTAAGTGTGGAGGGTGGTGTGAACCGCCGAAAAAAGAATAGAGAGCACATGAGGCGCGAGGCTGAGCAGGTAGACGCTGTCTACCACCTGGAGCGGAAAGGCGTGTTGCAGCTGCCCAACATGATGGCGCTCGCGCCAGCTGTTGTGATGTCCGCCCGCAGAGCCCTTGTGGAACCGGTGACGAATTCCTGCTCGAAGATGGTGCGACCAGCAGCGGTCTCCCCTGAAAAGGAGAGAGGGTTGTGTGGGAGTATTAAAATCCACGTCAGGCTTGGTGCCGCCCCTGAAAAGGAGAGCTCGGAGCCTAAGAAACCACAGGTGATAGAAGTAGAAAAGGCATGCGCCAAAAAATCTTTAGACCTCACTTTGAGAAAACAAACTAAAAATGTCGAACCCGCGGAAGCTATGGTGTCGACCGGGCCGAACATGGCTCTCCAAGCTACTGTTCCCCAACCGGCGGTGGCCAGCCTGTTATAGGGCAAAGGTGTAGGTAAGGCAGAAGGACAGTGCAGCTACCGATGCCGACACCATTAGAACCACGGCTGTAGCGGAGGCTGGACAAAGATGGTGTACAGATGGACGAGTTCCAAGCTACACTGTTAAGAAAGGTTCTATCTAAGGCGCAATATCAGCTCTTTAAAAGAAATAGAAGCAAACCCACTGAAGAGCGGAGATTGCCTAGGTTGACTCGCAGATGTCTAAGGGTAACAACGAAAAATGACTTCACTGGGTCTGGGTCAGGGGGCTACAAGGTTGTGCTCCGATATTTCAAAGAGTTAGGTTGGCTAGGGTAACTGAGCTGGCAGGGGGAAATGCACAAAACATCCCAAGCGGGACGTCAGTGCAGCCCCCCCCCCCCCCCCACACAAATTCTAATGGGATTTGTTTGAGATTTTAACCATTAATTACTATTGGTGAAAAAACCCGGTTTTAATAAACCTTTCAAGTAAATGCAAGGGGTAGTTATACAGAAGCCCGTTCGATGAGATCGTGGTCGAAGCTGGCGCTGCGATGCATTGCCAGGATGCGGGGCTCCACTGGCAATAGGGCTCCGTTCTCGCCCTGCTTGTTGCCCAGACAGTTGCAAGAACATACCTGGAACAATTGTTTTGTAAAGATTAATGACTTGGTAGCTTTCCATTTCTCTTCCCTAATATATAATATAAACCGGCCAAGTGCGAGCCGGACTCGCGTACGAAGGGTTCCGTACCACTATCTATAAAAACAGCAAACAATCACGTTTGTTATGGGAGTGTGAAATAGTGTTAGAGGGGGTGTGCGATGCGATGTATGTAATGTGAGTGTGTAGCTGTCCCAGGGTGATGCGTGTTAAAAGGCAACAACCCCCCCCCCCCCCCTGTACTGTTATGGGCGGCCGTGTCGCTTAACATCAGGTGAACGACTAGCTCGTCACGTCCTTCAATCTTATAAAAAAACGATACTTTAGTCTGATTCTGATGCTACTTAGTATAAAATATAAATAACTTACCGACGCTTGGTCGTCGTGTGATTTCTGACGTCCAAATCTATTCTCGGGGATTAAACTTATTAATCCGTCCCTTTCTTCTTCTTCGCGTGCATTTTCTTCTGCTTGCCTGGATCAACGTTTATTTAATGTATTGTTGCATTAGATAATTTCTATAGGAAGTTTCTTGAATAGACGCCTTTTTATTTTTTCTTGGGCGTTTAGAGTAACTACACTACAGGAGCAGTATGGGCTAAAACGGTACAAGCCTTTTAAACTAAAACAATTTTAAAGAATCACATTGCCTTTTGACGCTTGATTGAAGATTGTTTTTTTTTAACATAATAATAATAATAAATAATTTGCACACTTACATTGTCATGAACCGTAAAACGAGCAAGTTGATACTGGCAGCTACCACAGCGAGGCCAAATAGGATGAACACTAAGCTAAGTGCCACATAGCCAGGTTTACTTGTGAGCGCTTGGTCATTCTGCATTAAACAAAATGTATTATGAGGCGCACTTAATATAAGATGTAAGGTTATAGTTGTGGAAGTACATCATATTAACTGGTACATTTATTTATTCATTTATTCATTTATTGTGCTCACATATAATACAGACTATATATTAAACAGTAGCTTGTCTTAAGGATCAATATATGTGCCCTGCAAGGGCGCTGCACATTTTAGTACATTTTGGGTGGTTTCTAAAATAAAAGTTATGTTGTTACATGTCAATAATCCTATTCCTATTTATTTCTAATTGTATTATTTACGTCAAATCTAATTACTATTGTTATTATTATTATTATTATCATTATCATTAAATTAATAATAGTCAGGAGCGTACAACATTTAAAAAGATTATTATTAATATATACTATCTACACTTCACATCCTATTCCTTCATGCGCAGGATCACACCCCACAGTAATATATGCATTAATATCAAGTCTGAATCTAGAACTGTTACAATATACAATAGAGAAAACTTCCTATCCTCTAGAGGGGAGATCACGAGGAGACAGACAAGAATAACTCTCCAAAATAAATAATAAGTGAACGACTTTGTTAACAACGTGGTTACAGGAGTTTTGGCGGGAACGCGGAAAAGTTCACGTCGTTCGATTGTATTATTTCTCAAAACTTGTGCTTTTTCCAGTGTTAATGTTTAAAATTGATTGCGTTTTACGCATTAAGTGCTGAATTACGATCATGATTGTGGGCAAGTGATATCATGTGGTGAAACGTGATTTTCCGTGTTGCTTCCAAAATTCCATAGAAGCTTCTAGTAATGTTGCCACCACTTTACTGGAGCATGACTTAGACTGGAATATGACTACCTGACTTAGACTAAACTATGACTAAGACTTGACTTTATGTGAAATATTCTATTAACATGATGAAAAATTACAATACTTGACACTGGCTAAATACACAATGTGTGGAGCCAAAATATTAAAAAAAAACGTGGTTACATATCTAAATTTTTATCATGAAACCCAAAATATTGTTTTTTTATATTTATTACTATCTGGAAACACTTACTTGTAACGCGACGTAATCACCGAAACCTATAGTTGTTAAGGTGACGAAGCAGTAATAAAAACTATCGAAATAGTCCCAGCCTTCATAGCGGGAGAATACCAAAGCACCTGAAGACAAATTATTTTTCTTTTACTTGTATAATTACTGTACGTATAACGCTAACGCATTTTAGCCAAAGCCCACCCATTGTGACCGACTCATATTTTGTTTTGTTGTTGTTGTTGTTGTTGTTGTTGTTGTTGTTGTTGTTGTATTGCATTACTTTGGTGTCAATAAAGAGTTCATATTTTTATCTATCTCTAAAACATTACGAAAAGATAATAATTTAAATAGGACTACGGGCTTCTATTGCGTTGTACATAAATATTCATCATCATCATCATCATCATCATCACCAACATAGGCCTCCCCAGAGAACGCCACTTTGAGCGGCTGCTCGCCTCCTGCATCCGTCGGCTCCCCGCGGTTTTCACCAGATCGTCGGTTCACCTAGTGGGGGGTCTGCCTACGCTGCGCTTTCCGGTTCGTAGTCAGTTCTGCGAGCGATGTGGCCTGCCCATTGCCATTAATGACATAAATATTAAGACTGAATAAAGCCAGAGCAATGTGAATGTGTGAGATGACCAGATGATGATAGCAGAATGTGTGGATCCAAAAAAGATTGCATGTATCTTTATTAACCAATTTAAAATTGATTTTTATTTAAGCTTACTTTTAAAGGTGCATTAAAGATTCTCACCTACCTGAAGTAATAATAGCTGTAGACAACATTCCTGTAGCCAACATGAGATTCATCTCAGTGGCTTCTGTTTTGTCACATCGCATGTAACATTTTGCGCGTCTGATGACAATCGACGCGAATTTATTTAACCGTTCGCCTATGCTTTGAAACATAATAAGACCTAAGGGAATTCCCACCTGAAAGGAATATAAAATCTTTAATATACAATCTATTGCGGCCATGTTGAGGCATATGGGCATCAACGCTTGATGTGAAGTCTTCTTTTGCAAAAATGCTTGTGATGACATGATAGCGCTGGTGGTGTCGCTACCTATGTCTGGTGAACTGGGCTGGAGGAGCCAGCTCTGAAGATAGTCCAGGTTCTGGTGGTGATGAGTGAAAGATGGTGTTTGGTGGTACTGGAGTATATTAGAGGCGTCTACATGATGGAAGGCGTGAGCTTATACTACTGGGTCGTCCATACAAGTAGTTTGGACGCATGTTACGGGTATTATTATGATGTAGTTTCCACACTACATGCTCAACAATTATTCTGCTTGTAGTTTCACGCTAATAGATAACCTACCATAGCATACGCCATACAAAAGGCTTTGCCTCCCATGGTGACCGGAGTGGAATGTCCATATCCAATCATAGCCAGGACCACAGTCGCAAAATAGAAAGCTCCTGCGAATTTCCACTGAGGGCCTGCCTTATGGGGCTTATTCTCGATTATAACTATTTCAATCATGGTGTAATCTTCTGGAGTTATATTGTACTTGCGGATAAGGCCAGCTCTCATATCTGAAAAAATAAAAAACCAATTGTGGGTGGAATTTACAATATGGTTAAAGTGATCAAAAAATGCCACCTTGTATCCAAGCATCCACTTAAATTTTTAGATTTTATCTACATTTTTAATTTATTGTAGGTTCAATACTTCCTTCTTAAATCAATACTCAACAGAGTAGTAAAATATAAGCCATAGAAAGGTTTGAACATGTAGAAACAAATATACCTATAGTGAGATCCATCTACAAAAACAATAGTTGTAGTATAGCCTGGTCACTATTAGCCCTACATCTCATTTTAAATCACCCTATCACACTTTTCACTCCACTAATATTATAAAGGCGAAAGTTTATATGTGTGTATGTTTGTTATGCCAATCGGTGGAGCTGCATGCAGATCAGCCTAGAGCTTTGATTATTTTTGAGGTTGAATGCGCAATGGGCGACGGAAACGCTCACACCCTCCTTGTAGTTGGCGCTGTCAGCCGTTGGTAGGTTTATTTTGGTAAAAAGTATGGGAAATGTGGGTTGGAGTATGGGCGGTAGGTCTAGGTACCCTCAATAGATGACATAGCAAAAGATGTGTTCTATTTCACAAATTAGTTTAAGATTTACCAAATTGCATTAACAATACAAAATACAATGTTATGCTGGTTTATAAGTGTAAATCTGTTATTTATGTGTAGGTTTAAGTATTTATTCTTTTTCTGCAGTTCTCATGCTATTTTTAATTAAATTATAATCAATTATTCTCATACACTTTATTAGCGACTAGCTGACCCGCCCCGGCTTCGCATGGGTTAATTAACTTAAGTTGTAGCTCTGTTTATGGGTAAGAGAGAAAGGAAAAATAGCAATAGAAGGGAGGCAGGTGCAGCCTGCCTTCCTTCGCCATCCCATCCATTCATCCTTTTCTCCTATTTTTTTACCTTTCTCTTCTATCTTCCCTTCAAAAGGGTGAGTATTGTTGTTTTATTAATTTTTGTTTATTTGTTAATTTTTTTATTTGAAATAAAAATTGATAAACAAACATAATTATAATATACCAACAAAAAATCTTGAATAAAAATGACATCCTTATTGCTTGGGCAACCCGCACTTGGATATTTAAGAAAACAAAAAGTATACTAAATGTTATTCTGCATGATGACAGACAAAAATTCAAATAAAATTGTTTAAATTTTTATTTCGGCTTAGAAGTGTAAAGCAGTCAAAATTTTCAAAGAATATTCCATGTACATATTTAGCCCAGTTACAGTTTTCTTATTAGTATTGATGATGATTTCATAGGAAATGGTCATAAAGATAGATATTTTACACAAAAAATGATAAAATAAAAAATTGTTTCCATTGCAGTGGAGCTTTTGTTTAAGTTTTATTGCAACTGAATGTACGGAAAAGTTAGCGTAAAAGGAACCACATAGGTCGACCGAATATTCGGGTAAGCCCTAGACAGACCAAATTTGGTTTGGTTCAAAAACCCATGCTCGGCGCATCGCTATTATGTTCTTTGAATGAAAGAGATAAGATAAAACATAATTTCCTTAGATATTTACCAGAAAGGACTTCCCACCGTTTGCTCTCTGTCTCAGATTCCAAAGCATCAAATACTGCAGCTCCAATCAGCAGGTATGTGAATGTGCATACCACTAAAGACAGGGTACGGACATTTTGTTTCTTCATCTTTCAATTTAGCCTTGATGGTTTAATCCCTGTGTCTATTAGACTCTTGCCAATAACTTGGTGATGATTTTCAGTTTTGTCTTCACCACAAACACGAAAACACAGGTAGGTATATATTCAATGTACTCTGTGGGTATAAGGTATAAATTATGTCCTACTACCTGAATTTTATTGAAATGTTTAGTGCGATAGATAGACTCAATAAAGCTTATCATTTTTAACCAAATTTCTACGGAAAAGAAATAATAAACCGCGTTACATCTTTACTATCGATTTTTTTCACACTCAATAAATACAATAACAGACATTTACAAGATTCAAAACCTAGTTTTTCTTTGTAGAAATCAAATACATGGATTCCAAAGGTATTTTACAAGTTTTCAGTTTTAATTTACTTTCAGAATATCCTGGCAAAATATAAAATATAATCAAAATACCACAGAATTCCCCCTATAACATAGGTAGATAAAAAGTCTTTGCAAAATACATACAAATACAATTTTATTTTATTTTTGTTTTTTTTTTTCTTAAATTTTGGCTCCACACATAGTGTATTTAGCCAGTGTCAAGTATTATATTTTCATCGTGTTATAAAATATTTCACGCAAAGCCATGTCCTAGTCATAGTCATAGTCCAGTTTAAGTCAGGTAGTCATAGTCTAGTCTAAGTTATGCTCCAGCACAGTGGTGGCAACTTTACTAGAAGCTTCTATGGAGTTTATATCACTTGCCCTCACACATGCTCGTAATTCAGCACTTAATGCGTAAAACGCCACTAATTTTAAACATTAACACTGGAAAAAGCAAAAATTTTGAAAAATAATACAATGCAACGACGTTAACTTTTCCGCGTTCCCGCCAAAAACTCTAATTTTATTTTATCTTGAGTCTTGAGTCTTGACCTCACCAGTATGGCCATCTGTCTTTTCCAAAGAGTATGTGGAAACATATGATCTTGCCTGGCATACTCGGGCGTGCTCCTATTCATGGTGCGGTGGACTCCAAGGAAACTACGATTCACGGACACAAATAAATATATAATTGAACTGATACATAGGTACTGATATAACTAAATAATATAAACTATTACATGACGCGGTAGTGGTGGAGAGACGACTGCCTAAATTACATCTCGCACCCTTTATATAGGTCGGCGACGGCGTCGTCAATATTATAAACAAATGTGTACAAGTATATAATTGTAATTTCATAATATTATTCGTTTTTGTTTGCAGATTCTGCCCTAAGCTAGAAATCTGCAAAAAATGTGCAAAAATATGCCCAAATACATTTGAAATATACCAAACATATAACCCGAGTTTTTCATAATCCAGTGGAGATGGGAATGGATGGGAATCATGGGAAATACTTTTCATTTAATCTGTCTGTATTTTTTACTAGCTACTGCCCGCGGCGTTGCCACGCGTGGACTACATTACTTTTCAGGTTTCGGTTTGGGTAATGGCTTTATTTTTAAAAACTTATTTTCTATCAGCCAGAGTTTTCTGCTCGTATAATCACTTCCACGAAGTAAAAATGACATGTCTTAATCATGGATGAAATAATTAATTATAATATTTCCCAAAACAGCATAGGTACGCTAATTATTATCCTTGATATTCCTGGACCAATTTTGATGAAATCTCCACTCATGGCTACTTAACTATAGAAAAATTTGCGATGATATTTCGATAAGTATCATCGAACTCATGATTAATTAAAACCTATATTATATTAAAATCTAGGCTTTCAAAACATTTTTACAATAGGGCAAAGTCTGCGGGTCTAGCAAAGATACCAACCGCTAACGCTAACGCCAAACGCTAACTCCAAAATGTACTGGGGGTCTAGCAATGATCCCAATCGCTAACGCTAACGCCTCACGCTACTCCAAAAATGTATCGAATTGACATTCGCTACGGAAAAGTTAGCGATTTTCGAAATGTCATTTCAGTACATTTTTGGAGTTAGCGTGAGGCGATAGCGTTAGCGTGAGGGAGCTTTGCTAGACCACCTGAAATGACGTTTCGGAAATCGCTAACTTTTCCGTAGCGAATGTCATTTTGATACATTTTTGGAGTTAGCGTGAGGCGTTAGCGTTAGTGATTGTGATCTTTGCTAGACCCCCAGGGCATTTTACATAACATGTTTCGTACACAGATTAGAGAAAAAAAATCTACTTCGTATCATTCCAAAGAGTATTATTATACTTCTGTATCATTCAAAGAGTATATAATTTATACGTAACGTAAGAGTATCATTGGCCCACTGCATTAGCCTATGGTGGTAATAGTATGCATTGGCCTTCAGACCTGTGGGCCAAACATAAACGTCATATAATGCCAAAAATAGGCGTAGCAAGAGTCAAGATTATACTCCCAAGGGTAAAGCTCTAACTATCACGGTTTATGAGATACAGCCTGGTGACAGACGGACAGACAGCCTGACAGGCGTCGTCAGTCCGTTTTGGGTACGGAACCCTATTACTAAGGCTCCGCTGTCCGTCTGTCCGTCTGTCACCATCAGGCTGTATCTCATGAACCGTGATAGTTAGACAGCTGAAATCTTCACAGATTATAAATATATTTTTGTTCCCGCTATTACAAAAAATACAGAATAAAATAAGTATTTAACCCCTTAAATACTTATTGTATTCTGTATTTTAGTATTTTTTCTCTCTCATACATCAAACGTTTTTTGCTAGTTTTTATAGATAATGATACGGAACCCTTCGTGCGCGAGCCCAACTCGCACTTGGCCGGTTATTTCTCTAATCTGCGGGCACTTAAGTATAATTAACATGTTTGTATCTTGAATGCAATCGATTCATACTACTTACATATTATTTGATGGTATATCTATTTTACTCCAAAAACCCCAAACAACCTGCAAGGGCTTATATAGAAAACTAATAATGGTTAATCAAATCTAATAAATTGTAAAATTTAATTCCACTGTTTAATGCATATTTACTACCGAAATTAACTCCTATTACTCTTTGTTCATGGCTTTACACACGTTTTTTTTTCTTTAATCTGTGCCTCCAGATGGACTTTACGTGAAACATGTGAAATATTCAATAACAACACGACGAAAAATTACTATACTTAACACTGGCTAAATACACTATGTGTGGAGCCATAATACAATATAAAAAAAATTACTGTGACACAAACTAACCGTCAGTAGCCAAAAAAGAATTCACCATGAAGCGGCCATGTTGTATAAAATTCCGTCCGGCTTCGTAATGATATTTAATAATTTTGACCAAAAATTTTTAATGATATTTGTATTTTAATATATCCTATGTTGTGCGCTGGTTATTTCTAAGCATATTAGTGCAACCCGCATGAAAATCAGTTCAGTATCTAGGGATTTGTTCAATAACAAACAAACAAACAAACAAACAGATACAAATTATTGTCCCTAGATGGCGTTAGATACGATAAATTAGAAAATGTATGGAGGAGGGAAAAAAGCCTTGTAGTCCTGCATCGCGGTTACGATATTTTTTGAACAATAGAACCTATGGGATAAATTAGATTTGACATCATTATGTGTGTGTTCCGTAGCGCATCAGAATTACACATTTATTATATGTAGGGATAATATAGTTTAGCGGCAGGTGCGCTTCAGCTAGATTCATCGTCATAATGGCGAATGTATGTCAGCCAACGCGTTAGAAAATAATCAATGACACGTTTTATTAAAAAAAAAACTGTTTCCGCTTCTATGACTAGATGGCGCAGCAACGACGTATTTCAAATATGGTCGTAGTTTCAAACCACGGAGTACAAGGAAAAGTCAAATTCAGTTGAGTGGTCAGAGTACGTTGTCGATTTGTCGATAGAAAGCCATTAAAGTTATATGCCTTCCATAAAATAAGGATAGAATACTAAACTCGATACATAATTATCTTAACAATGACAGAACGTAAAACCCCCATTTTAACGTGATCTATCGGGTTTTTATAAAATAACAGCTTTTTAGTTTTAATAAAACGCCTCATTATTCGAGCTCTACATGAACGAGCGAAGCGAGTGATGGGGCGATGATATAGCTCCATCAGTATTTTTTTTGTTTGTTATATATATTTTTGTTATGATCCCGGCTTCCTTTGAAGGTGGCGAGGCCAAGATACTGTTGCAACCAACAAAGGGAAATAATATGAAATTCATTTATAGCCATTTCTCTTTGCAGCTCACTTAGTAGTGACGTAGTGACACGTTTTGTTTTAGCTGTTTGAGATGTTTCAAGCTTCTTTTTATCATATAAGCACACAGTTCAAGCATAATTATGTAACCTCTAGTAAAACCATGTAAAGTATGGAAGCCACTTTTACAACTTATACTGCTCTAAGATATCACTGTTCGTTACTACCCACAGATCTTGATGCTTTTTTGTCTGCTGCCGTGGATCATGACACGATTAATTCATCACCACTGATTTATTATTATTATTATTATTGGTTGATAGGCGAGCAGCACAACTGCTGATGTGTCTATATCCACAGTGTCGGATTCACTTCTAAAGTTCATTTTTGCAACAGTGATAGTTTGTTAGCTCGTAATCAGTTGTCGAGTTTGTTCTTGAAGTTATTCACGGAGGTGGAAGCAATGACCTCTTCAGGCAGCCTGTTGCAGTTGTGAACCACTCTATTACTGAGGAAATGATGTGCAGTGTTGGTCCTAGCTGTTGTGCGATTAATTAGCAGTGAGTGCCCCCGTGTAGTTCTGCCTTGTCTCATCAAATAAATATCATGTATATCCGGGAGGTTGTAATTGCCAGTTATAATTTTAAATGTCTCAATGAGGTCACCACGCAGACGCCTTTCCTCGAGGCTAGTGAGGCGCAGCACTTGGAGTCTCTCTTCATAGGACTTGCGTCGAAGGGCCCGGGGTATCTTGCTGGCTTTCCTTTGAACACTTTCCAAGAGGTCAATGTCTTTCTGAAAGTATGGGCTCCAAACTTGAAACCCATACTCTAATAGGAGTCTAATGTATGTTTTATAGATTTTAAGAAAGACTTGCACTGTCATCGTTTGGAAAGATCTCCGTATAACATATATAAAAGAGTTAGCTTTTTTAACCATTGAGGTGATGTGATCTTCCCACTTTAAATTTGCTGTATAATTACGCCCAAATCCTTTTGAACATCAACAGATGCTATTGCGTTGCCATCCAAGGTATATTGGACGTGCGGATTGGGATCACCTAGATGTAAAACACTGCATTTTGATATATTTAATTTAATAATCCAGTCCTTGGTCCAGCTCTGTATCCGATTGAGATCATCTTGTAGCTGTCCAGACTTTATTAATGGATTAGCAAAAAATTTTCCATCATCAGCAAAGAACGCAGTCTGTGACTCCAAAAGTTCCACCAGGTCTGTTATAAAAATTCCAAACAGGTGAGGGCCGAGCACTGATCCTTGTGGTACGCCGCTCAGCACTTGTCGTCGTTAGGACAAGAAGGTACCAACCTGGACCTGGAGAGTTCTACCATCTAAATAGTTTTCGATCCATCTGAGCAGAGCACCACGTATTCCAAAGTGGTCCAGTTTCATTAGAAGCCGTTGGTGGGGAACTTTGTCAAAGGCACGTTCAAAATCAAGGTACACAATGTCAACTGGGTTCCTGACATCCAGCTCCTTGCTCCATGCATGAATACATGCTAACAGGTTGGTAACAGTTGATCTCTTTCGGACAAATCCATGTTGTTTCGAGGATATTACGCACTCCCGATTCAAAAAGGCTGTCAATTTATTGCTTATAATACGCTCCATGATCTTGACTATTATGCTGGTAAGGCTAATAGGTCGAAAGTTACCAGGTTCAGTTTTGTCCCCTTTTTTGTAGATTGGAGTTACAATAGCATGCTTCCAGTCTGAGGGAAGGTATCCAACCTCAAAGGATCTGTTCATCAGCTCTGAAAGGACAGGGGCCATAGACTTGACACAGTTCTTAAGAATACAGGTTGGCAGATCATCAGGTCCTGGAGAAGATTGGGTTTGGTGAGTTGAGTTAGAAATAACTTTTTCAATGTCTGCTTCTGTGAATGTTATGTCTTCTAAGCTATTCTCCATTCTGGCTACTGTAATAATTTCAGTGTTTCGACTAAATGCTGGCTCTTGAGAGTAGGCTTTTTGAAACTCCTCGGCAAAAACGTCAGCCATGTCAGCCTGTCACTAAATCTCCATTATCGTTTCTGATTGCAGGAGGAATGCCAACTTTAGAAGCTGCGCCTCGGCGGATGTGCGAGTAGAATGCCTTGTCACCATATTCTAATATGTCAGATTCATAGGAACTTCTCTGCTTCCTTGAAAGCGCAACACATCTATTATTCACTTCGCGGATTTTTTTATAGTCAGCGTCTTCACCGGATATCTTATATTTATCCCAAAGTATTTTTTTGTCAGCCGTAAGTTTCTGAATATTCTCGTCAATCCATGGCTTATTCCGCACCTTTGGTTTTACTTTTCTTATAGGTGCATGTTTATTAGAGGTAGTGTTAATTGCGGCTAGGATACCCATCCACAGTTCATCAGTATTGCAAGATAGATCTATAAGTTGAAGATTTTTTAATAAATCAGAGTTGTAGCTGTCAAAGTTAATCAAGTGGTAGTGTCGTCTGAACCTTGGCGAACATCCTTATCATCAGATCGATAAACTCCCACTACCAGAAAATGGTAGATACTATATTGAATGTCTACATAAAGTGCCTCAACTTCATCACACATGTATCTACGGTTGCGTCTAGCTATAACAGGGATGCCTCCCACCTTTTCTTTGACATACATTGCCACACCTCCTCCTCTAGTTTTCCCTTCCGACCTCTTTTTCTTATGCTTGTGGTCTAATCTAATAAGAGTATATCCAGGTATGTTGTAGGTACTGTTCCGATCATTGCTGTTTAGCCATGTTTCTGTTAAAATTACAATAGAAGGGTTGTTGGTGTTTACATAAAGTAAAAAAAGGTCAAACTTCGGTAATGAGCATAGATTAGTATACATAAATGTGAGGTCAATATATGGATTTCTAATGTCGCAAGCTATTTTTTTTGGTGTATAATTTTAGGTACACCTTTCACATATTTTATAATAAGGTCCACTTCACCATTTTCTAATCTAGCTTTAAGAGCTTCTCTAAGTTTACTAAGCTCCTCACGTTGTTTAGGTGTTTTATCATCATAAATCCTTACCTCTTTCTTGGCCTTACTTTTGTTCTTGAGTATCCAAACTGCGTCCTGCCGAGACTTAAACACTACCTTTAACGGTCTGTGTTTCCCATCTTCTCGGCGACCTAGGCGTATCACTGAGACGACTTTCTCGGCGTAGTCACGACCATTGTTTATATCTAGTAAGATCTTGTCCACATTGGATTCATCAAATGATTTCCTGGTGATACTGTTGTCGGAGTCACTTTCCTTGATTCCAACCAAGATGACATTGTTGGCTCTGCGTTCACGTTCCACAATCTCTTCCAGAATGGCACTTGTGTCGAGAGGAGGCGAAGGTGCCGCTGCCGCCGCTGGTGCGGTCGGAACAGCGACATTGAGACCCTGCGCGATCTGTTTTTTCACATCATTAAGCTCTTCTCTCAGTCCATCATACGATTTTATAAGCTTTGGCACTTGAAATAAAGCCTCTCGGCATGGAGAGCACAAAAATAGTAACGTGCGCTTGCCCTTAAGCCCCATGACGCGTGCCTCACTACTCGTCAAATTACTGCACTGCAAACAAACATTTCTCTTGCAACCATCACACTGCACCGTATTATCATCACTGTGTTCGTCTTCACACTGAAAACACTTCATTTTGTCGAATTAATTGTTGAAGTAACAAACTGGTACGAAAAAAAAGTCGTTAAATTTTTCCACAACAAAAAAACTTCACTGATGCACAATGTCACGTCTTCTAATGTTTATGCACAATATTTCGGTGGTAATAAGCACAAATAACGTATTTAGAGCGTTATTATATTATGTTTCCTATTTATAACGACGTTTTAAAATACGACGTAAATTCCAACACTGTTTAGTTTCTTGAGGGTAGGGACGAAATCAATTAGATATGGCGAAACAGGAAATAAATATTGTTTAGTGTCCTACGTGGCACGGGCAGCCATATCTGATGGCAGTGCGTGTCACTGTCATTGCGTTATGACATTGACAGTGACACAGTGTCTGTGGTCTGCTAAATACGGCACACCATATCAAATTGTATTTATTGTTTTTCTCTTTTTTGGTTATGGTATGTCATGCATTTTTTACATTATTGTTTAATTTTTTTTGATTTGTTTGTCCTGAAGTTCGTGATGTCATGATGATGGGTTCCGACTGAAAATCAGTTATTGAGGTCGCAAGACCTTGATTGCATGCTGATTCGGGACCTATATCATGACATCACGCAACATTACATATAGTACGATGGTACCTACCTGCCTATTATTTTTGTTCTCTGTTTTATTTTCGCGTTGTATGTGATGTTTTGTGATGTCCTGAATAAATGTATTTTCTTTCTTTCTATCTTTCATTGAAGGTTTAAATCTGCCAGAATGGCAAAATCAGCCGAAAATGGTCACACTGCCACAGGCTACGAAGAGGAAAACGGGAGAAAAAAAATTCATAAGTCTGTGGGATAGACAGAAATGTATCCTTGTCCTTGGCTTTTCCTTGGCTTATAAAGAAGTAAAGTAAGCTATAATTTCTTGTGAACGTATATTAAATATAAATACACAAAATATATAAGATATA
Organism: Ennomos erosarius; assembly: GCA_963580505.1. Classification (NCBI taxonomy): domain Eukaryota; kingdom Metazoa; phylum Arthropoda; class Insecta; order Lepidoptera; family Geometridae; genus Ennomos; species Ennomos erosarius. Next base: position 9,823,985 of record OY756996.1, read on the forward strand.
GATAAAATATAAAGATTTTATTTCTCTAATCTGTACAGCCTATTACGAAGGAGCTAGCAGCGTAGCTGACCCAAGTCTGCCGCTCAACTGCTGTCAAAATTGTATGAAAATTGACAGCAGTTAAGCGGCAGACGCGCGTCAGCAACGCCAAAGAGGATATAATCACTTCGTTTAGCAACGCTGCTAGCTCGTTTGTAATAGTGTGGGCTATACTGCTGTACTGTCACTGTCACCATATTTTCGCTGTCATAATTTTAGATTCATCACCACTCGTAGCTCATAGCTGTCTTCATACTCATTACCTACATGTGCCAAAATTTCTCACTGAACAATCTTCGTTTGATGTTCTATCTTAGTCCACGTGACACTGGCAAAATTGTGGTCACCTCTCCACAAAGGCCATTAACCAAGAGTTGAAGTTGAAGTTGAATTGCCTGACGCTGACAGTGACACATTATTCAGATAACCAAATGTATATTCTTTCTTTCGTGATTTTCGTGTGTGTCGGCGAGCTGTCTCTGCCTATTTTTGAATAAAATCCCTAAAAAAGTACTCCCAAAAATCAAAAGAAGCTTTAGTATGAAGATTTCCTGCAATAAATCCAACCCTCCATTGGGTAATAGACTTGCTATAAGCATATTTCTATGTATCCTATTAGTGGTTAGAATGCGGCTTAAAATAGTGTCTTTCCACATGATTTTCAGGTGGCTTGCTAGCTGTGGAGCTGTATAAAGCATCGAAGAACGAATTAGAAGTGTCTTGGGGATGCGACTCCACCGTGGTTCTGCCAAATTCAAAGAAACCCGTGCCATATGGAACTAGCAATGATTTGATAAGAATCCTGGAGAATTCGTTCAATAAAAGCGCTGAACCGCTCCAAAAAGTCACAATGAACCACTGGCTTTCATTTAGCCTCATCCTGGATGATGAGATCCCTAAATCGCTCGAGTATTTAGACAAAACTCTTGGTCCGTTAACTTATTTGGTTGGTGAAACTTTATCTGTGTCTGATTTAGCTGTGTTCAGTGTTTTACATGGTAAGTTCAATAGAGATATTAGTAAATATGATTGGAGTTGTTCACTAAAAATTTGGCCCATACAACAATGGACAATGAGAATGTTCCTTTAAAATTGCACCATACCATTGGTTATTACATTTGCATTTGAATTCACCCATGTTTAGTTATTGGCTTTGAAGAATTTCTTTCAACTCATTCCAGTGTCCAGCAAATTCAAGGTGGCATCAAAAACAAATCCTCCTAAGAACATCATTCGCTGGATGAAGCTGGTTGAGGCTCAAGCGCCAGTAATGAAGGCATTAAAGGAATTACCAGCTGAAGCTCTGGAGTCACTTGCTAAGTCATCTTCCAGGTTTGTTAAGTCTAAAGATAAAACGCAACCTAGCTCAAATATAAGAGCTTATGTATATCCAAATATTTTTTACCCCTTTACTTTCATTCTAATCAACTACACCACTGCTAACTTATTGATACTATGATTTTGAAAATAGTAAAGTAGTGAGTTCTTGATAGAGCTCAGTTATTTTCATTACAATACATCAATATTTTATTGCTCACTACAACAAATCACTGTTGCTTTGTTAAGCAATTTCTGCCTCTTTTTTGACAGGTTTTTCATAGATTTTCTGTCAATAACCGATGATTGTAGATTACATACAAGTATAAATGGTTTTAAAGTCTGCTCCTAGGCAGATATTTTGTCGCCTAATAATTTAAAAATAAGGCAAATGAATGAGGTCTGATGCGTTTGGGAATCAATGAAGCCACCCTTGTTGTACCATTCTTATGTAAATTTATATGTGCATTTTTATTTATTGGTGTTCAATAAAGTATTATTTTATTGTATTGAATATTCTAAGAACAAAAAGTCAATTTGGCTTTAGATTTTAAAACCATTTAAACAACAAAAAAATCTACAGCAAAGAACAAATAGGCAGATTTAGCAACAGTAATAGCTTTGAGCTAATGAGTAATTAATGTTCTTTCAGGAAGTCCCCACCAGCCAGCTCGGAGCAAAGTTCTGGTCGGCAGGCCGAGGGCAAGTTTATTGAACTCCCACATGCGGAGATGGGCAAAGTTGTGGTACGGTTCCCACCTGAAGCTTCTGGGTGAGAAACTTTTTGACTGTATTATTTACTACAAGGCAACCAGCCGCTCAAAGTGGCGCCCATTGGAAGAGGCATATGTTCAGCAGTGGATATCTTCGGGCTGTTGATGCTTTTATTATTATTATTATTATTCGTAATACACTAGCAGCTGTTTAGCTGATGCGTGTATATCTTTTCAGTGCACTTGTAGTTTATAATGTTGTTTTTCTACAACTTATTTACCTTTTTCTGGTAAATAGATGACTACTCCCTATATATTAGGGAGAGTGGGAGGGTTTGTTTCAATTTTTATTGATGGCATAGAATAAAATTAATACCATCAATTGTTTAGAGTAAATAATGTAAATTAATGTATTTGAGCACTTAAAACAGCCATCTAGCCCTAAATTAAGTCTCAAGCGCGGGATAAAGGTTTGGCCAGTGACGTGAAAATCTTCAGTACCCATTGATGTCTTCAAACACGGGGAGCGATGGTTACCTAATGGCTAATTTTGACGCTTCACTGACGCTACTTGACGCCGTTTATTGTGGCTAAAGGCAAGCCTAGCATAGCATTGTAATCTAGTTCCATGTTACTAGGTACCTGCATATTGGACACGCCAAGGCAGCTCTTCTAAACCAGTACTACCAGCAAGCATTCGAAGGAAAGCTCATCATGAGGTTTGATGACACCAACCCTGCTAAGGAAAATGCTGAGTTTGAGAAGGTAATTAATTATAACTAGTTTTAAAGAAAAAAAGAAAGAAAGAAAATACATTTATTCGTGACAGTAACACACACAACATTGCACTACATAAATGACATTACAAAACAATATACACACAAACAGAAGCAGTGGCAAGCAGTGCAATGCTGCGTGGTGTCACGAATGGGCCCCGACTCAGCATACAATTAAGGTCCTAAAGACCTTAATTACTGATTTTCAGTCGGACCCCATTTGTGGCCCCACGAACGTCAGAACAAACTTAAAAATTTAAAAACAACGAAGTACAATAAACAAATAGAGCGAAACAAGCAAAAGACAATATTCATAGTTTATAGTTTACTCATATTAAGTATACCTAATGCACATGTACAATAAGTATATATATACATAGATTTATGAAATATATAGCTACCAAGGAAGTTATAAATTGGTACAAAAATTGGCATCTCCTGTCCCTTTCTCGCGAAACAGAGCGTCCCCACAGTTACTATGAAAAATCCACTTGTGACGTCGAAAGAGATTGTATGAAAAGCTTAGTAATGAGGTACTATGACGACATTCCTCTGACGTCACTGGCCGTTTGAGCTATCTCTTTGTATTCCGGTTTTTAAAATGCTTGTAACTTTGTCGTGTTTTGAGATATTTTATTTTTGTTTTCACAAATGTTTATCTTTTGAGGAATATTTTATTTTATGCAAAAAAAAATTTTGGTCATCATGCCTATTAATATTGAAATACCCCAGGTTATCCTACAAGACGTGGAAATGCTGGAGATCAAGCCGGATATCTTCACCCATACATCGCAGTACTTCGACCTGATGCTGGAGTATTGCGTAAAGCTGATCAAGGAAGGCAAGGCTTTCGTTGACGACACACCTGCTGACCAGATGAAGACTGAGAGGGAACAGAAAGTTGAGAGCAGGAATAGGAATAACTGTAAGTACACCTACCATTGTCATTGCACAACAAGCTATAGGGAGCTATGCTGGGCCATTATTCCGTATCGATTCCTTACTTTGAAACCACGCGAATTCCTTGTCTCACATAAGAAATCTGCAAAACTCTATTCTCTATGAAACGAAAACAAAACCGCGCGAAATGAATTTGGAATTAGCGCGATTTGAACTGTCAAAACTCGTATGTTTTACCGAGACGCGTTCCGAAACATCAACACATCAAAAGATATGACCACTTATGTCAACATATTTTATTCAAAATAAAGATAACTTTAATGTAAAGTGAAGGTATATCTGACGCTGTGACACGATTTGAACAAGACACGATAACGACGTGGTTTCGTATCGTGTGGAATCTGTGTTTCCATAGAGAATAACCGCCTTGGGATTTCCCTGCGAAATAAGATCCGCAATGAGGAGATCCGCAGGAGAACTAAAGTGACCGATATAGCTCTTAGAGTTAGTAAGTTGAAATGGTAATGGGAAGGCTACATCGCTGGTAGAACTGACAACCAATCGACGACGACCGACGATCTTGTGAAAACCTCGAGAAGCCGATAGATGCAGGAGGCGAGCAATGTGCACGCCAATTTGCTAATTCTAAGAGTTATATTAGTCACTCGTGAAGGAGTAAAAAACAACAAACCTACAAAGTAAAGCCCCTACCCTACCCCCCCCCTACCCTAGTACCTTTATAATTAAACTAGCTGCGCCCCGCGGCTTCGCCCGCGGAGATAGACCTGCACCCCTATTCCCAACCCATCGTAAACACGTTTCGATTCAAAATTCACGCTATCCGTCTCTTTCCTCTACATTTAGAATGAAGCGAACAGAGCAACCTCGAAAAAAATAAACGACACTAGCAGTGGTTGCCTTGACTACAAAGTGCCTCTCGCGGGCCGCTTACGGTAGAAAGCTGTCATGTTATTAAATATCATCCAAATTAGCAATTATAGAAGAAAAGTTGCGTGTCAGGTAATGTTAACCTACAAAAACGATCCATTTATCTGGGATGGGGAAAAAATCATTTTTAGTATATGGTGCTGCTTCTAATATTAGTAACTTTCGTCCATTTTGGTTGGGTAATGTCGAAGTTAAGTTATAATGCCCTCCCACAGGATCTATTTAAGTGTCTGGGATTATATTTTTTTCTGTCAGTGCATACTGTACACATATTTAAATTAATTTAATGAAAATTCATTGACGAAGTTAAGTTTGTAAAGCTTTCCTGCGGGAACGGGTAATTGTGTTAATCCAGTATAATAAGCTATCTTTATTCCAAATTTCATCCAAATCCGTCCAGCCGTTACGACGTGAAGAGGGAACAAACACACACGCACAACCTTTCGCCTTTATAATATTATAATATAATATATAAATAAAAATATATATATAAATATATATATAGTGTGATATATTCAATTTTGTGTACAGCGGTGGAAAAGAACCTGCAACTATGGGAGGAGATGAAGAAAGCAAGCGCCATCGGCGTGACTTGCTGCGTCCGCGCCAAAATCGATATGCAATCCGCTAACGGTTGTCTGAGAGACCCCACCATTTACAGATGCAAGCCTGAGGTGCATCCGCGTACTGGCACACAATATAAGTAAGTACAATAACCAGCCAAGTACGAGTCGCACGAAGAGTTCTGTACAATTATCTACTGGGTGTAATTGAATTCATTAGCATCCTTTGAAACTAGGTATCTACTCCTGATACCGGTCACATCTGGACCAAAACTTTTGGTTTGGTAATAATAATAACTCCAAAATATGGAATAACTATGTTGTAATATATTTTATTTACGTACAATTATAAATAAGAAAATACAATTAAATAGCAATACATTGCATTTGTCAAACTTTAAAACTTAAATCTAAAGATCCCGCGCACTGACCTGGGCCAAAAGTACCCAACACACTGGCAGCGTTGGAATAACTTACTTAATCAAATGCTACAATACAAAATTCAATTAAAATAATGAAGTACTGTTTTTAATTAGTACATACAAGGTATAAAAACGTTTAAATGTATCAAAATCATCCGTGCCAACTGCGTTAGGCGCCGCGAAAATCTTCATTATTTTCAATAAAAATATTTTCTTTTACACTCTTTACTCTTCAATAATCATCTATAAATGATGTACTATGATGGGGTCAATTTATGCTAATGAATTAAATTACATCCTGTATAAAAACGAGCATAGAAATCACGTTTCTTGTCACGGGAGCCACTTTAAATAATTATTTTATTCTGTTTTTTATTATATGTTGATAAAGAGGCGACAGAAGAGATTGTAAAAACTTAAACAGTGGGCGGTCTTATCGCTTACCATATTGTTTTGTTTCCAGAGTATATCCGACGTACGACTTCGCGTGCCCAATCGTAGACTCGATCGAAGGAGTGACGCACGTGCTTCGAACTATGGAGTACCACGACCGAGACCCACAGTTCTACTGGTTCATAGACGCTATAGGACTGAGGAAGCCTTATATTTGGGAATACAGCAGGTGGGAATTTTAATTGGAATCACATAATAATAATCATACATACCAAAATTAAACTATACAATTACTTAATACTAAAGACATGATAAAATACAACTAATACTAATGCTTGTTTGCACCAATGTTTGAGAGTTCCAAGATTGCACTTATTTGCGTGCATTTATTAAAGTGCGTTTTTGTATGATTTTTTTTTCTTTTAACGAGCCATTAAGTGTCTTTTGTTTTTTTCAGATTGAGCATGACGAACACTGTTTTGTCAAAGAGGAAACTTACGTGGTTCGTCGAGCAAGGCCTTGTCGATGGATGGTAAGAATAACATTTGGACCCATAGTAGTCGTTGGTGGTCATGATATCACGTACCTCCACGACCTCAGAGAGTAAACAAATATTTAAAACACAAAATTACCTACCTAGTAAATAGATAGATAGGTAGAAAATACTTCATTACACAAACAACATTTCATTTCAAAACGAAACCAGTCATACGAAATTACAAAGAACAGAGCAGGATGGAACAAAAAACACTTCGGGTGTCCCGTTTCCTCGCAAAGGATTAGCGGTTGAAATACACGACTAATTTTCGTATGAGGGGAAGTTGTATCATTAGTCAACTAGATTTATGGTCAATGCATATAGCGCACGTTGTTTACGCGTCGCAAAAAAAATACCGTTAACTAACAATATTTTAGTAATGTTAGTGAGCATAGAATTTTAAAACCTATTATATGTTATGTGGTATATAGGGACGACCCTCGCATGCCGACCGTTCGCGGAGTGTTGCGTCGCGGTATGACCGTGGCTGGATTAAGACACTTCATCCAAGCTCAGGGGTCCAGTCGATCCGTCGTCTTCATGGAGTGGGACAAGATCTGGGCTATCAACAAGAAGGTAAACCTTCAAATAAACTAGTAGTTCTGTGAGCTGTAGAACTTGAGTTTGTCTTTGCATGGACTGAAAAACTTTTTTTTACGTTTATAAACGGCAAAGCTCCGCCGCTGTAAATTTTCCAAAAAGTCTATCTACAAAAAATTCAGATAATTATTGAAACACCTGACAAAATTTCGAGAGTATATTATCAACTCAACACTCAAACTATTCCGTGCACTATTCCAACGTTCCCGTCTTTTACTCCACTTGTAATGCATAAAACAAGGGAAAGAACAAACCAAGCCAATGAAGCGGCAGACACAGCAGCAGCCCTCTAACTTCACAAACTGAGCTAAGTTAGAATTATCTGCTAAATTGCCAAGGGTCTAAAATGTTTTCCATTATTAGTAGTCCAATAACCTCGAGTCTGTAAGCTGCATCCATCTTGATTTTTTGAAGACATGATACTTTATATCACGACAAATTGCCTGCGAAACAGCCACTATTCTCCTAAAAGCACATTCTTTATAAAATCTATTCCACTAACTTACAGGTCATAGACCCCATAGCGCCTCGCTACACAGCTCTCGAGGCAAACCCCGTACCAGTAAACCTAAAAGGCGTCAAACCCAGTACTTTAGACGTGGCTCTCCACCCTAAGAACCCAGAAGTTGGCTCTAAAACTGTGTGGGTGTCGCCGAGGCTACTCATAGACCAGACCGATGCGAAGACCTTGAAGGAAGGAGAGAATGCTACATTCATTAACTACGGGAATGTCTTGATTGATAAGATCCACAAGTAAGTATGTGAAAAGTTAACGGAATGAATAAGAAATATTTTGATTGGCATCATCCCCCCCCCCCTGTTTTACTCTATGCTACAAGTGAAATGAACGGGCGCAAAACTATTATGTGATACATTAGGGTACCATAATTATTTGACATTGATGGTCTCCCTTAGATATTACTTTCACATTCGCAGAAGTTTCTGCGCATGGTCGTTTGGTCTTTTTTCCGTTGAAAAAAGACCAAAATGGTTGTGTTTCAATATGCCACAAAGACTATCCCCTTAATTCTGTCTGATCTGGAAATTCCCAAACTAATCAATAAATGCGTCATGTATTCATGACATGTACAGCTTTCGGTTGTCGAGCCTACAGGGGCCGATAGCATTTTTCCCTATCATCCGATGGGAGGGACCAAGTGCTTTTATTGCAATTTCTATATTATTAAAACTTTATATGGAAAGAATCTTAGCTTTAGTAGCGACTCACGAATGATTTCGTTCGTACTACGATCCTATCAACCCTATTTGAGCCGCCGAAGGACCGCAGCATTTTCCTTGGTACATTAAAATGTTTTGCGATAACTATATTCCTTCTAATAAGCGTCCAAAGTGGCGTATGTTCCACACTGTACGTCTTCCGGCTGATTATATGATACGATTATTATTTCTAGGTCCGCAGACGGCACAGTGACAAGCATAGACGCGACACCGAACCTCGATAACAAAGACTACAAAAAGACCCTGAAGTTAACTTGGCTGGCTGACTCAGCACAATCGGCCCTACAGGAAGTTTACTGCGTTTACTTCGACCATATCATATCGAAAGCAGTGCTGGGGAAGGATGAAGATTTCAAGCAGTATATTGGACATGAGACTCGGGTAAGGATTTTTTTTTTAGTTATATTAGGATCAACAAACAGTACACAACACAAATAATCTTAAAATAATATGGGCCAAAAATTTAAGTGGTTGATGCACCAACATCGTTGACCACAGATTGTGTGATTTTTGGCATGAATAATACATTAAAAGAATAAATACTATAGGGAGTCATTCATTAGCATTACTCATATACAAACAATCTTAGTTCTAATCAAAGAACAGTGTACCCATTTCAGACGAAAAATGCTATCGCTATCGTAAAAACGACAGTCTTACATACGCACCCGCTATAGCGCCGCTGTGGGTTTTATTTTAATTAGTTCTAATCTTTTCTGTTCTTTATCACTTTCGCTGAAGTTATGGGTTAAAACATTGTTTAAGAAAATAATTTCCTTTATCGCATTTTGGGCAAAAATACAGGGTGCATAGGCTTATCTCTTGTGTTTCAAGGGCTATATTTCGTTTATAGTCGTGTAAAAATTAAATATAGTAGAACAAAAGTTATACGTTGAGTTTTACTCCAATGAAAATTTTCTCCTGTATGATCTCTTGGTTTGCTTCATCGGCACATTTCAAAACGGAGATGATGAAATGCGTCATCCAAGTACTTCCCAGCGTGAAATCGACGCTATATCAGCCTCCTCCCTTTCTTTTTAAAAGGCCTTAACTATCATTCTTTACTTACAGTGGGAGGTCCCAATGGTGGGTGAACCGGAGCTATCCAAAGTGAAAGTGGGCGATATAATCCAACTCCAGCGGCGCGGGTTCTTCCGAGTGGACGTGGCTCCCTCCCCCCCCTCCCCGCACTCCGCGCGCGCCGCCCCCCTCGTGCTGTTCCACGTGCCGGACGGACACACCAAAGACATGCCTGGACAGGTCAGTTCTCTATCCAGCCTAGGTGACAGCAGGACATGCCTGGACAGGTCAGTTCTCTATCCATCCTAGGTGACAATTCCACGTACCTGACGTACATACCAGAGATTCCTGGACAGGTCAGTTTTCTATCTATTACCACGGGGTCCCATCAGGTACAAACGAAAAATAGCCCGAACTTGAAAAAAATTTAGTAATCGTGTCTAGAGAGTTACTAGTTAGTGTCCAGTGTATTCATTTGGCCCAATACTTTGCCAACACGCAATAAATGTCGCTTGATAATCTTGCGTTATGGAGAAATAAAATAATTCGTAAAATAGCCCGAGTTATTGCGTTGTATGGGATGAGGCATCTGTACTGTAGGTATTATATTATCTGGGCTATTACCAAGGACATGCCTGGACTGATCAGTTATCTATCCATCCTAGGTGATAGTAATGCCTGGACAGGTAAGTTCTCTATCCATCCTAGGTGACAGTAGATGCCTGCACAGGTCAGTTCTCTATCCTGCCATGTGAAGAATAAATTATGTTCTTCCATGGCTCTCTATTCTCCTCCCCGCAGACCGATCACATACCAGTACCCCTAGTACGAGTTTTCCAATACGTAAATATGCGTGAATCCATTTAAAATGCATACTGTTGCATTTTTAGTTCATCAACGTGTCCGCTAGGGGCGCTGCAGATAAATGTATGGGGGAAAAGGGAGCAAAAGTAAACGAATCAAGTTTTAGTAAACTATCGAAACTCGTACTAGGGGTACTGATAGACACACCAAGGAGATGCTGGGACAGGTCAGATCTCGTATCTATCCTCGGGTGTTTTTTTATTGTGTAGGAAAAGAACAATATAATGCGCAAAATGTCGCGTTTTTGGAACAAAAATTTCGCCAAGTTTGCTTCTGTGGAGCAGTTGTGATCATGAAGATATTCTAGGTCTGTAGTTGTGATAGTCCAATCTGGCTTATTGTTACTTGCAGTAATACCTTTTTTTTATGAGAATGAATCACGTGACAAGCTATTCGTTCACCTGATGTTAAGCGACACGGCTGCCCATAACAGTTGCAGTGTCACTCGGAACTTTAAAATAATAAAGTTTCGCATCTTAGTCTCGTTTGCCCAGTAATTTCACTAGCTACAATGCCCTTCAAACCGGAACACAGTAGTGCTTGCACATTACTGCTTAGCGGCAGAATAACCGGCAAAGCGGTGGTATCTACCTAGACGAACTTTGCAGAAGTCCCTACCACCTAGTAAAACACCTACATTTTCATTAGACAAATGTTAGTTTTCACAAGTTGGACTGGACTACTGTTTATTTATTTTTTCATATAATAATCATGTCATAATGTTTAATATTCGTTTTCATAGTTTCCTCCAGGTTTTTTCACTTTGTCAACTTGCACTTCTTATTATGGCTACCGCGGTGTTTTTACTTTGTCCGGATAGTATGGATAGACCGCACAAGGCCGCCCATCGTGTATCGTTTTATACATAATAAAGGAATTGATATCTATATGGGGTTTCACTTTTCACTTTACTGCGTATTACTTGGTCCATGGTACTACAGGTACCTAGTACTATTATGTATTCTGTGCCGGCAGTAAATGATGTACATCGAGCTACGACCTGTCGGTTCTGTCGCCCCAGTACATTATGTGACGGTTTTCTATTAAGTTCTTCGTGTGACAGAGATGACGCTCTACGAAGCATAAACTGCCGACTATATCTCCCTCTTTAGCTCAATTTGCATTACTTGGCCAGCACTTGTACCTAATAGGCATGACGACTAAACATTTTTTTTTGCATAATTTAATAATACATTCTTAAATGATAAACATTTGTGAAAACCAAAAATTAAATATCTCAAAAAATGACAAGGTTACAAGCATTTTAAAAACCGGAATAGAAAGAGATAGCTCAAACGGCCGGTAACGTCAGAGCAAAGTCGTTCATAGTACCTCATTACTAAGCTGTGGTAGTTTTACATACAATCTCTTTGGCATGTGACGTCCCAAGTAGATTTTTATAGTAACTGCGGAGGCACTCTGTTTCGCGAGAACTACCCCCTACAGAAACTTTAAAAGCTACTTGGTACTTGGTGTGCGAGCTCCTTTTCCGCAACTAGGCCGCACAGCGGCCCTTTTTGCAAACTTTAAAAGCTTATTACACCGTGATTTATTTACCGATTTTACTTATTTTTCAATTATTGCATTCATTTTAGCTATGCTTAGGGGCTAGATGGCGCTGTGTAAAATGTCCACACATATTTATTTATTATTATTTTTAATCTTTATGAAAGTAATATTTACTTGTTCGTTTTTAATAGTAGTCATCATGCCTTTTATTGGTTTATGTTTAATTCGCGTATGCATTATAATTTATTATAGTTTGCGTACGCGCACCACGTTTATCGCTAAATTAGCAATCCACTCGCACGTAATAGTTTTCTTTTGAAACACTAGACGATGCTGAGCCGTCAAGTTACTCAAATAAATCCGTGGATGGTTGCTGTTTTGAGAACGAGACGTTTTGTGAAAGTGGGACTTTTTGCTGAAGAAACATCACCATCCAAAACGGTGATCATAAAAATGTATTATAAAAAAGATTTATTGTACAAAAAACTACTACAGCACTAGAACTATATTATACTCTATTATCATAAGAGTATGAATCAAAATTTTAGGTAAAAGTAAACACCTACTCATAATGCAAAATTACAGATAATCTAACACCATTGTGTTAGATTATCTGTAATTTTGTATGTGTTGTGTATGTTCGGTATTTTTTGGCGGGAACCCCTGTTTATCTCGAACACTGACAACTCACATATTTTATGCTAAATAATCAATATTGCTGCAACACATTAAGGTGGAACGTCACGCTCAGCGCGCCAAATTTATATTTTCTAGCGTTTTTGCTAGTTACAGCTTAATTACTCAACGCAATTACATGAAAACTAGTTTGCCGTAAATAAATAGAATGTATCAACAAATTATGATTAAAAGTATCACCTAGGCTGAAAAGCCGAGACAAAATTAGTTTTTGGCCAATTGTTGCTAAACCAATGATATTTAGGTGATACTTGTAATCAAAATTTGTTGATACATTCTATTTATTTACGGCAAACTAGTTTTCATGTAATTGCGTTGAGTAATTAAGCTGTAATTAGCAAAAAACGCAAGAAAATTTGAATTTGGCGCGCTGAGCGTGACGTTCCACCTTAATTACATTTTGTATAAGCATGTTATAGTTAAACCAGGCTTAACAAAGTAGCAGTTTGTGTCAATACGGTACAAAATCACATGAATAATGTTAATAATCTTCATTAATTAGTAATTACATAATATCTCCTAATAATAGTTCAGTACCCCTAGTACGAGTTTCGATAGTTTACTAAAACTTTATTCTTTTACGTTTTTTTCCTTTTCTCCCATACATTTCTCTGCAGCGCCCCTAGCGGACACGTTGATGAACTACAAATGACAGTACAAATTTTAAATGGATTCGCGCGTATTCGCGTATTGGAAAACTCGTACTAGGGGTACTGGTAGGTATTTAGGTCAACAACTGCCAATAAATCTCTTTCCTTACTTACTAATAAATTTAAACGAAACAAACTAAACATTCATAGACAACAAAACAACAACAAAAAACTAAATTATTATTATCATAGCTGTTTCACAACGCCTTAAGGCACAAATAAAAAAATCAACATATGAAAAATTCTGCAGTTAAACATAAATATAACACTCAGAACGAAACTATTTAGAAAAAAACGTTAATATAATCTACTGGGTGTAATTGAATTCATTAGCATCCTTTGAAACTAGGTATCTACTCCTGATACCGGTCATGTATAGGCCAACATTTTTGAATTCTAACACATTGGTTTGGTAATAATAGTAACTCCAAAAAATGGAATAACCAACTTAATCAAATGCTACAATACAAATTTAATTTAAAATAATGAAGTGTTGTTTTTAATTAGTACATACAAGGTATAAAAACGCTTAAATGTATCAAAATCCTCCGCGGCAATCTTCATAATCTTCAATAACAATATTTTCATTTACACTCTTTACTCTTTAATAATCATCTATAATTGATGTACTATCATGGGCTCAATTTATGCTAATGAATTAAATTACACCTGTATAACGTTTTCAGTTCTTTGTAAATAATGGCACTCTAGACATAGAGCATCGTAATTACTTAACACGATAAGTGGTTACCAGTTAAACCAGGTGGCAGTCACAGGGTTAACTGTATTGATAATTATACTATACTATTATTTATCGCAGAAGATTCGTAAAGAAAAGGGTGAGTGTACACATATTCAATGGCCAATCTTCGCCTCGGGTCAAGAACCAACATCTGCCGCAGCAATCCGTCAAATGATTTCAACTTTCTGAAGTCTTTCACACTTTGGAATCTCGACTGACTCGAAAACCGGTTGTACGCCGCGTATAGTGAACTCCTAATTTTGTTGGTTTTGAAGAATTGTTTGATGAATATGGAATACTGTAAAGAAAAAATGTATTAAGTTCAAGTGAATTACCGTGAAGACCTAAATAAAAATACAGTATAGCGAGGTGATATGTTCAGCAGTGGACATCTTCAGGTTGTGTTTGTGTGGGTGGTTGATGATGATGACCTCTGGACGCCCATGGCCGCGATATCGCGCTGTCCAGTTATTGTTCTTTCTAAATTATAAAAAAGCCGGTAATCAATAAATTAAATTATGAAAATAAGTGTAAAAGCAAAGTAAGTAAGTGTGTAGCTGCTGCTAATGGCTTCGATCCTACCCCGGGGTTTAAGCTATCTCCAGACAAAAAAGTGGTCATTCGACCGTTTAGTCGTCGCTACTCGCAACAAATATCTGTGAAGCAGACACCAATAGTTCCTTTTCCTTCGAATTTATAATACAAAAATTTGTTATGTACTTAATTCAATTTAAAATTCTGACCTGTCCTTTGAATCCGACTCTTTTCACAAAAATTTCCCCGTGAAAGTGGTTCGCTGAAAATGGAGATGTTAACTTCATATCCATTGGCAAGTTTCCCAGCAAACACATTTGCTGGTGCAGTATATCATTGTTGTAAACGCCTTTGAACAACTTCATGTCAGTTGCCATTTCGTATAAAATCACTGCAGCAGCCCAAACGTCGATGTTGAAGTCTGCTGAATATCCAAGAATGATTTCTGGAGCACGGTAGGGCAACGAGCCAATGTTGGGTAGGACCTCAACACTGCCAGCATAATAGGCCTGGTCGAAACCACACACTTTTAGGTTTTGGTTTGATGCGTCTAATAAGATGTGACCCGGTTTTAATTCTGAAAACAAGTTAAATTTCTATTGACATCCAGCATGATAATTATAGTGTTTTACAATGTTATTTGATGCAATTATAAAATTAGCTTTTGGAATAAAATTTAATTTAGGAGTTGCAAAAAAAGTATATTGTGCTGAAAATAATGTACAGTATCAACATAAATTATAAAAAAGTACCTGAGTGCACGATATTATTGTTCCTCATAACCAAAATAGCTGACACCAGCTGCCTAGCTAGAACCTGAACCTCGTCGATATGGAAACTCTTTTCCAGCATGACGTCGTACAAATTCTTGGGATAGTATTCCATTAGGAAACACCAAATTCTTTCAACTCCGAAGCCTTCGATGAAATAAACTGTGTTCAGTTTTTCCTTCGGGATATCACTCTGTATTTGTTTCAACATCTTTTCTTTCTCGATGCCAAGAGAGCGGCGGTCACGTTCGTTTCTGAAATATTTATTATAAGTGGGTTGTTTATGATTAATCATATTGTTCTAAAAAATATTGATACGTGAATCAAATCAAAGGATTTGTTTACTATATTGTGTGCATTAATGGGTTCCCAATGATTCGTTATAACATTCTAATTACAATGATACGTCAGTAAACTTACTTTAGTAATTTGATGGCATACTTTTCGCCACTACTATCATTACATTTGAAAACTTTTGAAAACTTCCCTTGTCGTATCAAAGATGTCACCCTCAATTGTATTTGTAAATATTTAGATATCCTCTCTTCAATATCATTTGCCACAAATTTATTTTCTTTTGACAAATTAACAGTTACAGTGCTTGTATCAACGTTGTCATTTTCAAGTAATGCTGTATTTTGGGTTACAGTGTTATTTTCAAGAGGTTTGTTTAAATTTTTAATCTTATCTTCAGTAGGATTCATTTTTCTTGTTGCCTCTTCAGTTTTGGTTTTATTTAGATCATCCTTTTCTAGTTGATCAAATTTGACAAAATCCTTTTCACCACTAATTCTGATTTCTTCGCATAAAAGTTTAATATCATTATTATTTACTTCTTGGACATTAGCTTCTTTTGCTTTACCTGATTCAGTGACTTTACAGGAAATATTGGATTCCAAACATAGAAGTTCTACGTCAGTTGAGTCGGTTAGGATTTTTAATACATCTGCAGTAGATTCGCAGTCTTTTAGTGATTTACAGTTATTCATTTGACTCATATTACCATAATACATTTCGCAGAGTTTAGATTCGACATCGTCAACTGTTGCTACTGGACAAAAAATACCGACGTGTGTTTGAAGTCTTTCGGACACTAAATCAATTAATCGATTAACAGTCTGGTGAACATCATCATTCAAAGATTGATGAGACTCAAAGTTAGTTGTAGCATGACTATTTTCTGGATTCATAGTACAATTATAATTTTTGCAAGGTTCAGATTTGATATGGTTTACTGTTGTTACTGGACAGGGAATATTAATGTGCGACTGAACATTATCAGACACTAAGTCAATTAATTGCTTCACAGTTTGGTGAGCATTGCTATTAAAAGGTGGTGATTGCTGAAACTCGTTATAAGCAAACCCAGTGTTTTCATCGTCAGTATTTTGGTTTGCGTTATCATGTTTTTCTTGTTTTATATTCTTTATTAAAGCTATTGCATTATTTTCTTTTATTTCTTTAATACTATTTCTTGGAGGTTGTATGTCACATAATGTAGTACTGTAAATAAATAAAAAACATATACACAAAATTGTAGCAAAAGGTAATTAATAAAAAATAACATGGTTACATACTCTGTGGGCACCACGTCATCATTAGAAGTATTATCCTCGAGGTTTTTGTTGGTGGTATTATTGTGTAAAATATCTGGTTGAATTTCTGTCTCTAAATATTCAGTTTTAATTTCGCTTTTTATAACGATAGGTTGAACAAATTTCTTTGGTTTTGTCAATTTTTTGGCGTGTTCCGTATTATTCGCTAAAACTGTTTGGTTGAGATCCTGCTGCATATTATCTTTTTTCGGACTGTGTTTAAGACTATTCACGATTTCATCAATATTGAAGTCGTCAAGAAAACTAAGGTCCAAATTTCGCACTGCATAATTCTCACTAACGACATCTTTAGAATCATTATCATCAGATGCAGAATCGTCAGATGTATTTCCAGAATTTTGACACATCACATTTATAACTAGCTGTATTTTTTTATAGCGTTTAGTTTTTACTTTAGACTTTGGTGGTCCCTGACTCGGTGGTTTAATGTTTGTCTCATCGTCTTCGCTTCTATTTATTGTTATTATCAAATTATCACGCGGTGTTTCCATTCTTTCTTTCAACTGAGTATCACAACCAACATGATTTTCGCAAATTTTTCGACTAAGCCTTGATCTAAGATCGAAATCTGTTTCGTTATCGTCTTCAGTACTGTCGCTATCGGGAGCCTGAATCCGAGGATGTTTTACTTGAAGCTTATCAGCCAACTTAACGACACTCTTAATAGGACTAGGTTTTCTAGCCACGGAGTTCTTGTTCTTTTCATTTTCTGGATTGTGGCGAAATCGTTTCTCCTGTGGAAATTCATTATTTTGACTAGAGCTCCTACGAACACGTTTCTTTTGAGGCTGGCTTTGTTTTGTCTCGTTGTTTTCTGAATTATGCCTGTCATTTACAATTTTACGTCGAATAGATTTTTCTTTTTTTTCTTCACTGTCATGGGGTACTATTTTTTGTCGATCAGTACGATTATTAGTTATAGTTTCTGATCGGGGAATCTTTTTGTTTTGATGCTCTGGACTATTACTTTTGTGTATTTTTTTTGTATTTGAAGAAATTACCTCATCTTGACTAGAATCATGACGAATCCTCTTTTTAGAATTCTTGGTGCTGACACTAGCTTTTTTGGGGACCGACTTCTTACTTTTGTTCGTACCTTGTTGTATTTGTTTAGAATCTGTTGAAGCTCCTTCATCCTGATTCGAATTATGACGAATACGTTTTTTAGATTGTTCAGGGCTTGTAGTTGTGCTTTTAAGGATTGGTTTTTCGCGTTTAGTGTTAGTACTTTTTTTATCTCGATTGGTTTTCTTATCAATTACATTTCTTTTAGAACTTTTGTTTGATTCAATTTTTGTGGTTGGTTTAACTATTTCAACATCGTCTTTTTTGTACGATTCAGATATTTCTTTTTTAGGCGCTGCAGGCTTACTTGTTTTATAGCTTTTGTCGGAAATTATATTTTTAATGTTGGATTCTAAAGTTTTTATTGCTTGTTTTATTTTAGTTGCTTCTTTTTTCCGTATTTCTTTATCGATGCATTTATATGAACTCACATCTTGTTGTATGAAGACAGGATCCTTGGAGTTTGTTTTAATGCCTGATGAACTCATAGGTACTTTTCCAGATTCCAAAAAAATTTGAATCTTTTTTTCCAAATCATCATATTTGTCCAAAGAGTTTTTTTCTTTGTCGTTATATGTGTTTAGCAACTGACTGTTTGAATTCTGTACTGTTGCGAAATAATTCGAGTGGTTATTTTGTAGATCGTGGTGCATATTGAAATTCATTATGTTAGTGTTAATAATATCCTGGTTAGGGCTATAACTGATTTCAGGATTCATTTGATTAAAACATGTTGATGTATCTGTGAAAGGTCTGAAGCTTGTGTTCTGAACATAGTGCGGAAATGGGTTTCCACAGCAGTTTTGTAAATCATAATGAACGTTATGAGCATGATTGCTTATGTATATGCCTTCGTATGGATGATAGGCAGGGTGTGTGTAAGTCGGATGAGTTAGCCACGATCTTGAATCTATCACTGGCCTACAGTCTGTACCTGGAGTAGAATAAGGAATAGGATTCGCGTAATTGGTTCCTTTTACATGACCCAAATTTGTTGCAAGCGCATTGGCGTTCATGTAATTATTTTGGTGGTAATTAATATTAGCGTAAGTCCCTTGAGCTGGGCAAGTTTTTGTATCCATGCGAGGTTTAAAGCCCGTTTCCGTAACGTTGACATTTTTCATTTTCTCATCGGATAATAAATTAAGTTTTATTTGACAGCATTTTTTTTCCGTTGTATTTATGTCCTGCGCAACTTTGCTTTTGGGTGCCAAATTCTGCTGCAAAAAATACACATTGTAAAATAATTAATGTAGGTAATGTAGATTGTATGTATGTAGGTCTGTTACTTTGTGATCTTCTGTAGGTAGGTGATTCAATGGTTACAACTTACAACCAATCGCTACCTTTTTCCCGACTACGGCAAAACGAGGGTTATGATTTTGGCTGTCTAAGTATGTAAGTGCCTAAGTACACATTTAAATTAATATGTCAATCAATGAAGTCTAAATTCTCGCTATGGTTTGTACCTGTTTACAGTTACTATCCCTCTAAGCTACGAAATTATACAAAGTAAACTGTACTGTGTACTTTTTGTTTGTAAATAACCAAGATACAGAACAAACATCTATGTTCATCACACAAATGTTTGTCCTGGTAGGAATCGCACCTCAGTTCAGAAGATCAGAAGGCTAGGCTACTAATTGAGCTATCAGGCCCGTCAACAAATTGATAAATGTATAATAAAAATATTTACACAAATGGAAATATAAATGGAAATGTTATTATATTTATTTATTTATTAAATAAATAAATATATGCCGTGTGGTCCCGGTATGCCGTGTGGTCCCGGTATGCCGTGTGGTCCCGGTTACGAATAGGACCACCCCATCTCTTCCCGTGGGTGCCGTAAAAGTCGGCTAAGGGAATATCCAGGGAATGGGCTGCAGCATTCTCCTTGGTTTTCACCATCATAATCTACTGCGATCACCAAGCCGCCTGCCAAGCGTGGTGATTATGGCAAACCCCCCCCCCCCCCCCCCTAATGACAAGCACAAATAGAGACGGCCCCCAGTCCCCGGCGGCTCTGCTATCCCGTGACTCCGGTAGCGGTCACGGTAACGGCAGGGCAGGGGGTGCGAAGAATCCCCGGCAGACGCCCGGCTACCAACCCCACCAAACACGACCCCTGGCCCTGGCAACATATAACGTGCGCACATTGAGGGCTGACGAAAGGATGGTCGAATTGGAGGAGGAGATGAGTAAGTTACGCTGGGATGTAATGGGATTGTCAGAAGTCCGAAGACAGGGACAGGACACGATAATCCTAAATTCCGGTAACTTGCTCTTCTACCGGGAGGGAGACCAACTGTCCCAAGGTGGTGTCGGGTTCATCGTCCGCAAGTCTCTCGTCAACAACGTGGTCAAAGTCGACAGTGTGTCGACCAGGGTAGCGTACCTGATACTCAGAATAACCAAACGGTATTCGTTGAAGGTCATCCAGGTATACGCACCGACCTCGGCACACTCCGACGATGAAGTAGAAGCTATGTATGAGGATATATCCGAAGCCATGCATACTTCCGAAACATAATTCACCGTTGTGATGGGAGACTTTAATGCGAAGTTGGGCACAAGGAATGGCGATGAGCTGAGAGTGGGGCCATTTGGATACGGGCAGCGGAACCCTTGGGACAAAGGCTGGCTGACTTCATGGAGAAGGAGGGCCTCTTTATGATGAACTCCTTCTACAAGAAGCGGCCATCCAAGAAGTGGACGTGGATAAGCCCCGACGGTTCCACGAAAAATGAGATAGACTTCATGATGACGACCAAGAAGCGAATATTCGATGATGTCTCTGTGATCAGCAAGGTGAAAACCGGTAGCGATCACCGTATTGTAAGAGGCACATTGAATATCAATGTCAAGCTTGAAAGGTCGCGTCTGGTGAGGTCTACGCTCCGTCCAAATCCTGTCCAAATCCAAAACCCCGAAGGCTTTCAGCTGGAACTCGAAAATCGCTTCCAGTGCCTTGCCGATTGCAACACAGTGGACCAGTTGAACAACGGGTTGGTGGAAACTGTCCAAGTTGTTGGAGCTGAGTTCTTCAAGACCCAACGCCGAAAGAGGACTCAGAAACTCTCAGGAAACACTCTTAAATTAATGGCAGACCGGAGCGAAATGAAACTACAGTCTTCAGTTGATATGTCAGCCTACGGTGAACTCAATAGACGTATCTGGAGTTCCATGCGACACGACTTGTGTGCTTTTAGTACTTCACGTATTGAGGCCGCAATTGAGCGGAACCAAGGCTCAAAGGTGTTCGCAAAAGATTCGTCTATTGGGCAAAGCCAAATGACAAAACTGAAGACCGAGAATGGTAGTGTCATTTCATCCAAGCCTGAGATTCTGAGAGAGATTGAGAACTTCTATGGACAGTTATACACCTCGACACGTGAGCCCGCTACTAACACAGCTCAGGACACCAGAGCCAAGTTAGTCCGACACTATACCGACGTCAGCCTGTACGAGATTAGAATGGCCCTCAAACAGCTTAAAAACAACAAGGCGCCAGGTGAGGATGGAATTACGACCGAACTTCTGAGAGCGGGTGGTAGACCGGTACTTATAGTCCTCCAGAAGTTATTTAATTCTGTCATCCTTGAAGGTACAACGCCGGAGGCGTGGCACAAGAGCGTGGTGGTGCTCTTCTTCAAAAAGGGTGTATCACCTTATTGAAGAACTATAGGCCCATCTCGCTCTTGAGTCATGTGTATAAGCTGTTTTCGAGGGTCATTACGAATCGTCTCGCACGCAGGTTTGATGAATTCCAGCCTCCCGAACAAGCCGGTTTCCGAAAAGGCTTTAGCACCATAGACCACATCCATACGCTACGCCAGATTATACAGAAGACCGAAGAGTATAATCGGCCGCTATGCCTAGCGTTTGTGGACTATGAGAAAGCCTTCGATTCAATCGAGACTTGGGCGGTGCTGCAGTCCTTACAGCGATGCCAAATTGACTATAGGTATATCGAAGTGTTGAAGTGTTTGTACAGTAAGGCCACTATGTCAGTCCGACTACAGGACCAGAGTACGGAACAGATCCCATTGCAGAGAGGCGTGAGACAGGGAGACGTTATTTCTCCGAAACTGTTCACGAACGCATTGGAGGATGTTTTCAAGCTCTTGGAGTGGAAAAGATTTGGCATCAACATAAATGGCGAGTATATCACTAACCTTCGTTTTGCCGATGATATAGTCATAATGCCGGAGTCGCTCGATGATCTCAGCACCATGCTCAACGACCTCAGTAGAGTCTCCCGACAGGTTGGTCTTAAGATGAACATGGACAAGACGAAAATCATGTCAAATGCCCATGTTCCACCTATACCGGTAATTGTTGGGAACGATACTCTCGAAGTTGTCGACAAATATGTCTATCTAGGGCAGACTGTCCAATTGGGTAGGTCCAACTTCGACAAAGAGGTCGCCCGAAGAATCCAACTCGGCTGGGCAGCGTTCGGGAAGCTTCGACCTATCTTTTCGCCCAAAATATCACAAAGCTTGAAAACAAAAGTTTTCAATCAATGTGTGTTGCCAGTGATGACTTATGGAACTGAGACGTGGTCTCTAACTGTTGGCCTCATTACTAAGCTCAAAGTCGCGCAACGAGCTATGGAGAGAGCAATGCTCGGTGTTTCCCTGCAAGATAAGATCCGAAATGAGGAGATCCGCAGGAGAACTAAAGTGACCGATGTAGCTCTTAGGATTAGCAAGTTGAAATGGCAATGGGCAGGCCACATCGCTCGTAGAACTGACAACCGATGGGGAAGAAAGGTTCTCGAGTGGCGACCACGATCTGGAAGACGCAGCGTAGGCCGGCCCCCCACTAGGTGGACCGACGACCTGGTGAAAGCCGCGGGGAGCCGATGGATGCAGGAGGCGAGCAGCCGCTCTAAATGGCGTTCCCTGGGGGAGGCCTATGTTCAGCAGTGGACGTCTTCAGGCTGTTGATGATGATGATGATGATGATTTATTAAATGGAAAAATAAGTGCACACAATATCACGCTAAACCGTTTTGTGGTAGAAACTTTAGAGTTTACGACTACAACATTATTATTTCCTTACTTGTATAGAGTTATTACACTGTCCAATACTTTGTAGGTAGTTAGATGCCCAACTGGAGCAGGGTTTCTTTACATTTTTGCTATCTTCCAAACTTTTGGTACTTGTGTTTTTTACAATTTCACTCTGAGGCACTTCTGGGACCTTAGTTATAGTTCCCGGAACTTCATTTATGCCTTTTTTCATAGTCACACAGTTCGTTTTAACACTTTCAGACATATCTGAATCCTTCAAAGGTTCTTGAGTAGTTGGACTAATTTTAGGTGATATATCACTTGAATTGGGCTTTTCCACATTTACACTAGTTTCTGTATTTAAACTAGGTACAATTTTATCAGTTTGTCTCAATTTTTGGGGCGGATGAACAGCTATTTTCTTCTTGTTTATTGGCACCGAGGGTACTATGACAATATTTGGGCTCTCATATGGCATATTTGGCCTGTGAATGGAAATTTTCAGTTAAAACCATGCTAAAACTTCGTAGATCAGAATAACTAAAGGGCCGCTGTTATTAGGAGTTACATGTTACATTTGCAAAAACAAAACTGTATGCATACACACACAAGGTGCATACGCATCAATACCTACTAAACAAAACGACTCCCGAGAAAAAGATGAATGTATCAGACTTCCATATACCTCTATAGAATGTACTAAAATTCTATACAGTACCTACAATACTAGGCGTTCAGCGTAATGTTAAACAGCACAGAGCATCAGTCAGTTAGTTCTATTTACGACATATTATTTATTGAAAGTATGTGTCTACTTATTTATTTATTTATGCACAAAACAAATTACAATCGTAATAAGTAAATTTTTTTACTCCTACTTTTTTCCCATTTTAGAGGAAATGGCGCATACCATACCCAAGGATCCGAGAGCCCATACAAAAAAATGAGACAACTTTTAGTAAACCAGATGTTTATTATGTCGCACGGTCAAAGTCATTTACGCTGTAGAAAAAAGCTCTTAACTTTTTTACGGCAATAGCATAGGCAGTTTGGATTTAGTTTAAAGTAAGTTGTCTACAATAAAAACATCAGCAAAAAGGGTACTAAGTAGTTGTTGTTACGTACCTACAAAAGTTTTTACTCAGATTTACAACAGCTTTTGTTCATGGCGTTATAATTCTAAGTAATGTTTATAGGTCTGTTATGTTGCGCCGGCAATACTGGAGTAAACAAGATAACGTGATCAATTAAGTACTGATGATTCTTACCTAGCCTGATGGCGATGGCGTGCAGCATCGAAAACTTACACTTGATAAAATATTTTTGTAAAACTACAGCTTTCGTCCTTCTGCGTTCAGTGTCAAACGATAACTGACGTGACAAATTGTATGGAACATAAACAATAGGCGTCATTCAAACAACTTTTTAAGGTTATATAGCACATGGGTAGCACTGGCTGGAAACACATGCCCATGCAATGGCAAAACGTTCTATTGTATTTTTAGTGCACGACATTCTACGTATTAGGTATTCGTAATATTGGTATGAGTAAGGTATTTTGTTAAAATGCTCAGCAAATTACTAAGCTAGCAGCAATATGCTGTAAGTGCAGCCTCGTTTTTATTTTGAGCTTTACTTGCATAATAACAAAGTTGAAACGTAGGCTTCTTCGTTTATTTTTCTACACCACTTCACCTACCTACATTATAGATAAGGCATGTCTATACTAAAGCTAAAGTTACGATATCTTCTGAGTGAAACTTTGTTGCAAGACTTATTCCTTGCGTCTGCTGACAAAATGGGGTTTAAAAACACAACGGTTGAGAGTAGAAACATTATATTTTAGGTTTTTAAACTTAACAATAAAATTGAACAAAAAATACAACTTTAAGTGTGCCCTTTCGAAAGGAAAACGGCTTGCTAATTACTAACTTAACTTAACTTAGGGTAACTTAGCTTTTATCAAACAATGATAATAATCTATGTAGGTATATCAGTCACAAAACTTAACACTTATGGCTTAGGTACAAAAAAACAATAACTCAGACTAGAAGAAAAATATAGACCGCACGCTCAGACTTGGCAAGTGAAGCCAAAAAAGGATATCGAAATGAAAATCTAATAGAGCTCGTATCACTTACAATTAATAATCTAGAGCAACGCTGACGTCTTACGTTTGATACACATTCTATCAATCGAATCTTATCGAAGTTTTGCCCCCATAATGATCATGATCATTTCTAGAGAATAATGTGGGTGGAAATAGGAGTAGTAGTACCTGTGATTCTGTCGTTTCGTATTCCTTTTTTGCCTGTGCTTTGTAACAAATAAAATAGAATCACTACGTTTTACTTTTTTGTCATCTGAGGGCGGAGTTTATATTGTTCTTCTTTTAGATCTAGGTAAATATAAAATAACGAGCGTAATCATAATTAATCATGATTAATTTCACTTTTAACGTTCAATCCAGGGTTATCTTTTTCGAAGTAAATTGGGCTTACTCCGGGAGAAAACAAAGGCAGAGTTTTTATCTTTATTTCTTTATCAACACTTTTTTCGATCAATTTTGCCGTTAAATCTTCTGGTGTGTATATTGGCGAGTACGCTTCAATGTCCATTGTAGGCTCGTTTTTAATGTCTTCCAGTTTGAAGCCATTGTTATCCGAGACTGTAAACTCATTAAAGTAATCGCATTGTATAGGGCAACTGGGTGAGTAGGCACGTTGAACGTTTTTCTCATCGGTTTTGAAATCTTCTATGGGAGCAGATGGAGAGTAATCGTAACTGCAATTCATGACGTCAAGGACAAGTGTCGATCTCGAGGTAATTGAAATGTCCATATCGCTATTCGTCATTGGGAAGTCGCCGGAACTAAAGTCGTTGTGTATGGGCGTGCTGGTTAGCCACTGGTTGATATTACTCCTCGACTCGGCCACAAGTTTACGTTCGCGCTGCAAAAAAGTTTATCTTAAATGGCCAACGCCTTTATGCGCCTCTATACAAGGTGACCTTGAATTGGTATGTTATCCCGAGATACCACGGACTGGGACCATGATACACAAGTTGTGAGAGCCATACTTGAAACTGGGTGTTTCCAAACTTCCATGGCAAAAAATAAATTGCACATGCGATCGCTACGAGAGTTAACAAGATACTATAAATTCAATTTTCAACACAGGTCGTAAAACTCATTTATGCGCACTCGGTCAAGGACGAAGTTCAACAACCCAGTTGCGCTAAGGCTATTTTCGAACGTAAACTTTACATGGCAATTCTTCAATGAAAAACTATTACTTTTGTAAAGTCGTAGAAGAAACATTGTCTACCTTGGGGTATAGATTTACCCCCTTTCGGGATAACATACTAATTCAAGGTCTAATTCCTAAAAAACTAATTCAATTCACCTTGTATAAAGATGTTTTTAATTTATTTTACATTGATTTAGTGGATAAGCGAATTCGGTTTAGAATTCCATTGAGCTGAAATAATCTAGTAGGTGGGTACATTTGATTCAGATACCTCATGGATACGTTTGTAGGGTAGTAATACCAGTCAATGGGTAGCATAGCTATATAGCTTTAATCGATGTGCATCGGATAAAGCTATATAGTTATAACTTAATTATACTGAAATTACTGGGCAAATGAGATTTTATGACCTGATTACACAGTGTAGTAATCTGATTACTGAACTGTGATGTCTCAGGATGACGTGCGCAGTGCAGTGTTCCGCGAAACTTTATTATTTTAAAGTTCCGAGTGACACTGCAACTGTTATGGGCGGCCGTGTCGCTTAACATCAGGTGAACGACTAGCTCGTCATCATTCATTCTCATAAAAAAAAAACTAGAGGGAGCCCGCCTTTATTCGCGTTTCTTAATCTAATACACCATTTGACCTTGATAGAAGTTGAATCTTCAAAGCCCTTTCTAAATAGGTACATCCATAAGCTGTAGGTTAGTTAGGTACCGAACCTGCTGATACCGCTATAACAACGATACCGAGATCGGAGAGAGAATACATTACTAGTAATGTATGTCTGGCTACTTCGGCGATACGTACATTACTAGCAATGTACTTCGGTGACGACATAACTATCGTTATATCGGTATCGGCAAACATTGGGTACGCCTTAAAATACACATTCCAAATATCACCCCTCTAGGTCCAGCGTTTTTGTTTTTATAACTGGATAGGCCCGCATTTGACCGCGTTTTGGGGATTACGTTGTCTGTCAGTCAGGACAAAGCTTTTTATTAATATAGAACATAGATGATGTTCAAATCGACTTACTTCTTTGGTTCTCTTAATCAAAGTGTCTAATTTACTGACTTTGCCATCATCCCCATGGTCACAGCGTTTCGCGTGTTTACTTTTGTAAGACGCTGGCTTCTCCACGATAATTTCCATACAGTCGCTGGCGCTACTGTTTTCAACTTCAAGGGATGCACTACTAACATCGTCGTAGACCAAATTATGGTATATATCGCTTGGGAGAGATGCTGAGGATATGGATGAAAATAGTATTCTTGAATTTCTTGAGGTAGGCCGTTTCTGAAATACGAAAGGGATGTAAAGTCAAAGTGAAACTACTACATCTTCGAATGCGCACGAACTCGGAGGTTTTAAATAAAGGTTCATGTTATTTCTAACCGACTTAAAAAAAAGGAGAAGGCTCTCAATTCGGTTGTATTTTTTTATGGTGGTTACCTCTGCTCTGAGTTTAGTTAGTTAGTGGTAGATATTACTACTACGTCATTTTAAAGAGAAAAAAAAAACTAAAATTATTGTTACATTTGAAACGATTTACTTTCAGAATGGTTTCATAGTTTCATCAAAAACAGTTCACTAATTTGGGTTTTTAAATTAAAATTAACTGCAAAAAAGTCCAAATATTTCACTGTATGAAGCTAAGGCGATTGAAGAGGATATTTTTTGTTTTTAATTATTTTGTTAATATTTACCTATCCAAAGATATTGTAGTAGGTAATTAATTATATTAGTTCTTTTAGATTCAATCAATCAAATGTTTATCACTAATCCATAGCCAATCCTGTATAATTAGCAGCTGTTATGGATCGCTGAGACGCTTAACATCAGGCGACCGACTAGCTCGACAAAAATTACGACAACACTACAAAACTAGTGTTATTTGAAAAAAAAAGTGAATAATTTGATCCATACTTTTCCATGTCTGCATATGTTATGGTGTGAGTGTTGTTGTTTTCTTCTAGTGCCACGTTTCACCTCATCTTTATGAGTTTTTATGGCTCCATCTTTATGGTGAATCTTCATCTACAAGGAAATAAAAACAATGACAATATTAAATAGATAAAAATACAATAAATGCTATTTCTAAAGAACATGTTTTGATACCAATTTGAAAGAAAGTAAGAAAAATAACTATTTGTGACAATGTGTTTATGTGTGTGTTGGAGATAAAGAAATTATTCAACCTTACAGTAGAATATTTGATTAAAATAGTTCCTGTAGATAGATATGCGACAACCACTGTTTACCCATTTACCCTTTGGACTTTAATTTTTAGGGATAAAAAGTACCCTATGCTGAACTTGATATTATGTGCGCTTTCATCCAAACCAGTTTGCCATTTAAGTGTAAAATCCACACAAACAAACACCATTTAACTTTTATATTAGTAGAAAAGTAGGGATGTACCTATTACATCAATAACTTATATAATAAGTATTATATGTTAGACTAATACAAAACTTAAAATCTATTCACTCATATGTAGGTAATAAGTAAACTTAACATATTCTAGTATGCATACTAACCTAAATAATGGGAATAAAAAAGCTTATAAACCACACAAAACAATATAAACGAATACTCACATTGTTCCTTTCGTATATCTGTGTTGGTCTCTTAGTCTCATGAAGTGGTGTTAATTTAGAACGACACGCCTGCCTGAAACACTGCGGAACTATCCGGTCTACCGTTTTGACATCACAGTTGTCTGGTGATTTCAAATGTTTGGATCTATGTTTCTTGTCGCATTTCTTGTCATCGATTGACTTGTGTTTGCAAACTGTTGTATTTAAATTGATAATGCATTGGAACTCCTGTTTCTCAACATGTATTTGTTGGGAAATATGTTCGTCACTACAATTTATATTGGTTTTGTAAGGTGTGTATTTTTTTTCTGTTTCAGATTGGCAAAATTTACTCATTTCCTCGCTTTTATATAGCTGGGACTTATAGTTATTGTTAGTTTCTGTTTTCTGAGAGCTAGTGCTCTTTTGTTCGACTGTGGTTTGTTCAGAAGAACGTTTTGTTTCTGTGGTGCTTGCGGCCATATTGTTATGTTTGTGTATGCATTTTCTTTTACGATGCGGTTGCTTCTTACTGGGGGTTTCTTTTTTCTCACTGTTTAATATATTTGTGGTGGTTGAATTAGAATTTTTAAGACAGTCCATTTTAATTTTTTTATAAAGGTCTTCAGGCTGTCTTTTCTGGATAGCCCATTTAAAAGGTCACAAGTTTAACTATCAATAAATGGAAGTGGAATTAAAGGTACCACAGAATACTCAAAAAATTTGTAGGTACACTATTACTTATTACTTCTTGGTCAAATAAAATTTAATGAAATCATCCAATAAGGGAGTTGTCTGATTTAGACCCTAAACATTGATTATACAATTAAATTAAGTGGTGGTCAAGTATTACCTTCGTTTTCCTATAAGTAGGTACCTATTTGTAATGATTTCAAAAGGTAGGTACCTAGCCAAGTATTATTTATGACCAATGCTTGGGAAACATGAGATTTCTATATTTATGAACTACCTACCAACTACAACATGAAACTGGTATACACCTAGGCACTATCTTTAAATATAATAAAATATAATGAGAAACCATTCCAGGTATTGTTTCATTTTTTCAATATGACACTGTCATACTACACTAATGACATCACAAGTCTTCAGTAGATAAAATTGCTACCACAAGCTTAGACCACTTAAAAAGTTTACTAAACATTATTAATGACTTGATAATTATAAATCTGCTTGAGAATATGATTATTAATGAGCTTCCATCATAGAAATGTAAACAATGAATGATCTGAAGGAAACAATAGGCCAGCTAAGTTGATGTGCACATTTCTATTATTGTCTCGAGTTTTATGAACAGTTTACCGTATTAGTATTACACGCTTGAAATTACAATACGAAACTATTAGTAAAAGATGCTTTGTGTAGGTAGTCATGTTATAAAGTTCATATTACCAGTTGTTCTACCTACCTTACATTACTTGGTTGGTAACGACTTTTGTCCTGTCGCTGGTTCATAACTTTACAAATACACAACCGCCACAACGACCTAAGTGAAACAACAAACGGAAACAATAAATAAACCGTGATAAAAACACTCCGCGAAATACTTTAGAAGCAAAAATATTTTTCGCGGAATGCTACTCAAAGTACTTGATTATTTTGTCGTGAATATTTTGTACGCTTACCGTAGCAAATGTGTTTTTGTTGATCAGGCACTGTTCAATCAAATTAGATATCATTTCTTGCACGGCAAAGTTTCAAGTTAATCACAAAACCCGTCGTTTTGTTTAGTTTACGCGCCGTCCATTCAAAATATTCAATTTTTTTTATTGACAAGTGTATGTTTGGCAGCTTTGACATTGACATATAAAAGCTACTAATTAAAAAGAAGAAGAAGACATCGACATACAAAGATGTTTTCCTTTTCAGGGTTCCGTACGCAAAGGGTAAAGCATAGATAAAAGTAAAATAAGAAATACTCGTGGGTTTTGGCGGGGACGCGGAAAAGTTCTCGTCGCGTCGTTGCATTGTATTATTTCTCAAAACTTGTGCTTTTTCCAGTGTTAACGTTTAAAATTGGTGGCGCGGGCGTTCTGCATTAAGTGCTGTGTTACGAGCATGAATGTAGGCAAGTGATATAATGTGGTGAAACGTGTTTTCGTGCTCCGCTGTCCGTATGTCACCAGGCTGTATCTCATGAACCGTAATAGTCAGACAGTTGAAGTTTTCACAGATGATGTATTTCTGTTGCCGCTATAACACCAAAAACTAAAAACCAGAATTAAAAAAAATTTAAGGTGGCTCCTATACAACAAACGTGATTTTTTGCTAGTTTTTATAGATAATGGTATGGTACGGAACTCCCCGTGCGTGAGTCCGACTCGCACTTAGCCGGATATATTTTACTGCTTGGGCCTTTGGCCGACTTGAGTCAAGTTGAGTCATTGAAATCATAACTCCTCAAGTTACTTGAGTATCCACATCTTATCCACATGGTGAAATAAAAAAAAGAAGGATTGAGTTTTGATTGACATCGAGATCGAATAGCTCATTGAGTATATTATCCATTATACAATGAAAAACTGTAACCGAGAGCGAAATCCGGGCCCTATTCAAACTTGGATATCGTAGAAACGGCTGATCTCCCAATACACAATAATAATTTTATTATGTTTGTAAGAAATATCCAGTATATATCAGTCCAGAAATGTCTATAATAAGCTCAATTATTGGCCGTTAATGGGGATTTTTGGACAAAATTGCCACGAATCAAGTCAATTCTTTTGAACAAAGTTTAAATTTTTCAACGAGAATTTTTGGGATATACGTTCACAAATCGTTGACTAACATACAAAATATCCTATAATATTATATGGCTTTATGGCTCAGTTGGTTGTAGTTCTGGCTTCTGGTCGTCGGTCCGTACATATTATTTATATTTTATAACCCTAATCTTACCCATAGAATAAGAATCCTACCATTCTAAAGTGAGTTACGTATCCACATTTACCTGTTTGAATTTGAAAACCATTCGCAAACATCCTTTCCTTTAAAATAAAATCATAGTAACCTACGCTGTGCCTACACTTGAAACGCTACCTCAGCTTGGAAACTACAGTGGTCAAGGGGGTCTAGCAAAGATACTAACCACTAACGCTAACGCCTCACGCTAACTCCAAAAATGTATCGAAATGACGTTCGCTACGGAAAAGTTAGCGATTTCCGAAATATCATTTCAATACATTTTTGGAGTTAGCGTGAGGCGTTAGCGTTAGTGGTTGGTATCTTTGCTAGACCCATAGACATATATATATAGATCTATGGCTAGACCCCAAGGTCAGTGTCAGTGCCACGCCACAGACAGATAAATAGATATAACAAATGCGTCAAACTTATAACACCTCTCATTGTAGACGGGCAAGCAAGGGTATTGCGATGACTTCGTATAATCTATCAGTAATATAAACTAAGTACTTATGTAATTAATGGTTTGAAAAAATATTCATCTAAAAAATTCTCTCGTTTCTTTCATTCATGATACAAATTATGTATAACTCTAGATACCACCCAACCTGCTAATTTTGTATGCGAATTTCATTCATTACTCGAAATACATTGCCCGCTTGGCTTTCAATGATTCCTCGCGCGGTGATGAGCGTTCTATACAAAAAAAGCAATGTAACTCATACGTAACCGCGAATGCGGATAACGACACGTCGCCGTCGCAATTTTTTAGAAAGTGCCACATGATACCCGCTGTGTCTCCACGTTTTGTTGGAACTTTAGTTTCTTGAGATATGCTTACAAGTACGTGTCGTTAAAAGATATATAAGTTTTTAAGTGGGTAAGTGCGTAACTTTTTGTGATGTGTTAGTTTATTACAAGTGTTTTTTACATTTTAAGCGATGGGTTATGTTATAAATGCGAAGTTTATGCGGTTCGGCGATAACATATGGTAGGGTTCATTCATAAGTTACTTATCTGAAATTATAGTACTTAATGACTTAGTAGTAGAAAAGTAGGTACCTACATGAAAGTAACGGTTGATCCTTCCCGTGTTGGGTATATTTATACATCTATTGTTATATACCTACGTGTGCTGTGCTCAGTGACTCCACTTGGTTATGTTTTGATTATGAATTACATATTATTACATATTTATGATGCAACATAGTGTTATAATTTAAGTATCACTAGCTATACGCTCTGCTGTTTCACCCGCGTGTACAATGTTTTACCTATAATAATATTCCGATTTCTATGTTGATTTATAAATATCTCGTTTTATTGTTTGAGATACCTAACACTTACTGTTAGGTACTTTCGACGCATACAAATCAGCTAACACAGTAGAACAGAATATAAGTCCTAATATTAAAATAATAAATACGCATTCTGTTAATAATAGGTATTTAGCCAACTATGTAGTTGGTACTATTACCACCCAGACCTAGTACATATATGTACATACGTTATGTTAAGTAGATATATTATACCTACCATCGAAATAATACCCATAGAAGTGTAACTCGAGGTCCGAAATGGCCAAACACAAATGCAACCGCTGTGGGTGGGGCTTAATTTTGCAACCGCGCGTGGCGCCATTCGCATCGCGACCGCCGCGCTGTGAAGTAGTCTTACTTGGACTGTGTTATGAAATAACGACACAAGCGACGTTTTGGTGAAAATAGGTTTCAAACTTTTAAAATTTGTTTTAGTTGCTGTGAGCTGTACTATATTGGATTTTTAATGTAATGTTTACTTATAAGGTTTTTTCTGTGGTATGATTTTAATTTTGTATTGCTTTTTAGTATTTGTTGTTATGCGGCAACATAAATACATCATCTGTGAAATTTTCAATAACTATCACGGTTCATGAGATACAAGCCTGGTGAGTGGTGACAGACGGACAGCGGAGCCTTAGTAATAGGGTTTGCTTTACCCTTGGATACGGAACCTTAAATAAGCGATAAAAAACAACAAACAGATAAATGATGAATTAACAAGTATTGTAACAAGAATTTCACTCAAATCCGTTTTGCCGTAACTTAGTTTGTTGGTTGTTGGGTTAACACACCTACTCATTGAAATAATTATATCTGAACATACAGACGTATAAACATTCGTATTTATTACTATTGAAATTCTAGGTGATATATGATATGATTACAAAAATTCGTTCTAAGTAATTTTCCTATTTTATATTATGCATGTTTTCCATACTCGTAGTTTTAATGCATAACACCATCCCTAATCACCAGTCACTGTGGTCATAGTTAGGGAGCTAGGTGTCGATTTTTTTTGCGATTTCTTTATATGGCCGACATCACATCTCACTATTATCTCACTCAACCATAATTATTATTACCATTGTTATTATTTATTGTTATGGTAGACTGTGATAATAGTATTCACTCCGAACACGACTTCGAAATTTTTTAGGTTCGTACTCTATCTAGGTACAACTGATTTCTCATGTTTGTACGTAAGTTTAGCTGCTTGTAAACAAAACTTTACGTAACAAACTAATCGAATATTGTATTGAATACTAACTGACCTGACCCACCGCACGGATTTATTAGTTTTATGTCCTAGCCCTGTTCATGGGAAGAGGTAAGTTGTCGAAGTTTTTCAGTTTCTCAGAATGAGACTGCCAAAGTTGGCCATTTAACGTGAAAATAACGGTTGAAATGCAAGAGCGCTCTAAGATGACCGAACCAAATCGATTTGAGCTGATCTGAACTATTCGCATCCGTATCGGTGTTTCTAAACATGAAGAAATCTTATATCAAAACCAGTTAGCTCCCCAACTATAATGCCGATATGTAGAGCGAGACGCAGCTTTGCATCTAGATAGCTGTGTCCCTCTTATCGAGCGTCAAAAGAATTCACTGATCAGCCAATCAGGGAACGACCACTAAGCTGGCGGTATTGGTTAGAGTAAAGTCTTATGTGATTGACTTTGTAGGTTGAAATGCACCTAATCTCAATGGAGTAAGGTCGTTTTGACATTGGTGTGTAGACGTAAGTAGATATAAGTAAAAATAAATATAGTACAACGTTCGTTTGGTTACAAAACTGGGCGATCTAGCTTAGAGTTATTTTTCTATGGGTATTATTTCGATGATACCTACTCATGTTTCTTATCAACTCAGCTGTCTTGGGTCGATTCTTTCGGATTAGGTAAGTAGGTATTTAGGTGTATATGTTTATTAACACTTTTATGATCGTAGATAGGTAAGAGGTGTAATCGAGGTGAGCTAGACGTCTTTTTGCTATTTATCGCAGTTTATATTGAAGTATTGAAAAGATCAGCTTTTTTCAATAATAAACGATGAGTGAGACCAAAGATCTAAAAAGTACTTAATTTAAAAGGGAGTATATTCATGGGTAGCACACCGTTTAAAAACGAGGATCGTGCGTCCGGACTCTTTTGTAAATTTTGTCACCACACTGTGCTAGCACGATTGAGGCGAGGCTGGGTGCCGACTTGTCGAGGCCTAACCTTAGTTAGAGTCAAGTGAGTGGTGTGCTAAAGGGAGATCTAAACGGGATTTTGACACTAGCCGCTTCATAAATTTATAGTTGTACCACTGTAGGGTTTCTGGTTTAGGCTTCTTTTATCTTAATCATTACAAAAGCTAGTTCATAAATTCCCATTGACTTGCCTTGGTCCATAAATCCCCTAAGAGGTCTAGGGGTAAATTATGTGGTACGCGCGGAATGCTGCTGCTATTAATGCTATTCCCTTGATTCCTTCATTTTCACTTAAATTTTCGTAGGTAACTAAAGGGTCACTGGCACTGGTACCTACTGGTGTTTTTTTTTTTCATGATATCGATAGCTTTACGAACACGAAGCTCTAAATTAGGTCGAGCAATCATTGAAACTGGTTATGACTGTACAACTGATTTCATTTCACAATGGAATTGCGACCTATAATTTTGCAGTTTTTATATTTGTTTTTTGTGTTCCTGACAAAAAAAGGGTAAAACGGACCCTATTACTACCCTGTCCGTCTGTCACCCAGGTTTTAGCTGCTACGTGCATCTGTTACGCTATAACAACAAATACTAAAAAATAAAATAAAATAAATATTTAAGAGGGCTCCCATACAACAGACGTGATTTTTTGCTCATTTTTATAGTTAATGGTACGGAACCCTTCGTGCGCGAGTCCGACTCGCTCTAGACCAGTTACTTATTTAGTTTCACTGTCCAGTTCGAAGCTGAATTTATCTCAATTTTTTTTCTAGTTGAAGATCACAGAATTCGCCTTAGAGTTAAAAACTAATAATTAAAACTTGTTCACAGCCCAAGCCAGCGCAAGCCACCCAAGCGAAGCAGCCATCTGCACCTTCCGGGGCTGATCAACTAGACGCAGAGGTCGGCAAGCAAGGCGAGTTGGTCCGCTCGCTGAAGGCAGCCAAGGCGGAGAAGGCGAAGGTCGACGCGGCCGTGAAGACACTGTTGGAACTGAAGGCCAAGTACAAGGCTGCTACTGGACAGGTGATATTTTGACTAAA
Source organism: Ennomos erosarius (assembly GCA_963580505.1). Taxonomy (NCBI): domain Eukaryota; kingdom Metazoa; phylum Arthropoda; class Insecta; order Lepidoptera; family Geometridae; genus Ennomos; species Ennomos erosarius. The sequence continues at coordinate 9,860,242 of OY756996.1, forward strand.
TTATGCGGTAACACACACACAGTACATTTTGGAGTTAGCGTAAGGCGTTAGCGTTAGTGGTTAGTATCTTTGCTAGACCCCCAGGGTCTCTTGCTGTTCGCTTCGGCCCCACCAATGCCTACCAAATGTCCGGGCTAGACCCGAGAATCAAATTCATCATCATCATCATCATCAGCAGCAGCCCGTAGACGTTCACTGCTGAACATAGGCCTCCCCCAGGGAGCGCCACTTTAAGCGGCTGCTTGCCTCCTGCATCCATCGGCTCGCCGCGGCTTTCACCAGATCGTCGGTCCACCTAGTGGGGGGCCGGCCTACGCTGCGCCTTCCAGTTCGTGGTCGCCACTCCAGAACCTTTCTTCCCCATCGGTTGTCAGTTCTACGAGCGATGTGGCCTGCTCATTTCCATTTCAACTTGCTAATTTTAATCATATTAAATGATATTAATTATTATTATTTTTTTTACTTATGTACGTTTTTAATCAACAATTCACTATTCTCATTCTTCTTTCAGGATTGGAAGCCGAGTGCAATCCCAGCGCAGGTAGTGGCGCCATCTGTTGACGCCTCAGCCGCACTCGACGAACAAATTACGAAGCAAGGCGACTTGGTACGCTCCCTCAAGTCCGCTAAAGCTGAGAAAGCTAAGGTCGACGAGGCAGTGAAGGCTCTGTTGGAACTCAAGACCAAATATAAGGCTGCTACTGGACAGGTCAGGGAAAAGATGTACTTAAAAATACAGCTAGTTTTGAAATAATGCGTATGAAATATACCCATCAACATTCATCATCATCAACAGCCTGAATACGTCTAGTGCTGAACATAGGCCTCCCCCAGAAATGCCACTTCGGACTCTTATCAATTGTCATTTATCATCAAATTATAATCACTGTCATAATAGACCATTTTATTTGTTTTACCGTTTTACCCTCTTTTATAAATATCTCAAATTTATATCCATAATAAGGTTGCTTAGGGGCTAATTCCGAATCACATAAGTTGAAACGTCATTGGTGCAAAACGAACGGATTCGAACCAGTTTTCGTCGGCTTGAAAGTCACACGGGCAACCGCTGCACGCTGAGCCCCACTAGCTCACTTTAAACTTAATAAAAACTGACATTGTAAAAGAGGCCATGATTTTCACTAGTTTTATATCTCCCAGGACTGGAAGCCAAACGCAGCGCCGGTAGTCAAACCCGCACCATCAGGTGACGCAGCTTCTTTAGACCAGCAGATCTCGAAGCAAGGAGACCTGGTGCGAACTCTCAAGTCCTCTAAAGCGGAGAAAGCAAAGGTCGATGAAGCTGTGAAAGCGCTTTTAGAGCTTAAAGCGAAGTACAAGGCGGCTACTGGACAAGTAAGTTCGTTGATCAAGGTTATATTAGCTTTTGTGTTCGTTTTCCCACGCGTGGATTACAGTTTTATTGCGATAAAAAGTATACTATGCATTTACCCAGATTAATCTATCTCCATGCCAAATTTTATCAAGATCGGTTCAGCCGATAAGTTGTGAAAAGATACCTAACATATAGACAGACAGAGAGATACAGTCTAAATAAATTAGGTAGTAGCACAGATTTTAAAATAGTCTCGCAGTAGCTAAAATATTTTGGCTGCTTGGTGCCCCAAGCAGCCAAAATATTTTTTTATCTTAGAGTGGTTCAGTTGTTGAGCCACAGAATAAATAATAGTAGAAAAAATAAATAAATAACTAAATATGTGTGGACATTTCACACAGCGCCATCTGTACCACTAAGCATAGCTTGTACTATGGGAACCAGATAACTGATACAATACTTATATACTTTTTTGTTTGTAAATACATACATAGAATACAATATAACACCCAGACGCAGAACAAACATCTATGTTCATCACACAAATGTTTGTCCCGGGTAGGAATCGAACCCACAGCCCACAGCTCAAAAGGCAGGGATACTACCAACTGAGCTATCGGGCCCGTCAGAATGAGAAAAGGTATCAAATAAACAATTATTTACGTTTGTATTTTATGTTTTCGGGCATTTATTCCATCTATTAGTTTCATTATAGTCAATCTGTGTTATTCGAAACACTTTCCTGACGGAAAAATGTAAGATTTGTTTTCCCAGTTCCACCTTTGCCAAAAGTATAATCGGAGTGAGATGACAATAAACATGTCTGCTCCTTTCTAAATACTAAGTACCTATAATTTTCTTATTGCAGGTTATGCATGATAACAAAATAGCGCATTATTACAAGCTATAACTTAATTTGTTTTTATGGTTTGTTCATTATTGTAATACTGTATAAGTATATTTGTATATTGTAGTTTTGTTTCGATTTTATTATCGTAGTTAGCTTGAGTAATAAAGGCATATCGCCCGTTAAAAAAAGTATATTATTTTAAGAATAAAATAAATTATGTTTATGCTTAATGTTTATGTTTCATTGAATATTGTTTCTTTCGCAGGATTGGAAGCCAAGTGCAGCTTCCGCGCCAGTACCGGCGACACCGCAGCAACAGTCGGGCAACAATCAAGTGGCGCAACTGTTGACGCAAATCGCCGCGCAAGGCGACAAAGTACGCAAACTGAAGGGAGAGAAAGCTGAGAAATCGGTTGTTGATGTTGAGGTAATAATTATTATGAGTTTAAGAGCGTACTTACGTTTTGGCTCCGCGCGAAATTAGGTATTTTCGGCTGCCAGCTACTATTGTTTATTCTGTGTAGGGACGCCTGTTTACTGCTCAGCTAATGACTGAACGGTCATGATCCGTATAGTTTCTAGAGGAACTCTGATTAATCCAAGTAAGGTTTTTGAAAGCATTTGTGGGCGTAAGTCGGGAAGATATGGTAATTAATTGTAGAACGAAAGGAAGAAAACTATAGGCCTTTGTTATTTTAGGTAAATAACAAAGACAACAATAACACAACAAACAACAATAATTAAATTAAGTTTTGTAAGTACTCTTATTTTGACTTGTAAAAGTTTGTAAATTAGCTTATTTTCACTAAATAATTTGAATTAAAATAATTCTAGCTATAAAATGGCTGCATGCTTGTTTGCTGCCTTGCACTTAAAAAGAAATCATCTTATTAAAATTAAAAAAAAAACATATACTGCGTCTGGGTGTTGTGGGACCATAGTCCTCGTAGCTCCTGGCTCCCTAGATATACCTACAGGAAATCCTAGTCAGATCGTCGATGGTAGAAAAAAAAAAGGAATTTTGACATTATTCTATTTTTTTTTGCGTTTCTTTATACCTAAACGCCTTTTGATCCCATTAAGACTTGAATTAAAAAAATATATATATCAACTATTTACCTATCCATTGTTTATGTTATTTTAATTTTAAATTGATTATTTACAGGTGAAGAACCTTCTCAATCTCAAAGCACAGTACAAGTCAGTGACCGGCACGGATTGGACGCCAAACGCAACTGCTCCTACCAAAGTTGAACCGACGGTAAATATTTTATAAGAAAATGAAAGAAGTCATATATTAAGAATTGGTTCATCGTACATTTACAATACAACGTGGAATTGATATTTTCTCTTAGTCCATTCTACATACAAGGTGACCTTGAATTGGTATGTTATCCCGAAAGGGGTAAATCTACACCCCAAGGTAGACAATGTTTCTTCTACGCCTTTACTAAATTAATAGTTTTTCATTGAAAAAATGCCATGTAAAGTTTACTTTCGAAAATAGCCTTAGCGCAGCTGGGTGGTTAAACTTCATCCTTGACCAAGTGCACATAAATGAGTTTAACGACCTGTGTTTAGAAATGAATTTATAGTATCTTGTTAACTCTCGTAGCGACCGCACGTGCAATTTTGCGAGTGGATTTATTTTTCCAATGGAGGTTTTGAAACACCCAGTTTCAAGTAAGGCTCTCACAAGTTGTAGGGTATCATGGTCCCAGTTCACCCATTTCAGTTTAACATGCCAATTCAAGGTCACCTTGTATATACGCATTTTTTTTAAACGATTGCGGTGACCGGCTTGTCGTTTGTCTGGTGTTAAGCGTCAAAAACTAAAAACTTGCTCCGTAACTCCGGAGTTTTGGTTCACAAATCTTTATCATTAAAACAAGGATAATTATTATGTGAATATTATCAGCAAGTACAACCATCGACGATGAACGGCGATGGACCGGCGGCCGCACTCGCAGCCAGTATCACCAAGCAAGGGGAGGTGGTCAGAGATCTCAAGACCAAGAAGGCTGACAAGGTAATTACTGATTACTTGTAATGTTTTATCTTTATATCTTCGGCAGAACATAGAACGAATAAGTTATTTGCCTGTTATTGAGATTGAACAAGTAAATTGTTGGGTGCCTATCAGAATGACTTTTACGCTGAAAGACAATGTACGTTGGATGACATGAAAGCAGGGTGCCTAGATAGCCGAAAGATAACTCAGCTAGATTTTCATAAAGTAGGTTAAAAATGAATGCAATAATTGAAAAAATAAGTAAAATTGGTAAATAAATCGCGGAGTAATACGCTTTTAAAGTTTCAGGAGCCGGCATCGCTTGTCTCTTTCTCGCAAAACAGAGATCGCCCACAGTTGTTATGAAAACAAATATCGTGACGGGACGACACATAACTAGATTTTTTAAATCATTGATAAGCTAAAATTTGAATACGGTCTCACCTGATGGTAAGTGATGACGCGGTCGACGATGGAACATGCTTGCCTGGAAGCCCTGGAACATACCGGTTCACTCTAGCCTTAAACTAAACAATTTCTCGCGCTCAAAGAGAGATCAGTTGCCATTAAAAAAAACCCATAATTAAAACATAATTCTTTATTTCCAGGCAACAATAGACGCAGAAGTAAAGAAGCTTCTAGAACTAAAAGCGCAATATCAAACAGAAACCGGAACCGCTTACGCACCACCCGTGCAAGCACGAGAGGCCAAACCAAAGGAGAAAAAGGACAAACCTAAGGAGGCCAAAGACAAACCTAAAGAGGCGAAAGACAAACCGAAAGAGGCCAAAGACAAACCGAAAGAGGTGAAAAAGGAAGCCAAACCTAAAGAACCTAAAGAACAGGTATTGGATACTTAAACTTTTAGTCATGCTGGTCAAAATATTTGTTTTAAAGATAACGACAAAATATATATCTAAAACATTTTACATAATGCTCTGGTTATTCCGCCGCTACTTACATCTCCTACGGAAAGATATGGGGTGCTTTATTCAGGCCATTTTCCGGTTCGTGGTCGCCTCTAGAACCTTTCTTCCCCATCGGTTGTCAGTTCTACGAGCGATGTGGCCTGCCCATTGCCATTTCAACTTGCTAATTCCCCCTGGTTACCCCAGGTTTGGTACGTTTGTTAAAGTTAAACTCTTGTCAAATTTGAAATACTGTATTGGTTGACGAAAAGCGATGACTAACAGGCAACCAATAAGCGTTCAATATTTCAAAGTTCACGAAAGTTTCGTACCACTAACTGAGGCGTAAGATCGGCTAAAATTTGCTAACAGAAAATTGCTAAGAGCTAAGGCCACGTGCGCATTCCGATTAAACTCGGCTGAATAAATAACCGAAACCGGGTTTTCTGTATTTTATCTGGCACGTTGAAAGTCACTTTTCACACTTTTCTAATTGCTGTTTCTAATATTGCCTATGTATATTTAAGTCGCCAAAGCCTGGCAAAGAGGAAGCTACAGGCGGTGTGAAGAAAGTGACCCGTCTCGGGTTGGAAGCGAGCAAGGAAACCGACCTGCCAGAATGGTACACGCAAGTGCTCACCAAAGGTAAGGCAACTGATTTAATTTTTACTATAGTGATACACAATAGGCATGAACAGTAGTTACTATTAAAAATGAACAAGTAAATATTACTTTCATAAAGAAGATTAAAAATGAATGCAATCATTTGAAAAAAATAAGTGAAATCGGTAAATAAATCACGGAGTAATAAGCTTTTAAAGTTTCTGTAAGGGGCATCTCCTGTCCCTTTCTCGCGAAACAGAGCGCCTCCACAGTCACTATGAAAAATTCACTTGTGACGTCACATGCCAAAGATATTGTATGTAAAGCTACCACAGCTTAGTAATGAGGTACTATGAACGACCTTGCTCTGACGCTTGCTCTTTCAATTCCGGTTTTTAAAATGCTTGTAACTTTGTAATTTTTTGAGATATTTTATTTTTGTTTATACAAATGTTTATCTTTTCAGGAATATTATTAATTTTCTAAAGAAAAGTTTTGTAATCATGCCTATTGTATACATTACTACTTCTCTAACCATACTTGCAACTCTGTTCAAGGGAAGAGGGAAGGAAAGAAAAGGCAAGGGAAAATAATGAACGGTAGACCAGACGGCACCAGCCTCCTTCCGGGCTTTGTCCCATCCATTCATCTTTTATTCCCCCTATAATTTTCCTTTCTCTTCTTTCTTCCCTTTGACCGGAATCAGGATAGTGTTCTATAACTAGAGTATAGACTAAAGCATAAAAGGATCCTCAAAGACAAATTCTGAATCTAAATTTCAAATCCGGAAACCGAGCGTGTGCTGCAGAAACGATCATTAAGTTTTAAAGACGTTTTTAAATCTTCATCTTCCATTAAACTGTTGTCCTCCCTACAGTTTAATGCCTCCATTAACTTTAATGCCGCCATTAAGATTAATGATCGTTTCTGCAACTGGGTATAACCAAAAAAGTGGTACGCTTGACACACAATCCCAGATAATGTAATACCTACAGTACAGATGCTTCATCCCATACAACGGAATAACGCGGGCTATTTTACGAATTATTTTATTTCTGCATAACGCAAGATTATCAAGCGACATTTACTGTGTGTTGGCGAAGTGTTGGGCCAAATGAATACACTGGACACTAACTAGTAACTCTCTAGACACGATTACTAAATTTTTTTCAAGTTCGGGCTTGTTTTTGTTTCTACCTGATGGGACCCCATTCACACAATCAAGTTCTCTATGCTTTAGTCTATAAAGATCTATAATCAAGATAAATTTGTTATTCGCAGCGGAAATGATTGACTACTACGATATATCCGGTTGTTACATCTTGCGTCCGTGGTCCTACAGCATCTGGGAGCGTATCCGCGCATTCCTCACGAGCGAGTTCCATAAGTTGGACGTCAAGGACGCATACTTCCCTATATTCGTGTCTAAGGTACTTTAACGATATATTTTTATCATCATCATCATCATCATCATCATCATTAACAGCCTGAAGACGTCCACTGCTGAACATAGGCCTCCCCCAGGGAGCGCCACTTAGAGCGAGAGAATAATTATAATGTATATATTTATACATTATAATTATTATGTAAGGATATTTTAACCGATTTCAAAAAAAGAGGTGGTTCTTGTGTTGAGATTGTATGGCTACCTCACAGCTACGAAGTTCATAATATGCATGATGACGACTATTAAAAATGAACAAGTAAATATTACTTTCATAAAGAAGATTAAAAATGAATGCAATAATTGAAAAAATAAGTAAAATTGGTAAATAAATCAAGAAGCTTTTAAAGTTTCTACAGAAGGCATCTGCTGTCCCTTTCTCGCGAAACAGAGCGTCCCCACAGTTACTATGAAAAATCCACTCGTGACGTCACATGCCAAAGAAATTGTATGAAAAGCTACCACAGCTTAGTAATAAGGTACTATGAACGACCTTCCTCTGACGTCACTGGCCGTTTGAGCTAACTCTTTCTATTCCGGTTTTTAAAATGCTTGTAACTTGGTCATTTTTTGATATATATTTAATTTTTGTTTTCACAGATGTTTATCTTTTGAGGAATATTATTATTTTATCCAAAAAATATTGTAATCTTGCCTTTTGGTGACGTCACATGGCAGTTTTTAGTTACCAATGTTACCATAGAGGTACCACAGCTATGTAATACTAAGTAATATTTTGAGAGGTTACAGCGTGTTTTTAGCTTTTTTTTCTATTGTTGCGTCATATTTGACTTTTTGGGATATTTAATTTTTGTTTGCATTATACAATTAAAAATACAGGTGCCCTATATTAAGGTAAACTGGGTCGTCTAAGATGTGTTTTGTTCTGTAGTATAAAGTGTTTTCTATCTATTTCTGTTGACTTTAACTACATTCGATGTACTGATGTCATTAGCTATTTACACTTATCTGTTGTAGGCTGCGTTAGAACGTGAGAAGACTCACATAGCGGATTTCTCACCGGAAGTGGCGTGGGTGACTCACTCCGGGTCGTCCGAGTTGGCGGAACATATCGCCATCCGGCCAACTTCCGAGACCGTCATGTATCCTGCGTACGCCAAGTGGATACAAAGCCACCGTGACCTGCCGCTTAAGATTAACCAGTGGAATAATGTCGTGGTGGGTATCATCATCATCATCATCATCAGCCTGAAGACGTCCACTGCTGAACATAGGCCTCCCCCAGAGAGCGCCGCTTTGAGCGGCTGCTCGCCTCCAGCATCTTTCACTCCTCGCGGCTTTCACCAGATCGTTGGTCCACCTAGTGGGGGGCCTACGCTGCGCCTTCCGGTTCGTGGTCGCCACTCGAGAACCCCATCGGTTGTCAGTTCTACGAACGATGTGGCCTGCCCATTGCCATTTCAACTTGCTAATTCTAGAGCCATATCAGTCACTTTATGATGGTAGTGAGTATACAGGGTGGAAAAAACCAAAGCTCCTTGAAGCGTGAAATTACTGGGCAAATGAGACTATGATGTGATCTCACGGTCTATTAATCTTGTTATTAGACTGTGTGATGTCTCAGGATGACGTGCGTAGACTGCGTAAGTGCAGTTTCACGCGAAATTATTAGTTTAGAATTCCGAGTAACCCTGCAATCTGTTATGGATAGCATCATGCGAACGACTAGCTTATCACGTTATTCTCTAAAAAAACGAACGAAAACTTACTAACAGTTATTGACAATGTAACAAAGTATTTTTGTCCATAGAGGTGGGAGTTCAAACAACCCCAGCCTTTCCTCAGAACGCGCGAGTTCCTCTGGCAAGAAGGGCACACCGCTTTCCGGTTCCAAGAAGAGGCAGCAGAAGAAGTACTGCAAATCTTGGGTAAGCATAGTGATATTACTGGGCAAATGAGACTATGGGAAAAGGTGGGGTTGTTTTATTCTCGCACTGGAGCCAGACTGGATACCTTCGTCATCATTCCAGCCCTGTACGTTCCCACTGCTGGGATACGGGCCTTCCTTTTCTCACATAGAGAAACCATAATCCATCACGCTGGCCAAGTGCGGGTTGGTGCGTGAGTCGTGACACATGTTCTCAATTTTGGGATTGGGTTGTTCTTACGCGAGCGCAAATTCTACTTGAAAAGTCAATGGTGTAGATTTGGGTGGGATTTGAACCTGGATACGTCGGTTTAAAGGTCGCACAGACTACCGCTGAGCCACTCTGGTTACTTCCCACGAAATCAATTAATTTAGAACATTTCTCATCCAATAGAACTGTACGCAAGAGTATACGAAGAATTACTTGCTATCCCTGTCATCAAAGGGCGGAAGACAGAGAAAGAAAAGTTCGCTGGTGGAGACTATACTACAACTGTAGAGGCTTATATACCAGCGAGCGGGAGGGCTATACAGGTAAGTTGTCTCTTACTATCTGCTATCCGCGGCTTTACAGGTTTATTTTACAATTTATTTAGATCAAAATGAACAACAATAAAAACATTCATTTTAAAAACAGCCACATATATTCTGTCAGACGGAAGCGTCTTTTTTCTTTGTCTATCCTTTTCTACCATTTAGTATCGTCATTAGGAGCGAAAAGGATAGCACTCACGCATCTTTCTCGCTCTGGGAGTGGGCGATCCTTGGCGCTCTCCTATTTCATGTTTGTTACCTCAGAACTACGTTATTTATGAACCGATTAGAAAAAATATTTTTTTTATTATAAATGAGTAATATACATTTAATACTTGTTTTTACCCCCTAATCTAAAAGGATACTAAGCACCGTTATTTGGCTTTATTAATGGTTTCAGGCATGTTTGTAAAATTATTCAGATTTAAATAAATTAAATAAATAGAAGTATATTTTTATCTTACATATTATTTTTCCTGATTATACAGGGTGCGACAAGTCACCACTTGGGGCAGAACTTCTCCAAAATCTTCGAGGTGGTGTACGACGATCCGGACACGCACGAGAAAGCGTACGTCTACCAAAACTCGTGGGGGCTCACTACTAGGACTATCGGTGAGTTTATTTATTTAATTTTTTTATTGCACTAAAAGTACAAAAGGGGGACTTAATGCTAAAGCATTTTCTACCAGTCATTCTACACAAAGTTCCTCTTCTTCCCGTGTAGGCAAGTGGTCAGCCTAGGTATCAGAATTTTTAGGCCGCCCGAAGGATTCTGACTTGGCTTAACGACTATTGTCTTACGACAACAGCCGGGACCGACGGCTTAACGTGTCCTCCGAAGCACGGTAGCGCTCTAAATACCAACTTTTTTTGCTGCAGCGGTCACCCATCATAGTAGTGACCGCAGCGAATGTTGCTTAACTTTACCGATCGGTTAGGAACGGCTAAACGTGCTTCGCTATGAGCGCACACAGTTATTATAATGGATTTAATGAGAAACATCCTTCTCACTAGATACATTCTTTAAAACTATGGATCTATTGAGAACATTTTTTTTCAGCAGATCTTTTCTACAGATCCATGATGGATCTAATGAGCGATCTTTTTCTGAGATTAGGTGATTAATCAGTGATTACGCATCTCAATAGATCTACCATGGATCTGTAGAATGGGTCTACTGAAGAAAAACTTTTCTAAGATCTTAAAGGGAATCTAGTGAGAAAGACATTTCTCATTAAATCCATTATAATTAATAATACAAGAACATGCAGCGCACTTCACAGCCGCCATTAAGTTTGGCGCAGACTCTAACTGTAATAAATATTTTGCATCTTTTCCAGGTGTAATGATATTAGTGCATGGCGACGACCGAGGGTTAGTTCTACCCCCTAGAGTAGCAGATATCCAGGTGATAGTAGTCCCCTGCGGCATCACAGCTTCCTCCACCGCTGACGAGAGGAAACTCCTCATGGACTCCTGCAAGGAACTGGTCCATAGCTTCGTGGTAGCTGGCATTAGGGCTGAAGGCGATTATAGGGACAATTACTCCCCTGGGTGGAAGTTCAACCATTGGGAATTGAAGGTAATAAGGGTTGTTTTTCGAAAGCAAATTAATAATAAACCCATCGAAAACGTTTCGATTCGAAATTTACGCTCTCCGTCTCGTTCATCCTGAAGATGAAGGAGACGGAGAGCGTAAATTTCGAACCGAAAGGTTTTCGATGGGCTGGGAATCTGGGTGCAGGTATTGCGACTTGCAAAATGATGCATCCTGATTTGAATCTCAATCGGCTATACACGGAAAAGTATATAACTATCAAGTTTATTTTTAAATATAATCAGCTTGACGTCCACTGCTGAACATAGGCCTCCCCCATAGAGCGCCACTTTGAGCGGTTGTCCGTACTGCAACCATCGGCTCCCAGCGGCTATGACAGATCGCCGGACTACCTAGTGGTGGGCCAGCCTACAAATAATGCCTATAATGACTATTCTTATTATTTTACTAGCTGAACCACCCCGGCTTCGCCGGGCTAATCAATTTTACGCTGTAACCCTGTTACGTACCTTGGGTTACATTATTGGGGTTTTCGTAAGGATCCCTAATTTTTTGATAATATAATATTTATATCCTATGTCACCCGGGGATAATGTAGCTTCCCAACAGTGTTCTTTTCAAATCGGTTCACTTGTTTCCGAGCCTATTCAATGCACGCAAAGAAATAATCAATCAAATCTTTATAATATTGTTATTTGATTATTAGATAAAGCCATAAGCTCATTATGGGTGTTATATTGTATTCTATGTAATTATAAACAAAAAAGTATATAAGTATTGTATCAGTTATCTGGTTCTCATAGTACAAGCTATGCTTAGTTTGGGGCTAGATGGCGCTGTGTGAAATGTCCACACATATTTATTTATTTACCCACAGGGTGTCCCGATTCGAGTGGAGCTGGGTCCGAAAGACATGGCGAAAGGCGAGGTGGTAGCGGTTAGCAGACTGACCGCGGACAAGAGAACTCTCAAGCGAAGTGACGCTGCGGGTCTACTGAAGGAATTGCTGGAAGAGACGCACCACGAAATGTTCCAACGGTAACTAACACAAGTACCCACGAAAACACGTTAGTTTCTATAGTGTTATGATGACTAGCAAGACAGTTTCTGTGGTGAGGTGGTTGAGCAGGGGCCGTACTTCAGCGAACATTATTTAAAAAAAACTGGAAATTTTCCCTTATTTTGGTCTTTAAAATCACTGAGAGAATTGCTAACGGGCATTCTTGCATCCTCCATCTTGCTCTTAGCGCGATTCAAAACAGAGCCTATATTGGATCGTTTTCATTTTTTGTGTATATAGATTTTGACAAGCGATCCAATATAGGCTCTGTTTTGAATCGCGCTAAGAGCAAGATGGAGGATGCAAGAATGCCCGTTAGCAATTCTCTCAGTGATTTTAAAGACCAAAATAAGGGAAAATTTCCAGTTTTTTTTAAATAATGTTCGCTGAACTAATATATTTCGATTTGGTCATGTTATATTTTTACATAATTTTTTTTTATAATTTATAGGCATAGCATTTGACCACTGTCCAATTATATATAGCCCGAGAACTTTATAATACCCTGGATCCTTGTAGTTCCACCAAGCCGTAGCCGTTGTAGTCGAACCAACACTCGAATCTACCTAACAAGATAAAATGTTGTTAAAACCTTCATTACGTAAAATGGTTTACTCTAATGGTTTTTTATAAACTCTTTTACAGAGCAACAAAGGATCGGGACGCACGGCTGTCCATTGTAACGAAATGGGAGGACTTCACCTCAGCTTTGGAGCGGAAACACATTTTGCTCGCTCCATTCTGCGGTGAGATCCCGTGTGAGGACAACATCAAGAATGATAGTGCAAGGTATATAGATTTTTTTATATGAGAATGAATGATGTGACGAGCTGAGCTGGTCGTTCACCTGATGTTAAGCGACACGGCCGGCCATAACAGTTTCAGTGTCACTCGGAACTAAAATAATAAAGCTCCGTGTGACACTGCACTGTGCACGTCATCCTGAGACATCACACTGTCCAGTAATCAGATTACTACACTGTGTTCATCATCAGGTCATAAAGTCTCATTTGCCCAGTAGTTTTGCTTGCACACTACTGCATTGCAACAAAATAACTGGCAATGCGGTGGTACTTACCTAGATGAACTTTGCAGAAAAGTCCTGCCACCTAGATATATTTATTTAGACAAGCTATGTAAGCTCCGCTGCACTGCTGCACAAAAATTTCGTTTTTACTTCAGGTTTAACTAGAAGATAATGCTCTATAGCTTTAAATTTGCCTATGCTTATGTTGTCTGTGCAGTAAAGCATTTTCTAACTATTAAGATGATGTATCGCTTGTTTCTCGCTATTTATTCTGTTTCCGTCATAAAGAACTGAAACTATAAAATTTTGTGCAATAAAGTAATATCACAGAAGGATATCTAAGCTTTTGTTTTGTAAAATTTTTAGTACATATGCGAAAGAAGTTAAGAAATTGTTTCATCTGTCCGTCCCCTATCAGAGTTGAAAGTGTAATGGGAATGAGACAGAAATAGTTGTAATATTACTTTTATATGTGAAAAAAAATCATTCTTGCTATTTCATTTCCCTTGCACTTTCAGGTGATGTGATGGATAAAATGTCTTCTTTAATGAAATAACTATGTTCTTTTGTTTAGGTAGGTCCTTCAAAATATGAAATCAGATGCCTGTACCCACAGAGCAAAAAGAGCAGCTTAGGTGCAAAACTGACATATTTTAATTTTTCAAATCTGTGCCTGTGCTATTATGAAATCTGTATTTCATAATAGCCAACTACTATTACTACTACCTGCACTATTAAGTTATCTGTGATATTACTTGGATGGGTAACTGTTATTGAATTGTCTGAATCACCTACAAAATGTGTTTTCAGAACTGATGATGACCCAGCAACAGACACGAAAGCACCAGCAATGGGAGCCAAGTCTCTCTGCATCCCATTCAAGCAACCCCAAGAGCTGACAGACTCAAGCCGGTGCATCCATCCAGCTTGCAAAAACAAGCCTAAAAACATCACCATGTTTGGGCGCAGCTATTAAGAGATGATCATTGGTTACAAATGAGAAAAGTGCAATTTTAACAAAATAAAATAATTTATACTATTAGTATACAAGTTATCGTTTTATTTCAAAATTACAAAAGCAACCACCTAATTTTATGGATATATAAGTATCTGGATTTTGCTTAGCAACTCAGTCCAGTTCACCAGCTATTCCAATGTTAGGTTCTTCAAAGTTAAGCAAGTTATCTTCAAGGAGTTGAATCCTTCTCTTTTTGGCATTCAGTAGCTGCACAAACTTGCCATACAGTGACATCTCCAATGAAGTCTTGATGTCAACAAATTTCTCTAATTCAGCTTTGCATTTCTCTAACTCCGAACTTAAGTTTTCAGATTCCGTTTGAAGTCCTGTTATGTTACTTTTGAGATTCGAGTTTTTCTGCAACAAAAGGTCGATTAAGGTATCCTTGGCTTTAGGGTTTTCTTCATCCCGGTGGAGAGGCACTTTACCATGCAGCACACTGACACCCTTAAATCTCCTCTTCCAACTGAACATGGCTGTGTCGCTATCATCTGTGGTAGAAGCAAAATCGTATGTATAATTTTCATCATCTCCAATCAAGCATTTTTTAACATTGGCCGAGTACTGTTCTTCATTTTCATCAATATTATCCCTTTCACGAAATTTTTGTGCAAAATCGTTGGAAAACCGGCCGGACCAGCTGCAATCGTTGTCAAAAACTTGTATGTGAAATAAATCGCTTGCGTTCTGTTTCCATGTTAATTTCAGGTACAGCTGCTTGTTTTGCAGACAAACTTTTGTAACAAAAGTTTCAATCGGCTTATTTATGTCCATTTTACTAATATTAAATTATGTGCTGGTTAGTGGCAGTGTTGCCACCTCCCAAATTTAAGAATCTGTACTGAAGAGTCTAGAAATCTGTATAAATCTGTACAAGATCAACAAACCAAAATCCGTATGATATCATGTATACCATTACACACGAAGTGATTATATCCTCTTTGCCATTACATTGTTTTGTGCACCGATTTTTGTAAATTTTCTTTCTATTCTATTCTATCAACTTCTAGGCAGATCTCATATTTTAGATGATAGAGTAGACTAACACTTGCGAAAATTGTTCAGTCGATGACAGCATAGTTAGCAGTTTTTTTTTGTATATTCGTATAAGAGCTTTAGAAACCTATCAGTGCTCACCTACCCAATTGTGAAGTTAGAAACTCGTCAACTAAAAGTAGGTAGGTCATGTAGAGGAATTAAGGTATTGTGTTTGAAATCACAGGGTAGAATCATCATCTAAGTACCTATTAGCTGTCATTTGATGAAACTGTGGGCTTTGGAATGACGTAGGTATGGTAATGTATTTTTCGTTTTTCTTAATTTGAATGAGCAAAATTTTCTTCAATCGTATCAAGCCCCAACCAAATCTGAAAAAAATGCATGCAAAACTAAGACGAGTACCTACAAAGTATAAAAATAAGAATCAATATTTGAAATAATTAAAAATCTTCAAATCAAAAAATCTGTATAAAAGTAGAGTTAAATCTGTCATCTGTATTGGTACCCTAAAATCTGTACTAATACAGATAAATCTGTATATATGGCAACGCTGGTTAGTGGTTCCCGGCGCGGAGAGGCGCGGTCAACTATTAAGGTTGGAGTTGAGAATGACACAGGGGCCACAGCTGTATGAGATAGAAATATCTTCTGTATCGGTCATATTCGTAGTGGAGAATATTGATACGATAAAAAAAAAATGTGAAAAACTTTTTTAATTATTTTAAGTTAAAGTATATTTTTATTGAGTATATATTTTGTCTGAATATAGAATTAATATTAATTTAGTTTATGACTTAACGGTTCAATAAGAAAACTAGTGTTTGTGTGACGTTGATTGAAATTTTGTGATATGGTAACACAAGAAAAAAATCACAAGAAAAATGTCTGCCATTGTTTTTGCTCACGCTTTGGTACAAGATGAAATCATCTTGTACCAAAGCGTTAGTAACATTCGAGACCTGGGCGTTATTTTAGATCAAAAGTTAACCTTTATTCTTCAAGTAGACTCTGTTGTTAAGAAGGCGTCCCGCATGCTTGGCTTTGTTATTAGAAACAGTAGGGCGTTTAAAAATCACTCAACCAAAATTATTCTCTTTAACTCGTTGGTACGGAGTGTGCTAGAATATGATAGCGTTGTTTGGCGCCCTCATTATTCCACTCATAGCTTAAGGTTAGAGAGAGTGCAAAAAAGGTTCATGTGGCATTTATGTCGACGCACACATCTGGCTCGTAGATCAATCTCGTATCGAGACAGGCTACGTAATTTTAATATACTATCACTAGAGAAAAGAAGAGATCTCTTGGATTTGCAGTTCATATACAAAATTCTTAGAAATCAAATTGATTGTACACTGCTAGTCGAAAAGGTCAAGCTGAGGGTGCCGTCTAGATATCCTCGTAGTAAAATAAAATTGTTCTCTGCACCTTTTAGAAAAACAGTTCTAGGTAGTAACTCCACCATCCCGCGTTTAATCAAGCTTGTAAATCTTCACGATAAAATTGATATATTCTGTGACAGCTTGGCACAATTGCGTTCTGAGGTCGCAGGCTTTTAGTAGTATATTAGTATGCAGGCACTTTGAAGTTCCCCATAAGTAGGAATAACTCGAGGTCTTTCAGACTGCTGTGTTACATGTATATTGTTGCATAATTGTAAGTAGGTAGGTGTTTGTTGTAAGTTGCTTGTAAAGTGCGAAGGATAACGGACATGAGATCGCTTGTGAGAAGTTTGAACAAATCATGCTCTGCCATAGGGCCGTGTATGAAGGCGGGCTCATGCCCTGCTTGTGATTCGTGTTTTTTCCTTTGCATTAAAATTCTATTTGTTAAAATATTACGTTTCATTTTCTTTTCACCTTTAGTGTTTAATTATACTTAGTTTGGGGCTAGATGGCGCTGTGTGAAATGTCCACACATATTTATTTATTTATTTATTATACGTAGTGCAGTATTATTACACACTTTATACAAGTTATATTATAGGTGCATGCGGTGTCTGCCTGTAATTGGTTGAGGCATGTAGTTTAGATATCTTAAGTGACTTTCATTAGCATAAGTTCATGTTTTAACTGTTGGCGGACCTAAATAAATAAATAAATAAATAAAATAAAATATAGTAGGTACATTTGAAGTTTCCACCATATTAAAACTGTCCAAGCGGGGCCACGCAGAGATGGCGCTCTCCATTTTGATCTCATTTTTTTTACTATGGAGTCGTTATTCTTCTTGGGAGAAGTAATAGTATTCTGTGACACAGAATAGGTAGGGGATACTTGTATAAATAAGGCCCTTGAAAGTAAACAATTACCACAGAGTACATTGGCAAAAACTGAAAACAATTTTTTTTTCTTATATCTTGGCTCCACACAAAGTGTATTTAGCCAGTGTCAAGTATTATATTATTTTCATCGTGTTATAAAATATTTCACGCAGTATAGGACATGACTGCGTTTATGGTCCAGTCTAATTCAGGTAGTCATAGTTGCAAAGTCATGCTCCAGCAAAGTGGTGGCAACTTTACTAGAAGCTTCTATGGAGCTTTGGAAGCAACACGAAAACTCACAAGATAATTGATTGAATCAGGCGTTACCTCGCGGAAGTTAGATATTCTTGTTTCATTTTGTACGAAAACTCACGTTTCACCACATTATATCACTTGCCCACACTCATGCTCGTAATTCAGCACTTAATGCGTAAAACGCCACCAATTTTAAACATTAACACTAGGAAAAAGCAAAAGTTTTGAAAAATAATACAATGCAACGACGTAAACTTTTCCGCATTCCCGTCAAAAAACCCTGAAAATTTACAAACAAAACAAATAAACTAGTGATGTGCGTAATCCTTTATTAATAATCGAGTGATCGACTATCTTTTTGATAGGTTAGAAACAACAACAACATCAAAAAGCATCACAATATTCAAAAATCATGGCTCTGATCGGGTGCTATAATTTATGCACATACGTATATTACTTATTTTTCATAAATAAAAATTATACTAGATCGTTCTATTTAGGGGTCTCACCAAATCTAGCTTTAGAGTAGCCACAGTTACCTCGGTAACATCTTATGGAAGCCACTGTTTATTCAATGTTTGTTTCAAGCTTCGTAACAATTTCTTATTGAGTGTACTTTCTACCTGTACTTTTCTAAAATAGGCTTAGACAATTCAGAAAATAGGCATGTATTATCTCAAATATAAAAAGAGTGTAGTGGTTAGGTTAGCTTGAAACAGTAACAGTGACAGATAGTAGTACACGCCTATTTAACGCCATCTATTGGGCCATATTTAAATTACAATTTTTGTTAATACATCGGGTCATCGATACATTGATTCTCTAAATAATCCAATCGGCATGGGTACATCACTAAATAAACATTACAATCTTTTTTCTTCTTATATTTTGGCTCCACAGAGTACTTTTATATATTTGGCATTTAGCCAGCTTCGAGCCTTCGAGAATAGAATAAAAAAGTCAAGAGTTTTGGCGGGAACGCGGAAAAGTTCACGTCGTTGCAATGTATTATTTATCAAAACTTATGCTTTTTCCAGTGTTAATGTTTAAAATTTGTGGCGCTTTACGCATTAAGTGCTGAATTACAAGCATGAGTGAGGGCAAGGGATATAATGTGGAGAAACGAGATTTTTCATGTTGCTTCCAAAACTCCATAGAAGCTTTTATTAAAGTTAAAGAAAGAAAGAAAGAAAATACATTTATTCGAGACAGAAACACACAACATTACACTAACTACATGGCATTACAAAACAACACCAACAACAAGTTGCCACCACTTTACTAGGGCACGACTTAGACTGGACTATGACTATGACTAGGACATGACTTTGCGTGAAATATTTAAAACACGATGAAAATTGTTATACTTGACACTGGCTAAATGCACTATGTATGGAGCCAAAATATAAAAAAAAATAAAAAAGTCAAGTCTTCGTCATAGTCATAATCCAGTCTAAGTCATGATCACAGAGTACATTGGGGTCTTTGAAGAAAATCCGACAATGGCGGTTGTGAATTTAGAATTTATTTTTTAAAACTAGTGTATCTTGAACTTTAATGTGTAATAAGGGTGGATTATTATCCGTTGAGTGTTCGTGAACGTGCACGAGTGTTGGCAAATGGTTTCAAGATCATAAAACCATGCATTGTGGTTTTTGCTTCAAAGGCCTTTTTAGAGCCTTCAGTAAAATATCCTCCATTTTACTGTTGGCGTTTTGACTGACAAAATATGACTTTGACTTGACATAACCGTACAAATTTTACTCACTTGACATTGGCAGAATTATTGCAAACAAGCGATAGAAAGCCATTATAGAAGAAGAAGAAGAAGAGTACATTGGTAAAGACGTCATGATCTATCGTTTAGTGATGTGGTGGCAACTTCACTAAATCATCATCATTATTAGCCTGAAGACGTCAACTGCTGAACATAGGCCTCCTCCAAATAGCGCCACTTTGAGCGGCTACTTGCCTCTTCACTAAATACTTTTATGGAATTTTGGAATGAAAGCAAAACCAAGACCACGCCTGAGTCGCCTGACGCTGACACCACATTATAGTATCACTTGCCCACACTCACATAGTAATTCAGCACTTGTACTTGAAGCTGAAGTCTGCCAGAATGTTTCAAAAATTTCCGCACTCGCTACGAACACGCTTTTCTTTTTAATAGACATCCCTGCTGTTACAGTGGCGTTCATTTCTAGTCCAAACGCGTTGATTGTTCGCGCTCGCTGCGCCCGCAGTAGTATTTTATTTTCCTTGTTTCTGTAACGTTGTTTGTTGAAACCTGCCAAAATATGTTTAAAAAAATTTCGAGCTCGCTTCGCTCACGCTGTTCTTTTTGGTCTACGTCCTCCGTCTTTACCAATGTGTCTACGTCCCTACAGTGGCGTCCATTTCTACAGTCCACACACACTGACTTTTAGTGCTCGCGCTAATGCCAGAATGCTCCAGCCAAATGTACAATGATGGCGCAGCCGCGGAAGAGTCATGACTTGAAGTCATGACCACAAACTAAGTAGAGGATTGGCCATGACTAAGTTGCTTCGTATAGTGGTAGAGAAAAATAATCGTGGAGGCCCAGCTTGAATAATGTGGTTGCCCCCCCCCTCCCTAGGCTGAAAGCTGGGTACACCCACGTCCCAATCTATGACCTTGTTAGAAGTAGAACTAAATACGTACCTCGCCTAGGTACATAAATAAAACTAAGAATTTCATTTTACTGATAGTAGCTTATATTGTATTGAAATTCAAATAAATTGAGATTATTTTAAAGTTTTTGTGTTCCCTTCACCACCAGAATCACTTAGTTTTAATTTTTGTACTTGAAGTAAGGCCAAATATTTTTCACAAAGCGACTTTTCCATCTCTATTTTCAGGTTCAAAAAATCCTCAGTATCTCTCAAGCACTTTTCATACTCTGCTTTTATAGATTTATACTTATTCTGGAAGTTCGTTGCTTTATCTCTCAGACGCTTATTTATAGATATCAGTACTTCTAATATAGCTGATTGCGTGTTTTTTGCTGAAGTGTCTATTTCTACAGGTAAAAACCCTTCTAACACAACAGCATCCTTTATTTTACGCTTCCAGTAAAAGAAGCCACTGCTCATTTCATAACGATAATCTTCTCGTTCTTGAGACAAGCACCGTTTGAGGCTTTTGTAATAACGACTTTCACTCATTTGAAGATTTTTACTTAAACCCGCCAATCGTTTAGACGAAAAACTTCCTCTCCACAGGTTTTCCTCCGTATAAAGGTACATTTCAAAAGAATTAGGTTGCCATCCTATTAAGAGGTAGCCCGGTTGATCCTGTACGGTCAACTTGGTTACTGTGATGGCTTCATCTAAATTCATAGCAGAATGCATAATTAATTTCTCAGAGGATGCATGTAAAATTTTGTGAGCTTGAAAAGTAACTTGGGGGTTGAAGGTACTTAGTACCTACGGTACAATTATTATGCTATTGCTTTTCAGTTTCTTTTACATGAACAGAGTTACGATGAACATTGTAAGCCATTTTACGAATATTATTATTGTAAAACACTTTTATAGTATTTCATTTTAGTATTATCATAATTTTATTCATAGCCAAGCCTTATATACTATGCACAGAGTACATTGGTAAAAAGTAAAAACTGAAAATACTCTGTTTTTATAGCAAGGAACTAGTACGTAATATTTACTATACCTCGTTATAGCAATGTATTGTGTTTTATTGACAGCACCAGCCAAATTCTTCATACAATTTACATGTCAAGTTGTGAAGTATCTACTCGTAGAACGATTGTCTTTCTACGAGTAGATACGCTAACGCTAACGCTAACGCCAAACGCTAACTCCAAAATGTACTAGGATGACATTTCGGAAATCGCTTACTTTTCCACAGCTAATGTCATTTCAATACAGTTTTGGAGTTAGCGTTTGGCGTTAGCGTTAGTGGTTGGTATCTTTGCATTGAAATGACATTTGCTGCGGAAAAGTTAGTGATTTCCGAATTTTTTTTTTTTTTTTCATTAATTAAGTTTCAGTACTCATAAAGACGCCAGGCAACTAGCCTACCTACTAAATTTTCGAATACCATTACTTTATTTTTAAAATGACATAATATTTATACTTATTTCGTAAGATTGCACATTGATCTAAATCCATTCAGCCACTTTTAGCGAAACAGATTTTCTACTTTTTACTCTCTCCAAAACCAATGTAATTTTGTGCAAATGTGTGAGTACGAATATCGACAAAGTCTAATGGGCAGTGTGAGTACATCACTATTTGAGAGGCGTAATATCTCCCATCCCAATAATATCAATTAAAGCGTTAAATCTTTTAGTAATTGCAATCACTTGGTATTTATACGAAGCCAAAAACGTATATCCTTAATGTGAAATGCATATTTACTTCGAAACTTCGATATTTAGCATAAAAATAGCCAGTAAACACTTACGCATAAAATGAAGAGTCTGGATTTCCTTCGACTCCTCGGGTTATTGTTGATGCACAAAACACAGCATAACAAGACACAGTTTCACTATTTTCATAATATTTAGCCCTTATTACAATATAATCACTATATTTTTACTTTTTATTCTTCGCATTTCAATTTTATGACAGATTGGTGTCTCAGCATGACACGCCGTGCGAGGTAAGGCGACGTTGCCGTACCGACAGTCGCTTTCTCGCATACTCTATGCGACGATTTGTGTATTAGACAGAGATACAAGATAGTATGTTTACACGAAGGATGCGGAGCGGCAATGCCGCATTGGCAGGTTTTGGTTCTCTCCTTATACCTCCATGGTCATTTCAATATCCAAAACGCTAACGCTTTCAAAGAATAAAACAATATGTCAATCTTATACAATCTATCAGTGTCAATCTCATCTCATTTCATACTCATCATCAGGCCCATTCAACTCGTCATACATTGGATGGTAATAGTAGGTGGGCATGCTATAGAGATCCCAGTATAACAAAAATATTTTTTTTTATTTTATTTTAGTTATGGCAACAAAATGATTTTGGGGTTATAATTGCCACCGGTCTCGTGTTGTTTTCTTTTCGTGAATTTTCAGTGCTTCTTTATTTAGCCTAGAGACTCTTTTTGTGTTTGTGTATTGTGATATCGTGTTAAAAACAATGAAGGACAATAGCCGTAAACGTGCTAAATGCAATGCATCATCAGTAAAAAAGCCGAGTCTGTTCAAGAGTAAATTAATGTTAATAGTAATTAATTGTAGAGCAGCCCCTTTTATCAATTCAAATCTATACAAATAGAACATTTGAATTTTCCGCCTTTTTTAAGTTTCCAAAGGGTCCCACTAAAGGCGCTAGTACTGAATTTCATAACCACTTTTTTTGTATGAAGATGCCATTCTTCTCCGCTAGGAGTAATAGTATTGTGTGTCAGCAGTGTTGCCAACCCTACTGTTAATAACAGTAGATTTGCTGTTTTTTCATTAGTAACCCTGTATTCTGTTTTAGGCACAAATTCTACTGTTTTTCTATAATTTTAGAGCCATCTGATACAAATTGCAATAAACATTCAACATAGCGCATACAAAGGTCCTAGGGGAAAGTCCTGTAAATCATTATTTTCACTTCTGTGTTTTCGTCAAGTTGAAGCAAGATCAATTATTTTGTTTATTACGTATTTTCGAAATTGGTCACTTTAAAACAATGAATAATTAGTGATTACAAACCCAAAAAGAAAAAAGTGATAATTATAAAAAAAAATTACGAATAAAAGTCCAAAAATCATAAGGTCCAAAATTGTTAGAACTCACTTCTTGGCCTAACAATAACTCTACTGCTTAGAGAGTTAGTCAGAAAGCATCCAAGGTTGCTAGACACTTAAACACAGGATAGATTTATATAATCTTTATGAACAGAAATTCAATACAACAGCATTACAAAAACATATGGAACTATTAAAACATTGCTTCTTTGGGTTTCTCGATATCAAGCAAATCAATTACATTTTTATACTCTATAAAAATATTGACACTGAAAATTTTCTCAGTTCCAAACAAACTATTGTCTTTTTAAATCTGCATTCAAAAAGACAACCAACCAGTATGTCTACCTGACATGAGGTTATATGCCTATAATAAGTGCTGTCACACCTCTATGCTCCAACAAAAACAAATAGCAAAAGAAACTAAAGTCAAAATGGATTGCATAATCTATCTTTGAATATCACGGCTCACTTTCGGAAGAAGATTAAAAATATAATTAATTTCTTTGAGCACTTCTTAAATTTTCTTTGGAATAAAAATAATGTATATTAAACACCGTTTCTATGAATTTTAACGTGTTTTATTAACACAGCTGATTTATTTTTTTGAAATAACAATTTTACTGCTTTTTACTGTTTTTCATGTCATACTGTTTTTTAGGCTGTAAGGGTTGGCAACACTGGTTGGGTGTGAAGTGTAAACTTCATTAGTATTCTGTGGTAAACTTTCATATAGCAAAGTTCTCTGTGGTGTGTCAGTCAGTGTCAAAGGGAAATTGCGTGGTCTCTTTGGTTTATTTTATTATTTATTTATTAATTTCATAGAAAAATAGCGAAATTTCAAAATTTTTAATTCTCATATTAAAATAGAAGTGGTTTGCCATGAGCAGCGGAGTAGAGAATGAAAGCAATAAGTCGTCTTCTGATGATGATCATGATGAAAGGGTTAGTTAAGTATTACACATTTATAAACCATGATACCATTACACCTTCGATTATTTAGTCTATAGATACAATTCTAGACCGGTAGGTTAGTATTACACTTCTAATATGTAAGTTCGAAAGAGTTATGTTATTTTCAATCTTTTTCAGACGGCTATAAGGTCTCAGCTGTCAACTCTATCGTTTGAAGAACTTCTTAAGTTGAAAGAGAAGGTTGGAGCAAAAGTTTACAAGGAGGCGCTTTTTGGTGCTAAAGAGAAAACTAAGGATGTTGGTAGAAAAACATTTAAAAGAGAAAACAAAAATAGGCCTCGAGAGATGAGTGCCAAAAAGCCAGTGCCACTGATAGGGACTATCCAAAAAGTCAAGCAGAAGGAGATTCGCGACCCTCGGTGAGTTTGATGTTTAATTCAGGCTATACTGTGGTGGTGCTAATTTCATATGCATGCAAATTATAGAAATATTTTTATGAAAGCTCATTTTTTTAAACCTAAACCTATACAGGATGTAATTTAATTCATTAGCATAAATTGAGCCCATGATACTACATCATTTATAGACGATTATTAAAGAGTAAAGAGTGTAAATGAAAATATTTCTTATTGAAAATTATGAAGATTGCCGCGGCGCCTAACGCGGTTGGGACGGATGATTTTGATAAATTTCAACGTTTTTATACCTTGTCGGTACTAATTAAAATCAGTACTTCATTATTTTAATTAAATTTTGTATTGTAGCATTTGATTAAGTAAGTTATACCATTTTTTGGAGTTATTATTATTATTACCAAACCAATGTATTAGAATTCAAAAATTTTGGTCCATATGTGACCGGTATCAGGAGTAGGTACCTAGTTTCAAAGGATGCTAATGAATACAATTACACCCGGTATATGAATAATATTTTGTTGTTTCAGATTTGACCCCCTGTGTGGAGAGTTTGATAAAAAGCAGTTTTCTGAGAACTACAACTTTTTATCTGACATGCGTATGAAAGATATTAAAGCTATCCGGGCTGAACTAAAGGAGACCACAGATCCTGAGCGACAGACAAAGCTGCGTCGTTTACTGCAAAGACTAAATGACCAACACAAGTCTAGTAAGAAGGGCAAGATGGAACGGGAGCTAAAGGCTATGCGGAGTGAGAAAGTTAAGCAGGAGCTTGAGGAAGGGAGAAAACCTCAGTTTAAAAATAAATGTGAGTTTCTTTCCATGGTATGATGATGGTACGGTAGCACAACTAGGTATGCATCAGTTGAATGTAGGTAATATTTATTTAGGTCCACAAATTAAATATTTAATAGTAAAATTACAATGGCAATGGCAAGTTGAAATGGCAATGGGCAGGCCACATCGCTCGTAGAACTGACAACCGATGGGAAAGAAAGGTTCTCGAGTGGCGACCACGAACTGGAAGATGCAGCGTAGGCCGGCCCCCCACTAGGTGGACCGACGACCTGGTGAAAGCCGCGGGGAGCCGATGGATGCAGGAGGCGAGCAGCCGCTCTAAGTGGCGCTCCCTGGGGGAGGCCTATGTTCAGCAGTGGACGTCATCAGGCTGTTAATGATGATGAAAATTACAATATTATAGTTTTAAGGAGTTGACTATGGGTGGGATGGATCATTTCGGCACAATGCAGCTGTTATGTCAAAACACTAGGTGGTAGGACTTTTCTGCAAAGTTCATCTAGGTAGGTACCATGGCTTTGCCAGTTATTCTGCCACCAAGCAGTAGTGTGCAAGCACTACTGTGTTCCGATTTGAAGGGCTTTATAGCTAGTGATATTACTGGGCAAATGAGACTTTATAACCTGATTACACAGTGTAGTAATTTGATTGCTAGACTGTGTGATGTCTCAGGATGATGTGCGCAGTGCATGTCACGCTGAACTTTATTATTTTAAAGTTCCGAGTTCCAAGAGAAAAAAAAACGATTTACTGAGGAGGATATCCTTTATCGTTTTCAGGTAGCTGCCAATCTTCTTATCATCTTACAAATATGAGATGAATTGTGGTGTAGAATGGAACAATGATGGCAGTATTGTAATATCTTTTCTATTAAAACATTGTGTGTTTAAACAGCAGCCTAAAACTACCACACTACCATAACTACAGGAAAATGTTTCCCATTTTTGCTGCCATTATTTTGCCATTTTCAAGTTATCATGTACCATTTATATTACAGCTGAAATGCGAGTGGAATCCCTGGTGAAGCAATATGAAGAGCTGAAGAAGGAAGGCGCTGGTCGTATCCAAAGGCATCTAAAACGTAGGCAGCAGAAGGTGAAGAAGCGATCACATAAAGCGCCCACTGGTGTCAGTTGATGTTAAATAAAAGGTTATACATGTTTTATTGTTTATATTTTATTTTACATCATCATCAACATCATCATTAGCTAGAAGTCCACTGATGAAGCCTCCCACATAGAATGCCACGCTATGTAGTTACTGGCCTCAACAATTGAACCAGTACTGTCTTCTAGGCAAGTGTCCCCAGACCATATCTTTACCTACCATAAGGTGAGACAGTGATCAAATGCAAGTCTAATCATTAAAATTAAACAATAGTTGTCGTTGAAGGAAATGTTCAATGGTTTTCACTTGAAAATCAAACAGTTACTAAGTACTATCAAAGAGAATTTAAACTTTCCTTCTTTGTGGTACTTTAATTACAATTTAGGTACAAAATGCCACTCAAAATCTTTTGTTAGTATGAATGTGCATTTTGAGTATTGTAAATTATGCGTGTTGTGCTTATTTTGCGATTTGCTCATTTTGCGTAATGTTCCTTTTGAGTGTCGTGCTTATTTTCGTAATGTACATTTTGCTCCAAACGCTTTTTACATTCATTTGCTTTTGGTTGAAGTGTAGCAGAGAAATAAAACTCAAATAAGTATAAAAAAATTATTTTCCCTGAGAGGTATATTATTTAAAAACATCCTAGGCGTTACAGAACGCTTACGTTAATCAATGTTTAATTGCCGTCTCGTTTTCGCTTGTGGCATTTCACGTTACCGTGAAGTTGAGTAAGTATTCAGCATGTGACAGTCCATGGCTGATCGATGTAGTAGAGGTGCATGGTGATTGTGCCAGATTGGGCTGCAACATCGTAGAGGCAGCTCGGACCTTCCGGGATAAGAGTCTGGAAGAAAGTTAATTTACAAATCTTAAGCTGCTGTAGCTAGTTACTCAGATGTTATGTTTTCCTGGTACTAAATATTTTGTTATGGGTAACTTTGCCCATGCATTAAAATTTCGTCCCACTCCCGCGTATAATCCAGTCCCGCCTCTATTAGTCTAGCTAGTAGGGACCTACTCAGGTGCTGTGTTCCTGCCTGTAGATCAAGAAGGGGTATGATCAGGGAAGTCCCCATTTTACCATCGTACAATTAGACGGGCGGAAATACAAAGCGTTTTGATTCCTCGTTCATAATTCGGACATTTTACCTTACCAGCGTCATTAATTCCTGACAAATATTTGAGTCAGTCCTATATTTGGGCACCGGATATCTGTTCATATGAACGAGAACCGAAAGTGACGAACCGTGTACTGTGTAGCACAGGTTTATGTATTTCAAATTCTTTTTGCGTTTTCGCATTATTTGTGTCGTGTTGTTTTATCGTGTCTATGGGTTTATTGCCTAAAAATAAATGACTTTTATTTATTTATTTAAAATATAATCTAGGAGTTTTTAAGGCCAGAGTGAACCGGTATCTTCTAGGCAAGCACGCCAATTCCCATCAGGTGAGACCGTGGTTAAACGTTAGCCTATCGCCCGATAAAAAGTTACGGCCTGATCTGGAGCTAAAATAGGTCACAATGGGAGGTCTTATCGCCTAAAGCGATCTCTTCCAGACAACCCAGTCCCAGCCAGGGCACAGATATTATAATAGTATACTACGCCAGGGGTATTACTGCTAACAGGTATTTATGATGATGCATTTTGGTACAGTTTGAATCCTGAAATTCTTTTCTGGAAACTTTTTTATGTTTCCGAATGACGTGATGCTAACCTTGACCGTGGCTAGACCAGGATGTTCAAACCAGTCCCTCCTACCGACCGGGACCTCTATCTTGCCGTAAGTGAGCAAACCAGTAGCGACCAGTGTGTTGTTCTTCATCATCAGGAACCAGGGGAACATCTGGTCGGCCGTGCATTCGGTCGTCGATGACATGTTGTAGTAGTAGTGTTGCCCTGACCAGAAATTTATTACTTGTAGGTACCTAAGCATAGTATAATGAAAAAGCGGGTATAGGCTAGTAGGTATATTGTCCTGCAGATTCTGTACGAGCCTTTCTCTACAGTACTTTTTACAATATTTTTTTTAGACGCAGTGCAGTAGCTTTTTTTGATTCCGGCTGTCTTGCCTTCTCCATGTCGTAGCGGTAGGTATGAAAAATTCTTGGGGGGGTGAATGGGGGAAAGAAAATAGGCCCAGAGTACTTCATAGTAGAGGTAATGAAGGTAGGTAGGTACCTACTAATTCATAGAAATTCTTTAATTTTTTTTGTTGCAAAATTTTTGCAGTTTTCATCTTACCCATCCAAGTAACGCAAGCTTGTTTGGTGAAGAGTCCCTCTTGAACAATGTCTTGTTCAGAAGTAGATATTCTCTTGAGCTTCTTGTCGGTGCCGACCACCCAGATGGCATGCTCTTGGAGAAGGCGGGTAGAATCGCGGGACGCCAGTCGTTCCTCCTTGCTTTTTTGAAGGAAGGCTGTGTGTTACGATTTACGCATTAAGTCCATAACTTCTGGAATCTCAGCATTAAGATGACAATTGAATAACAATGCATATGTGTACAATATCGGGTCGCTAGAAGTTAGAGAGTTAATAGAGATTAGGGGCACCTGTTTATTAAATTTCATGTTTTAATAAAAACTGGTTCTAGAATTAGAAATAGTTCACGACGTGATAATAATGACCATTCAGTTTGAGTTTCTTTTTTATCCAGAGAATGAGCAGTAGTCAGCATTCTCCTCGATACATTAAAAACATCTGTGATCACCACATACCAACTAAAAACTTGTGATGATCATCATCACTGTCATAATTTGTTGTTTTGTTGTTAATCAAAGAAAGGCTACCTTCAGAAACAAAGTACTGCTGGAGAGTCCAAAACATCTTGTGTACTCCGTCGACAGTAGTGTTCCAGGAAGTGAAGCCTCGTTTGGCCCATTTGTAGACATTATTCGAGAATTCTGACTTGGCTAACTGAAAGTTAAGCATAGAGTAAACACTGGAACACTGGCAACAAATTGGGTGACTTGGCCTGTAATATCTAATACATGAATTGCATGAGTAGTGTTTGTTATATACAAGTCAAAAGATAGTAAACCTAAAGGTGTATTTCTTTGCTATATAAATTGGTGGGTACCTAGGTTATCGTCATACTGAATACTCAATACCCCAATCAGCCAAATACGTTCCCACTGCTGGGAGTCCCAGTCTTCTCGCACATGGCGAAAGTGCAGTAAGCCGTAATCCATCAGGCTGACCAAGTGCGGGTTGGTACATGTTCTCGCACTGATGATTCTTGAACATGTCCGTTTACGGTTTCCTCGCGATGTTTTCCTTTAAGCAAGAGCTGGTGCTAAATCCGCACGTAATTTGTAAAGTTATTGGTGCTGAGGATATATAAATCTGGGTGCGTCGGCTTGATGATTTCTGCTTAGCCACACTTTCCTCACGTGTGATCGTGGGACTCTAGTATTCGTATACTCACAGCGACTTGAAGACCGGCTATGTATCCGGTATCATCATACAAAGCGCAGAGGACCTTGTCTTCGGGGCAGTACATGACCAGCTGAGGCAAAACGCTCACGGAGGGACGTTGAGTAAGCTTCCATCCTTCAGCTCTGGCGTTGGCCGCTGACTGCGCAATGTTGAAAAAGTAAGTGTTTCCGGCGGACGGGTTATCGTCCTTGTCGAATCTTACTGAAAATGTAGATGATTACTTGAAGCTTCTTGTACTTACAGTCTGTACCATTTCGTTTCAAAAAGCATGTAGGCAGGTACCTAAAAGGAAGTACCTACGAATATAAAACTACATTCAACGATTCTTTACTTACTTCTTTACACCGTACCTAAAATAGGTAGGTAAGGTATCTACCATATCTTCTATTTAAGTTAGTTTCCTTATATTTTGCATGCTCAGATTACGTATTCTACCAGATTTGCTATTCAGGCACAATTTTTGTGGAAAAATTACTAGAACACAGGCCCCAGATTGTCAACCATAAACCAGGATTTAAGATGACAATAGAATAACAATGCATGCGTGTTCGATATCGAGTCGCTGTTAAATAATGAATTCCAAGTATGTTTGTTTCGAATGTTTTGTTTTGTTTGAAGTATGTTTCGTATAACTTACCCCTTAAACCTTTCTCGAACCCTCCTGTGAACAAAATAGGTAAAACTTGTACTGTTTTCTTTTTTTATATAAGGGCATCACTTAGCTGAATAGGCATGATGACAACTATTAAAAATGAACAAGTAATTATTACTTTCATAAAGAAGATTAAAAATAAATGCAATAATTGAAAAAAATAAGCAAAATCGATAAATAAATCACGGAGTAATAAGCTTTTAAAGTTTCTACAGAAGGCATCTCCTGTCCCTTTCTCGCGAAACAGAGCGCCCCCACAGTTACTATGAAAACTCTACTCGTGACGTCACATGCCAAAGAGATTGTATGAAAAGCTACCACAGCATAGTAATGAGGTACGATAACGACCTTCCTCTAACGTCACTGGCCGTTTGAACTATCTCTTTCTATTCCGGTTTTTAAAATGCTTGTATCTTGGTCATTTTTGGAGATATTTAATTCTTTTTTTCACAAATGTTTATCTTTTGAGGAATATAACTAATTTATCCACAAAAAAATTTTAGTCATCATGCCTATTATCCTTCAACCGACTCCAAAAAAGGAGGAAGTTCTCTATCATCTCATCGAAATAAATAAGTACAAAAATTTAATTTATTAATATAGCCTACCGGTGGATTTTTCGCTTACCTACAGGTACAGATCTATTATATTTATAAGTTACTGTTAAGTACTAAATAAAATGTTTACATACATTATTGTACAACATTTATTAAAATTAAGGTACATTTCGGAACTAAAAACTCATATATATGATTTTTATAGCAGTATCGCCTGCTCAGCGTAATCTACAGAAAGCATATCCCGGCTTGAGGGATGGATGCAGGTTCAATCCCCGCTCGTGATTCTAATTTTTCCTTTACAAATTGATCAGTAAAAACTCATAGGATTTAAAACGAACATTCAACGAAATCTTCAATTTTCAAAACATACCTCTTGAAGGTGTGCTGTTGCGTTGTTGCTGGGTATCTGACAGGCGCTTGTGGGCCGCTCCTAGCACTTTCACTGATGTCTTTGCCAGCAGCACGTAACGCGTCTCAGTATCTAACCAGTGCGCATCAAGTAGCTTCAAGTAAAAGTGTGCCTGAAGACATAGCATGGCTGGAACAGTAAGAAGTTTCTTGCCACCAAAAATGTCGTTGCGTGAAGGTTCTTCACTGGATAATAACACGACCCGACATTATTTATGTATTTATACATAAGTAAAATTAAAAGTTCACTGCGTAATCCACTTCTTCCGGTGTCTACCGGAATACCTTTATATATTTCCTTCGAATATAAGAGTGGACACATCTATTTTATGGCACGATCACAATAGTGTCTCACGGACGGCCCGAAAATGTAATTCTGGTATTTCCAAGTTGCCCCCACATGGATCGCCCCCAGGTGGGAGCTCGGAAGCTGTGGCCCCCACTTCTGTCGGTTTGACACGTTATATCTTAGCTACGGTGTCGATGTTGGTCTTGGCGAAGGTGCCGTGTCGCGGTGTGTCTTGTCGTGTCGTGTCATTAAGTACCATTCGTTTCGGCGTCTTGTCGATTCCAGGCAGAATGAAGAACCGTCCAACTCGTTCTGCATTCTGCAGACCACTTATTGTTCTGTATTGAAGACGCGCTCCAAATCGGAAGCGGCACGTCCCCAGATGCACTGACACTCGCAAAAAGCTGCGCTTAGCTGGCTCTATTTCATTTTTTTTACCTATGTTTATGGCTACTTAAGTTTAAGAGACTGGAGCTCCCGAACTGCTGTCAATTTTCATACAAATTTGACAGCCGTTTAGCGGCAGACGTGCGTCAGCAGCGATGCTAGCTCCTTCGTAATAGGGTGGCTGCAGTCTCTTAATGGATCATTTGATATTATAAATACGAAAATATTCTTGGTCCGTGGCTGTAATCCTAGAGAAGTGAAGTTTTACATGATCCATTTTAATAATTTAAGTATTTTCCTCATTGTCTTATCGCAAAGGTGCCAATAGAAAGCAAAGAGCATATTATTGTAATCACTGAGAATTTTGGTAAGGTAAAACCACGTAAAACTATTTGAATCGTAATTTAAAGCTGCAGGACATAAGTTCCCTTTTTTCGGTAGCGTACCTACCTACCAGTCAAAGATGAGTAGGTACCTTATACCTACATGGATAAGTAAGTACCTACCACAGATCTTTATGGATGTATTATGTATCTACATAAAGGTACTTACAAGAAGAATACCTACTTAAGTAAATAATAGTAGGTACTTAGGTACCGTGAACCTACTTTAGTCCAAGAATTTAGCAATTAGGTACCTACATTATCTTTAGAACTTTTACTTAAATAAATCAGGATTATATTCTAGTTGGATAAAATATAGTCGAAAAATGAAATATTTTACTAACCTGAGGCTGCTACCGCAGCGAACATTGCGAATAACAACAAACACTTTTTCATTGTGATCAATTGATCATTCACTGATCTACGTTAGACAACAGAAAAACTGTTAATTTAAGTAGAGAAGAAAATTAAAACGCATTCAATCAATATACTGGCGTTATATTTATATATACCTACTCAACGCAAAGCCCACAGTCACGTTGGATTCTAGAGTAAAGCGAAGAAAAAATAAACTTAAGTACATGTATGAGCTATATTATATTATCCTGTAGCTTAAATACAGTTAATTATTTTATAAATTACACACATTCCTGTAGCCCGAGCACACTATTTACCATGACTACCATGAGTGTTCATTGTAATTACTTCCTTATAAGCAAAGACTTGTACGTAGTACATTAACGTCTTTGTAGGCAAGTGGTCCTAAGACTGCCGTGGTAAGGTAACAATCAATATCCGTTCAGCAGTTTCAGCCTTCGGTGATAACGGCTGTCGTATTACATTATTGTGTTGGGAGAAGTAGGAAGGATACGATCATATAAAAATGCTATTTAGTAAGTGCAAAGTATATTTTGTATTTTGCATTAAAATACTATAAATATTAACTGATTAATTTGTAAAGGGAAAATTAGAATCACGAGCGGAACTTGAACACACACCCGCATATAAATATTAAATACTATTTCAGCAAAGCTTGATGATTGGTATCAAAGCACATTGTTCAGTATCTATAAGTCCTATAACTTAACAAATGTTTATAGGTACAACTAGTTTGAAGAGTTGGATGGGTGATCAACAAGAGATAGTCCATGGCTGATCGATGTAGTATATATGCATAGTGAGTGCACCAGGATCGGCGGCCTGATCGTACATACACTGCGGCCCGTCCGGGACGATAGCCTGAAACAAAAAGTCGTTTTAATTAAAACGCTGGCTTTGGTTTTCATTTGTTTTATTACGGGATGTTTATCGTGATTAGAATGGTCTTAGTTTCCGATATTTCGGAAAATCCACGAAAGTGGGTTTCTGTTTTCAAAAAAGTTTTGGTTTACGTACGTAGAAGTTCTACTTTAGAAGGCACATATAATTATGTACGATACTTAAGTATCCGATTGGCCACGGTAAAATGGAATGCTCTAACAGCTACAGTATTTCTTCCTTGGTAAAGTCTAACCCCCGTATTCTAAAACATTTCACCAAAAATCCTTCACTTGACTTCTACTTAACTTTGAGGGAAACTCAAAATACATCGAGACGTACCTTGAGTTGACAGTTGCTTCGCTTCTCTAGTTTAAGAAAAATTTACGCAGAAATGTCAAGTTGATTATATATTCTCAACTAAAAATACCAAAACACAAAAATGAGGTTAATTCGAGGTTGAGTCGAGTGGAGTAATCTCGTGGTAACGACTTACAATATGGGGGTGAGTCTTTTCAAGTCAAAAGTGAATGGGCAAATGTCATGAGCAAACGTGCTCCCCGTTAGACAACTTCGTCATTTACCATAGAATGAAGTTGTCAAACGTATGCCCATTTTAGCATAAAAAATATAAGAATATCCTCGATGGAAATGTTGTTAGTAGTAACTCTATTATTTTTTAGTGCTGGGCCAACATTTTACATAAACAGGTACCTAGTATAAAAATATTGCTGCTTACCTGGACTACCGCTTGACTAGGACGTTCAAACCAGTCTCTTTCTCCGTCCTCCGGCATCGCCAAAGTGCCGAAGGTAAGGAAACCAGTCGCGATCAGATCGCCGTTCATCGTCATCGGGAACCAGGGGAACATCTGGTCAGCTGTGCACTCGGTCGTCGATGACATGTTGTAGTAGTAGTGTTGACCTGACGAGAAATTATGGGATTACTGACCCGAAATCCTGACCCGGGAGATAAGTTAAGAGCAGCAAAAAAAGTGATTATTTTCATTCTGAACGTAACCTCCTAAACCTGCTGATGACAACTGACCTAGGGATTTTAGTGGAAGAGGTGTTGCAAAATGTTCAAGTCTATGTTAACAAAACAACACAAACACCAACAACCATACAACAACTCACAGAACATCAGCTTGACAAAATTCTTCGTATTTCACACTTACCCATCCAAGCAATGCAAGCTTGTTCAGTAAAGACGCCTTCTTGTACGATGTTGTCTTCCTGAGTAGGTACCCTAGTCAGCTCCTTGTCTGTACCGACAAGCCAGACGGCACCCGCTTGCAGAAGTTGGGAAGAGTTGCGCGACGCTAGCCGTTCTTCCTTGCTTATTTGGAGGAACTCTGAAAGTAGTGTGATGTTTGATGTTGCAAGTAAATTGAAACAGATACACGACGGGGATGAAGTCCCTGAGTAGCCACAGACGCAGTGCAATTAGAGCAGACTTCATATTAAGCTTGGTGGACCGACGACTACCTGGTCAAATCCGCGGGGAGCCATAGGCAAGCATCGGCTGTAATATCTATGGCTTACCTATACATGTCAGAATTGTTAGGCAGTGGACGTTTTCCGGCCGGCTGAAGATGATGACGATGAAAATGTTGGAACACACTTAGCTCAAAGTGGTTCTGCCTATTTTAGTAAATTAGTGTAGAATATACTGTTCAACTGCCTTGTGTTATCTGGCTTACCTTCAGAAACAAAGTACTGCTGAAGAGTCCAGAACTTCTTGCACACTCCGCCGACATCAGTGTTCCAAGAAGTGAAGCCCCGCTTTACCCAGTCGTAAACGTTTTCGGAGAATTCATATTTAGATACCTAGAAGGTAAACGTTAAAAAAATTATAAGAATGAAATATCATGGTTGGGTTAGTTTTGCAAGGAGAGAGGGATGGGTTTGGGCTCAATACCTACTCATATTATGTACTGATTGCTGGGATTGATTGCAAGTCAATTGAGTTCAATAAATCAGGCGAAATGAACCGACTTATCTGGCGAAAACCGCAACGAGCCGATGGACGCAGGGGGAGGAGGATGATGTAAATCTAGAATGTGTCTAATATTCATTCTATCTGTGGTGGAAACTTATAGTTTCAAGAAACAAACATAGCAATGAGTTCCATCCAAAAGTGGATTAAAAAGATTTGATGACAGTTTGTGTAAAGGTACTTACGGCGACTTGAATACCGGCTATGTATTCGGTATCATCGTACAAAGCGCAGAGAACTTTATCGGAGGGGCAGAGCATGACCAGCTGAGGCAGGTGTCTGCTGGCGGAAGGACGCCGGGCTACCCTCCAACCAAGGGTCCTAGCTTCGGATACCGACGTCGGAATGTCGTAGAAGTAACTCTCGCCAGCAGAGGGATCCGTACCCATGTCGAATTTGACTGGAATATTGGTAATAGGGTAATAGGTTATACCTAAACAATACTAATGCGACAAGACGTTGAAGTTCGCGGCAAAATATGGGTCTTAGAATTGTTCTAGCCTTCGATTTTCGGTCATACGAAAATAATTCCCAAAAATACCTAATGTTTGGTGGTTCTTCAGTGCAAAGTTCACTCACTCCTTTTACTTCTAGGCGTAATTCGAGACACACATACATTGTGAGATTTGGCTCCAAAGAAAATAAAAGAAAAAAGAGAGATAGTAAATACGTTTCAAGGCATCGTAAACATCGTACTTATTATCTAACACTATCAGTGGTCACGATTACTGCAAAGGTGTTGACAGGGAGCTGGTTAATCTTTTAATCCGACGGCTAACTTACATAATTATTTATATCTATCTTTTTAATTGATTATTGATACGACAAACAAAAACTGTACCGTTATACTTAGGCTGAGTTGCACCATAATCACGGTTAAAGTTACGGTCAAATTTTGACATTAGCCCGCCATTACGCATTAGCGTTAAAGTAAGCTGGTGCAACTCAGCCTTAGTAAGTAGGAAGACGCAACGTAGGCTGGCTCCCCAGTAGATGCTGGTGAACCGCGGGGAGCTAATGGATGCAGGAGGCAAGCAGCCGCTCAAAGTGGTGCTCTTTGGGGGAAGCCATGTTCGGCAGTGGACGCCTTCAGCCTGATGATGATACGTACCAAAACCAATATAGGTATTAAAATGGTAAAGGTATGATATTATACCTACCTATGCATACGTTACATTTGCTTCGTGCTTCGTGGCTATAGAAACCTAGCAAGTCACAGACTCTTACCTAATCTACAGATTAATTTCTAATAGAAAAATTAGAATCACGAGCGGGAATTGATCTCGAATCAAGCCGGGATCCTACCTACCTAATCATCGATCTCTTTCAACGATGTAAATGTTACCCGTTACGTATAATACGACTTACCTCGAAGGCCTTTGTCGAACCCCCCTGTGAACAAATTAAATTTGCTTTAGTGAGAATTATCTATTAATTATTATGTAACTAGTTATTTTGTATTTGTAACATAGATTTACTAACCTGCGGCTACCGCCACACCAATCGTAGCGAATAACATAAAAAATCCTTTCATTGTGCTGTTCTCACTGATCTAGCTCCCAAACTAAGAAGTCTATAAAATAAATCAGAATATTATAATTATAACAGATAATACGACAGATAAGTTTATAAAACACTGACAAGGGTATTAAAAGGATTAGGTAGATAGTTCGCTCGAAAGCGATTTGAGTCAACATTGTGTTTACTTTGATTTTGATCAACTATTGGAATTGATCAACTTAGGTATTTTCTTCCATACCGATAGTAGGTATTCTTGGTGGGACTGGCAAAAAATGGAACCTAATTTAGGTACCACCTTCCTTGTCTATAGGTATTCCTATAGATATTCCTCCGAGCGCTGGTTTAGTTCCTTTCTTTTCCTGATAAATGGTTCCTACTTCTGACATAAAGGGAACTAATATAAGTGAATACATCCTAGCTACAGTGGCGACTACTCTGACGAATCTGAAGACGCACCGTAGTCCAGCCTAGGTGGACCGACTACGGACAGACCCGTAGGAGCCAATGGATGCAGGAGGCAAATAGCTGGTCAAAGTGACGCTATATGGGGGACGCCTTTGTTCAGCACTGGACGTCTTCTGGCTGATGATGATAATGATGAGCTTACTACAGTTAATAGAAGTATGACAAACTATGACATTTAGTACGTAGTTGTGGTATTGAGCTAAGTTGTCCTTATGCAAGTTCAAAAAATAAACTCGTGAAATAATACAACGAACGTTTTTAAGGTAATTTTATTGAGGTCTACAGTCAAAAAATCTATCCGGACACGATTTTCTGGAATTCGTCACCAATTTGATTTGCGTATCTGTACCCACTGAGCGCCAGCCGGTCCATCACTGGCGCTGGTTCTATGGAGTCACCAGTCCTGAAAATGAAAGTTTATTAGTATTCGATAGCTCGACAATCACACGTAGACCCGGGTAACTACTAAGGCTGAGTTGCACCAGCTTATTTTAACGCTAACTTTAACTGCTAACTGTCACCGTCCACGCTTCGCAGGGCGGGCTAATGTCAAAATTTGACACTAACTTTAACTGTGATTATGGTGCAACTCAGCCTAACTAGACCCCAAGATTACTTAATACAAGATCAAGGATACCTACTTATTAACTTAAAGTGATCGATATAGCCCTTAGAATTAGCTAGTTGAAATGGCAATGGGCAGGCCACATCGCTCGCAGCACTGACAACCGATGGTGAAGAAAGGTTCTCGAGTGGCGACCACGAACCAGAAGGCGCAGTGTAGGAAGACCTAGGTGGACCGACGACCTGGTGAAAACCGTGAGGAGCTGATGGATGCAGGAGGCGAGCAGCCGCTCTAAGTGGCACTCTCTGGGGGAGGCCTATGTTCACGACGTAGTGTAGACTATGTAGACGACCACTCTACGGGCTGTTGATGATGATGATGATGATGACGATAATGATGAAGTACCTATACTTATATCGAAGTTTCCTGGGTCGATGGTCGGGATAGAGAAGCCGGTTGAGTGGTCTGGGTAGAGAGGCCGAGGCCGAGTTGTTAGGCTCGTATTCTCTTGGGGGTTTAGTGGAGTATAAGTAACTGTCCTGACTTGATCTGGTCAGAAACTTAGAAGGTAGAGTAGTTCGAGCCGAGTTATCATGGCCGTGTTCTCTTTAAGGTGAGTTGGGGGAGTATAGGAACCTCTACTAGTCCTAGCTTAAGTGGTTAGGGAATCTTCTTCTCGTGTAGTCAAGTGGTCAGCCCTGGTGTCAAAAATTTTTAGGTTGCCTGAAGGCTTCTGACTTGGCTTAACGACTATTCTTACGACGA
Organism: Ennomos erosarius; assembly: GCA_963580505.1. Taxonomy (NCBI): domain Eukaryota; kingdom Metazoa; phylum Arthropoda; class Insecta; order Lepidoptera; family Geometridae; genus Ennomos; species Ennomos erosarius. The sequence goes on from OY756996.1 coordinate 9,899,669, forward strand.
CTAGCGGTTAGGGAATTAGAGGATACAATGGCTGGAGCTGAGTTGTCGCCACTTGGAAATCTTTCTTCCCTATCGGTCGTTGGTTCTGCGAATGATGTCGCCTGCCCACATCATACATTATCAGCAGGAAGACGTCTACTGCTGAACAGAAGCCTCCCTATTAGGGGGCATTTATGCCAAAATCACCCCGCTTGGCGACCGCAGTAGATTATAAGGCAGACCGAAGAGAAAGCTGCTGCCCATTCCATGGATATTCCCTTAGTCGGTTCTTTTGACCTGGTGGCCTAGCATGCGCACCGCGAGAATATTTGTCGTCGCTGTTAGAGTGAGACACACTCAGGCGCTACCATAGCCTTATCACGGTCTCTCACGAGATAAAGTGCCGAGAAAATTTTGTCGGGGTGCGCATGCTAGCCGGGCTGGAAGGCAAAAAACTGGTATCTAACGCGTGTTAGCCCGCGGGGAACAGCTGATAAATATGGTTGATGGGTATAACTCACGCGCATTTAAGTTCCCAAGGTTTGTTGATATAATAGATGTGTAAGGACAGCACGCCGTAGTTGTCGTTGATTTCTAACATGCACTCCGGAGCGTGAGGAACTGATAACTGAAAACAACATAGGAACTGTTAAACTAGATTTAACGAATAGGTTTCGTGGTTTAAATCTATTACAAGTTCTACTGATCTTATAAGTTTTAAGATGAGAAAACTTATGTCATTTGCTATAAAGATGAACCGTGGAAGAGGACATAGGATACCCATACGGGAGGAAATTACAGGGACGTGAGCTTTTGAAAATTTATGTGTGCGTGTAGCTAAATATGCTACTATTGTGGGCTACTCCCACATACATACACATTCACACCCATTCACACATTTATATATCACACTACATATTATTTATTTATCACACTAATACATACACTTATATATCTACAGTATTATTATAATTTATACACATTCAGGCATCACCATAAGAAGCTCAAACCAGTTCCAGCTTCTCGCCACAGCAAACACAAAATCTTTATTTTTAAAGAACTGGCCACCGCAGACCATGTCTTCCTGCGTGAAGACGCTGTGCGTGCCCCTCTTCAACCCGCCTACACCGGACCACATAAGGTCCTGGACAGGACTGATAAAGTTTTCAAACTTCTCGTCAAGGGAAAACCGGTGACAGTCAGTATAGACCGGTTAAAATCCGCGTTTATACTGACTGACACTGACCAGGACATCCTGTCAGATAGAACGCAGCCACTCCTACCTGCCCTACCTGACAACAACACGACGCCTAGTCCTCCTCCAGTCAGTGCGACACCGTACCACACGACGACACGTTTCGGTCGGCGTGTACGTTTTCCCGATTTTTATCGCTCCTAACCAGGTCTCTGGGGGGGAGTGATGTGGGCTACTCCCACATACATACACATTCACACCCATTCACACATTTATGTATCACACTACATATTATTTATTTATCACACTAATACATACACTTATATATCTATAGTATTATTATTATTTATACACATTCAGGCATCACCATACACTCTAATATAACACAGTCATCCAGTAGGAATAGTTAATATTATACGGAACACTCCACACTCCATACCGAGCGTCCGTCACCCGCTGGCCGCTCGGTGTAGCATGGAAAGTCGCGAGCCCCTTACATAATAAGAGCGCACACGCCGGCCGGCCAGCCGCGCCCGCCGTGCCGCCATTTGCTTTCCCAGTGCGAATCTACCTCTCACGCTGATCGCACGTCGCTTTACCATCCGCTCGCATATATTTTTTCTCGCGGTTATCATCTGGCTACGAACTTCGCGAAAAAAAACAAAAATTTACGTGTGCGTGTAGCTAAATATGCTACTATAGTCGCTACAAATGGCTACGAACTTCGCGAAAAAAAACAAAAATTTACGTGTGCGTGTAGCTAAATATGCTACTGTAGTCGCTACAAATGGCTACGAACTTCGCGAAAAAAAAAATTTACATGTGCGTGTAGCTAAGTATGCTACGATAGTCGCTACAAATGGCTACGAACTTCGCGAAAAAAAACAAAAATTTACATGTGCGTGTAGCTAAATATGCTACTATACTCGCTACAAATGGCTACGAACTTCGCGAAAAAAAAACAAAAATTTACGTGTGCGTGTAGCTAAATATGCTACTGTAGTCGCTACAAATGGCTACGAACTTCGCGAAAAAAAACAAAAATTTACGTGTGCGTGTAGCTAAATATGCTACTGTAGTCGCTACAAATGGCTACGAACTTCGCGAAAAAAAACAAAAATTTAGGTGTGCGTATAGCTAAATATGCTACTATAGTCGCTACAAATGGCTACGAACTTCGCGAAAAAACACAAAAATTTACGTGTGCGTGTAGCTAAATATGCTACTGTAGTCGCTACAAATGGCTACGAACTTCGCGAAAAAAAACAAAAATTTAGGTGTGCGTATAGCTAAATATGCTACTATAGTCGCTACAAATGGCTACGAACTTCGCGAAAAAAAAACAAAAATTTACGTGTGCGTATAGCTAAATATGCTACTATAGTCGCTACAAATGGCTACGAACTTCGCGAAAAAAAACAAAAATTTACGTGTGCGTGTAGCTAAGTATGCTACGATAGTTGCTACAAACGGCTACGAACTTCGCGAAAAAAAAACAAAAATTTACGTGTGCGTGTAGCTAAATATGCTACTGTAGTCGCTACAAATGGCTACGAACTTCGCGAAAAAAAACAAAAATTTGCGTGTGCGTGTAGCTAAATATGCTACTGTAGTCGCTACAAATGGCTACGAACTTCGCGAAAAAAAAAAAATTACGTGTGCGTGTAGCTAAGTATGCTACGATAGTCGCTACAAATGGCTACGAACTTCGCGAAAAAAAACAAAAATTTACATGTGCGTGTAGCTAAATATGCTACTGTAGTCGCTACAAATGGCTACGAACTTCGCGAAAAAAAACAAAAATTTAGGTGTGCGTATAGCTAAATATGCTACTATAGTCGCTACAAATGGCTACGAACTTCGCGAAAAAAAAAACAAAAATTTACGTGTGCGTATAGCTAAATATGCTACTATAGTCGCTACAAATGGCTAAGAACTGCGCAAAAAAAACTACCTCCTACCTACGTTGTGTAGCTATAAGAATGGCTACAGACGTGATTTAGTAGCAACCCAGCGAAGTTGTAACCTGCTACTAATGGTTACTAAGAAATCTAACGCAGTTTTTATAAAATAATACATTACTGGTCTCAGTTTGTTTTTTGAAACATAAAATAAGTTATATGTTTTGATATTGACCGCTGATGCTACTCTCGTATTATGAAATCCGAAGCCACGATTCATCAAGTGTGATTAAACACACCGTGATTAGTAGCAGAGTATGTTCCAAAAAGTAGCAGAATGATTTATGATTTATAAAATCATATGACTTTTCACCTGTTCCTTGTGAAGTGATCCATGCTTACTTGCATCCATCGGCTCTCCGCGGTTCTGACCAGGAAGCCGGTCTTCCTACATCGTTTGTACGGACAGGGGCCGTACTGTGAGCTCTTAGCGCGATTCATAACAGAGCCTATATTGGATCACTTGGTTTTTTTGTATAAAGATTTTGACAAGCGATCCAATATTGGCTCTGTTTTGAATCGCGCTAAGAGCTCACAGTACGGCCCCAGATAAATAAAATGGAATGCTTACCAAAGGAGCTCTTCTACCCTTGGGAAAGTCCTCATACCATTCGCGCTGTTTCTGGGAGATCCTGGGCGGCTTCCCGGGGGTCTGGAAGCTGACCCCCACCACGTCTCCCTTGGTCACCAATACAAACCAGGGCAGGAGGAACTGGTCGCACTCCAGCTGTTTGCTCATGTTGTAGTAATAATGCGTGCCTGGAGTTAAGATTTAAAATATTAACCCTCGTCTGCACTAAAGTTTAACAGCTTTTAAGTTCGCACTTAGATCTCTAGGACGTAAAGTCTGCCCCAAACTCAAGCGCGAAATGCTGCAAAAATGAGATGTGCACAGCGTGCAGGGGCTTGCAGCGCACTTCACAGCCGCTATTGAGTTTGGGGCAGACTCTACCCAAATGCAATGAAGCAGGTTACATCATAGAGGGATAAGTATGCCAACTTAGAATTATTGAACTTTAGTGGAGGTAGGTACGAATCTGAATTTAGTTAATACCTACTTATATTATTTTAATTTTATTTTCAACGTACAATTTTACATATAAAATCTGTTTGCTATCATATCACGAAATTACCCATATTAGGAATGCAGTTCTGCTTTTTGAACGCCGTCATGTTGAGCTCGCCCTCGGTGGATGGTATCTTCAACAGTTTCCCGTCTAGTCCCTTCACCCACACCCCGCCGTCCTGCAGGGTGGCTCCATTTTCCATGGTGGGTCCCGCTCCGGCTTTTAGAGAATCTATATAAATAAGTACATCATCATCATCATCACCACCACGAGAGGTCCAAATCACAAACACGGCAAAATATAAATACCTAAGAAGGTACCTACTGGAAAGTTTTAATATGAAATCAATCAGGAATTAATCAACAGTCTTCAATCCTTGACCATGGTCTTCTTTGACCTACCTTCAGTAATATAATACTGTGTGGCTGTCCAGTATTCCATCGCCGGTTCTCCATCAGCTGCAGGAGGGTTCCACTTGGTGAAGTACCTCGCGGGCTTTAGATCTGGATGCACAGAATCTACTGGAACCTGGAATAATTTCATTTTAGAAGAAACAAAAGAGTGTACGTTATTTGAATCATTTGATACTTTCATCCTGGGTGTTTTGGGACCATGGTTCTCGTAGTTCCAGGGTCCCTAGATACAGGGAATCCTAGTTAGGATCCAGGATCTATGTGTGTGATCGTTGGGCGTTATTATTATTATTATCATCCAGAAAGCTCCGCTTAAAGCTTTTTAAGATCCGAAATAAGGATATGCGCAGAACTAAAATGACCGATATAGCTCTTAGAATAAGTTAAAATGGCAATGGGCAGGCCACATCGCTCGTAGAACTGACGACCGATGGAAAAGAAAGGTTCTCAAGTGGCGACCACGAACAGGAAGACGCAGTGTAGGCTGGCCCTGGAGGTGGACTGACAATCTGGTGAAAGCCGCGGGTATCCGATGTATGCAGGAGGCGAGCAGCCGCTCAATATGGCGCTCTCTGGCTGAGGCCTATGTTCAGCAGTGGACGTCTTCGGGTTGTTGTTTATGCTATTAGGCAAAGCCACAGTTCTCACAAAACTATTAAGTAAGTACTCTGACTTTTTACAAAATAGTTTTCGAAATGAAGTTTCTAGAAAAATCCATAAGGCGACGTCAACACGCCGGTCCTCGACCCTGATTGCTGGCCATCACAATAAATTAGATAAACGCCCACTAACGGCCGCAATTGCCGTTGCGTGGAGGAAGAGGAAGAATTGAGGCACTTATGTGCAGAAATTGCTCAAATTATATGCACATGTTCTGTTATACAATAATATAAAGATGCAGATGCTCTATTACTACTAGAAGTCTAATATGCGCAAGAGTAACAGAAATTGCTCGAATAATGTGCGACGGTTAACGAAGATAGGCTCTCATTTAAAATTTAACCCTACCTACTTATGGGAAATAAAAAAGTACCGCTGCCCTCATCACAAACATGCAAAAACCACAGAATTCCCCCCAAAAACATTACGTCTACTAGTTCTAGTTTCTACCCCACATCTTCTCCAAATGTCATCCGTGAGTTCTGCGGCTAAAATAGACCAGTCTACTGCCATTTCAAATTGGCAATTCGATAACCTCGGTCTTCTGTTAGATCACCACACTTCTTGTTCGATCGTTTAGAAGTTTAGAGAAACTCCAATCATAAAAAAATAGAAGGTCTACTTACAGCTATCTGTAGGCCAGCCACAAACCCAGTAGTATCATACAGGGGGCAGACGATTCTCCCGGGAGGGCAGTACATCCTCAGCTCCTTCATCGGTCCTTTGGGCCGCTCAGTCCTGCTCCAACCCTCGCCTTCAGCCTCGTGGATAGTGCGTGGAATAGTGAAGAAGTGCTTCACGTCTGCTAGAGCTTCCGACCACCCGAATTTGGCTATGGTGAAGATATTTTAGATACATATAGGGCATTGTCATAATGTTTGCAATAAATGATTGACTATTTTAGAAAAGTAATTGAGGGTTTAGCCATATACAATTATATTAATCCATGTCAGAACGAACTACTTGCGACTAACTGCGCCCCACGGTTTATTGGAAAGTACGATACATGATCGTGACTTACTGTAGCTCATCAAGAAGCAAGAAGTCCAAGGATATTATTTATTGTGTGTCATTCTTAGCAGCACTAACATCGATAAATTTCATCAAACTAAACAGGTACTTTTACCAGTTAGGTTTTGTGGGGGGAACAACAATAACTTGTTCCACTTACCCCTGAGTCCGTCATATCTTATACCTGAAAGAAAAACACTATTTTGATTAGGCGTTATGGACCTACATAGGCTACATAATTATAATTATATTCTATTTGTCATAATGGCTTATTCTATCCCCTTCGACATTCTTCTAAGCTGTCCTATCATACACGCAAGCTATAGGTACTGCCCCACCTGTTGAACTTGACATTTTATGGACTGGGGACTAAATTTATATAGAACACGCTTGGAAGGCACCTACCTATTTTTGAGAGGGGGAAATGCCCTCGCTCTCCCCTGCCACCATGAGAGTAGTGGTGGAAGAAGAAGAGGAATAGAAAGAAAGAAAGAAAATACATTTATTTCAGGACATCACACAAAATTACATTCTAACATACAACATAAATAATATACTTAACAATATAAAACATAATGCTACCGTATAAAATGTAATGTTGCGTGACGTCATGATAAAGGTCCCGACTCAGCATGTAATCAAGGTCCTAAGACCCCAATAACTGATTTTCAGTCGGAACCCATCATCATGACATCACGAACTCCAGGACAAACAATATAATATTTAAACAAAATATTTTTTTTTTTTTTTTTTTTTTCAGTAAATAAATTATAATACATATACAAAAAATAAAATACATAGAAAAACAATATTTATACGCTGTGCCTTTTTTAGCAGACCACGGAAGAGTTAGTACGGTAACTTTGTGTCACTCACTGTCAATGTCACGATAATTGATGCAATGACAGTGACACACACATTATGAATCGTGCCACGTACACCAAGACATATTTTTCCGTATTTCCAAATCCACTCCACTTATTGTGTAGGGTAGGCCCTACCCCTACATAATAGGTGGCATAGGTATGTGGCGAATAGGTGGCAGCATGGTGGTCGGTGGCAGAGTATAGAGTACCATGTACATACCTGCTACACGTTGCGCTTTGGACATAACTCTACATAATAAAACCTTATAAAAAGGTCCAATTTTTTTTCATATTATTATTTAATTATTTTTTATTATTTTATTTAAGTAATGCAAATGTAAAACCCAACATTTAGAAACAACGGTCCAAGTAAATTATTAAATTCAGTTTGATGCGAATAAGTCATTGTACCTAAATTCAAATGCAACAATCATCAATATGCACTAACATTTTTCAGTTGTCGCAATGTTAGATAACAGCTTGTCTAACCGCGGAGTAATCAATTCATTTTAAATTAACTTACTGTTGGATATCGAAGCGAAAGCCAATAGAAGGACGATTCTTTTCATTTTTACTCCGTTTTGTGCACTGTTGAGGATTGTTTTGAGTCTGTTGGCCGCTTTATTAGTTCTGACCACAATTTGTTTTGAGAAGAGTTGGATGGAATGCGTCCAGAGTCAATATTACGAGCACACTGCCGGTACAATAGGCTTATAAAGTTATTGTGCTCGCTGACGATCTGACTAACGCACCGTTTAGATTAGGGCTGGCTGGCACCGATGAAATCGAGGATATTAGTTTGTATGTGGTTTTTGAAACCATAATCTGTCATTTTTATTTGGGTATAGTAGTTAAGTATTTAAATATTTAGTAAGGAATACCATGAATGGCGGATCGTGACATTTTATGTCACTATAACTCATTTGTCTGAAGACGCGTGGACTCTACTACTTACGCTTACCTAGATATTTTTAACTTTATTCTATGACTAGCTTTTGCCCGCGGCTTCGCACGCTTGTGTTATGTTATTTTTACGTTATAGTCTAATAATAGATCATGCATTTCGTACCAAACAACAAAATCCACTAAATCTTTTCGAAGCTGAGCACAGTAACCTGTATTAGCATAGGTATAGGTATAACGCAAGCATAGCCGTGAGTGGAAGCTATTTAAGCTATTACCTAAAATTAAATGTTTTGAGTCTAATATAGATTTATAACAGTAAAAGAAGTTTCAAACAAAAAACTACAAAAGTACCTCTTCATATTACAACAAAAAGAAATCATCATCACTTCACTCAGGTCAGTGGGCCTATTGTCTAGTACCGGTCGTCTTCATCCATCGAACTTCACCACGTTTCAATGATCTTCATTACGATTATTTGATGCCGATTAAAGGGGATTGTCTATGAGCTTGGATCGTAATGGACATGAAATGAACTACCAGAATTGAACACAGAATGAACCCAATTCGCTCCCGATTTGCGTTTCGTTTCAGCAAATAAAAAAATTAAGGGGCACATGGGGCTTGACATGGGGCTTTAAAATATTGTCGAAAGATGTGGAACAGAGAGTTGTAATATTAGTAACAATGTTTATTAAGCTGTAAGATGAGCTAAAGTATGTTAATATGTCTACATTTGCCATGTAATGCGCTTCAAATTTTTATCCCGAAATTATAGTAATATCGAAACGCTTTTTCTGTACTGACTGTCAGTGTCAAAAGTGACCTACTGTTCTTGTCAATCTTCTTTTTTTATTTTTGTATTATGCGATATGCGTATGCTGCCAGTACATGAATAATTTAGCTCAAAAGGCCATCTTTAGCTATGTTTTGAAAGTAAATAACTTTATTTTTATTAATTATATAGATTTATGTATTTTCTTTACCTATATCGAAAAATGTGGCCGAAGCTATAAAATTCACATTATTTTTATATATCAATAACAGATATTTTGTGGTTGAAAAAGTTTGTGCTTTTGATTAATTTATTATTATTAATTAACTAAGTAGCCCCAGGCCCGGCTTTACACTAGTCGTGGGTGAATATGAATCATTCGTATAATCGATTTATTTGCTATTACTAATGTTTATAATCGATTATGAAATTAGCAACTAATTCACTTTCATAATCGAATTACGTTACCTATTTGTACTACTAATTCTGTTTTAATACGTCGAGAGATCGATAGGTACGACAGTTGCTTTTCACAGAACAACGTCGTATGTTTTGTTTTATTCTAGTGGTAGTGAAAGCCGTGACGCTGTTTTGGCGGATTTATTTAATACGAACTTTACTTAATTTAGAAAGAAAGAAAAAAAAAAGATATTTATTTGTTTTAGTTTTTTTTTATTAATATGTTGCTATTGATGACATGATGATCATTGATTGGGGAGGAAAAATCGACTTTTTAACCATCGATTATATCTTGACTAAAAAAAAACGACTATTCCAAAAACGATTTTAAAGAGAAATAAATTGATTATCCTAAAATCGATATAAAAAGTCGATACAAATATCGGTTTTCTTGTAATGTAATATTCGATTATTTATAGAACTATATAGTCATTTAAAAAAGATCGATAAGTATATAAAAAAAAAACTTTGAGTACTTACATAAGTAAATTATTTTCAGTTTCACACCTTTGGTTCCATATTCGCGATGTCTGCTCCATTCACTGCTCCACTACCATATTCAATCAAAACCAAAACGTTTGTTTTGATTGAATATGGTAGTGATGTTAACTTATTATAATATTATCCCAGTAGAAAAAATTTAAACCAGAATAGTAAAATCTATTTTAAAATAATCGATTTTTTGATAAATTAATAGACCAATAAAAATCGATTTTAAATAGTAATCCACTTTTTAATAAATAATAATTGACCATTAAAAATCGATTATTTTTATTATCCCTAGACTTGTTCTCAACGAAATCTTGCTTCACTGCAACGCACCGTAACACGCATTTGGCCGTCTTACACAATTACTTAGCTATTCTATTGTTTTGTTGACTTGGCAACACTAAAAAATTAGGCAATAGCAAGAATTGTTTGCAAAATGATATTTTCGAACTTTTCTATTAAAACTCTTACATCTAGTTAAATAATTGGGTTAGTGTAGGTAATTAGGTATTCTCTTTCAGCTTTTATGAAAATACGATATGTGATTTAAGTGAAGCGTGAAGCATTCAAATGCTGATGGCGTTCAATATCACTGGGCGGCGTTATTCTTCTATGACGAGGCAGGCTTCCGATTCAACATGATTCGTCCTTTTTTCACATCGCAACTAATTATACTGTGACATGGCTGTGACGACGCACTTGCAGTGCTGATTCGCTCAGAGGTTGTAACGATAAAAGGAGCCCTTCCGAATGATAAAAGGCTATAGCCTTCAGTTCAAGGTAGGCACCCATAAGCCAGAGAACTATACATTGCATTCTGCGTTTTATAAAGCTGCAAGTCTTGCACTTGTAGTAAAATACTGGCAGCACCACACGGGTGTTTTCTATAGCCACAAGACAATTCAAGCGGGAAAACGAGGCGGAACATTTAAAACAGACTAACTTTAAGTGGTGTTTATAAGGCCCTATTTTGTTATAGGTATGGATTAGTATGACTGCACCTGCATTTCTATATTCTGTGTAATAATTACAGCTGCACAAAGCGTTCAACTAGAAAGTTGGTGTGCTGCGCTGGCAGGGGGATTTAGGAAATACATAGTGCATCTCATACCTACCTTCAAATCTTCATTACATAGATAGGTACTCCTATTCTATGAATATGTAGGTACCTCAATAAGCTATATTTTGTTACAGGTATCTGAAAAAATACTATAATTATAGATGTTCGACTATGGATTAGTATGACTGCATCTGCAATCCTATATGCTGCCTAATTAATTATTATAGACACACAATGCGTTCAATCAGAAAGTTACTGTGCTGTGCTGAAGGAAAATTTTGGAAATACAGAGAGCACCTCCATATCCCTGTCAGTGCATTGCAGTCATGAAAATCTAGAAATGGTGCATTTTAAGTATCTTAACAATTTCATTCTAGTATTTAAGTCTAGAGTACAAATTGATATTGTAACTTACCTACAAGGATAACTAAAACAATAAATGATATTATTAAGTAACCAAATTTACTTTATTTAATTAAACCTAAAATAAATGGTTTATGGAAACAAAAAGTATATTGTTTTACTTTATAAAAATAATAAAAATAACATAAAAAAAAGCCTTTTATTTCTTGCATTTCTTCTAAGTAGGTACCAAACTTGGGAGCTAGTTATGTTCATAATTTGTATTTTTGGATTATTACTTTATTGATTACACAATTATTAACATATTATGAAAAATTTGATTTGTTTTACTTACATACCTATTAATTCTTTATCTTTTTAACATGTCCCTGGTTCATAAAATAGGCAAGGCAAATTTGATGTAGGCAGTTAACCTAAGTACTTTTAATTTTATGGCTGTATAGTTTTGGCTTAGTCGCATCAGTCTTCATCAACAGCAGTGCCAGCACTGTAGACAAGATAGTAGAGGTGTGTGTGTGATGCCTGAAATATAAGTATAATAACAATTGTTATATTATTTTTGCAATATTTAGTCAAAAAGGGTTGTCAACACATAATAGATATGATTATTGTCTGGGAAGTGGGGCCTGGCAACCTGTGATACAGACTGTTTATGCCTACATCAGGCATCTTACACAGGTTTGCAATATGTATTCTAATAAATAAATGATTAGGTATTTGTAGGGTTAGTATCCTACTTCCACTTACTATCTACCATGTGGGCTGCCTGTCTGCCCCTTTACCACTCATAATAACATTTAAAAAATAAATAGGTGTAGTACCTACTAGTATTCAAAGAAGTAGTATACATAGCTTGTCTATTCTCAGTAGTCCTTTTAACAATTCAATTGATTGAACTACTGAGATGTTTTAAAGCCAACCTCTTATAGATTGGCTATTTACATTAACACTACCTCTCTGCTTTTAGTATAGGTACTGGTAATGTAGGTAAAAAACATAAATATATCAATAATTTTTTACCTGAATTATACATATTATAAAATGAATGAATTATATTATCCTGCATGATGATTATGAAAATGTGAAAGCTTGTGCGGGTAAACTGTATACAGTATATTTGATGGTTTAACAGTTTGGTATGTTAACTAAAGATTTTAAGCTAACACATAGGATTTTTTAAACTGAATGTTTTAGTTCCACTGACTATTAATACTTTGGAAAAAATTCACTGATAGAAAGCTACCCAATTGCTCCCACACAGATACACGCTATCTACCCATCTTTGAATAAGCTTAACATTATAACAGTTTGTTGAAGTTGGTATACTTACCTGTGTATATAATAAGTAGGTACATATAGATTAATCCCCTTAGGTATAATTAGTAGTATCAGAGGAATAAGTAGTTAACCAAAACCCCAAAGAAAGCATGTATTAACTATTCCAATTTTATGCAATGTTTACCTATAGAAGGAGGTTGGCGTAGAAATAAAGACTAGGTACTTTTATTATAATATTACCATGCCTGCAAGTACTGCAAGGTCTTGCTTGATGCAAAGTTTACATAGTATACCTACCAGCAACTGTGGTTTTTTCAACAAGTTAATTGCTATTTTTCATCATTGTGTTTAAAGTCCTTGGACACTTATAACTGCGATTTTCATGATGAACCCACAAACTTCGTTTCAGGCAAGAAAATATATCGTCGTAGAGCCACAGAATTCACCATATATACGTATAGAGCCCTCGATAGAGCATCGATGTTAAAAAGTCCAAGGACATTAGAAGACTTCTGCAACTGTTATTGACATTTTATTCATGCAGCTGTAAATTCCACCATAAGTTTCTGTAATTCTGTGGGATAGGTATGTAGGGTGGTAGACATACTTAAATGGATAATTTGTAGCACTTATTCATTGTTTGTTTGTATTCATTGGAATAGGTAGGTACCAACGTCCATTTTAGTTCGGTGTTTTCACTTTTTCCATATATCAATGTCGAGATGCTTAAAATATCACAATAAATCTAATCAAACTTAGACCTAAATCTACACTCGTCAAATGAATAAAAAATGGAGATATAACCGCGAAAACATATAATAATACTTGAAGCCCATACCGAAATACCTGCCAGTTTCATTTGACAGATTGATTCCGATTGAGTACTGTCATTGGACTTAGACGGTACGAATATCTGTCAAAAACACTGCTTTTGTTCACTCACTCTGAATGGAGTTCGATGCCGATCGGTGGAAATCATAGCCGGTACGCTGAAGCCGACTCATCGCTTGTGATTGGCTGGCCGGCAATGAACTTCAGTACGATGAAGATCGGAATCCTTCCGCGGTAAGCCCGCAGGTCAGGAAGTTTCAGTAAGTTTTGTTTAGGTAGTAGTTACCTAAGCAGGCAGGTACAGTTTAGATAAATATGGAAGAATCACACACGATGATCCTGTTTTGCTCAGTTTTACATAATTATTATCCGCGCGCTTTTTGTTCCATTTACCACATTTTTTTTACCTTCTTAAGTTTGGTTGCATACGAATTGATGAGTACCTAACTACCTACACATAGCCAGTGTCAATAATAAGTTTATAAATTCCTGAAGATATGCATTTACCTGTACGACGCGTACATAATTAATTTTCTTAATACTAATTAGGAATTACAAATACTAAACCACCATTCCTTAAAGAATCGACAATTATAATTATTATTATGTCCACTATTTTACACGCTGTCTCATTCCCAACACACCTACCTAGTGATGAAAGTGAGGAAGTAGGTTAAATCGTCATTACATAATTATTACTAAGACCCAAAGTTACTTACCTACTATAACTATAAACTTCTTGAAGTAACCGAGTAATCAATCATTTTCTGCTCCCGTGGTGTATTTAAAAGCACACAGATCTAAAATATTTTAACTATTAAAAACTTATTACAACATGCAAGAAGAAGAAGAACAAATCAAAAACGAACGAACGTTACGCGCCATGTTGTTAATTCGAGGATACAATTTTATTGCCATAATGATACCTACATATTAATTATTATATCTAAGTACCTACCCTTTTTAAACATTTTTCATCAAATATTTCGTATCATTGGCTAAATACAAATAATAGCACCTCCGGCTTACATTAATGCCAAAATAAAAAAGGTTTAAAATGCGTAGCAATGATAAGGGTATAATATAACTTAAGTAGCTATAAGTACTACAGGGGGTCTAGCAAAGATACCAACCACTAACGCTAACGCCAAACGCTAACTCCGAAACTGTATTGAAATGACATTAGCTGTGGAAAAGTTAGCGATTTCCGAATGTCATCCTAGTACATTTTGGAGTTAGCGTTAGTGGTTGGTTTCTTTGCTAGACCCCCAGGTACCTTAAAACTTCCTTGGGGTTGATCAAGAATGTAGCAGTAGCGCTAAAATAATTTTACCTACCTAATTAGAATGGTAACGTGTAGTTAGTTCATGTAAATAATACATTTCGCCAATAAAGAACATTACTCCCGCCAAAACCCTATAAATCGAAAACTTGAATAAAAATGTAAGCTTCAATATTGGCTAAGTATGATAATCGTGTGAAGCCTTATGAATAATTATAAAAAGTCTAAGTACCTACCCTTTTAAACAGTTTTCATAAAATACTTCCTATCATTGGCTAAATACAAATTTTGTCTAATGCCAAAATAAAAAAGGGTTTACAATGCGTAGCAAAAGCAAGGGTCAATGGGCACAGATTATTGAATATGTTACTACTAAAGGTTAAGCTATAGGTACTATAAATACAATTTTAAATATTTATTTCGAATGGTAACGCGTAGTAGATTTTTGAAAACTAATACATAATACCAGATCATCAATAAAGAATTTCGCCCTCTCCAGAACCCAATAAATCGAAAACATGAATAATAATTTAGTTGTGTTTCAATATTGGCTAAATATGATATCGCGTGAAGCCTTAAAACTTATCTATAAATAAATACTAAAATATAAAAAAAGTCTAAGAAGTTTTTAGTTTTCTAAATTCCTTGTTCTCTGTGTCGTGCTCATATTCAAGAAGGTTCTCATACCTATCCTCATTTTTTAGCTTAGACTACAGATTAACGAAAAAACTTATCTATATGTAAATACATATGATTTTTTTGGGTATAGGTACTTACATAATGAACACATTGTTTTTCTCTAATCTGCATTGCATCAAGCGCAGACGAAGTTATCGCGCATTGTATTTCGCCGTAGCCCGAAATGTGTGATACACTGCCGGTAATGCAGGTGCACCAATTGTTATTTACTGTTGTAAAACATGCATTAAATTACTTCCTTATTGCTTAGTGCAGTGGGGATTGTTCAGAATGAAATACAAAAATATAGGAGTTCCGTACTCAAAGAGTTAATCCTTATTACTAAACCTCCGCTGTCCGTCGGTCTGTCGGTCTGTCCACCAGGATGTACTCATGAATCGTGATAGTTAGACTGTGGAATTTTTCACAGATGATATATTTCTGTTGCCACTATAATAACCGTGGTCCGTATTAAAAGGGACAGATAAACAGACAAATAAAAAAAATTGGTTTTACTTCATACTGATAAGGAATTATAAATTAAAACTATTACAATTTATTTTTGTTATCACAAATAATACTCTCACAGTTTGTAAAACATATTTATTCGCCGACATGCAATATATTGCTACTGCTTCCTCCATTTCATTTAGCCCACGTCAGTCGCGCAGCAGGCAAACAAATTGACTGTGTGTCCAGGTTGGGGCGCTACAAAAACATCGAGGATAGTCAACAGAAATATTTTTCCGCGCCAACTCAACAGCGAAGGTTCGGGCGTATATGAAGCCGCGCCATAATAGTAACAGAGTTTTTTTCTTTAATCTGTGCATCCGGATAAACCCGAGACAAAATTACCGTCAGTAGCAGTGTAGCAGAGTAACATTTTTTTTCTCTTATCTATGGTTAGTAGCCAAAATATAACTTACCTTTTGACACTGGCTAAATACCTACACTATGTGTGGAGCCAAAATATAAGACAAAAAACTTACCTTGATGCCTTGAAGCGGCCATCTTGTTAAAATCCCGTTCCGTTTCATAATGAAATCTTAATCATTTTCACTAAAAAAAAATTAACGATATATAAAATTTAATATATCCTATGTTTTGCGCCGGGTTTTTCTAAGCTTATTAGTGAAAACCGCATGAAAATCCGTTCAGTATTTTCGGACTTGTGCCGTAACAAACAAACAAACAAACAAACAAACAAACAAACAAACAAACAAACAGACAAAATGTCTAAAAAGTAGCTTAACGTGATCAGCGAAAAATTTCAAGCCAACCTGTGTCATTTTTTTTTCGATATCTTGCATTTACAGATTTTTTATCTCTACAGTTTTATTATATGTATAGACAAGACAGTCTATGCAAATAATAGCTTAGCATGGTTTTTTACCTATAGAGATGACCTACGTGTTCTGTTCTATGATTAATCCATTAAAAAAACGAAAAAACCTTTTAAAACAACGAAGTAAAAGTAAAAGTTTATGTCTCCATTCTTTTCAATACACAATTTAATAACTATATTATTATAATACTTGGTAATAACAGCCCTACAAAATACATTTAAGTATAGTATAATAAGCCGAAGTTATCTAATGCGTAAGTAAATAAATTCAATTAGGGATTCAAAGCAGCTCATTCAATTTAAATAACTGTACACTAATTGGAAAAATACATGTCTTTGGATAATGGTTCATTTTTTACAATTTCATACTTACCTTGCGGCAGCACGGCGTCAGATCCGTTACGGAAACGACCGGTTTTTTAACAATTCATTTTTAATTACGTAGGTATGTAATACTATTATGACTGCAAATGACTTGGGTTAATACCACTTTTTGTTTGTTCATTGTAGGATGGTTTGATAATAATAGTCCTTACAGTTTTACCGTGTATTACCTACTATAAATTGCTTGATACTGGTAAAATTATTCGGTCTTATTCATTGAAATGAAATGAAAATGATTTATTTGTGTCTAACACTATAACGGTAGTAAATAATACAAATAAATTTAACAAAAACAACTTAAGTGTTTGGCACAACCCGGCCCCAACTCAGCAAAGTGCTAGTTGCAAGACAACCAGCGCTGGTCTTCCGTTGGCACCGGCAAGTGACATCACGCACGAGTCGCTACTAAAGGGCAGCGCACGCATGATAAAAAAACAATAAAAAACAATAAATACAACAAATTAACAAAGGGCATGACCCCTATTATTAACAAAGTTGCACAGAGGCTAGGTACTTTTACATATTTTAGGTGTAAGTTTTGTGGTTCCTGTGGCATAAAAATATTGATCGTAGCCCACTCGGGCGAAAGCGCAGGGCGCAACCAGTAAAATGGTAAAAAACAAATATACAATCACATATAAAATAAATAATGTTACTATTGTTTTCTAAATTATATAGCACTGGTGTCATGTACAAGTAGTTCCTCCTTTCTTTGGTGTTAAGTATATTCTATTATCATAATCATTATGTACCTAATCTCTACTATAACGCATGTAGGTAGAAATGGGGTGGTCCCAAACTCATTTTTCTGAAATCTGCCAGGACATGTTTCAGGAGATGTTTGCCCTCGCTTCGGTCAGGCTTTTCTTGTTAGTAACTTTCCTTGTTTTTCTGATTGAACAAAATTACTATCCAATAGGAACATACTTATTTTTCTAAAATCTGCTAGATGTGTTTACAAAATATGCACGATAAAGCGCGAAGCTGTCCATAGCAGCTTGTACCTTGGCATTCGCACAGCGTCCCTACGCCAAAACGTAAAATCGGTTAGCAATAACGTGTCGATATATTTTGCCAAAGCGCCTGCTCGTAATATATTAGCTATTCAACTAACTGCGATAGATGGCGCCCGGCAGGCGTTGTCATTTTAACGATGGTAGGTTGGCATGTCGCCCAGAGCAACTATGTAAATTACTACGTAAAAGCCCAAAGAAAAGTTGAAGAACGCTGCATTCGGTGGTAGGCTCACTGTCACAAGGTTGAGGACAATTTTAGAGAGACAGGTTAAAGTGAATTATGCGATATGAATACGATTTTTTATATTGTAAATAACGCCCAAAGATCACATACATAGATCCTGGACCCATGTTCACATGTTATATTCATACTATGAGAGTATGAGTAAGGTATCTGATTATAATACAAGGTGACCTTGAATTAGTATGTTATCCCGAAAGGGGGTAAATGTACACCCCAAGGTAGACAATGTTTTTTCTACGACTTTACTAAATTAATAGTTTTTCATTGAAGAAATGCCATGTAAAGTTTACGTTCGAAAATAGCCTTAGCGCAGCTGGGTGGTTGAACTTCGTCCTTGACCGAGTGCACATAAATGAGTTTAACGACCTGTGTTTAGAAATGAATTTATGGTATCTTGTTAACTCTCGTAGCGATCGCACGTACAATTTTGCCAGTGGATTTATTTTTTACCATGGAGGTTTGGAAACACCCAGTGTCAAGTAAGGCTCCCACAACTTTTATCATGGTCCCAGTGCCCCCATTTCGGGATAACATACCAATTCAAGGTCACCTTGTATAGTTCCCTGCACGCCACGTGAAACCTTCATATTTTACGCTCGCGTATGGCTCGGGATCCTACTTTAAGATCATTCGCTTCGCCCTAGATTCAATCGCTCTCGACGTAAATTATATGCATTATTTTTGTCCCTTCTGGCGTCACATCTACTACCTATTCCTTCACTGTTCTAAAAAGCCCTACAATACATATCTATTCAGTTATTAATTTTTTGATCGTTCAATAATCATGCTTCATTGTATATCGTTATCGAGTACATACTACCGACTTACCGAGCAATCTTACCTGAACCAATATTTATTTACTGTTCTCAATGGAATTATATAATGGAACTGTATTTGCACAGCACATATTGTTGAGTACACAATACCTGAATAAGTTTCATTTGGTACTGGTAAAGTAGAGCATTGTGGCCGTGAATTAACACGGTCTGTTGTGGCACTCACAGCTGCATGTGGAAGGTTTCCAGCTTTAGGTAAATAGGCTGTTTGATTTTAATATGTTATGTCGTTGTAGATATAGTGAAACGGTTACTCCGTACCTACCTGATAACACTGTAGTAGCTCCACGAGGATGTTACGTCCAGGGGCTCTACTTATGCCGCAGCTTCACAATACCATTATAATATCTGTGACAATACATAATTTTGCACGTACGTTATAGGGTACATATCTTTACCCCAGATAATATAATACCTACAGTACAGATGCCTCATCCCACAACGGAATAACGCGGTAAAATAGCTTTTACGAATTATTTTATTTCTGCATAACGCAAGATTATCAAGCGACATTTATTGCGTGATGGCGAAGTATTGGGCCAAATGAATACACTGGACACTAACTAGTAACTCTCAAGACACGATTACTACATTTTTTTCAAGTTCGGGCTATTTTTCGTTTGTACCTGATGGGACCCAATGTGTTACATATCTCTCAAGGAAGAGGTACCACATTTGCTCGTTGAGCTGTGTGACAGAATAAATAACAAATTAAATCAAATCTAAGTACATCAGAATTCGTCCAATTTACATTGGACCTAAGATCAAGTTCAGTCCGCCGTATAGCTACTGTCTTGATTTGGCTGCATAATGCATTCACCTCTTCTCTTTCTGCTCTATACTGTAAATAAAACGTTTTCCGCTACTGACAAAGCGTGTGGTAACAACAATAAGTTGTCGATGTTCACTACACCATGATACCTATCCATTCAAACTTATCTCTGACGGATCACTTACTTTTACATCCGGTTATGACGCGATCTACGCAGGACCATATTTCAGTTTACACAACTGTTACAAAATACACAAGTAACATAACGCGGGGCAAACACGGCGGATTTGAAATTGGTGTCACGGGTACCATTAGACATTCAGGCCTTGGACGGGTATGAATGAATGGGTGGCATTCGGGCTTCCCAGTCGGTGTGATTCACTATCAATCCTTGCTTTGTGTTTCGATAGTAGATCCGTGTAATAGAGCCAGCTATTTTATAATCTTCATATGAAATGGAAGGTTTAAATATTATACAAATATCTTTTTATATATAAGCACATCATCATCATTGTCATCATCATCATCAACAACAGCCTGAAGACGTCCACTGGTGAAAATAGGCCTCCCACAGAGAGCGCCTCCTCGAGCGGCTGCTATCGGCTCCCCACGGTTTTCACCAGATACTCGGTAGGAGGCCTGCCTACGCTGCTTCTTCCGGTTCGTGGTCGGATGGCGGTGATGGTTTGTATATTTCTTATTTATTTATAGGTCACGAAAATTTTTGGAGGAAAACGGAATTACCTCAACCTTGTGAATATGTGACAGTTGTGATTAGGTAGGTATGTTTTAGTTGCGCCAGTTTTATAAGGCAACCGAATATGTTCATTAAATTACTAGGCTTGTACTGTATTTGATATACCTTTCTCAATTGTTGGTTCAGCAAGATTGGTGTGCTGTTTGTTTTAAACTCAATGACCTGAGCGGTGATCAAATCTAACCGATCTAAGCTCTAACCTTCTCAGCTCAGCTCCTGAAGCCCTGTCGCTATTGTTACGTAAGCACTTAAGAAGCAACCCCTTTCTCACCCCATTTCCATAGGTTAAAGGTAAGGGGTTGGGCAATTACGGTCGTCCCTAATCGCCGATGAATCGGCGTTCGCGAAGCAACGGGCCACGCGACCTCCCACGACCTTACGCAATATGGCAGCATTTGCCTAAACCGGATGACGCTATTTGTTACGATATTCGAATCACATCAATCAACGTCATAGGTTTTCGTGGCCTGTGACGCTATCTACAACCGCCGCACGTCAACACGCCCTCAAGCTTTTGTAGCTACAGCGCGTCTAAAGCCAGCAAAATGTAAGGGAACGATAGTGGTTCCTCTATGAAACCAAGATTCCAAAAGAATTTTTTTCGTGCAACAAAATATCGTCAAACGCGCTGTATGGGTCATAAAAAAGTATTTATGGAAAATACCCTTTGGTCATTGTAGTTCGCTCCTTAGAGCATCTAGAAATTTTTATAAATGCTCTAAGAGTTCGCTCATATCCGTAATAAAAATCTCTTATTCCCTTTAATATACCAAAAAGGTTGTCAAACAAGAAAAATATCTACTGTTAGTTATCTATAAAGACATTTACAGAAAACCAATTTGAATATAGGTAGGTAATCTCCAAATAATTAGATTTACTTTGCCAAGTATTTTATTCATGGCTAGGCTATGTTTCAGTAAATTAAGAGCCTTCATGCGGGTTAAGATTGGAATACCTATCACTTGCTCACTACGTTTCCCTTCAAACAACTTCCCAATACTAAACCAGATATTAAACATTCGTGATAAATTAGCATTTCTGTGGGAATTTATAATTAAAGGGCTGACAAGGGTCCAATGGTTCTCTCGCTTATGAGGCTGATAAATATCTACCTCACATTCCCATCTGATAGGACAGTTTAGCATTTGATTTACTGTAACTAAAGACTCTGGGCTTTTGAGAATTATTCAGACTAGGTATTATTATTACTAGGTATATCGAAAAATATTACTCAGGCCTTTTGCATCGTCTAAATGTTTTTTTACATGTATAATGAAGGACCGTAGTACTTCACTAGAATTACAATCTAGCCTATCTACGAAGTAATTTAAATTTGACTTAAACTGCTAAGGTAGAGTAATCCTAAGAATGTGTCCATTAACAATTTTCTTAATGTCTCTATTAAAAGAAAGAAAGAAAGAAAAATAATTTATTTGTGACAAAAAAAACGTAGGAACAAAATATGATTGACAACAAAAAATTACCATAATTAGCATAATGCTGGTCGTAAAACCAGCGCTGGTCCTCCGTTAGGGCAGGTGTCGTCACGGTGGTAGAACACCTTGTTCACGTGTCTTTTTGAGTAACAATCACTACACTATGGTTCAATGTCACTATCACTAAACTAACTCAAAAGGTTTCTCCTTTTTAGCCGTCTTACTAATATCCGTGATATCGAGGAGCTGGATAGCCTCGACATACACATGGTGTCATCACCATAGCCTTCGATCTTTGATCTTTGGGCTTCGGAGAATTTTTTTATCACGTTAACGACGAGGTCTACCTTTAGAACCTCATGTAGGTCCTTATTTCTAATGTACCATGGTGCATTTACAGCGCACCGACCTACTTTATTTTGAAAGCGTTGGATAACCTGTAAGCATGGAGCTAATAAAAAAGAAGGAGGGAATCCCGTCTGATCCGAAACTGAAGCACCCTTAGGAAGCCGGAACGCTTCGTACGTACGAGCGGGGCACGCACACACTCACATCATAGGCAGCCGGTCGCCATACTTTCATCTGACACACATATGTAATATGTCCGCCATTTTGGGCTTCAGTTCGATGTCAATCAAAACTCAATCCTTCTTTTTTTTATTTCATCCATGCCATTGCATCAAGTGTCTAAATGGTAAAGCTTTTATTTAAAAGAAAAACCACAGCGATGAGTACTTGCGACTGCTTATGTCATCATCTTCACCTTGAAGACATCTATTTTTGAACATAGGTCTCCCCTACAAAGTGCCACTATTAACGCTTCGCCTTGACTTAGGTTTGCCATAATCACCACACTTGGCAACAGGCGGCTTGGTCGCAAATTTTAATGTACCGAGGAGAATTCTGCTGCTCATTCCCTGGATATTTTCTTAGCTGGCACTTACGGCACCCATGACTGCAGTGCATACTTATAGATATAAAATAAATATCATCATCATCATCGACAGCCTGAAGACTTCCACTGCTGAACATAGGCCTCCCCCAGGGAGCACCACTTAGAGCAGCTGCTCGCCTCCTGCATCCATCGGCTCCCCGCGGCTTTCACCAGGTCGTCGGTCCACCTAGTGGGGGGCCGGCCTACGCTGCGTTTTCCAGTTCGTGGTCGCCACTCGAAAACCTTCCTTCCCCATCGGTTGTCAGTTCTACGAGCGATGTGGCCTGCCCATTGCCCTTTCAACTTGCTAATCCTAAAAGCTACATCGGTCACTTTAGTTCTCCTGCGGATCTCCTCATTTCGGATCTTATCTCGCAGGGAAACACCGAGAATTGCTCTCTCCATAGCTCGTTGCGCGACTTTGAGCTTAGTAATGAGGCCAACAGTTAAAGACCACGTCTCAGTTCCATAAGTCATCACTGGCAACACACATTGATTGAAAACTTTTGTTTTCAGGCTTTGTGGTATTTTGGACGAAAATATAGGTCGAAGCTTCCCGAACGCTGCCCAGCCGAGTTGGATTCTTCGGGCGACCCCTTTATCATAGTTGGACCTACCCAATTGGACAGTCTGCCCTAGATAGACGTATTTGTCGACAACTTCGAGAGTATCGAAGATTTTAATGTACCGAGGAGAATTCTGCTGCTCATTCCCTGGATATTCCCTTAGCCGGCTCTTACGACACCCACGGCTGCAGCGCATACTTATAGATATAAAATAAATATACTAGCTAGCCCAGCTGGTTGTAATAAATAAGATACAAGCCGTAGACTGATGGATTAAGAGGAGCAGACGGGTCTACCCGCCACGCGATCCTCCATCAATCTGCAGTCTCCAGTGATCGATTACGGAACCCTATCACGGGTGGGGAAACTCTGTAAATAAAGTAAGTTGTTATCTGGGGTTTAAAATTTTATAAATATATAATAAACTAGTATTTGTCCCGTGCGCGTATAATTAGACCATTTACGACCAACCAGAACGGACCAGACTAAACCAGACCACCAAACCAGTATTGCGCCATTTTAGAGTTCCGAGTGATACTGGAACTCAGCGGCCTTGTCGCTTAACATCATCTTGATGACTAGCTCATGACGTCATTCATTAATATATTTTTTATTGATAATTAAGTTGATCTGGCATTTGATTGATACTTTGAGAGCACTCAGATTTTTGTCTAACCTGTGTACGTATAGAACCAATAAGTACTAAGTAGGTGTAGGTATAGGTACCTACACCTACTTAATCTAATAATAATCTAGGTACCTAGGTAGGCCTACCTAGATTTTTTTTTTGAGGGAGGAAGTATCTCTGTCTGTGGTTTTTTTCATTAGCCAATTTCAACTTACCATCCACCACCATCACCATTTCCATTACCGCAACCATTAACTGATTTTACTGCTTTAATTGAAATCATTTTCGATTGAGCTCATAAAACAACTAGGTACTTAGACTTGCGTGTTCATCTTGTATAACCGTTAGTTGCATCGGATTCCTTTCGAGAAACCGGAGTATAGGTACTGTTAAATAAGATTTCCCGATATCGTATTATAGCAATGGAGTTAGATACTACAAGCTGCTGAAAGATGAATCGGTTTCGAGAAGGTTCATGAAGGATAAGTTGATTATAGAAAACGAAAACAGTATTTTTCTCGGTATCATCAGTTACAGCTACATCAATACTACAGTCTCGCAAGACGCACTCCTGTGGCCGGTTTTCGGGTCTATTTTTTCTAGTTTCTGCCTTGTGTAGGCATATCATGGCTCCATATCGCTGCAAAGTCATTCTACTCTACACTATGTCTGCCGATTCGCGGCCTCCACTCCAGCGTCTCCAGCCCAGCTAGTAAGCGCACCGCGACACAGAATTTTATAGAGTCGAGAATCTCAACAATAATAATTTATCACGTGAGAGACCGTGATAAGAGTGTGTCTCACTCTAACAGCGGCCACAAGTTTTCTCGCGGTGCGCATGCTAGGCCATTATGATCACGTCTATCCCCAAAGATTATCGTTTTTTTTCGTATCACAGTGCAACTAAATCGTTATAATAATGGTCTCAAGCAAATAAGAAAAGGTAAAGTTGTTCTAAACTTAAACTATACAGGATGTAATTTAATTCATTAGCATAAATTGAGCCCATAATATTAGATCATTTATAGATGATTATTAAAGAGTAAAGAGTGAAAATGAAATATTTTCATTGAAAATTACGAAGATTGCCGCGGCGACTAACGCAGTTGGCACGGATGATTTTGATACATTTAAACATTTTTATACCTTGTATGTACTAATTAAAAACAGTACTTCATTATTTTAAATAAATCTTGTATTGTAGCATTTATTTAAGTAAGTTATTCCATTTTTGAAGTTATTATTATTACCAGCTAATGTGTTAGAATTCAAAAATTTTGATCTACACGTGACCGGTATCAGGAGTAGGTACCTCGTTTCAAAGGATGCTAATAAATTCAATTACACCCTGTATATGCAACGAAGTTTTCATTTCAAGATGGAGATTTGAACTCTATTAGAGCGTGTCTTAGGTTATGTGTCTAGCCTCTGCTGTCTGATTTGTGTTTAGTCTCGGGTTCGTCGAGGCCATCTCGGGTCACCATTGTCCGCTGGAGGTTGACGACACCAATGGATGACACTTCACATTTCACACAAGAACGACGCTCTCTGATTGAGTGGACTTGTAGAGTCGTCGTAAAGGCACTTGGTCCCGTGGCTCGAGTGTTTCTAAAATGTTACATCAACTAAGTATAGGTAGTTTTATTATTTAATCATAAGTTTTACGACAGCGAAATTTTTCTATAAGACAATGTGATGCTGTTTCTTGAAACATTTTCAAACTCGAGAGGCATTGTCTCGATGTCAAGTGAAAACTGTGAGCTTTGATCCAGCAAAACTCACAGTAAAATAATTTGGAAAAAAAATCTTAGCTTTGGTCTTGAGATTCAGTACTCACCAAAGACTTTTTATCTATGACCTATGTAATAGGGGGAATTCTGTGGTACTCACCAATTTTTTTCCAGTTATATCAAGCAGCCCACAGACAACAAAACAATATACGAACCAACCTCCATTATAGTAAACCACATAGCCCAAACAGGCATTACTGCACATTCAGACAGCCACTTATTTTATGTAAGCAATAAGCTTATTTTGTAGTTTTTTTTTCTTATATTTTGGTTCCACACATAGTGTGTATTTAGCCAGTGTCAAGTATTATATTTTCATCGTGTTATAAAATATTTCACGCAAAGTCATGTCCTGGTCATAGTCCAGTCTAAGTCAGGCAGTCATAGTCCAGTCTAAGTCATGCTCCAGCAAAGTGGTGGCAACTTTACTAGAAGCTTCTATGGAGTTTTGGAAGCAACACGAAAAGTCACGTTTCACCACATTATCAGTGGTATTCATAAACAAAGGTTGAAAACCCCCCCAAAATCTATCATTCCACTTTTACCTAGAGGTGAAATGCTGAATCATTCTTCTTTCACTTTCATAAACAATCGCTGGAGAAACCCCTAACTGAAAAGCATGTTAATTAAATACTCGATTACGATAAAGTTGTATTTGAAAATTCTGTCGAGTGTCATTTTGACGAGACTTTTGAACTATCAAAAGTCGCACCAAAATGTCACCCACCATGCCAGATTGGGGGCTGCTTTTGTTTATGAAATGCATAAAGCTAGAATTTGCCGCACAGTGCCTGATTCATCCTCTAGAGGAACCCCCGCCTCGACTCGATGAATTCCAGTGTTAATCACTTGCCCTCACTCATGCTCGCAATTCAGCACTTAATGCATAAAACGCCACCAATTTTAAACATGAACACTGGAAAAAGCACAAGTTTTGAAAAATAATACAATGCAACGACGTGAACTTTTCCGCGTTCCCGCCAAAACTCTATTTTATAGTTTAATTGGATTACCGGTCATTTTCCACAGACATCCAAGTATCATTTCTGCTCTGTCATGTGTACCTATGTCAGTCGTAAGTGCCTACCTACTGAAATATGACGTGTCGCGTGGGCGGTCCATCGAAGACTACTTATCATTATTTACTTCACGCCACATCGCTCTCACAGAGCGTGTAGGCATATGCGATAATCTCTTCATTCTTTAAAAAGTGTAAAACCGTATTTGGCTGTATGTTTTGTTAAAAGGTAATAAGGTGGTTTTTGTTTAATAAATTTAATATACTTTTCGCTTTATTCCAAAACATTTATTTTATGAAGGTATTTAATCGATTAATGATTTTATAGTGTGTCTTATAATAATTAATCCATTTAAATTATAGCATGGTAACTTTCGTTTTCAGAATTAGAGTTGAAATGGCAGTGGGCGGGCCACATCGCTCGTAGAACTGACAACCGTTGGGAAAGAAAGGTTCTCGAGTGGTGACCATGAACTGAAATACGCAGCGTAGGCCAGCCCCACACTAGGTGGACCGACGACCTGGTCAGAGCCGTGGAGAGCCGATGGATGCAAGAGGTAAGCAGCCGCTCAAAGTGGCGCTCTTTGGAGGATGTTCAGGGGCGTCTTCAGGCTGATGATGATGATGATGATGATGATGGTAACTTCAAGACCATTAATAAAAATTGGTACCAACCTACCTTTTCCATAAACTTTCACCAAATTAATACCAAAGAAGAAAACTGGAATATCTTGGCACTGCAATTAAAGTACGTCAAGATGTAGGTAACTAATTATTTCCGAAAGCTTATTCAAATCCTCCATTTACCATTTGGACATCAAATTAACGCCTTTTATTGTTCCAATCAGGCGTTCATTCCTTTGACGAACAAAATGAAGGGGCTCATTCAATTCCATTTTATTATAGCGCCTCTTCTCTCACTGAACAAAGGAAATTTAATTTAAATTACGAATTTCCGAGAACAGGAAATTACATAATGTTAGAACCTCTGTCTTCATCTCTCTGTCTGTCATTTGTTTTTTCTATATTTTCATATTCTGTGTAAGAATAAGATATATTAAAGTTTTGGCGGGAACGCGAAAGAGTTCACGTCTTGCATTGTATTATTTTTCAAAACTTGCTTTTTCCAGTGTTAATGTTTAAAATTGGTGTCGTTTTACGCATTAAGTGCTGAATTACGAGCATGAGTGAGGGCAAGTGATATAATGTGGTGAAACGTGATTTTTCGTGTTGCTTCCAAAACTCCATAGAAGCTTCTAGTAAAGTTGCCACCACTTTGCTGGAGTATGACTTAGACTAGACTATGACTACCTGACTTAGACAGGACTATGACTATGACTAGGACATGACTGCGTGAAATATTTTATTACACGATGAAAATATAATATTTGACACTGGCTAAATACACTATGTGTGGAGCCAAAATATATAAAAAAAAGATATATTAACTCAAGTGGTGAATGTAGGTGTTATTGCTCACGTCTGCATTAAAATTAACACACATAGACTTCAAAAAGCCAAAACTTTAAATTCCTTGTTATACCGGAACTTCGTAATGTTATGAGTTTGGTAAAAGCTTTTTTTTATACTGTTGAATCATTTTACTTTCTTTTTAAATGTTTCTTAGCATGGAACGCCGTAACTTACCTACTATGTACCAATTTCGCTAATTATTTTTATATTTATATCATTTTACTTTCCCATAATAAATTTCAAGAAAAACGTTTTGGTTTTCATCAAAATAACTGAAAGAACTATGTCCACTTCTACGAAACTAAGGCGAAGTCGGTTTCACCTTTTCTGAGGATATTACTATGTCATCCACAGAATTTAAAACTAACGTGGACCCCGGTGTATCCGATAACAAGAAAAAATTGATTGGCAACACGACAATATATTTTTGAAAAAGGAATACTTAGCAGCGGTTCGTTTTGGGACATCATAAGTATCAGGATTAATACTTGACACTGGCTAAATACACTATGTATGGAGCCAAAATATAAGAAGAAAAAAAAAGTATCAGGATCTTTTTTGGCGGGAACGCGGAAAAGTTCACGTCGTTGCAAGTTGCAATGTATTATTTCTCAAAACTTGTGCTTTTTCCAGAGTTAATGTTTAAAATTGGTGGCGTTTTACGCATTAAGTGCGTTGCGTGAATTACGACCATGAGTGTGGACAAGTGATATAATGTGGTGTAACGTGGTTTTTCGTGTTGCTTCCAAAATTCCATAGAATCTTCTAGTAAAGTTGCCACCACTTTACAAGAGCATAACATAGACTGGACTACGACTATGACTAACCCTTGACTTGACTTGACTCTTGACTCTACGTAAAATATTCTAAAACTCGATGAAAATATATAATACTGGCTAAATACACTGTGTGTGAAGCCAACAAGTTAGAAAAACAAAGTATCAGGAATATACCATAAAGTAGAGAACTTTGTACGCACAGTAAAGAGGTAGCTGTATGGTCTATTAAAAACATCACCATCATCATCATCATCAGTCAGAAGCCTTTGGGCGGCCTAAAAATTCTGACACCAGGGGTGACCACTTGCCTACACGAGAAGAAGAAGAAGATCATCATCATAATCATTAGCTAGAAGACGTTCACTCGAACTTGCATCCTGCATCCATAACGGCTCCCGCATATTTCACCAGATCACATCCGGTTCCGGTTGAAATCATCAGCATAATGATATAAAATTACCATGACGCTTTCATGCGAATTGCGAACCCAAACTCCTCACAAACATTTAAAATGTGATTATAGTCTAGGTTGAGTCTAGATAGATAAACAGAGCCGAAAATGTCTAGCCCAATCACTATTTCATGCAAATAGGATGTAAAAATGTTCATCATCACTATTCACAATCTTGCAATTATTTTAACTCCCATAAATGGGTGTTCTTTATAATTTACCTACATTTTTGCTGAAGTGACACATACCTACCTACATAGATCTACATATATGTCTATGCCTACCTACTTACTTGGAAGAAATATAATTTTATCAGGATTTTATTATACGTTTTATATAAGAAAACTAACTAGGAAAATAAATGACTTTATCGTAAAATTAAATCTTAAAATGCATCCCTGTAAAGGACCATAGCTCCATAGCATCATAGCTCAGTTGGGAAAGCGTCTATCCACTGATTGCTAAAAATTTTAGGTATACTGTAATAAAATATCGTTGAAGATGTGTATTTGCATTTTTAAATCCATTCGGATGAAGTACCTATGTGTATTTTATTTACCATTTATGTCGAGTATTTATAATGTACCTAGAGAAAAAAGTTCACCTATAATATTTGGTTTATGTACCTACATTTAATTAATTATCTTCAACGTTTTGCTTTGAAAAGCTAAAAGCAAGAATAATTAAAGAATGTCCAAAAGTTCCCCGAAACCCTTAAACGTTAAACTTCGCTGGAAATACTTTTCCAACTTTTGAGGATTTTGCTTAATGCGCTGAATTCGGCTGGATGATTTTAGATGGAGAATTTGGCAAAATTAGTCGCCGCCGTAGATGGAAAGTTATACAATAAGTTAGGTATTAAATTACTTTTTATCGTGAGGAAATTTGAGTTCAATAAGTTGTATTGTAGGTGAAACAGCGGGGCGTTGTTAGTTGTTCGTAAGTAATGTTTAAAAATATAAAATATCTTCCTAACTTCCTATTTGGCAGTGGGTAACAATATTCATCAGATGACCCAGTGTCTTGCTAAACCTTCACTTGGTGCCGGCAAGCTGGCGAGCCAATGCAAGCCTGACACAGATACGGCTTATTTGATAAACCGACACTGGTTATCCTAATTAGCAAGTAAAATGATGCTGGTGCTGTTCAACCAGCTTATTTATTGAGCTCTTCGAATGCGCTCTCCAGCTCGCGAGCCGCTGCCAAGTCCTAATTTATAACTTTGCATAATTTATTACACACTCTGCAGGTCCGGCCCCATTTTTCCTTTCCTTTAATCTTCGCAGGATTAATAAACTTACAAGCGAAATTGGTGCTATCGTGTTACCTTGCGAAACACCCCAAGCGAAGGACCATCAATCAACTGCGGAAAATTAAGCCGTCGACGATTTATTATGGTTTTTGTTTTCGTTCATAATTCAGCATCTCATTTCAATTCAGATTTTAAGGTTAGCGCTGCGCGGGAGACTCGACGCTTTTTTTTTTACAGATTTGGCGCCTCCGCAGCCGGTTCTTTCACTTTCCTCGGGCGGTCCATTGACCAAAGCTGATATCGAATCATCTCAGCGAGTGAGTCAGACGATCAATTTTTGGGTGCTTTCTCCCACACCTGCCCGAAAGGGGCACGGATCACGGATGCGAACACTTTCCACTGGGGGAAATGGGAGCAGTGTTTTGCATGGCCTTGATTTCAGCGGAGGCGTGTGGCGGAGTCGCGGAGCCTCGCACGGCAGTCTTTGTCAGAAATCCGAACGCCGACGACGTATCGCCGTTGCCGTGAAGTACGCGCGCGAGTGAACAGTGCTCCGAGTGAAGTTGTGTGAGATCGAGTGTTTGTGACCATTGCGCGGATAAATTTTGCAAATCTGGAGCGACAAAGGATTTCCCGGGGGTAAGTAAACTAACTTTTTGACTAGTTTTCATTTTTTGAGGTTTGATTATTGTTTTGATGGTCGGCGTCTTGAGTATCGAGAGAGTTTAAACTGGTGCAATGGATAATGTTTTCGTTGAGCTGCAGTTGATTGCTTTGGAGTGAGCTCACGCAAAAATGTGAAAGTTACAAAACGTGTGGTTGTGCGGCCGGCGCGGGCGCAGCCGAGATGGAATACTTGGCGAGCTATCGTCGTCGTCATGGCCTGATGCTTTTATTTGATATATTAGATGATAGTTGAAATTTAGTGTCGTAGTAAAACGAACTGTAATTGTGAAACTGTTGTAATTAGACAAAACAGTTTCGTTAGTTTTCATTAATAAGGTAATTATTATGGTAGCATCAGAGATAATCATCACTTTCTATAGAGAAAAATATAGAGAAACGGACCTAGATGTATTTTTACCCCAGAATGTTTAATACTTATAACATTGTATAATAATAATGATGTCTTAAAATATTATTTTCTGATTACTACTGGTGTGTATAAAAGTACCTATATATGTATAATAGTTTTGTTAATTTTTTGAATTAGGTGTAACTTAATCCTTTAAAAATATTAGGGATGCGCCAAACCTGGATTTTTTAAGCCGAACCGAATAACGAACATTATTTAGTGCTTACCGAACCGAATATTCGGCCGAACTATTCGGTTCATTTTACACGAATTTTCCCGTACAATAAGTCGCTATAAAACTTCAATAAAAGTTCCACTGCAATGGAAACAATCATAGAAACGAGCGAAATGTTGTATTTAGCGCATTTTTTGTATTGTAAATGCAATTACTTACCTAAAAAAAATATTCAAATTAGATATTGGACCAAATCGCACGCTCTATAGGTCGGTTGTGGCCGTCAGACACAAAATATCATAGCTTTCTGGTGACTAAGCGTTTAGGGCTTAGATAGAGCACTAGAAAAACGATTAAAAAGTGTCAAGTGTTCTGATTATATTAGACTGAATTAAAAAAAAATTAAAAAGATATAATTTTAGAAGTATTTAATGGAAAGTATTTAATAAAATATTCGGTAATTATTCGATACTTTAACCGAATATTCGTCCGAATACCGAACATGGAAAAATATGCCGAATATTCGGTGTACTGAATAATTCCCGAAAATTCGGCCCATCCCTAAAATATTATCCTGGTAGGATGAAGTAAAGGAAGGGGAGAAATAGGTGAGTGGAGGGCAGTACTTTCTATAGGGAAAAAGAGAAGCGGGAGAGATAGGGGTATTTTTACCCCAGAGTTTTTAATACACATAACCACAGATCCACATAACATTACCACTGAGGCTTCTTATTCTTATTCTTATTCAATATGGGGGCGCTAAGTCCTGCACTGACGTCCCGCTAGGGGTGTATTGTGCATTTCCCCCTGCCAGCATCTAACCGAGCCACCCCAACTCCTTAAAATAACGGAGTGTGGCTCTAGGCTGCTGGCACAACTGCTCCAGTGGCACTGATGATGGGTGTTGGAGTAATGACGATGAGACATTCGTAATGTCCTGAGTAGACTGTTGTGTGTCTACTCGTGTTAACATTCCTGATGTGTATCTGGCTTCCTCTGTAGCTGTGCAGTATCTCAGTACGTGTTCCACAGTCTCGTCTTCTTTCAGGCACCCTCTGCATAGGGGGCTATCCGTGGCCCCGGTCTTATACAGATGATAGTTTAAATTGCAGTGGCCAGTGATGAGGCCAACTATAAGCCTAAGATCCTGCCGTTGCAACTTTAGCAAGTCATTAGTGATCTTTCTATCAATGGTTGGAAACACGGCCTTAGCCTGTCTACAGTCCGTTTTCTTGTCCCAGATTTTCTGCTGCTCTTTTTCAGTGTGCCGACGTAGTGAGTCCCGCACTTCCATCGCTGATGGTTTGCAGAGTCCTCCCACGTCAGCATGAACTTCTTTCTTGGTTCCCTCTTTGGCAAGAAAATCTGCCCTAAGGTTACCTGGGCATGAGCTGTGGCTCTTCGTCCATCTTACTATTGCTCTACATTTGTGAGACAGTTTCTGTAGAGTCGCGTGGCACTCTGCTAGAACTCTCGACCTGGTTGTGGGCCTTCTGAGTGCATAGACTGTTGCCGCGCTATCAGTGGTAAACATAAGAATTCCCTTCTCATCAGGTCGTTGCGGGACAGTTAGTACATCCGATGATAGGATTGCTCTGGCCGCCATTAACAGCCCCATGTTCTCTGCTTGAAACGCTGAGGTGTTTTTGTGCAGGGCTCTGGAATCCAAGATCCCAAGTTCCGGCGAATAATAGCCGCAACCTGCCCCTGTCTTATTTTTTGCACCGTCTGTGTACATGTTCCAAGAGGGTGAGATGCCTTCCAGAGCACTCTCCCCCGTAATCAGTTCATACCCCTTACCGTCAAGGTGTGTGCTGGCTACTTTATCAGTACCTTGATTTGCTTCTGGGATGATTGTTGCCGCTCTCTCTAAAATTCTGCTATGAGTAGTGAGAGGTGAATTGCCCTTCCACTGGTTTGTGGATTTTATTCTGAGAGCTGATGCCATTGCTTCCTGCTGTATGTGCAGGTGCAAAGGAGTTAGGCCCAGAATAACGTCCAAAGCCGCAGAGGGCGTCGTTTTTGTACACCCACTGATCAGTACCACTGAGGCTTATGAATATGTACATAATAGTTTTGTTAATTTATTTATCAGGTGTAGCTTAATCCTTTAAAAATATTACTATGGAAGGATGACCTAAAGGAAGAGGCCTATGGCAAAAACACAAAGCTTCCATTCCATATGTACCAAATTAGAGGAATAAGTTATATTTCTATGCTCCCATTCTATACCTAGCTAGATTTCCCATAATTATACGAAGTAACTAAAGTCAGTGCTATAAAAATAAATATCAATTTAAATAGTGGTGATTTTATCTAACAGCTTTTTCAAGCGGTGTTTACATTTTTTCTATGAGGTTAACGGTTAATAATTGTTTGATTAATACTTAACAAATTCTTGTGGGTACACTCGCACAAGTGATTGTGTTGACCATTAACTTCATAATCACACGCGAACATACTTGAAAGTTGCTAGAGTTAATTATAATGAAATTTTAAATAATCTTAGTAGGCAGGTACCTCGCACCAGCGTTTTAGTTATGTAATAATATATGTACATATTTAAATAAGTCTTTAAATACTATTTTTCAAAAATGTGTCCGGTTCTAAAAATTGTACAGGTTTTAGTCTTACTACAGATATTTTTAAAATTTGAAACATATCATTCGTTACTCTACACTACGCGTTCAAAAGTACGCGTTTCCGTATTTATTGGTCCAATGCGTCATCTTTAATAATAAATAATAATAATATCATTCATTAATTGTATGCCACTTTTTACGTTGTCAAGGGCTTCTTTTGAAAAGCCTCGAGCTTGTCTATAACGTCGCTATATCGACAATAGAATGACATAATACATTTTCATTTAGATATTTTCTTTCGTTTTCACGTGGTTTTCACAAAAAATTAACCGATTACCAACCTACTGGTCAAATTATGGGATTTAAATTAGCAAATAGAAGTTATAAAAAAGGTCTGAATTTATTTTGGTTTAATGTTCTACCACTGAAATCGCAATAGTTTATAACCCCGAATACTTAGGATAAGTACCTATAGAACCCCAATTCGAACATTATTGGTGTATGTTATAAATATGTAACATATGGCACCGTAAGGATGACAGTTGTTGAAGTGCTCCTAGAAAAATATTTTGAGGGACAATTATTGCGCGGTACAGTCCATCACAACCCATCAGAAAAGCAGCACCAAGTGGTACTGGTTACTGGTGTGACTTTCCAAAAGCTATTAATTTACCTAAGCTATTAATTTTCTTGCTGAAATCGTCTAAAACACCAAAAACAGTAGCCTACGTGTTGTGAAGGCGTTGTTTGGAAACTTTCTATAGGTACTAATTCTAAGCCCGAACAGCTTTTTCTAGTTGATAATGAGAATGTCTAGATACATACCTCTATCTCAATCTCTCGTACAAAGTAGGTATATGGTACCTAACATGCATACCTAGTAAGAAGAGATAACTTCGTAGGTATACGCTGGCCCTTTGACATCAAGATTCTCTATAGTTTGTGATAAAGTGGATTCCACCTTTGTGACTGTGTGCCTTTTGCATAAAGAATTCACAGAATTTAGTTTCAAGAATAGGTAAGTAATAGACACATAATTTAGTAAGTGGTACTTAGTATATAGGTATACCTACGCACACACATTTTACGTTAAAATAAAAAACAACATACTTTAATTTAAACCTAATAATGGAACAAAAAAATTGGACTCGTCGCAATTCTAATTTTTTTAATGTAAGTTTTTGGAATTGATGTTCAATCACAGAATAAATAATAGTTACTTTATTATGGCAAAAAACGCCTAGAAAACCACTTCTTAGATTTATATCCGAACGTGAAAAGGCTAAATTAATTTAAGTATTCGCAGACATATCTACGCTATGAATATTGAAGATTATTCAGCCCAAGATAATTTTACTAGCATTGCGTAAAAGTAACACAACATAACACGTTTTCGCAATCCGCTTGACACGCGCCTTAACTGACTCCGCCGATTCATCATCACAAAGCAAAGATTTCTCCTTGCGTCATGTCATATTTTTTTACTCTGTGGTCAGGTTTCTTGCACACACATTTGAAATATTTTCTCTTGTTCTCTGATCTGCGAAATCAGCTTATATCTACAACGAAAAGACTAATTGCTTTTTAAATCCTAAGCACCCAAATTAAGCCTTACGAAGACATTGCTCAACTAAATCACGAAGCAAACGCACTCAGTTTAATACAACCTAGCTTCAATTTACGTAATTATAAATCAAACTTCGAAGCTTGATAAGTCTAAATTTGAGGCACTTGGGAGCTAACTTGGCGATATTCGGGGCAGTTTCAGGGTTGTTTCAGGGCATTTTCAGTTACTTCGTGGTATCATTGACTGAATCCGAACAAATTATCAGCTCTGCGTGTTCGATCACCCTATCGGTCGAATTGAGTTTTTTTTAAATATCATTTTGTAGGTAGAGATGCTAGCAGGGGGATATCTCCTGCCAGCTTCTTTCAGAGCCACCCCCACCAATACACGACAAACAGGACAGTGCAGTGTCCTATATAAACAAAGTGAAACTTACATAGAATAGGTTTATAGCTATACTCCATCGTCGACCGATTTACAAAACATACTTTTCTATTTTGTGACCGAGTCCTCACTTATTAATTATTTCTTATATTACCAGGGGACAGTGGGGTTTAGACAGTGGTCAAATGCAAGCGAAAAAAATAGGACAATCCCGCCTAAAAATCCAACCGCATTTAGTTGAGCAGTGGGGAAGTACTGGGGGTCTAGCAAAGATACCAACCGCTAACGCTAACGCCAAACGCTAACTCCAAAATGTACTGAAATGACATTTCGGAAATAACTTTTCCGCAGCTTATGTCATTTTAATACATTTTTGGAGTTAGCGTGAGGCGTTAGCGTTAGCGATTGTGATCTTTGCTAGACCCCCTGGAATAAATAGTTCGTTGCTTTCCTTAGATTTACTTCAGATGATACAGTCACTAGTTCTACTTACGCCGTCTGAAACAATAATTTAGTCTATTTGAACGCAAGCTTGCCTCGGTGGCATTTCTTGATAAAATAAACCCATTATTTTAGGAGCCTACGCCAGCATACGCCTATATCTGGACATGATGAGATTTTCTTACCGTAAAGATGTCTTTTATTGGCAAAGAAAGCTGATTGAAATGTTTCTTTTTTGTAGGTAATAGTAATACTTAGTGCTGAAATTGTTTTACCTTTTAGTCTTTATATGCAAAGCATTTGACCACTCACTGTCTCACCCGACGCAGTCTACGATGCTGCATGCTTGCCTAGGAGATGATACCTGTTCACTCTAGACTTGAAGACGAGTTTTGGCGGGAACGCGGAAATGTTCACGTCGTTGCATAGTATTATTTCTCAAAACTTGTGCTTTTTCCAGTATTAATGTTTAAAATTGGTGGCGTTTTACGCATTAAGTGCTGAATTATGAGCATGAGTGTGGGTAAGTGATGTAATGTGGTGAAACGTGAGTTTTCGTGTTGCTTCCAAAATTCCATAGAAGCTTCTAGTAAAGTTGCCACCACTTTACTGGAGCATGATTTAGACTGGACTTCGACTACCTGACTTAGACTGGACTATGACTAAGAGTTGACTTTACGTGATATATTATTTAACGATGAATAATTACAATACTTGACGCTGGCTAAATACACTATGTGTGGAGCCAAAAGATAAGAATAAAAAATAGACTTGAAGACTCCCAAATCATAGTTAGCTGAATCAAGTACAACGACAACGACCCAAAAACCACCCCATTTTTTCTAACCTAACCTAACACAAAAACAAAGAACAAAAAATGCAGAGATTGTGTAAAGGGACAGCTTCATACTTTTCAAACGTGTTGTTGACTTTATTTTTCGCGCTGTATTTTTGTATTTCTTTCATCTGCTGGCGACGGGCATAAAGGGTGTTAGTAACAATGGAGAAGTGCTTGTTTGCGTTGGCTTTTCTTTTCGAGGCACCTATTTTTTGTTATTTAATTAGAATTTTACGTTATTTATTTTTTCTTATATTTTGCCTCCACACACAGTGTAAGCCAGTGTCAAGTATTGTTTTTCATCGAGTTTTAGAATATTTTACGTAGTCAAGTCTTAGTCTTAGTCATAGTCCAGTCTAAGTCAGATCATAGTCCAGTCTAAGTCGTGCTCTAGTAAAGTGGTGGCAGCTTTACTAGAAGCTTCTATGGAATTTTGGAAGCAACACGAAAAACCACGTTACACCACATTATATCACTTGCCCACACTCATGGTCATTATTCAGCACTTAATGCGTAAAACTCCACCAATTTCAAACATTAACTCTGGAAAAAGCACAAGTTTTGAGAAATAATACAATGCAACGACATTAACTTTTCCGCGTTCCCGCCAAAAACCCCCTTTACGATATTTGCATATCGAATACAGTTATATGCATTCGTAGAAACTTAAACTATAGTGCAGAAACTTAAAACCAGAGAAAAGTACAACACAAGCTTTACTCTGCTTAAAACTAAGAAGGTCAGTATCGAACGTCAAATCCTTATTACTTACATAACAATTATACATTGTAGAAATGCATTATGCTGAAGTAAGCAAAACTTAGTATAAAAAAAGTGAAATGAACGATGAAGTGAGGTGAAAATATCGCATACGTGACTCGACATGAAAGGGTGAAGTGGGGTATGTCGGGGTGAAAAGTGCTTCGTCAGAGTGCTACGTATGGACGTCTGTTGTGCGAAAATAAAGCATTTTTCAGGGTAAGAATTAAAGTGTAAGGGGAGTCAGAGACTCAGCTACTTTCATACCCTGACGAAAATAAAGAAATGTAATTTTATTTAAATTTAAGAAAAAAAAATTAGTTGGATCATTTTTTTTACTAATTAATATTATTATGATCACATAAAAACAGGATACTAAGTACCTAATCCTAAGCTAAATACAGGTTATCTCTCTAGGACGTACACAAATGCACTGCACTAGGTACGTCATAGAGGAATAAGTGAGAACTTAAGAGCTATCAAACTTTGGTGCAGACAGGCATTAAACTTCTAAAGTAGAGTAATTCTAACAATGTGTCCATTAAAACATTTCTCACCATCTTTATTAAGGTGGAGACTCTTCGATAATGTGTTCTTTTTATTGTCATATCAATGGCACGGATGTTCACCGAGACAATGCCATGGGATACAATGACACGACCGATATGGCATTCGATTGTGGTCGTACATGGCGAAAGCCATCGCAGTCATCGGTTTGTGTCGTCGAAACCTTGAGTAGACGATGTATATTTTCAGATTAGACATACATCGTACAACTAGATTAATTATTAATCGCAGAACAATTTAGAAGTTTACCAAGAAAAGTCTTGAGATAAACCACACATAAAAAAAACGATTAAGGCAGAGCGTTTTTTTTGCTCTGTGAGGAGGACCTTATTGCCTTAAAACGTAATCCTAAAATTTTGTGCACAAGCAGCTTTCGTCCTTTAAGCTGAAGGTTTATTTTCCTATAGAAACGAAAGAAAGAAAAAATAACATTTAATCAGGACATCACACAACATCACATTATAGGAAACATATATACTAAAATACTACACTACTATAGCATGGTATTGTATGTATCCGTATATCCGATCCGATTATAGATCATCATCATCATCATCATCATCATCATCATCATCATCATCATCAGCCTGAAGACGTCCACTGTTGAACACAGGCTTCCCCAATAGGGCGCTGCTTTGAGCGGCTGTTGGTCTCCTGCATCCATTGGCTCCCCGAGAATTGAGACAGGACACCGAATGTTAGAGGATGAAAATTCCAGATAACCATGGTTTATCCCAAAGCAATCGGGCATTTTTAAAAGACTTTACTATAATTTATTTATTTGGATACGAAGGTTGATTCAAATGTGCTACGTAATAAAAGTAGGTATACCTACTTACCTACCTAATGGATGCAGGCTTTCACGCCAAACAAGCACCCCCTTGTGATGGCGGTTATGGTAATGGTAGGGGCGTTGGTAATTTTGACTCAGTACCTAGTCTCGCTCGACACAATCGCATTTCAATCTTCTTGTCAGTATTTTTCTCGTTTTTCGTTAAGATACAAGTGCGACTGCTCCTGGCTGAGGTCTGATTGAATGTTTATTCATTTCCATAAAGGTAAATTTCAAATGTTTCAGTAAAAGGTACTAGTGGGTCAAGCCTGTGTCGTGGGTTCCATAAGACCGTGTTTAACAATACTCAATGTATTGTGAAACACGACGGCAATAGAAAAAAAATGGATATACATTTTTGATAGTAATAATACCGTTTGTGACAATGGCTTACTTATTCCATAAATCCCTTCGACATTCCTCCCTCAGCGAAGGGGATTTTTGGGCTTTTAATCCAGAAATTCCCGTTTGCGTCGTCTCTGCATTATTAAGAGGATTATTGGACAAAAAGTCCAGAAATACCATTAGTGAAATTGAGACTATAGACAACTTGAATTTGAACCTATTAATCATCTGGAGGATTAGTTGCTATCACTTTTACGGCTCAAAGTTCAAGGTCTAGGCTTTCGTGACGGCTTTGCCAAATTGATTACTTAAGTCTAGTGTTACAGATTACAAACAACCCTCAGGCCTTTAACTCATTGGTGGATTTCTTATTTATCTGTTTGTAGACTGCGGAAAAAAGAAAGCCATCTTCCTTAAATAGTATAAATATCTAGGTATGTATGTACGGCCTATGTATTTAATCATCATCATCATCGACACCTTCATATAGTTCATCCATCAAGATCGGTTCAGCCGTTTAGTCGTGAAAACGTAACAAACAGACACATTTTGAACTATTGATATTGGTACATATAGGTAAGTATGGATTCATTTAATGGACTACGAGCGAACTAAAAGCATTACAAATTATTAGTATTTTGGTAAATGTACTAAAACGTAGTAGTACATAGAAGAAAAGAAAGAAAGAAAGAAAATACATTTATTTCATGACATCACACAACATTACATTCTAACATACAACAGAAATAATATACTTAACAATAGAAAACATAATGCTACCGTATAAAATGTAATGTTGCGTGACGTCATGATAAAGGTCCCGACTCAGCATGTAGTCAAGGTCCTAAGACCCCAATAACTGATTTTCAGTCGGAACCCATCATCATGACATCACGAACTCCAGGACAAACAATATAATATTTAAACAAAATAAATTATAATACATATACAAAAAATAGTAAGAACATAATATAATATAATAGAACATAATAGTTAGAATACGTACCTACGTCTTCTCGCATGTTTTATTTAACCATCTAGGTACAAGACTTACCCTCCAAAACCCTACCAAAATCAACAAAGTAGGTAGATACAAAATGGGTACCCATTTTGTATCATCTTTAGTTGCGACGTTGCGAGAGACATTTAACGTCTACCTCATAACTTTCCCTTTTCCTTAATGTAGGCGTCCTATAATCTTACTCATCACAATTACGAGGCACTTACTCACACGCCCACACCTTGTCTCCTCGTAAAACTTGCCGACCGCCGACTCTCGAGAGCTCTCGTGGGTAATACATTTATTTTAAGGCATATACACATTATTATCAACGGCGTACGGTACGGCGTAGGCCGCTCCCCACTAGGTAGACCGACGGTCTGGTGAAAGCCGCGGGGAGCCGATGGAGGCAGGAGGAGAGCAGCCGCTCAAAGTGGCGCTCCCTGGGGGAGGCCTATGTTCAGCAGTGGACATCTCCAGGCTGTTAATGATGATGATGATGATGATGATGACACACCATTCAATTTTCCACGTGATCTATTGAAATAACGTTGGCCGTGCTCTATAAGGCTTTCAGTCTCGTCATATTTTCGAGTCCCGGGAAAAAATTAGCCTATCATCGTCA
Organism: Ennomos erosarius; assembly: GCA_963580505.1. NCBI lineage: Eukaryota > Metazoa > Arthropoda > Insecta > Lepidoptera > Geometridae > Ennomos > Ennomos erosarius. The sequence continues at coordinate 9,941,810 of OY756996.1, forward strand.
TCATCAACAGCCTGAAGACGTCCACTGCTGAACATAGGCCTCCTCCAGAGAGCGTCACTTCGGCTTGCCGCGGTTTTCACCAGATCGTCGGTCCACCTAGTACCGCCTACGCTGCGTCTTCCGGTTCTGGTTAAGAGCCTATAGGACGCCAAAATGCTTAAAAATATTAAGCGTAATCCCGTATCCCATTCATAATATTTCAACAATAACTTTGAATTTAATAAATGGTAAAGTTCAGGACTAATACTAAGTCTTATGTATATTATGTAGTGAACACACGAATTAATAATATTTTCTTGATAGAAAAAAATATACAAAGTTACCTCCAAACCGTATAAATAAAGCGCGATTATTCAATGAATACTTTAAATAAGGTCATGAAACTGTGGAGTAGTTGAACTAAATATAATGGAGGTCTTACGTAAAGTGGATTTTAAAAATACCCATTATATTCACTGTAATAATATATTGCCTACAATCATTATCACGCGTTGGAGCCATTATGACTTAGACCGCCCCTGCTGCTCAGCCCCCCCCGACTCATCCCTGCTTTGGCTTAGTACTAAATATTATTAGCTATTCTGTGGCTTTCGCTTGGATTCACGCTGGCCTACCACAAGCCCTTGATAGGTCTAAAATGAAAATAATGTTTCCTACATAATTATTTTGTCAGATATAGGTACTGCTTGCGAGATTATGTGTCACAAATTAGCTTGCAGCTGGTAGTTTGCTTATTCTCTGTTGAAAGCCACGCTAGAAGACTTAGGTACAAACCAAAAAACATTATTATTTTTAAGCAGCCGCCTCGTTCTATATTTAGCAGTGGACGTTACCAGGCCGATGAGGATGATGATGATTAGAACTTAGATTAATATGCCTGTGATCAAGACCCTCAGACTCTTTGAATATTGAATAAGCATGAAAACTCAGACTAAAAACCATGCTAGAACCGAATATTATCAAGATTGATACTATTTTTCAAATAGGCTAGTTGAAATCTCTATAGTTTATTTAACCAGAACAAAAATTTCCGCTGGTTTAGTACATTTTTGAAAGATTTGACTCAAGTCTCAAAAGTCTCGTTATTCTCGAGACTGGAGGTCGCAGTCTCGAGTCTCGAAAATACGAAAAAATCGTCGAGACTCGAAATTTTCGAGACCGAGACTCCCGGGATGAAAGCCCTAGTGCTCTACTCACATAGCAATCGTGATCACAACATGCTTCCACACGATGCGAATTGACTGATTAAGTTGATAAATCGCAACCTACGCCGCTACGCGGCTCCGCTACGGCTGCGGCGCGCGGCGTAGCGGCGTAGGTTGCGACTTGCGTCAAGTCATAAGGGACCGCGCCACCGGAGAGTATATAATATTTTGTGCCAGTGTCTATTTAAGATCACTGTTACTTTCTAAGATCTAGTCATCTAGCCAGCTAGTGAGACAGCTTCCAATTTGGCACTTATCTCTATAGGAACGTACCCAAATGCGTTGCAGTAGGTACGTCATAGATAGAGACGGGCATTTGTATTTAGTAATGTTACTTAATCATTATAGAACATTAATATATAAAAAAACGATTTTGGCGTTTAAAAGTCTGAAAATATAATTACAAATAATTATGTGATTTTAAGTTTGAATAATTATTGTTTTAAAACCATCTTCAAAAGAGTGTAAGTACTTAAGCGCTGTGTCCACACGTGCTGAAGCTACCAATGTCCTATTCCATGAATGTAATAGGTTGTACCTACCTACTTATTTTAAGTTGTTCTATTAATAATATGTATTTTTTTGTGTTTATAGTGACAATAAATGATGTATTTATTTTATTGTTTTATTTTATTTAAGTAGCAACCTCAGCTACCGCGCTACTGGCTAACGATGTTTACAGAGAATACAGAATAAGAAACAAGTGTGTCTAGGGATATCATGCTTTTACTGAGAAATAAGGTACCTAAAGAAAATGTCACTGTAGGTAGGTGTATCGTATAAGTAGTCTCGAGTGACTCCTCCAAGCCCGCCTACAAGGATCCTATACAAATAAAACCGTTGGCGGAGAAGATAGTGTTATTATGTGTAAGTACATCAATTTGCTTTGTAATGCAGCCTTCTTTTAAACCCACGGGATTTTCAAGGGCAAAAATTATTTATACCTAATATAGATAATAATAACTTACTTTGTTAACGACACCTAGATCATCTAATCTTGTCATCAAAATTGAGAGATTGCAATTAAAATAAACAATATGAATATCTCAAACATCATAGCCACACCGGCGCGGGCGGGCGCAAAGAGTACATTGGTAGTACAGACCAGGGGGGGGGACGCTTCCATATTGTTCCCTTGGCACCACTTTTTTGTATGGAAAGTAACGCTATCTTTTATAATGCCCGGTAAAACTCAGCCTTAATGTACTTGGATTTCGAATAGATGGCGCTGTTCATAAATGTAACATGCGAAGTTGTCAAATTCATATTGACAGCTATATTGGTGATTGAAACATCTGGGGATCTAGCTAAGATTTAAAACGCTACGGCTAACTCTTAAAATGTATTGAAATGACATTCGCTGCGGAAAGTAAGCCATTTCCGAAATATCATTCCAATACATTGTGAAGTTAGCGTCAGCGATTGGGTTCTTTACTAGACCCCCTGGATAATCAAGAATTTAAAATCACAGACCTTGAGGTAAGCACATATCTATAGGTATGTAGGTATGGATATAGAATACATATATATACCCAACTACAGTATAGGTAGGTATATAGGTGTTTGATAGTTCCACGGATCTTCTAACAGAGGGCATTACAAACCAGTTTTTTTTTGGGTGACAAAAATCTCCTCAAGAGGGCTCTCTATTCCCCGATACTTATACTACTCTATGGTACAGACTGAAAGGCGGGCGCGTCTGCGAAGCGGCTTTCAGCGTCAGCGCCGCGAATCTATTCGGTATAATCTGCGCTAAAATCAATGGCGGCTAAGAAGTGCGCTGCAAGGGGCCCCACGCTGCGCACACCGCTCACCTCTTCCCGCGCACATCTAATTTTCGCTACTGCGCAGCGTTTCGCGCCGACTTCACAGCCGTCATTAAGTTTGGCGGTTTTTCTACCACCGTTGCCCGTGGCGATCGCAGTGCGGCTGTCTACGATCTGGGGATTGGGTACTGAACTTAGAGCATCTATAAGTGGAGATGTTAACGTTATAATCCGCAAGCACCATTTTTCTGCCATTTTCTACGCGGGACGAGGTAGACATGCACAGACATATATATAAGGACAGGCCTAATGACAGATTAAACCGTCGCTTCAAAGAGGGAGTCAAGTTCACAGATTGACATCCACTAGCGCCCAGTCTGTGTTGGAAGTGAGAAGATATCGGTCGTGTGTCTCAAAGAAAATATGCCAAGTTGTGTTGTGAATGGTTGCACAAACTACACTCTAAAGTGCAATAAAAAGAAATACAAAGTTTCTTACCACAAGTAAGTCAATATTTTCAATATTACACTCCGTTTTGTACGAAAATAATCGAATTTATATTTGGGATAATCATTGTAAACAAACATTGACGGACATAATGGCAGCGTTTAATTTCCCAACTCATCGTAGTTCCTGAGTAATCTAAGAGATGGCGCTGACTTTTCCCCACACCATTTTGAGTAAATTATATGTTCCTTCGGGCATATCCTGATATATAGATCTATGTAGACATGTAAAGCAACGCGAAAACCGCGCGTGTAAATGCACGCCGCACATCATTTTAGAACACGCACACCGTTATATAAACTAGCGTAGTTACGCAGTGTCTATACGCACATTATGATATTGTACATGACCAAGTAGCGCCATATGACCGGCAGAGGGGAACGCCTTGCCTTGCCACCTCCTTTTTTAAATGCTCTAAGGTACTGAATGGCTGATTTTGATGCTTTGCTGACGCCACTTGACGCGCCGGTGTGGCTTAATCTTTATGAATTATTGTTTTGGTGGTAGAGTAAATGAAATAGGAGGTACTGGATACCGATGCATTCATACCCAATAAATTGAATAATTAACAATCGTGCATGGAACAGTATGCATGTATGCAGTCATGTCATGGCGGCATGGAATAACGATAGGATCGCATGTTTGTATGTTTGTAATTTATGCGACTTTCGACGCTATGAATGACCATGAATGTTGACATTCAAGCACTATTGTACTGTTAATAAATACAAAGTGATAATAAAATACCTACTATAAATAAAATACTGGAGGTAAAGTTGTCACACGCTAGCCTCATAGCACAGTTGGTAGTAGTGGCTCTGCCTTCTGAACCGTAGGTTGTGGATTCGATTTCCACTTAAGGCCCTGACAGGACCCAATGCAAGCATGTTTATTGCAGCAGACAAACTTGAAACTTATTTTGTACTAAGGTACCCTATAAGTAGGGTCGCTTTATGCATAGCAAAAATATGGCGATTACGTTGCGTTGCACTTTGACTTTTCCATTTTTCGGTACAAATAATTAGTTATAAAAGAAATGCTTATTGTTATAAAAAGATAAGCTTATAGACGGATGCATTGAAACATAGCTTAATTATTTATTTCAATGGGGTGTCTTATTATAATGTAACATTTTAGCGCGTTTGAATGATTTATTAGAGGTCAGTTCACGATTTTTTTCTATCGAGAAAACTTTTCGTAAACATGTGTGTGTTGGAAAGAAGACATGACCAGTATTAACGTGCATTTTTTTCAATCTTGTAAATGGTATACGTTTTGAGATAATCACGTTCAAAATAGTCGATTTGGGAGCATTCAGCGCTTTAAGGCAAATATATATTTATGTGATGATAAACATGGATGTTTTTTGTGTCTGCGTGTTAAAAGTATCTCATCATCATCATCGACAGCCTGAAGACGTCCACTGCTGAACATAGGCCTCCCCCATAGAGCCCCACCTTGCGCGGCTGCTCGCCTCCTACATCCATCGGCTCCCAGCGGTTATGCGGATAGTATTTATTTCCCATAGTAGGTAAAAGTTTTGCTTAGTTTGGGGCTAGACAGCGCTGCGTGAAATGTCCACATATATTTTTATTATACAATATTTAAAAAATAAAGGTAATTGCGGGCAGTTCAGGTATTACGGGAGAGCTATTAGTTACGCATGAAAATATTGTATTATAAATGCAAACTGCCATCAAAACGGAGCGCTTCGCCATGTAAAGTTGTATACCTAGAGTGATGAAACAAAAAAGCACAGTGTAGGTAAAAGTAATTTATGTAGGCACGAGTGTTTAGACTGTGAGAATACTTGGGCCTGTTTTTACTGTCTGCGTCTACCCTTCGGTATTTACTGACCCTGAAAACTGATACCCTGTAATACAATAGGTAGACCAATTTACCCTTTTAGCGAGTAATTCTAGACCTACAGCACCTAAAGGTATTTCTATAAAAATAAATTATTTTGTCTACCTCGTGTCCGCCTACGAAATATTAAAATGTAGGTAAGTCGGAAAGCTACGTAAAATCCTTGAAAAAAGCTAATAAAATACGTGGGTAAAGTGTCCTTAGGTAATTTAACTTAGATCTATCGTAGAGCTATAACTAATATTAAAAACCTAATGATTTATATTAACTTAATAAATTACTATGCGAGAGAAGCCTACCAAATAGACAAAAAGAACCAAGTAAATTGGTTTGTTATTAGGTATCTTGAACTGAAGTTTTTTTTCAGCAGTATGCTTTTTGTTTCTAACTGCTGTTTCTATTGCAGGGTCACCAGCGGGAGTTATTGTACAAAAAAAGTTAAGGAATTGACAAATCCCCTATGGCTGCCAAGCGTCAACTTTTACTTTTCTGACGATTCCACAAAATGATTGAAAAATCCACAGAGCAAAAAAAAACGGTTCCATTTCATTTGTTTCATAGCTCTGTGGAAAAATCACTGTCTCAAAATATGACGTCACAGGATATACATGTCCTCGTGGTCCTACTAGTAGGACAAAATAGTAGGTCCACGAGGAAACAGCGGTCTAAAGTCAACTGCATGCCGTTTACTATTCTCAATTTATTTTAATTTTTTTCTGAATACCATACATCATATGGTTGGTCCACCACCGGCGCGTCTGCGAAGCAGCATCGGCAGAGCGTCAGCGACGCGAAACCATTCACTAGCCATCGCTGTCCGCTGCGATTGTAGTGCGGCCGCCGTCTACGAACACAGGCAGCGATGGGTACCGAATGGCCAATTATGACGGTTACGTTGGTCACTCGTCACATTAGCTGTTTCGGCGCTAGCCCTAATAGGTCTCATACATAATACGTCACCTTGTACATCTAGTCGGTGTCCTTTACTCGTCTCATGCTGTATTTTGTCACTTTCCCAACTCGTCCGACGCAAGCGGTCGCTTCACTGAAGTCACATGACGCGCCGGTATGGCTGAAGCTTAAAAGGCGCTTACTCAGCGACATTCACACTCAGCACGGTGGCTTATCTTTTGTTTCACAGATAACCAAGCCGATAGACCCCCGATGGGTTAAAAATGATCACAATTAAACCCCCTAGAGGCTTGCGTTTTCCCGCTCGCGTGACCACCCGTCGTAAGGTGTAGGGTAGGTAGACAAAGTTACTTCCTCGTAGGGCGACCATTAGTTGGTATGGACATACGATAAAAAAAATCATTTTTTAAGTTAAATTACTTGCAATAAAAATCTAAGTATATGTATATATACTATATAGTTACTGGCCGTATCTTCTGGGAAACTCGCTTACAAGAGCCAGGAAGGCTTAGTTGCGAAATTTTCGGATGGTACCTAACAAGATGCCTCTAGTTGTGACTACTAGAATAAATAATTATTACCTAGTATTGTTTTATCTGGGATGCGACCGACTCTATCTTTTAAATTTCGAAACAAATCGTGCATCTTTTCATGTCCAAATCTCTAAAATAAGAATGGTCTCCTTACTTGCATTCTAATCAGCCAATAGCGCTGCCTCAGCACAACTTCCTCCTTCCCTCCATGTCGCCCAACACTGAGCTAGTAAAGTTATAATTTTGTGTCATTGTGAATTGTGTTAAAAGTTTGTCGTAGTATAGTATAACTTGATACATAATGAGTGATATTAATTTATACGGCAGTTTTACGCATATTATGTTGGTTTATAATCATGGTACCATATTTTATCAGAATAAAAAGTTTGTAGTGTGTACCTAAGTATTCAGAAAAAGATGCCAATGAAACTTGGCCGCTTTGAAGTTTGACACTATTTTTTAAATGCTACTGCGCAGGCGTCTTTCCCCAAGTTACCCAATTTCCTTATAATTTTTGTTTTAATTTTTTAGCGTTGAAGAGAGCAGATAGTTTTCAATTGAGTAGTTTTTTTCTAGTTACTTAATAAATTGTTCCTAAACGTAAGATTCAAAAGGTACTTACGTAATTTCTTTACTCACGTATTCCTTTCTCAGCTGTTTTCATTGAATCATATTTACAGCCAGTTATTAATCACAGACGCCCTTGTACTGATTCCTCTTTTAATGGCGCCTATTTGTTATTTACCCCATCCTCAATTCCTCATCCACCCCCTCTTGTGGAAATCTTTCAATATAGCTGTCAGTATAAAGAGATTACCCATAAAACCAGTGGAAATAGCAGACTTTTAAAAATAAATAACCAACTCTAGTGCGAAAGTGTGAATTGGAAATAACGGTCACTCCGACAGAATTCTGTTCAGACAAATGTCGATAAGTATAGGAAACAATCATTATTTTGTAATATTTTGTTGTTGTTTTCACGGGCAATATGCTTTTGTTACTCAAATACCTAATTAGAACTACTACCTACACCTTAATCTGTAAAGGAAACATTAGAATCACGAGCGGGGACTGAAGATTACGCTGAGCAGGCGATACTGCTAAAAAATCATAGATACTACCCACACACTTCCTACTACAAAGAACATATTTTGAACTGTCAACTAGCCAGGATGGCTTATAGACAGTCCAAATGCTCCAGCCCACTACCGTAGTGTGGCGTAGGTACTTACCCAACTACCCAAAATGCTGGCAGCATTGCCTCATAGAATTGGAATTTAATTGGTTGATTCCAAATATTCCAATTTTTGCCGACATAGTATTCTGCAATATACCCATGTGGCAACACTGCTCCTTGTTCAGAACATTAACACAAACAAAAAATTGGAACTTTTTTCACGTAAATCGTGCATGTTTCGCTAATGAAATTATGTTGGCTCTCGCTAATGACCGTTTTTACACCCAAAGGCGTGCGGAGAGAAAAACTTTGTTATTAAAACTCGGGAGTCAGGAAAACATTTTTGTACTCACATATTTCTTACCAACAGAGTAGTTAACCAGTTTTTTTATTACGTATCAAAAAAGAATCCTTTTTGTGTTCCATCAAATACTTTTTTCTATTAAGTTTTACCTAAATGGTAGGTGGTTTCTAAATTCCTCGAGTAAATAGGCCATATTTTTTCTGAGATGTTTTTATTATTTCGAAGTTTGAAGTCGATTTTATTTGGGTGAAGAGCTTCAAGGAGTTTTCTTGAGTATTATCACTTAATTTGTATAGGTTCAATGAACCTACTCTTTTGTTTAAATAGCACTACCATTAGCTAGGTATTTCAAAGGTCAGAAATAAAATAGGCAGGAAGGTACTTTAAGTTCCTTTAAATAGAGGCTCTAGTAGAGGCCGCTATAGTATTCTCTAATATGTCAATATCCTGTAAGGTCAGACGGTACAAAGCAAAAAGACTACGAGAGCAAATAAATCCTCAATAAATATCCATAAAGCTTTACACATGGTTGAATTTTTACGTAAGGCCTTTATCGCATTACTATGTAAATCTGCGATAGGTACCTACATAAAAGCCTTTCCCTGCTGGAAACGACCGACATATCAAAGTAATGACAGCTGGCGTGACGCAGCCAACTGAATGGAAACGGGTCAGGTTCACGGCCCGCTGCGCTCGGACTGATACAAAGGTGGCATCTACTGAAAGGCTGTGGTAAATGTAGAGGGAAACAAACTCAATGGCGGCTGTGGAGTGCGCTGCCAGTCCCTCGCGTGCTGCACACACCGCTTACACACGCATCTAATTTTGCTACTGGAGCAGTTTTTCGCGCCGACTTCATAGCCGTCATTGAGATTGATCGGAGCGATTGACTATTCGTTATTCTATGACTGCGGCCCCATTTTTGACAGATCTCAATATGGAAGAATTTAAATGTAGAAGTATATACATTCGGATAAACTCGTAGGCACTAGTTAGTGGCACAGAGACCCTGATCAGAGAGCTTTTCACTCTGCATTTTATATTTAAACTGATGTTAGCCATTATGCATTTTAGACTGTTTTTTTAGTCAATCTGCCCTCGTAGTCTTTTTTCTTTTTAGGCAGTCTGATCACAAAGTCTTTGTGACATCGGTAGGTAATGTTGAGTTGAATAGCTCAACGAAAAGTACCAGCTTTTCACAAATTATGCTTATGACCAAGTTAGCTTCATTCATATATAGGTTTTTTTTAAACAGTTTACTTATAAGTACTTTACCAAATCGACAAAACCACAAAGACTTCTTCATAAAGACTTCTTCTTGACGGGCCCGATAGCTCAGTTGGTGGTATCCCTGCCTTCTGAACTGAGGGCTGTGGGTTCGATTCCTATCCGGGACAAACATTTGTGTGATGAACATAGATGTTTGTTCTGCGTCTGGGTGTTATATTATATTCTATGTATGTATTTACAAACAAAAGAGTATATAAGTATTGCATCAGTTATCTGGTTCCCATAATACAAGCTATGCTTAGTTTGGGGCTAGATGGCACTGTGTGAAATGTTCACACATATTTATTTATTATTATTTATTATTATAAAAAAGGAAAATCTTTATAGGTCCCGAGGGAGACATTGTGGTACAGCGCTGAAACGCGAAAAGCCTATATGCAAATATTAAATAGATACCTACCTCCTACGCTGACGTGTACCACAGATAATATAATACTGTACTAATATCGTGTACCTATCTGTTTAATGTTTGTTTCACAGGCTTTTCGCGTTTCTGCGTTTACCACAATGACGCCCTCGGGACCTATATTTTCTAGGAGATAGGGCAGTCTAAACCCTGACTTCCTAACAGGTACTAAAACGGCTTTAGACGCCTCACGCGTTATTTTATTATTCAATAAAAAATTGATTCGATTTTGTTTTTTTTTTAATCGTAAATGATAGATATCCAATACCTATCTAACTCATTTAAGTTAACGGTTAAGGAAACGGTCTTAGCTGAAAATCAAAATGTAGTTGCTTTTATATTATTTTATTTTTAGCAAAACAAGGCAAAATCATTAAAAAAATGTCAGAAGAGCTTTGAGGGAAGAAGAGATAATGTGTCAATGCAAACCATTTTTTTCATTATAATTATTAATAATAAATAATTAATAATATTGTTGAAGGAATATCGAATATTTTTTCACACAACATTCTTTATTCTTTCGGTGGAAGAAAGTGATAATGTATCATTTCATTTAGATAAGATCGGGGGAAGAAACTAATACGAAAATGAAATAAAAGCACATTTTCATTAATTGTGTTTGAAACTCTTTATTTTCCAATTTGGACCTGAGCATCGCCTGTGAAGTTAGAAGTAAGTAGAAACTTTGAAGTGGTTCTCGATTTAATAGAAACTCCTGAAATAACTTTAATCAGCTTGAAAAGAACAATATTGGCACGGAAGAAAATTGGTCTATGCAAATATTAACATTCCGGATTCGGGGGTGAAAACGTGTGAGAAGGTATAGCTACCAAAATATTATTTGCCCAGGATTGTTGTCTGTCTGTAGACAATTCACACCCGCCTAATCAAACAGTGGCGAAAATTCTCAAAAGCCTGACCAGACAAAATTTTCTATTCCATGATTTTTTTCTTCGACAGTTTGGTAACTTGGTGCGGTAAACATAACTTCTATTTGATAAAATTTTCATATAATAGGCTTAGCGATTTGCTTTTGTTTACCTATTATTTAGGTAGTAGCTTATTTTTCAACCTCTTCTTTTTTTGAAACTGAATAATTTGTCTTGAGCCAAGGAATGTAAGAGAATTTTGTAATTATTTAAGAAATTTGGGAGAGAGTAACTAGAAGCCACATGGGCCACATGGGCAGGCCACATCGCTCGTAGAACTGACAACCGATGCGGAAGAAAGGTTCTCGAGTGGCGACCACGACTCGGAAGACGCAGCGTAGGCCGGACACGCACTAGGTGTACTTACCGAAAGCCGTGTGGAGCCGATGGATGCAGGAGGCGAGCAGCCGCTCTAAGTAGCGCTCTCTGGGGGAGGCCTATGTTCAGCAGTGGACGTCTTCAGGCTGTTAATGGTGATGATGATGATGATGACCTAAAAGCCGAGTAAAGTTTCTTTTCAATGAGTTTGAACTCCACTAATTACAGTGTGATAAATGTGGATATCTAATTCACTTCATTAAACATGATAATATGTTTAATGAACGATCAGTTCCGATTCACAAATGTTGGACCAATTCGCACTTTTATTAAGACTCCAAACTGCGCGGTCCAAAGGTATTCGCAAACCGGTTCCCATGCTTCCTAGTGGCCCACTGGCGATGCATCTTGAGCCATCAATTTAATACAACTGGTTCTTTACACATAACTTAAGACCATGTGAGCCTGTGAGGTGAGTCATCCATTATAAAGTAGCTTTAGCAAGAAAGTTAAGTTCTATTTAGTTAACCTTTTTAATCGTATGTTTAAAAGAGATTTTAATGAGACGTAATTCTATGGCTTCGTTGAGATTTTTTGGTTTTTGGACAAAAAGTTGATTAATTATAATCACTTTTCAGAATCCTCTGCGAAGGAGATTTTTGTACTTTTTGTCCAGAAATCCCCAGCGCAGGGAGCGTGAGATCAGCAATTTTGTTTGGTAGATACCTAAACTAAAACTTGAACATTTTCAGTTACTTTACTTACATTTAATGTATTTGTCTGTTGATGCATCTGCACTCCCATTTCTAATAAATGGCTACCATCCGACGACATAAATCGCTGACACTGTACTCACGCCTTATCTTTTCGCCTCAGTAACAGGGTATTCTCGTCGTCTGCGTGTCATTAAGCCGGCTCTTCACTTGGAGAATCTTGCTAAATAGCCACTTACTTAGGTGCCAAGGACGATTTAGGTACGTAAAAGCAGCTGTGCTCTTTCCATTAGGGAAAAGTTCATTTCAAGTGGGAAACTTGTTTTTCTTATATTTGCGACAGATTTGTGACAGATTATTATGAGCGAGCGTTCTATTATCAAATTAGAGAAAAACAGTACAATTGTACCACATTTTCATTTCTTCGGTGGCAAGTAAATTAAGCGAATACATTTTATTTTTTTCTTTCTTTCGGTTTAATTAAATTATTGAGTTATGATTTTAAATGCAATAGGATAGACTTTTAAGTAAATGGTCATCTTGCCAGCTTGATTCTATTTTTGCGACTAGCACACACTAGATCAGAAAAGATAGAAGAAATGATAGTGGTGGACTGGTGACTCAAAAACTACTATTTATCATAAAAAATGTTAATAAAAACGTCATGAATATTATCAATGAAATTGATGACGGAGTTTTGGCGGGAACGCGAAAAAGTTCACGTCGTTGCATTGTATTATTTTTCAAAACTGTTGCTTTTTCCAGTGTTAATGTTTAAAATTGGTGGCGTTTTACGCATTAAGTACTGAATTACGAGCATGAGTGAGGGCAAGTGATATAATGTGGTGAAACGTGATTTTTCGTGTTGCTTCCAAAACTCCATAGAAGCTTTTAGTAAAGATGCCACCACTTTGCTGGAGCATGACTTAGACTGGACTATGGCTGCCTGACTTAGACTGGACTATGACTATGACTAGGACATGACTTTGCGTGAAATATTTTATAACACGATGAAAATATAATACTTGACACTGGCTAAATACACTATGTGTGGAGCCAAATTATAAGAAAAAAAAAAATTGATGACACCGTCTTTTGTTTTCTTTATGGTTTCAAATTAACGTGTATACCTCCATGGGACCATGCCTCCATGCGTTCGAAAGCCGTCATATTGGGTTCCAGTAGCTGCTAAAAACACCAAGAATTCTACCGAATTATGCCACTTTTTACCCAAACGAGGTGATGTCCTATTTATGATCGTTCCAGCTAATGTGAACGAAAAAAACGCAAATGTTGTACAACTGGAACCCGTCCATAAATTTTACTAATAAAAGTTCTTCATGTACAATGTACATGCAGCCTAAAATGTACCTAACACGGACCTTTTAATTAACCAGCATTTTTACTTTTAACATAAAAAAATATGAAACGAGCTGAATCTCTCCGCGAATCGGAGAAAGGCAAATTCTCGTGGAATTCAGTTTTTCTTAACGATTTGTTTTAATTAAATTTGTGTGCGCAGAGTCGGTAGAGATACCGTTTGCTCTTTATAATTTGCTTAGTGAATGGAGGGTTCGTCTTAAAGAGCTTTAGGGTTATACAAACCACTGAGTAGAAAACGGAGAAAAGATAGAAGTGAAGTTAAAATTTGTTGTGCTATGCTTAGGTTTATAATGTGTAGACCACAATGTAAGAGACGGGTATATTCTTAGTACTTTAAATAGGTACTAAAGCTTTCAAAACTAGGCCTAATTGCGACGCATAAAATACTTATGTAAATCTAAATGTAATTTTGACTAACCTTGACGTTTCGACCAAAACAAACGGCCGTGGTCACGACAGGACTTTGATAAACTTCAATGATCCCGTTTAACATTAATAACGTCGCCTAAGTTTAAGAAATACCTTTAAAGCTACTATGATAAAAGCCTGTCACTTTCAGTCAACAATACCTTAACTATATGTACTATATCTACATCTGCCTATCAGTTTTAAACCATTAAATCACATTATTACCTTGTACCATCTAATTAAGCACGTCGGCCACCGTTCTCGCCTGCTAATGAAATGTATTCGCTATCAGATTACAGCCCGCACATTAGTCTGTTTGAATAGATTTATGTTCATTTGGGGGCCAAATAACCGCGAGTATGTTTTATGTTCACGTTTGGAACCGAGGTATAATGTACTAGAGAGGTCTTTGTTTGGAACCAGGTGGACGTACGGGTTTTAAGGTTCCTTCTAATGTTTGCTACTGCTAATGGTTTTTGGTTTTGCTCCCAACCAGATAAAAAGAGGTTCTATGTTTAACGTGAATATCTATGTTTAGAATTAGCATACTGAAGTGGCAGTGGGCTGGTCACATTTGCCGCAGAACGCAGACCGTTGGGGTAGACGTGTTCTTGAGTGGACTGCGACTTGGCAAACGTAGTGTAAGACCCCTCCGACTAGGCGGAGCGATGATATAGGCAGAGTGGCTGGCGGCTGCTGGATGAATGAGATTAGCTGAGGATCAGGCTAAGTGGCGTGCAATAGGAGAGGCCTATGGCCAGCAGTGGCCTGATACAGGCTGATGATGATGATGATTTATACTTCGTAACGATGCCACAGACACACACACACATACTCTATACCTATACTGTCTGTCTGTAGCATCCAGGTATATGAGGTGTAGGTCTGTGGCATCTGTAAACTTAATACACATTTACAGCACCATTAATAAGCACCTACTGTAAAGAGCTTCACAAGACTTCTGAGGATACCACAGTCCAACTTCGAGCTGTTTACCAATGGCTCATGGCTCAGTCATAATAAGACTGTGGTGGAGGTCTGGTGGTGTTCTCCACTCCGCTGCTCGATCAAAAGTGAAGTTTCAGTCCAGCCTCTGCCGTTTTTTTTTTCTTATAATTTGGCTCCACACATAGTGTATTTAGCCAGTGTCAAGTATTATATTTTCATCGTGTTATAAAATATTTCACGCAAAGTCATATCCTAGTCATAGTCATAGTCCAGTCTAAGTCAGGCAGTCATAGTCCAGTCTAAGTCATGCTCCAGCAAAGTGGTGGGAACTTTACTAAAAGCTTCTATGGAGTTTTGTAAGCAAAACGAAAAATCACGTTTCACCACATTATATCACTTGCCCTCACTCATGCTCGTAATTCAGCACTTAATGCGTAAAACGCCACCAATTTTAAACATTAATACTGGAAAAAGCAAAAGTTTAAAAAAATAATACAATGCAACGACGTGAACTTTTCCGCAGTCTCCCGCCAAAACTCCTCTGCCATTTTTAAAGGCCCCAGAACAATGATTGACAACCCAAAGGGTATATAATTTACCAGAGTATGACAGTCAACAATAGCACCACCAAGCGGCGATTCCACAGACAAACCTCCACAACATTCCAAAGAGTATATAAGTCAATTACACTTCTATTAAGTTTAATATTTGTTTTGATAAAATAATTCTATATCGTTTACACATCCAAGGAAGTTTTAAAGGATATTCTATTGGAGGCATCGTGGCTTCCAAGAAGTTTATGTCCTCTCGTAGTGGTAGCTCCCAAACCAAGAATTCGAAGGGTATTCTTCTTGTAACTTCTTGTCCCAAACGTATTAACCAATTTTGACATTTCTTTTGTGTTTGAAAAGTAACTTGATCAAAATGATAGTCTTCATAAAAGCTAAGATTCAAGATTTATTCAGCTGATTGAAGTTCGGGAAGTTGTCAAGTGGAGAAAGAAAAATGATTTGTCTTAGTAAACGTTATGCCGACAAAGTTCTCCAAAACTTCCAGATTGATCATGTTGTCTTAGGCAAAGCCTTTATCGCAATAAAATCTTGGCAAAAGTCTTGGCAAGCGTTCTGTATCAGCCACCTATATCTTACACATTCCACATAATGTTGTGTTATCCAAACAATCCGGCGAAACGGATTTCTTGGCATTCGCTTAACAATATCTCTAACAATATCTCTTTGTATTGGAATGAATCCTGCACTCTTATCAATAGATATCAGAATACTTTTACCGGATAAACTGATAAAGTAGGTACACCTAATATGCACAAATCTTTGGCCGGAATACCAGATAGTACATATTATAATTATCAGGTAGTATTTTTAACACCAACTCAACTATGTTTCGATGTGCGAGGCTTACTTATACCTATATTATCTGGGCTTATACTTAGGTACATCTACTCTAAGAAAAATCTGCAAATGGCCGGAATTGTAAAACTTCTTAACAGATTCCGGCTAAACTGTTCTAACTGCATCTCTACTACCTATTATCTTGTGGCATTAATATATTCACTGGAAGTCTTCCAAAGAGGCTGTATCGTCGTGACCAGACAAAAAACGAGCAGCATACATTTACAAATAAACGAAAGAGAATATATAAATATTGCTTTGTCTCATGCTCGGGAAGGTCAAAGGGAACCACTTATCTCGCGTTGTTCGCTCTTCTGTTTAGATTATGTTCATGAATTTCTTAGAATTTAATTTTTATATGTACACAAAGCTCAAAGATCCCCAAATAAAAAACAGTTAAGTATTATAATTATATAGTATTATAATAGGGCGAATTCGCCAGGATAGGGTCCTTTTAATCGTCATTTCATTTGTCAATCAGCTGTATCCGAGAGTAACAGTTAGCGTTATACTTGGAATAAAACTTATTCTACTTTGGTAAAATCCAGCCTATGTCATGTTGACGGGCCCGATAGCTCAGTTGGTAGTATCCCTGCCTTCTGAACTGAGGGCTGTGGGTTCGATTCCTACCCGGGGCAAACATTTGTGTGATGAACGTAGATGTTTGTTCTGCGTCTGGGTGTTATATTGTATTCTATGTATTTACAAACAAAAAAGTATATAAGTATTGTATCAGTTATCTGGTTCCCATAGTACAAGCTATGCTTAGTTTGGGGCTAGACGGCGCTGTGTGAAATGTCCACACATATTTATTTATTTATTTATATACTCCCCTCTCATTTTAGTAGTTCACCTACGTACTCAGCAAATTAAAAAATTGCACTACTTCCAATGAAAAGTTGCATTAGGTACTTAGATCATTATCGCAAGTGAATCAAAATGTTACAGCTCTTTTTCAGACATGTAAAGTTCTACGCTAGTAGGAACAATGTACACTTATTACTTTTCCATTTCGTTATTCTGTGAGATAACTTATTATTTATTTACGGGTCTAAATACAATAATAAAGGTTAAAGGCGAGGGCGAACGCTGAAGCTGAAATATGAAGGATGGCCGAAATAAAATCTCTTAAGCCCAATAAACCCAGACAACAAAAGCTTCCCTTCGCAAATAGATACCATTGTTAGAGATAATTGGGTGGCTAATGCCTCAGTAGTACTATATATTTATTCTGTGCCTCAGCTGAAAACATCTGTTACAGTCTGTGACGATCGATCGATACACAATACGAAATTGCTTAATATGCTGCTTTTCAAAGGCTTGTGCGGTGTTCTTATACGCTGGTAACTATACTTACCTACTACATTTACCATCAAGGTTGTAATGCTACATGTATGTATATATCATAATATATTACCTGGTTTCTATTATTCATTCACAACTTTCACATCACAGCACTTGACAGTCCTTTTCACAGTAATTTAAGCACAAAAAAAAACTTGATTTTTCTCAAAAATTTCACATCACTTTATCGATTTTGCGCGCGGGTCACGGGCCCGATTTCTAGACACGACTGCTCGGATGGCAGTTGTTTTGAAACTGTTTTTTTTGTTTCGAATTTAGTTTCTCTTCAAATTCATATTTTTCTTTTTCTACTGTCAATTTCAGTGAGGTATTTTATAGTTTGGCCATGATTGTATGTATTTTGACTCTAGATTTATTTTTTTTACTATTCTGTATTCAAAATTTTGAAAACTGCAAAAATCTAGAACCTTGGAATGCTAGCGAGGTTTCTTTAGAAAAGCTGTCGCTATGGAATGGCAGTCTCAATTTACTCCTCGAACGAGGAACACTAAATTGATATAAGGCCATTCCCGGGCCAGGCAAGGCCCGGGAACTCAAGAACGCCTTCAAAAACCATCTTTGGCTATCCAACACCAAAATTGTGAAGTGAATCTCCATCTACGTCAATCGCTGCGCCACGACATATCCATTGTCAAATCGCCGATCGCCGAGCTACATCCGCTACAGCCAGTCGCGAAACTACGACGAATCTATCGCCGAGAGCTGATCGCCGAAACTACATCTGTTGTCACCGTCGGCCGCCGTATCTACCACGACGAATCTATCGCCGAGCGTCAACCAGTGAGACGACCGGCTTGCCTTTTTCAAACATTGAGTGGCAATATAACTTCATCACCATGTTCCGGCCCGTCGTCCGTCAAAGCTTTGACGACTAATACCTGCGTGTCTCCTGCTCCTGCATCTTGAATCTGAGCTGCGTAATAATACTTCATCGACGGTGGAAGGACGAGAATCTTCTTCTGGATCCAGCAGCTAATAACTGAATGAGCTAGCCGCTGAACTCTGGAAGTCGGACAAACTAAAGGCAACGAATTCCTCAGTCTCTATAACGACAGTGGGCCTTGTTTGAATAAAGACCCGGAAGTGGGCCTTGTTTGTTTGAAGACCCGGAAGTGGGCCTCGTTAAAGACCGGAAGCGGGCTTTGTTTATCTGAAGACCCGGAAGTGGGCCTTGTTTGGATCCAATAACATTCTAGTTCTACCGTGATAACTTGTAGGCCGTAAACAACTTAAATTTCGCGTTCTTCCGCATCATCTAGAGACTCTTTTTTTTTCTTTCTACAAAGCTTGTAAAATTTACGAAAATAAATATCTGTTACCAATTCCTTTTTTTCTCTTCAGCTCTTAGGATCCTGTCAACCTAGGCACTGTTTAGGTAGGGGAGGAGCTGCTCATTAACTTGTAGCGTTCCATTCTACCTTTTTCACGAAAGGAACGGATGTAACGTGACAGTTTGGCGCCCAACTAAAATGAACCCTCTAAAACATTCTTCTAAATTCTAAAATAATACTTACTCAAGTAGGCTAAAATTTGATATTGACTTTTGGCTCTAACGTAATATCTTAGGTACTTGCTTAATTTATTTTTATACAGGCAGGACACGCGGAACATCACACTTACATTCTACAACACTCGCATAGTACTTAATACTTAAACGAACTTAAACTTGACTTGATTTTATCCTTGACTATTGACTTCAACTTGTGACTATGGCGAGACCCATTAAATACTCGTTTCTAAACAAACTTGAACTGGAATATGAAGTGACTATCAGAGGTGAAAAACCAGCTGACACTTTGACAACTCTTAAGGAGCAGCTGGCAAAATTGAGTCACATTCAACCTGAGGACATAAAATCTTCTCCAATACCTCTCAAACATGACCTCTCCCAAGCAGAGATCACGTTTAATTACGTCGAGGGTAAAATCTCGCACCTCGAAGCCACGGATGATAAAAGTAACCTGAGGAAAGTTGAATCTTTCGTAAATCATCTTCATTATCGCCTCGAACGCTTTAACGCCGTTCCACCATTTGTTGAGTCATGCTCAAACATACGATCTCGCTTCTTCACGCTCCAAAAACGGTTTGAAGTCTTAACTTCAGATTATTCAGGATCTTCTGAAGAAGTGTTAGTTGACATTCACAATCCTTGTCCTCAGACTCAGCCTAGCCCTCCCTCGATTTATCAATTACTACCTATGACTGGAACCAATCAAACTTTGGAAGTACTGAGTACTCCTCAACCCACTTTACCTTCAAGCATTCTGACTAGTATACCACTGGCTTCCGAGTCTGTACAAAACTATCACACTTCGGATAATTTTGTGAAGGAGCTCAAAACGTTTTCTTTCAATGGAAAATCGTGCCCTAGATCATTTCTTCAAAGATTGGACGAGTTTAGGATTTCTCGAAACATTCCGGAAGGTATGCTTTGCAAGCACGCCTTTGAGATTTTCACAGGTGATGCCCTTCATTGGTTTCGTTTTCAGTATAATCGAAATCCTACCTTATCGTGGAAAGATATTTGCACATTGCTGATTCGAGATTTCGGTATACATGATTACGACTATAAGCTGTTGGAAGCTATAAGGAATAGAACGCAAGGAGCAACTGAGACCATTATCGTTTACGTCTCAATTATGTTCGGTATGTTTGCTCGTCTTTCAAAGAAACTTAGCGAGAGCGAACAATTAGAGATTTTACTCCATAATATAAGACCGTGCTATTCAGTTTTTGTTGCACTTAAAGATATTAAAACGGTAGATTCTTTAATTTCTACTTGTCAAAGTTACGAACGCATTTCTGAACGAGACAAAAATTTTCATGAGCCTAGATCTGAAGACACTTCTTGTGCTGCTGAATTTGCCTATCTTCCTTCATTTTCTAAAGCTTCATTTCCTAAAGCGTCTCCAAACGTAAGGTACACTAATGCAGTGCAGGAAGATAAACATCCACGCTCGTCATCTCAAACTAATGACATTTCTAAAGAAGAATTCTGTTATCGCTGTCGTATCACAGGCCATTCTTTACAAACTTGTACTAAGCCTAGATACCTCATTTGTTTTAAATGTGGTCGTAAAGGCGTGAGAATCAGCGAATGTCCAAAATGTGCTCCATCAAATCAACAAAAAAACTAGCTGACGACTTGAATGGTTTCACTAAATCACATAACAATAATTTTGATCTTAACGACTGGAATCAATGGTTAAATACTATTCGAAATTTTATGTTTTGCTACAAAACAACTTCTGTTTTCTACGACAAAGAAAAAGACTTTAACAGACCTTTTATTAACGTGTCTATAAACAATATACCTTTTTCCGGTCTTTTAGATAGTGGAAGTTGTATAACTATTTTAGGTAATAACTCTCATAAAGATATCCAAAAGTTAGGCTTTAAACTATTCAAGTCTCCAACTCAAGTTATGGTTGCTAATAAACAAAAAGCAATGTCTTCTGGTTATTTTCATTTGCCATTGAGATTTCATAATCAGACACATGTTATCAAAGCTTATGTTTTCCCTGATATTTATCCTTCTTTGATACTTGGGTGGGATTTCTGGAAAGAATTCGAACTCTCCCCAAAGATACTTTCTCTTGAACTCAATCTCGAATCTAAAGATCATACAACTTGTGCTGTTGAAAATCAAATATCAACATTTGATCATCTGTCTGGGAATCAAGTAGAAATTGCTAATGACATAATCAAGCGTTTCAAAAGTATTTCTTTTGAACAACGAGGTAAATTAGGCCGTACTAGTTTAGTTAGTCATCGGATCAATACTGGTGATGCTTTACCTATAAAACAACGTTGTTATCGTCTCTCTCCAGAAAAGCAAAAAGCACTCATCAATGAGGTCGATAAAATGCTAGAATTAAAAGTTATAGAAAAATGTGAGAGTCCTTGGTTATCTCCAGTACTTATCACTCCAAAAAAGAACGGAGAATGGCGTTTCTGCGTCGACAGCAGAAAGCTGAATGCAATTACTCGTAAAGATGCCTACAGCCTCCCTTTTGTTTCTGAGATACTAGATAACCTCAAAAATGCTAAATATTTGTCTAGTATCGATATAGCAAAGGCTTTTTGGGAAATTCCATTACATCTCAAAGACAGAGATAAAACTGGTTTTTACGTACCTGGTAGAGGAATGTATAGATTCACTGTTATGCCCTTCGGATTGACAAACGCTCCAGCAACTCAACAAAGACTTATGGACAGTTTATTCACTCCAGAGTTTGAGAATAAAGTGTTCTGTTACTTAGATGACATAATAATCATAGGTGCGACATTTGAGGAACATATTTCACTCCTACTTAAAGTTCATCAGAAACTTTCTTTTGCTGGTCTAACCATTAACTTTGAAAAGAGTCAATTCTTTCGCAAAGAACTGAAATATCTTGGCTACATAGTAGATGAGCAAGGATTGCGGGCTGATCCCAGTAAAATTGAAGCGATTCTAGCTTACGCTGCTCCTACCTCTAAAAAAGAAGTAAGAAAATTTTTAGGTACGTGCAGTTGGTTTCGCCGATTCGTACCTAATTTCAGTACTATTGCTTCACCACTCTGTAAATTAACGTCATCTGGAAAAAAATCTCCAAAAAAATTTGTCTGGAATGCTGAGGCTGACTCTGCTTTTGCTAAATTAAAAGAATGCTTGACTACAACACCAATACTATCTTGCCCTGACTTTGACTATCCATTTTCCGTTCACTGCGACGCTTCTAACTTTGGGATAGGTGCTATGCTGACTCAGGAAAAAGACAATAAAGAAGTTGTTATTGCATATATGAGTAGATCTCTAAACAAGCATGAGCAGAATTATTCAACTACAGAACGTGAGACTTTAGCTGTCATTACTGCACTTGAGCATTGGCGTTGTTATCTTGATAACGGTAAACGATTTACAGTATACACTGACCATGCAGCATTAAAGTGGTTCCAAAATTTGTCTAATCCTTCTGGCAGATTGGCACGATGGAGTCTTCGTCTGTCTTGTTTTAACTTCGACCTAAAACATAAAAAAGGAAAAGAAAATGTTGTCCCAGACCTTCTGTCGCGTCATAAAATACCCGATACTGCTATTATTGGTGGTGTTGAACCCATATCTAGAGACAATGCATCACAATTGGAACTATATAATAGACTTTTTACTAACTGTCGAGATAATCCTGATGCTTATCCAAATTACAAAATTCTCAACAATAATTTATACCGTTTTAATAACTCACCTGATTATCTAAATGAAGATTTTGCTTGGAAAGAAGTTCCACTTCCCTCTGAGAGAATGAATCTCATCAAAACTTGCCATGGTGACTCAGAAAGTAATCCCCATACTGGCATTTTCAAAACATACAAGAAGCTTTCTTTAAGATACTATTGGTCTGGTATGTTTAAAGATGTGGCTAAAATGTGTTCTTCTTGTGAAACATGCCTCTCTTATAAGCATTCGAATCATTCTCCATATGGTCCTATGGGTAAACCAAAAATTTGTTCAAGACCTTTTCAAAGCCTCTCATTAGATCTAATGGGCCCTTTTCCACTCACAAGACAACGTAATCAATTCATACTAGTGGTTACATGTTCTTTTTCAAAGTATTGCCTTATTTTCCCTATCAAGCGCGCTACATCTTCCAATATCATCATGTATTTGGAAAATAATGTGTTTCTGGTACACGGTGTGCCACAAACCATCATCATGGACAATGGTTCACAATTTCAATCTAATGAGTTTCAAAGTTTTCTGAATAAGTATAAAATTCCTTTTATATTTTATTCACCTCGATACTGCCCTCAAGTAAACCCCACAGAACGGTATAATAGAACAATTATCACCGCACTTTCACAGTTGGTCGGAGATGATCACCGTTCATGGGACAAACATTTGCAGAAAATCCAATATGCACTCAACAGTTCTGTAAATTCTACAACTGGGTTTTCTCCATCCTTTCTGGTCTTTGGACGTGAAACCATACCATGTGGTTCACTATACACTAACTGCTCCAACCTTGATAATTTCATTTTTCTTCCTCGTGACATCTACGCCGCTAATTTAGGATTATTATCTAACATCTTCGATAAAGTACAGGTTGCATTACACACTGCACACACAAAAAATGCTGCTCATTACAACACGAGACACACCTTTAAAGAGTTCAACGTTGGCGACACAGTCTGGCGTAAAAATTACGTCCAGAGTAACGCTGGTGCATATTTCAGTTCAAAGTTGGCTCCCAAATATGTCAAATGCACAGTTGTTGAGAAGCTCTCACCTCTCGTCTTTATTTTAGAGGATCCTAACGGCTTAAGAGGAAAGTGGCATGTAAAAGATTTTAAAGTGTAAATAGTGTAGCGGTTGTATTCTGTTTTTTTCTCTAAATTGTATACTTATTCTGTAAATAGCTTTAGCGTATATTATTTTTGTATTGTACAAGGAAACTAGACCCTTTCGGCTTATTTTTTTTAAATCCATTTTACAAACGTTATTATTTTTATTTTTTTTTTCACTCTTTTTGTTTTATCCTTTAACACGAGTCGTGTGGGTAAGAAGCCATTGTGTTTACTCATTTTTTTTATACTTTCTTAGTTACACATGTTGTTACTCTAATCTTAATTTCCTTGCAATTTCTTAAATACAAGGTTCTTGAATATTAATTTCCTTGAAATCTTCAATACCCAAGGGTGTGTGTAATATTCTTAAAGAGCGGTACACAACTCGTTAAATAAGCCTTTGTGTTGTACATTTTCTTAATTGTAAATACTTATTATCTTTACTCGGGTTTTCAAAAAGGTGCGGATAACGACACCTAATTAAAAAAAATAAGCCTACGTTATGTATAATGAATAGTTCCTTGTGGAGTATGCGTCATCAAATATGTGAACCATATCCCCTAAGTATGTTTGTGAGCGAGTAAAAGAAGAAGTGCAAGATTTAAGTATGAAAGAGCAAGGTTTTATTCCTAACCTTCAAAATTTTCAATGGAGTTGAAAATTTTCTGGGGTCGTGGGGGAAATATGTAATGCTACATGTATGTATATATCATAATATATTACCTGGTTTCTATTATTCATTCACAACTTTCACATCACAGCACTTGACAGTCCTTTTCACAGTAATTTAAGCACAAAAAAAAACTTGATTTTTCTCAAAAATTTCACATCACTTTATCGATTTTGCGCGCGGGTCACGGGCCCGATTTCTAGACACGACTGCTCGGATGGCAGTTGTTTTGAAACTGTTTTTTTTGTTTCGAATTTAGTTTCTCTTCAAATTCATATTTTTCTTTTTCTACTGTCAATTTCAGTGAGGTATTTTATAGTTTGGCCATGATTGTATGTATTTTGACTCTAGATTTATTTTTTTTACTATTCTGTATTCAAAATTTTGAAAACTGCAAAAATCTAGAACCTTGGAATGCTAGCGAGGTTTCTTTAGAAAAGCTGTCGCTATGGAATGGCAGTCTCAATTTACTCCTCGAACGAGGAACACTAAATTGATATAAGGCCATTCCCGGGCCAGGCAAGGCCCGGGAACTCAAGAACGCCTTCAAAAACCATCTTTGGCTATCCAACACCAAAATTGTGAAGTGAATCTCCATCTACGTCAATCGCTGCGCCACGACATATCCATTGTCAAATCGCCGATCGCCGAGCTACATCCGCTACAGCCAGTCGCGAAACTACGACGAATCTATCGCCGAGAGCTGATCGCCGAAACTACATCTGTTGTCACCGTCGGCCGCCGTATCTACCACGACGAATCTATCGCCGAGCGTCAACCAGTGAGACGACCGGCTTGCCTTTTTCAAACATTGAGTGGCAATATAACTTCATCACCATGTTCCGGCCCGTCGTCCGTCAAAGCTTTGACGACTAATACCTGCGTGTCTCCTGCTCCTGCATCTTGAATCTGAGCTGCGTAATAATACTTCATCGACGGTGGAAGGACGAGAATCTTCTTCTGGATCCAGCAGCTAATAACTGAATGAGCTAGCCGCTGAACTCTGGAAGTCGGACAAACTAAAGGCAACGAATTCCTCAGTCTCTATAACGACAGTGGGCCTTGTTTGAATAAAGACCCGGAAGTGGGCCTTGTTTGTTTGAAGACCCGGAAGTGGGCCTCGTTAAAGACCGGAAGCGGGCTTTGTTTATCTGAAGACCCGGAAGTGGGCCTTGTTTGGATCCAATAACATTCTAGTTCTACCGTGATAACTTGTAGGCCGTAAACAACTTAAATTTCGCGTTCTTCCGCATCATCTAGAGACTCTTTTTTTTTTCTTTCTACAAAGCTTGTAAAATTTACGAAAATAAATATCTGTTACCAATTCCTTTTTTTCTCTTCAGCTCTTAGGATCCTGTCAACCTAGGCACTGTTTAGGTAGGGGAGGAGCTGCTCATTAACTTGTAGCGTTCCATTCTACCTTTTTCACGAAAGGAACGGATGTAACGTGACAAGGTACGGTCTGTGGTACTGTGTGCTAGTGTGCTACTTACCAAAAAAAATGAAGTAGGTATAATTTACTTAGAACATATCTAGGTAATATTTTTGAAATAGACTATGGCTAATTTATAGAATAAACTAAATAAATCAATTCACTTATCCCTGAAATTAGGAGAAAATTATACGCCGTATCCATAGAATGTCAATGGTCGTATCGTATACGTAAAAAATCCAAAGTGAAGTAATTTGTTGTAGCTTGTTACTCACTTTTTCTTCTTGTCACTTCGTAGCAACAATTAAAAGGTTAGAGCATAATATATATACCGTGGCATGGAAAGAAGACAAAAAGAAAATACATACCTATCATTATTGTAGACAGAATGAAACAACTCTCGTTGTCAAAAAACAAAAAGTTTAGGTACGCCATTCAGCGATGTTGTAACCACAAGAAAATTCAAGATTCGTTTTTACGGCCCGCCGAACCACTGAACGACCGCACGCGAAAATTGTCCCACAAAACAAACTTTTTATGCTCTAGTCAGCACCATTTTGTCGTTGAGTGTTAAAAATGCATTGTACCCGACGGGGAAAGCGGTGTAGTCTTAAAATTTATACGTTGACCCAATTGTTAAAATGTGAAGTGTCCTGCGCAGTTTTATCTCGCTATACATATTTTATGATTTTACGTTTACTACCGTTCCTCGACGACACGCGACGCATCGACAGACAGTGGATGCATATTGCCGTCGAGGTAATAATATGATACTTATTCAGGACACCACCGTTCACACGTATAGTAACCCCTAATAGTGGAAAATAACACTATCCTGTCACCTCTGTACCACGGACTTCAAAAATGCTCTAAGTACATATTTAAAAGAAACAAACAAGAGTGCCGTGCTTTTGGTAAAGCATCAGGTTACTCATTATTACAGCCTGTAGTTCAAAGATTCTTCGTTTGTACAGTTCATTACATCTGATGATAGACTACGGCTAAACGTAGAAGCAAGCTATTTTCAGCCAATACTCAATAACTGTTTTATGAATAAGCCGCGTCGTCACTTACCATCTGGGGGGTTATTCGCTATGACACATGAGATTCCTTGCCAATAACGCGTGACGTGTAGCATGCTCCAAACGTAAACGCGGGCTTTAACGCGCCACGACATGGAATTAACATGGAATCAATAAATTGTATTCTGTATGCCACGCGTTAGATTGTTTGTGCCCAGTGTTTTCTGTTTTTTGACGTGCGTGTCTGTGTGTTGTCGTGTTTGTCAAATTTGACAGCGGCATACTGAATAGCATTTTAAACCTAAAACCATTCCACGAAGATATCGTAACGCGCCGCGTTACGTGCCTGAATGGTCATACGGAATAAGGGCCCAGGTGAGACCGTGGTCAAATGTTAACCTATCGTTGATAAAAAAGCAATAAAAACAAATGCACTTTAATGTAAAATACAAAAAATGAAACTCTACTGAATTTTTTGTCATCGAATATAAAAATAAATAAATAAATCAAATCAAATCAAATATCATTTTATTGACATAAAGGTTTTACAGTGCATAATAATGAGTCCATAGACTCCTGAACTAGTTTAACACTGTGTTTCAGGAGCCATGTGTGGACATTTCACACAGCGCCATCTAGCCCCAAACTAAGCATAGCTTGTACTATGGGAACCAGATAACTGATACAATACTTAAATTCTTTTTTGTTTGTAAATACATACATAGAATACAATATAACACCCAGACGCAGAACAAACATCTATGTTCATCACACAAATGTTTGTCCTTGGTAGGAATCGAACCCACAGCCCTCAGTTCAGAAGGCAGGGATACTACCAACTGAGCTATCGGGCCCGTCAAATAAAAGGCAATATGCGTACACAGCACAAAATACACAGACTGACCGACTCCAGATGAATTTTATGGCCATTGATCAATGCAAGGGAGACGCGGAATTGGTTGTCATTGAATAACATAGTAAATTTGCATACAAATCCCGCACTGCGGACTTTGCGGTTCGTACGTGCATCAATTACTGTTATAGGGGTGACCCATAATGGTAAAATCATTTCTATAGGTTAGATACTAATATTTATAAGTGCCGATGGATGCAGGAAGCCAGCAGCCGCTCAAAGTGGCGCTCCCTTGATAACAATACCTAGTCCAAACCTTCAATCTCTAATGGATTTTATTTAGGATACTTAAATTACGTACTACATATATTTAATACTTGCTCATAATACAATTTTATCAATTAATGTAAGTAATTAGGTACCTATGTTAAAAGCCGAAGACAACCTAAGATGAATGTATCGATAAACCGAATAGGCAAGGAATAATTCACGACAAGCAGATAATATGTAGATTGGAGCGGATGATGTGAATTAGTAATTAGTATAATTACTTGGATCTAAGCTTAACACCAATTAGAAGAGTTTAGGTACATATAGACGTTACACTAGACGTTGTTTGTTAGAATAATAATGGTTATAGCTCTAATATGAGACGAGATATTCTAGAAAGGAATACCAATTAAAACATACGAAATTTGAATGAAACCCTTTATATTTCGTTACAAGTAAAACAAGAATTTAAAAATTAGACTGACTTTAATAATATTTTTCAATCGTCTAAATCAAATTAACCTTTTGCTTTGTTACTGAAATTGAAACGGTAGCCTATTGCTATTACTCCATTTAATTGAACCAGTCGCTTGTAACGTGGATTTTTAATCCAATGGACTGCTGATACCGGTACTGACGTTGTAACGTAAATAACCTTTTGCCGTTATCACACGGCGGAATTCACGTTAGCTAGGTAATAGGTATTAGTGTCATAACCAATCATAACTTATTTGTATAAGCTTGACATTTGCAACTGTCAAGTTGGCCAATCATAGCAGTGCGTTTCCGCGCCACCGACCACCCCGAGCGATATATTTATGTCCTCCTGTCCTAGTGTTTCTGTAAGAAATGTATTATGTTTTCCGAAATAGATGCTCCATTGGTAACTTACTCCGTCATAATAACGTGTAGTTATGCAATAACAGCGATTAAATTTTAATTAAGTGTTAGTTAACAAGTGAATGCTAACGATCTAGTTTTTATTATAATTAGAATCTGGCAGTGTGGATAATTAGAAAATGAATTTTAGTTTTTCACCTATTTCTACATGATTAAAAGTTTATTATAATATTTTAAAGGAAAGTAACCTTTATTATTAAAAATATTATTAATGTAGATAAAATATATATACTTATAGGTAGAAGATGATGTAAATTGCAACAATAAATACTTAACTACTTGGAAATAAAAAGAAATTTAAAATATATTGACTGGGAGAACTAAGAATAGGTATTCAATAATGAAACCAATGACGTGGTCAGCGACATTTAAATATAAATAAATCTAATGTTATAATAATAATTTCTGTCTAATTAATGTCCAGTGGTACTGGTAACTACATAAGTGGTAATACCTAATGCCATCACAAGACTACTATCTACTATTTTGTCTGCGACTGTACCGGAAGTTTATTTAGTGACAGGAATATGTAATGTTGCCTTTACCATCCAATAACAATGACGTACCAGCTTGTAATATTTGTTTATCAGCTACACTGACTGGTCAAATTCGATGAAGCACTCTGGGCATAAGGGGAAAAATAGGTAGATTGTAATGTGAACAGCCTTGCCATCTACAGTATCACCGGCATAGAATTATCGCCAGCTTTATTTTTTTTGAACGTACTAATGACTGGTCTCTAACGACTTTTACAGCGTCACCGGGCGGGAGGGCAGGCGCTTAAGGCACCCAGCCGACAAAAGTGGGTGGGGGGGCAACTAGCTCAAGGGCACCCCTGGGGTGCGAGCCTCGGCTTGGGCTGTTGCCGGGATAAGAGGATCGAGAAGTCTACGTCCGCTGGAGGAGTGGACCCTATGGAAAGTCGCGACCATTCTAGCTAACCTACGGGGGGTACGTCGACCTCGCCGGCGGGGTCGGTGTCTGATTGTGTTACGCTGGTATCCTATACCGGTGCCGAAATCGGTACCTGTGCCAGAAGGGCTAGACTGGTCCGGTGATCCTAGCGCAGCCGAAACAACGGCTTCTATAGGACAAATGACCCCTCTTTTCAATGAGGATGATAGTCTCTCAATTTCCCTAGATCATTAGAAATAGATGGTTCTATAGGTACCTACCACTGAGACAAACTCGCTCTCAAATATTTGGTAAAGTAGTGCCAAGCCAAAGGTTGTTTCCAAACATCCTATTCGTAGTCTCTCTTTTTATTAGTAGCGTAAGCCGAGACTGATGGAACGACAGTTTCACTAGACTTTATGAGTAATCGAAGAGCATAAAACGGTGTTTTCATCGAGGATTTCTAATTATAAAACCTACCCACGTTGATGTCATCATTAACTGGTTAAAGATTGGATTAGATCATGCTAACGATTGGCTTTTGTTTGTTTCTTTGAGTAGGTAGTGTACTGCCATGCGCAAGCAGTGTACCAAGCACTACCCATGCTCAGTTGTACATCCTTGGTTATCATTTAGATGTACGAAAACAAACATGGAATCAGCTTAAATTTAAATTAAGCAAGTAGCTTGTAGGCTTTGGTAGCTGAGTCGATTCCCTTTGCTGCTGAATGTTGAAACGCTGTTTGTATCTGGCTTCCAAACTAAACTGACTGATGGATGGGTTTACTTATATTAAAGGATCCCGAAAAATTATGGGTCCAGTTGAAATTCAAGTAGGTAAATAAAAGCCCTAATAAAGGGAATATCGAGGGAATTGGAAGTAGGCTTCTCGTATACCAGCTAGGCGATTATGTAACTTGATTGCAACCAATAGAAACACAAAAATGTATGGATTTGATAGTTTCAATACGCAGTTTATGTGCATAGTTACTATGAAAATTTTCATATTCGGAATGAAATTTCTCCTGTTGCATTGCTGTCAAAGTTACGTAATCACCCCACAGGTACAGGTAGTAGACTCTACTGCGATCACCAAGACGCCTGCCAGGCGTGGTGATTGATTATAGCAAACCTCCCTCTATGTAGGCGTTGATTGTGAAGTAAGCCATGTAAAAGGGTTCTCTCTTTCTCCCCCATTGGTATATCTAGTTATCTACATAAATAATACAATAGATATTCATCACACTTTAAGTATGTACCTACTCGTATCGCTTGATACACAGAATACTGTTTTACTCGGTTTACAATTGTTTCTAGTTTTTCCGCAAGAAATGATTAACTAGCGAATTTCCCATCGGCTCATCCGCGTGTGGGTCACTGAACGGGTCGGCATCCACCGGCAACCAACTTAGTACCACATTTTCAGTATCAGTTAGCACCTGCACCAAAGATAATGTACGCTTGCAGTTTGTACTATACTACTATAAAATTATACGTACACACTCACACAAAGAGTTTCATAATATTTATGTACTTACTTATTAATTATACCATATACTACTCGTTAATAATTTTATTATGTACAATTTCCCGTCGACTAAGACGTTATTTCTGTTAATTTCTTTATTTTTAATTAATTATTACCCAATCTTATAAGTAGCTTTAGCCTCCTAAATGTAAACATTAAATAATTACATATTTATTTATTGAGTCTAATTATCTATATAGTCATAATGACACTGTCGGGAAGTGCCAGTACCCTGTAACACAGTTTATACTAGTACAGGGTACATGGACTTTACTACTTAAGTTGAACCAGATTTATTAAGCTATGGAAAGTAATTATATGTTTTATTTTATATAAAGCTATATTATAATCTACTTAAGAAATCATGTACCCAAACTTATAGCAAATAAATAAATTTGAAATTTGAATTTTGTACTGCACTTTGTATTATTGACCTACTTCCTTATCCTTTATCTATCCTACGGACCTTCACATCTCGGGTATTCCCTTTGTCAGCCGTCTTCTCCTTCATGGAGCCCACGGGCTTTTTTCCAATTGAGCCCCGCGATGCGCCGAACGAGAATATTCTTGCTGACACTATTAAATTACTGTGGTTTCAAATTAAATCACAATTTAAAATATAAAATATATTTTTTTCTCAAAAAGTTAATTTTCATGCTACTGTAAAAAAATAACGCGTTAAATTAAAGTGTGTAGATACCTATTAAAATCACAATACACATTTTGATAACTCAGCAAGTGCAGTTGGTTCACATGTCAAAATGTCCAAGTGAGTGATTGTATCATAATCTTCAAATCTTATAAGTTTAAAAAGTTGAAAATATCATAGTCATATTGTTTTCACGGCACATTTTCCACTGCAGTCCCTACTAGAGGTGGTCGTTGCGCAACGTAGATAGTTATTGAAACTAGCTATCGGCACAATAACGGATAGATAGTTTCACCGTACTACAATAACCTGCTACCGTCTATCGCACGAATCACGTCTTGCGTCCGCAACGCATATAACGTTCGGCTATTTTCACTAAAATGTCGCTAACCGCTATCGGCAGCAGTAGCTCTATCTCAATATAACGGAACGAGAGACCAACGGGCTACGCACTACTTCAATATCGGAACGCAAGCCACCGATCGTGCAATAGGCACACATAAGGGCAAATGAGTCTAGAAACTAGTTTAGTACTAGTTCATGGAACTAGTGTTAACTGTTGTTTGGATTATTTAACTCAAGATACGGCTAGAAATTGTTTAGTTTTAACTACAATGTGATTGAATCGTTCCACTTTAAAGGCGGGTCATTTATATCGAGGAGATGGTCATTTGGCGATGTAAAATTGACATGAAATTGTGTGTGGATTTGTATTTTTTACTTTTTTGTGGGTAGTTATAAACTGCCCTACTTCTTGTATTCAGGGTGACGTTATTTCGAACACACTGTAATATCTTTTGAAGGTACGTCATTTCTAGTAACATCAGTCTTTCCGCCTTTTCTGTGGGTTTGTTATCCAAATTGCAATTTCGATAGCTGGCGTGACAACTGTAGGTATTATAGTTATTACCTGGGACAATAGCGAAAATATTCTATGTAGGTAACTACCTAAGACTATCAAGCTTGTTCTTTGTCTAACTTAGTCTGTGGCCAGCTATCGAGATCATGATTGAGGGTCATTGTGGCAGGAGTCGTAAACAGTTACTAGTATTACTGAACTTTTCTAATTACTAAAGCAAAAGTGCTAAGAATAGCTTATTAGATTTTGATTTTGTGGTGAAAGCTTAATTCCATTGCAGATACACACAAACACACATTACATGCACACTCCAACCGCTTTAGAAAATCTAAATTATACTGGCAATATTAATTCTGTATTCATAAACCTCAACAGTTTCTAAGTAGTGGGGGCACGAGGAAGTTGGTAGGTTGCCGTATGTGCCCCAGGGGCGTTCTCTGCCGTGCATACAGCCAGGATTCTATTGTATGTATAGGTATTACGGCGGTAGAGCTGACGTTTGGGAATAGTAATAATATTTGATAGAGCAGTACGGTACGACGGCGTAAGTTGAATTAGGAAGGTAGTAAGGACCCATCTAAATAGATCATCATCTATATACTAACATACGCTACCAAATCGAATCTTTGGATCTCGGTTCCCAAATTCTATAAACTTGGAGAAAAACTGTATATTTGATTTAAAATACTTAATTGGTAGCCCAAAAATCAATAAAGTTATTAAGTACGTATTTTATTTATTTAATAGTTAAGTTTGTTCAAAATCTACGAGAGCACCAAACCAATATTCAAGTCACGTACTTCGATTTGAGATCGTCAAGATATTGTGTTTCTTCAAACAAAACGGAAGTATTTGTAAACAGCTGATATAAATTGAATACGACATTGGCCGAGCCGTTTCCGATATCTTATTTCATGTGGCAATTTGAGAACGGCAAAGTTGAGAGACAGCTTGAGAAATGCACTTTCTTGGAAAGTTTACGACTCGGTGATCAAAGGGATTTTAAAACTGCGACAGCTTTGGACGCCCGTTATATCAAAATTATGACGAGAGGTAAAATCGGAATTATACTGAAAAAAACGATTTGTTGAAAGAACCACAAATGTTTTTCTTGTTAGAAATTAAAGTGCGAAATCATTAACTTGTTTCGAGAGATTTTGACAAAAAACGTGAACGACTCGTCGTGAGGCACGGATGCGAATATGATTTAAAGAAAAATGAACCCTGTAACATTATTAACACACATATAGTAATCATCAAAACCCTCTTCCATCCCCAAAATGAAATTTTACGCGTTACACCCTCTCGTCCGGACGTGATTGCGGAAATCGGATATCCCGGCGCGTCTGTGGCGGATCTTACACAATTGATGATACTCTGTATTGCTACGTTGGTTACCAATGAATATTGAATCACTAAACTACGCAACGCACACTTTAGGTACTTCACAAACAAGTACCTACTTTTCTGTTCAGTGTGTTAATTTTATTTGAGAAACTCAAGTTTTGCAATTGCATTTTAATTTCCGGTATTTTTCGTACCAGTGATTTGAGAACGCTATAAGCATGTTTCGACCTTGTGTATTAAAGATTACGATCAATAGTAGAGGGAAAGAGAGAGAGACTTACAAATTACGATCTTTTTAGTTAACCGTTTCTTAGACTTTTTTGGTAAGGAACGAAAATGTATCATTGGCCGTAAGTGGAGTACTCCATTGACTTTTTGCTTCATGGAAGTAATTTACCAAGGTTGATGCTTACAATTTCCTCGCAATATTGCTTTACGCGTCTGTTTCTTCGTCTCTGACGTCACGCGTCTCTAAATATTTCCCATCATGCGTAGTCATATTGGGGAAATCTTACTGTATAGTAAGTATTAGATGTCTGTGGGAAATCTCTCCCTGAGGTTGGAGCAATAACTTTTATACTCACGTCGCCAAATTTAGAGAATCGGTCACTCTTCTTGTTAACCTCTGTAGTAGTCCTCCTCATCATTCTTGCTTATTTCTCATGGGGTGCGCATGTTAGACCATCTGGTGACACCATGTTTAGGCTCGAAGGTTTGTGACTTGGCTGGACGAGTTGTCTTATGACAACAACTGGGGTTGATGGCTTAGCATGATATACAAAACACGGTAGCACTCACAGTAAATATCTTAAATTAAGTACTTTTTGTAGCGGTCACCCGTGTCATCCAACCAAGCAGTGACCGAAGCAAACTTTACTATGAGTAGCAAGTTGAGCTTGTACTACACATACTATGCTTGTAATAACTAGAGGTGCTTGGTTTTTTGTTCTTGCTGTAATGAAAGTATAATTTGTAATGATTACGGCAGCTACGGTGCGTCACTAAACACACCTTCACGTGCTGTGTTTTATAAGTTCTTTAGTCATAAACATAAGTTTGCACTCATAGATAGAATTACTTAAGTTTGTACATCATTTGTACATAACCATTATTCATTAAGCAGTTACATGTATTCTTTTATTTTTTTTTATTTACGTCATAGCTTAATTAACATCATTAATTAGTATATAGGTAAAAGGTATATAGGTACATGATAACTTCGCTTTACAATACCAGAGTTTAGCGCTACACTGTAGTAGACAAAAACATCTTGTGAATTTCCCTTGTTTGTTGTTTTGTACATTGCCTAGTTTAACTTTATGATTTGTGACATCTAACCTTGTAAATCTAAGATGGAGATAGCTAATCCCAGACAATACTTGCCAATTCTCTGCTTCTCACTAACTGTGGTAATCTACGTTAGTCTTGGCTTCACCAGCTCTTGCATCAAAATATAATAATTAATTAAAGCGTTCCTATTATCATCAATATTATTAGTTATCGTCATCATCATCATTATCGTCATCAGCATCGTGAGCCAGAATTAGCCACAGCTCGAAATAAGCTTTTGTATTCTATAGTCATCTCCCATGATACGCCATTGAGCCCGATCTGCTGCTGTTTACAATCGCCACTCGGTGCAAGTCATCGCTTTACGTGTCTGTTTATATATTTTATGCTTCTAACACCTACCTACTCTTTCCTATTCTGTGGTAGCGGTTTCACTCTGCAGGCAAAGGCATGCCGGCCGTCGCATGCGCAAGGCGAGTCGCCTGAGCGGCGCTGTCTCAGGACTGGTGGTGAAAGTACCCGCTCGTAGAACGATTTGTATGGAGCATGTCTTGTGTCATTAGACGGGCTAATTAGAGGCTGTAGCTAAGTTGGCAATTTAATTATGCACCGTTCGCGACTAAATGAGTTCTTATGAAACAGGATACACGTATAAGGAAGTTTACGTTACGGTCAATTACATTCGCGTTTAGTGCAAATCAGACCAAATTATATGACCCTATGGCTGGAACTAACAGTGGTAGATGCTACCTATGTCAAAAATGCTCAAAAAATGTATATCTCTGTCTTTTTATGTACATTTGATTTACTAATATTGTATTGTATTGCTCTTAAGATTATCAAGTTGAAATGGCAATGGGCTGGCCACATCGCTCGTAGAACTCGCAACCGATGAGAACGAAAGGTTCTCGAGTGGCGACCACGAACCGGAAGATGCAGCGTAGGCCAGCCCTCCACTAGGTGGACCGATGATCTAGTGAAAGCCGCGGGGAGCCGATGGATGCAGGAGGCGAGCAGCCGCTCAAAGTGGCGCCCCTGGGGGAGGCCTATGTTCAGAAGTAGACGTCTTTAGGATAATGATGATGATGATGATGAAGTTTATTTACCAACACATTACTATAGCTGAACAACTAGGGCGGATATTCTCTATGGAAACACAGATTCCACACGATACGAAACCACGTCGTTATCGTGTCTTGTTCAAATCGTGTCACAGCGTTAGATACACCTTCACTTTACATTAAAGTTATCTTTATTTTGAATCAAATATATTGACATAAGTGATCATATATTTTGATGTGTTGATGTTTCGGAACGCGTCTTGGTAAAACATATGATTTTTGACTTATAATTTCGCGCGGTTTTGTTTTTTTCACAGAGAATAGACTTTTGCAGATTTCTTATGTAAGACAAAGAATTCGCGTGGTTTCGAAGTAAGGAATCGTTACGGAATAATGGCCCTGAGATAGTTTGGAGCCTCTAGAGAGTTTTTAATGTAAAACACAGCTCGCTGTGGATTTGTCCAACCTTTCCTAATGGTAATTCTGTTTTTTAGCTTATCATAACACATTATCAAAGGCAATAACCTAAACTCTATAATTCATAGACAATTTTGTTGCCACGATATTCTTTAAAAACCCTGTAACCGGATTTTGAAGTTTTAATGTGAGAACTTTGAAACCATTTAAACTTAGACGAACGAAGTTTGCATTGTTAAAAAACAACTTAGATACATTAGACGGGTGCGTAACTTACTTCTCCTAAACTTAATCAATAAAAAGCTAAATATTATCACCACAGAGCAAAAAAAAAAATGCTTCCCCTATATAGGCGAAGTGTCATTTGTTTCATAGCTCTGTGATTGTCACGGTAAATTCAGTCTTTTCGGAGAAGTTTTATTAGGTACAGAGGCGCCCACAGTTTGATACACAAATGTTACATCTACAGTGGCCGTTTTTAAACATGAATATTTATCTTTTTTGAATTACAATTCTATATAAAACTGTGACAGTAGCATTTTTTTTCTCAATTATGTACCTACTTATGTTTGTGCCAAAGCCAACTGATAGGCGCCTACATGAAAATCAGTCCAGCAAATTTGAAGAAAACGCACACGATTCAAATCAAATAGGTATCACTCTGAGTATTACCTACCTACCTACCTAGTGCTAGACAGTAGATATCTAAGTATTCTAAAATACTAGGTATAGGTTAGTGGTCGAAAACAAATGGAAAATGTCACCAAGACAAAGTTGACTAAGAACTAAGTAACAAGAGGTAACTTTCAAATAATAAATTAAGTTTAAGCTTTCCAAGTGTGTTACTTTCACTTTCCTTTAACATATTATGTTTCTATTGTTATGTTAAATATTCAATCAACGTCGAGGGATTTGTCATTTGTATGTTACAAATAATAGGCATGATGACTACTATTAAAAATCAACAAGTAAATACTACT
Source organism: Ennomos erosarius (assembly GCA_963580505.1). NCBI lineage: Eukaryota > Metazoa > Arthropoda > Insecta > Lepidoptera > Geometridae > Ennomos > Ennomos erosarius. The sequence continues at coordinate 9,979,748 of OY756996.1, forward strand.
TTCATAAAGAAGATTAAAAATGAATAAATAAATAAAAATAAATAAATATGTGTGGACATTTCACACAGCGCCATCTAGCCCCAAACTAAGCAAAGCTTGTACTATGGGAGCCAGATAACTGATATAATACTAATATACTTTTTTTTTTGTTTGTATATACATACATAGAATACAATATAACACCCAGACGCAGAACAAACATCTATGTTCATCACACAAATGTTTGTCCCGGGTAGGAATCGAACCCACGGCCCTCAGTTCCGAAGGCAGGGATACTACCAACTGAGCTATCGGGCAATGCAATAATTGAAAAAATATGTAAAATCGGTAAATAAATCACAGAGTAATAAGCTTTTAAAGTTTCTGTAGGCATCAACTGTCCTTTTCTCGCGAAGCAGAGCGCCTACGCAGTTACTATGAAAAATCCACTTGTGACGTCACATGCCAAAGAGATTGTATGTAAGGCTACCACAGCTTAGTAATGAAAAAAAATGAGGTACTATGAACGACCTTCCTCTGACGTCATCGGCCGTTTGAGCTATCTCTTCACTTTTTAAAATGCTTGTAACTTTGTCATTTTTTGAGATATTTTATTTTTGTTTTCACAATTTATCTTTAGAGGAATATTATTAATTTATCCAAAAAAATTTAAGTCAGTATGCCTATTATACCTATATGTAGGATATATGGGCTTCCAACTGACGTTTATAATATAGAAATTAAACTAACCAATACGCGTTACGAAATGAAGATTCAGAATGGTGACAAGCTCAACACGTAGAAGAGAATTATAATCCGTTATCATCAGAAACAAAATGAATGAAATTGCTAATAGCTTGTTTCTATCTACTTTGCAAATCGCATTCATTAATAGCGAACAAAATATAAATGTACTTACTTACTAGGGTCTTTTTTAATGCTATTATTAGCATACTTATGTATAAATACTAACTATTAAGCAGTTATAAAATATTGTAAATTAAAAATGAACCCTAAAAACATACAGATAATATTAAAAATAAAATTATAGGATCTGTGCAAAAACTGGATCAATTCGTTATCCTAGCTAGCCTATATATAGTACTTACTTACTTGGTACTTGGTGTGCGGGCTCCTTTTCCGCAACTAGGCCGCATAGCGGCCCTTTTTGCGTGAGGCTAGCCTATATAGTACGTATGATAGAAAAAAGTTTTTATGTATTAAGTACTTTCCCACCTACAACTACATCTTAAAACAAAGCACGTATACTAGGCAAGGTAGAGAAACTTATTCTCTTTATATTTTAGGCTCATTCTTAAACACGTTCGTACTATTCGACTGCCAAAACAGACTAAGGTACATCGGTAAGTAAAACAAATTACTTTGGATTACGTACCTACTCTTATCGGAGAGGTGGACGTGTGACAAAGTGTCGAAAGTTGCGCAAAAGATATATCGAGTTTCTCCATTGTTATTGGTTATACTTTGGCTTAACAACATCCCTCCGATACGGACAAGGATAAGTTATGCAGAATATGGCAATCTTCTATAGTAACTTATCATCATTTTCGGAAGAGCTACCTAGAGAACTACTTAGGTAGAGGGATTCCATAACATTCAAATGTACTTATTATACTCTTGATAATAGGTTAAAATGTTATGAAATCAGTGCTTGATCAAACCAAAAACAAAAGCAAGAATTTAAGAGAACTGCTTTATTTAATTTAAGCTCCACCGTCCAATCTAATAACCCCGTATATTAATATTTCAAATGTAATGGTTGAGGCTCACGTTTCCTGGCAATGTTCGTCATTTGAGCAAACCCTTAATCACTGGTTCCGTAGTCCGTACCTTAGTTAAGCTCGTATCGGCTTTCCCAATAATAACTTTGGGGCTAGCTTAGGCATAGATTAAGATAATTAACTGATGCAAGAGAGATTATGAAGCAGTTTATTACTTAGACCGCATTTCATCAATTCCCTTATCAAGCTTATTTTTCGTTTTGGTTTTTGGGTGTTTGTCTTTTGGGTGTAGTACCTGTACTAATAGTACTAATACCTTAACTATTTTGGAATCAACGTCTAAAAGCTTAAATCGTTGTTGTTTGCCCTCTGTAGGTAATTAAAGTTTTAACATTTCTGGAGAGGCAGTAGACGTTATTTACCTGGAGCAAATTACCTACATTCTTTCTTCGGTATAACTATAACATCATCCAAATACGAAACACACTTGTTTAGGAACATTAAAAAAACATTAATCCGAATACCATCAGGTCATTCTTGGGTATAAAAAGTCTCAAAACTAAAATTATAGTTGGGACTGCAAAGTAGGAAAACAATGCAGGAGCTCCAAGCATAAATGAAAAGTTAAAATGCACCGAAAAATGCATTGCAAGTGGCAAGTATGCATAAAATGTTCGAACTATAAATGGGCCAAAAAGACTTTTGGTACCCATTTTTAACTAAGTATATAAAACATGTTTTACAAACCCAATTACATGCAATAAATAGATAATAATAACACATAAACAGATAATAATAATATCAAATAAAAGCCAGCGCTTTTGTTCGAGTTCAGCGTGCGTGAACTGCAACTTAATTCATAGAAACCAGTCAACGAGGCGGAGTGAAATCCATCATGACGCTGATTTGTCATCGTTTGCATTCGAAACGTGACTATTTTCACTTTCATTAACACGTTTTGGTTCTAAAGCTGTGTTTTTAAGGTTCTACTACTTTAGTTACGTTACGTTTCTATGGGACAGTTCAGTGTGTAGAGAAACCTAGCAGTAAACTGCAGCTCCAGCCGGTAGTTAAGATAAAATATGGTCATAATGTCCTATCCTAGTGCATTAAATTATCACTATCAATAGGTACCTACTCTTCAACAATTGCAGGGCTATCGTAATTACAAACATTCACACTCACATTAAAATTTATAAGAAGTAGTGATCACTGATTAGATATTGCTACATCTTTTGAATCCTTTTCTGTCCCAACATTGGTTCAGTATTTATCTTATACTGCTATGTAATCTCTGCCTTTGCCTATGTTTAGAGACTTCACAACCCCACAATCCGATGACGTAATTTCTATTATTGCCTAAATGCCTATACAAATTCACGAAATGGTAACTTGTATCTACAGAAAACTTTCGCTTACTATTGAGTTGACAAACAATTGAAGCCCTCTATCCCCTGTCAAAATAACAATCGCGATGTTCTGCAATCGCGTATCCTAAGCTTTGTTACTATTACCTGTTACATTCTTGTTCGTGTAAGACAGATCATTACAAATTGTCTGAACTAATGTCCGTCTACGCAATGTCCTGCTAATTGTCACAGTTACAAAAGAAACTTCAATCGTGATCTGCAGCGTTGTTTCAAAACCCTCGAGTGTAAACATAAAAACAATGCGTTGCTTACTCAACCACGTTGGACATTATGTCATATTGAATGGATAAAGGATTACGTCAGAGTTTTAGGAGATTATGAAAAAATTGGTGAACTATTGGTTACTCAGACTCCAACTAATGTTTTCTATAACATGTTCGACTATACAGCACTCCGCGGTTAGATATCCGCATATTTCTTCATTCGAGCATCAACATCACATTACAGCCATTAAGCGATAGCATATTTTACATTTATTCTATACCTACGTCATAAAAATAATAAGTCCGCCAAAAACCAGCCTTTACTTTCAGCGTTTTGGCTTTATATTGTCTGTCAGTCAGTTATAGCCACTCAGGTCAAAACCTCGTACCTATTCCATTGATTCTAGATAAAAATATGCATTTACTAACCAGCTACCTTTATGTGAAAATGTTAGTCACGGGGTTGTCCGAATAATGTGGAAATGACAATGGCAAATCACCCCTATAAAATGTATCATACTTACATGACATGGCCAACTACCTACAGTAAAGCTGTTTCCTCTCATGTAGGGCACGCTATTGGTCATTGGAGATTCAATTCAGGATGCTTCCTTACTTAATCACGTTGGGTCATCCAGGTGGGAATACGAACGAAGCCGGAACTTGGTATTCTAACGTACCTACCTACTTGGAACTTGTAATGAAGAAATAAAGTAGCCGAGATATCTGTACTTTTCGGAAAAATGTGTACTTACAATATGTTAGTCTTTATCTCTAAGGTTTTTATAAAATGGACCATGTTTATCTTCTAGGGCTGTTGCCTGAAATGAAAGGTAGTGGTCTAGATGGCACAATAAACAAATCTTCATTAATTCAAAGTAAATAGCTCGGTGGTATTGCTAAGTAGTAAGTAAGTAGGATCTGTGGTGGTACCTAAGTATTACAGAGTAGGTAGTAGAGATAAGTAGATAATATTACTTTGTCATCGATTTTAAATTTTAATAGTGAAGATCATAATTCTACAAAAACACCGTGTGAACTCTGAGCAACTTAATTCCCATACTTACCTACTTTATTTGAATTGAGATTAAAATTCCATTGTTCCATGAAGTATCTATGTGACATACAATGAAGCGTAGACGCTACAAGCCACTAACTAGGTACAAATTAAGTGGGACAATCAATAATTTGGAACCTACTTACTTTGTTATTGCCGTTGAACTTCGCATGGTTGCTGGCATAGGCTTAGGTACATTTTATCTATTTTATTTTTTGACACTATAGTAAGTCATCAACATTGATTCGGAGTATTCGGACTATGTTAATTTTTTTAGCTTTTAAAGTTCTGTTAGTCTTTGCAACCCAATAGTGAACTGAGTAGCCACATTTGGGTATTTCTATGTGTCAGGTAGATACTTCAAATGGTAAGACTACGCCTACAAAATAATTTCAGCTAGGTACCTAGGTAGTACCTATCGAGCTTAAGTTGTGTAGTACCAAGAGTCGCTGTTTATTGAAATGAGTTCATGGAGTGAAAGCTTGTAGAGGTATTTTGTATTATTTTCTGATATTATACTAAATTAAACGACAGTGTTTTCTTTAAAAACCGAACCTGGGGGTCTTGCTAGACGTCCTGGATCCTCTACAGATTACTAAAAACTGTTTGAAATGGCAGTCCAAACGTGCATTATCAACACCTTCCTTTTGACTCGTTACATTGTTTAAAACTGTATCAATATTTCGTTGTGTCTTTCTACTCACACTCAGAGCATTATAACCACATGGTGCATCTTCAAAGTGTAGGTCGATGCCAGTAGCTCACGCCTTTCACCAGTCACGGTGGCGGCTGGCAGTTGCGTCACAGAGTGCGATGCACGTCATCGGAGGGTTCACTCACTCCTGTGCTTACGACACAATTGGCTACCACAGAACAAACACCTATTATTTGGGTACCAATACTATTTCTCCACAATGTGTATATTTGAGCTTGCTCACATCTCACGTTCTAAACATCTAAATTGCCATCTCACTTACTTGCAATGTACCTGCTTAGTGCCTGTAGGAATTAGGCACTAAGTAAGCTAAGGAACAGACTTTTTGGTGGTTGGTCTTCAAGTTTTGGTTGGCGACTGAGGTGCCCAGCTGCGAAAGCCCGCAATCACCAGATTTGTTGGATTATAAAGATTGTATTTTTGTCTCGTAATGTAAGCAGAATTTCATCCAAATAGGCTTAGCAATTTTGGTGTAAAAGCCATCAAAAACAAACAGAGAACGTTTCTCTTGGATAAGGATTATATTAGTGACAAAAAGCCATTTTGCTGCAACCTCCCTGAAATCTTAGACGATCGAAGATTCTAACCGCTAAAACAAAACTTAAAGCCGTATCTATTTGAGATCGTTCAACTCTCAAAGACATAAAGCCAAGTTCGGAAGCTTATAATCGCAGGATTGCTTAAACTTTAGACTTTATCTTGCTGAACCTGACTGGAATATACGTTTTATGTAATATGTTGAGCTTTATAGAACAGTAGAGCTGTTGAGTTGAGCTAAAATTTTTGGTTTCTTTAAATAAAAAACACACCCCAAGGGTTAAGCTAGTTTCGTGCCATGACTTTTAACGGTTTCGCGTCTTAAGCGAGGCTGTAAAGGTGTAAAGGCACAGCAAAAAAGTGCTATTCGCCCGTTAAAAAAACAGGACTATTAATTATGTCCTAATGGGAGACCTATCACATTGATATCACATGCCCCTCTACCCACAATAATTAGCGTAGTAATTTACCTACTTATCGCACAATATATCTTACTTATTCATTATTTTACAGTACATTATTTAGTAGACTCTACCTACGCCACGTAAATTAAATGACTGTAATTTTGAACAGTTTTCAGAGTTCACTGGCCGACGACAAGAGGCTGGCTAAACGGTGAAAGTAATTTGTAATTAGCATGAAGACTATAAATTTACGTTTACGTCACAACTTGACTCACTTCCGTAGCTAGACGAATTAACGAATAATCGTTTTGTGTAACGAAAAGTGGGCGGTTTTTTTTTTTTGACATGATGGCTTTGGCAGATGTGATGCGTAACCAAAAGGATGGGAGGTATTGGCGGTACCCTATTACTAAGGCTTCGCTGTCCGTCTGTCCGTCTGTCACCAGGCTGTATCTCATGAACCGTGATAGTTAGAGCTTTACCCTTGGGAGTATAATCTTGACCCTTGCTACGCCTATTTTTGGCATTACATGACGTTTATGTTTGGCCCACAGGTTTGGGCCAATGCATACTATTACCACCATAGGCTAATGCAGTGGGCCAATGATACTCTTACGTTACGTATAAATTATATACTCTTTGAATGATACAGAAGTATAATAATACTCTTTGGAATGATACGAAGTAGATTTTTTTTCTCTAATCTGTGTACGAAACATGTTATGTAAAATGCCCTGGGGGCTAGCAAAGATCACAATCACTAACGCTAACGCCGGAGTTTTGGCGGGAACGCGGAAAAGTTCACGTCGTTGCATTGTATTATTTTTCAAAACTTGTGCTTTTTCCAGTGTTAATGTTTAAAATTGGTGGCGTTTTATGCATTAAGTGCTGAATTACGAGCATGAGTGAGGGCAAGTGATATAATGTGGTGAAACGTGACTTTTCGTGTTGCTTCCAAAACTCCATAGAAGCTTCTAGTAAAGTTGCCACCACTTTGCTGGAGCATGACTTAGACTGGACTATGACTACCTGACTTAGACTGGACTTATGACTATGACTAGGACATGACTGCGTGATATATTTTATAACACGATGAAAATATAATACTTGACACTGGCTAAATACACTATGTGTGGAGCCAAAATATAAGAAAAAAAAAAAACGCTAACGCCTCACGCTAACTCCAAAAATGTATCGAAATGATATTCGCTACGGAAAAGTTAGCGATTTCCGAAACGTCATTTCAGTACATTTTGGAGTTAGCGTTTGGCGTTAGCGTTAGCGGTTGGTATCTTTGCTAGACCCCCAGACTTTGCCCTATTGTAAAAATGTTTTGAAAGCCTAGATTTTAATATAATATAGGTTTTAATTAATCATGAGTTCGATGATACTTATCGAAATATCACCGAAAATTTTTCTATAGTTAAGTAACCATGAATGGAGATTTCATCAAAATTGGTCCAGGAATATCAAGGATAAGAATTAGCGTACCTGCGCTGTTTTGGGAAATATTATAATTAATTATTTCATCCATGATTAAGATATGTCATTTTTACTTCGTGGAAGTGATTATACGAGCAGAAAACTCAGTGTGGCTGATAGAAAATCAGTTTTTAAAAATAAAGCCATTACCCAAACCGAAACCTGAAAAGTAATGTAGTCCACGCGTGGCAACGCCGCGGGCAGTAGCTAGTACATAAATATAGTTGGTGGTAATTGGCTGCGATTCTGTACCAAGTTATTTTGTTTAGAGTATAGGCAAAGGCACTTTGCCATATCTATAGAATAATAAAATAATAATAATAACAACTATACGTGCAGCTGTAGGCTTATAACGTATGATGAGGCACTACATCTACAACTACAATGCGTGCGTCAAAGGCTTAAGTTATTGCGATTTCCTTCGCATTGCTCAACTAGTACCTACTCATCATCATCAAAATACAAATCAATCTTTAAAATACAAAGAAGTTCCAAGATTTTTAACTGATGATTTAAAAGTAAAATTGCTTATTTTTTAAAGAACGATAGATTAAATTCATAACATGTATCGAGGCGGGAAAGCCCACGGTACGCAACCGCAAAGTGGCGCGAGGACGAATGCACACGCACGCGTGAAGAATGTGATTATGTGCATGCCGCTACCTACACTCATAATATCTTAAAACTTTATTCACCTACCTAGTATTTAGCGCAAGGTACCTACTTTCGTTTATAAGGGCTTCCGAATTTATAGTTTATCGCCGTTCTCCGAGAATTCATGATAATTTTTCTACTACCTTTATTTTTTCCAAAATTTTTCCCATCTAATATTGCGAAAAGGGTACGTAAGGGTAGGGCCCTACCTACCACAACTAATTACGACGATCTTTAAAGTTAAATTCAAATAATTTCTGCATTTATAAATACCTAATACTGGACTAATACTTATGAATCATGAATCAGAAATAAACAATTTGTTTTGTTTATCGCTCTACCGCTCTACAAGTCTACGGTGAACAATGTGGGACTACCTTTTCGTACTAATTAATATTTTATGTGTGTCCGTCTGTGGCAATCGATTTAAGCTGCAATGCGAGGCTACAATCCCTTCTTTGGAGAAGTACCTATGTTACAATATAATTATATCAACGTACTTTGTACCAACTACTAAAAGGTGCTGTGCAAACTTGAAATAAGTATACTTCAAACTTGTTCATTCATTTTGATCCAAATAATTCTGAGAGTTTATAGAGTGTAACGCTTATAACGACCACATACTTAGATCCAGTGGAACTAACTATCCTTACTTTACACCTACCAAGATCATGGTCCCACAACACAATATCTGGCAGGCACAGGACAAGTACCTACGCGTGCGATATTTTCTGCGACCTATATTGAGTCGCGGGAATCGAACCCGTGGCCGACTAGGTATCTACCTGCTGCCTGCTAGTAGTGCCAAGCAATAGTGTCATGGGAGAATAAATATTCCTGACTATGGGCCGACCTGCCCATTGCCCATGCCCAACGTTAAACTACAAAGACTCATAAATACTTTGGGCTTTTGAGCTACCTGTGAATATATTATGATTATGATCTAACCGCGAATGTGTTTTGTTTCAGCGGTCGTGTGTCTAATGCAGCGATGTCAGGAGCCGCGTTGCAGGCGGCGCTGGTCTGCGCGGTGCTGATGCTTCCATATGGTATGTGCTTCTTTTTGTTTAAACAGTTCTACGTATCTGAAAATAATGAAAAAAAAAACACTGATTCATTAAACTGCAAAATTTCCCTGCCATTTCTGTTGGCAAGCCCGCATTGGGATGACCAGTGCCCAAATAAATTACCGGTACTTCTACTAAACTTTGACAACGTTCTCCTTCTTTATAGATGATTTTTTTAAATGTATTAGTCTAGGTATTTAAAAAATAGGCTCACGTTTCACTGCAATTCACCCATGTTAAGTGACGATGCAGACGACGGTGTAGCATGTTGGCCTGTGACTCATAAGCCAACGTGGTACACCCTCGACTACATATTAATGCCTATTCACTTAAACAGGTCCAAATTACATTTGGCATGAAATAAGGAAGCCAGAAGTAACTTCCTACTTGTGCGTTTTTAGGCGAAATACTTTCTATAATAGATACTTCATGTGTTCTTGCTGGTTCATCATCATCATCATTAACAACCTGAAGACGTCCACTGCTGAACATAGGCCTCCCCCCGGGAGCGCCACTTAGAGCGGCTGCTCGCCTCCTGCATCCATCGGCTCCCCGCGGCTTTCACCAGGTCGTCGGTTACTGATTATGGACTATTCATATTCTAGCCATCGCCGAGCTCAGAGGCCGATGTCCGACTGAAGAGGTGACATGTCCACCTCGCGCCACGCCCTGCACCGCTGACGATGAGTGCGGGGAACAAGTCTGCTGCAGCTCTTCGTGTGGGCGTGTCTGCGCAGATCCTATGTTTACTGGTAAGATCCTTGATACAGATATTTTGATCAGTTCTGTTTTTAGTCACTTTGGAAGGATTAAACCGATGTCTCGGTCGGATCTTTGCCCGATCACCCTGAAGCGGTAGTCGATTATTATCGAGTGTCCCACGAGTCACGTGTCTGTTTAAATACATATATTTTCACCAGTTCCATAGAAGATTTTATAAATTCCTAGTCTTAAGAACCTTATAAAGAGAATAGGTATATGGGTAGGCTGTGGAAGATAAACAAGAGACGTTTATAACATTTTAAATTAGTTTTCTCAACCACCACGTAGGTAGGTAGGTACTTATAGGTATAAGGCGGAGATACACATGAAAAAAATGATCATTCCTTTTCAATTATTCAAGGTTGTGAGAACGTCAAGCTGTCATCAGAGAGGATATCCCGAGCACTAGCGGCAGAGAACAGCCGCGGTGGCAGAGGAAGGCTGCCGTCTGCGAGGACGCCTCGCTGTAGGGCGTCCGATGGGGAGTTTGAAGAGATCCAGTGTGACAATGAGATTGTCAGCTCGTGCTGGTGCGTCGACCCCGCTGGATTCGAGGTGAGAACTACTTGAGGGTAAACTAAAGTGTAGATTGAACGATGCATTTCACCTTATTTTCAACCCGATACCAAAGTTTTCGCGTCATGACTATCAGATTTGAAAACCTTTAAATATTTGATAGCCTGCGGTTCTTTAAGCAATAACCAGAAATAAACTCATAATATCATCAAAGTTCAGAAACGAAGTTTGAGCCTTTTGATAGGTAATTAATACCTAAGTGTAGTTAAGTTTTATGGAACGGATTTGTAATAAAATATGGAAAGCAATCAGCGTTCTAGAGACTATAGGTAATGAGGTACTTCTTTTATGCAAGTGGCTTAGTATAAGTAATCGCTTTGTGGTCCCCAACAGTAGGTATGTACAAAACATAACGTGTACGAATCGTAACGTTCTGGGATTTAAATAAGAATTATTACTTAATACATTATATGCTTTACTTAATGTGTTTGTCTACCATCAATCAAAGCTTGAAGAGTGAGGAGAGAGAGGCTTTGTCTTGTCCATCGTCTTATACGAAAACTAAAATTTAAAACGGCTTTTGGTGTGTTCATTTATCTTTTACTTCCAGGTCCCAGGCACCAGAGCCCCTGCAGCAGGTCTCGTAAACTGCACGAGGTCAGCTCCCTGCGCGGCGCACACTTGCAGGATGCTCTGCCCTCTTGGCTTCGAGCTGGATGCAAAAGGGTGTCCTCTATGCAAGTGTCGGGACCCTTGCAATGGCGTCACGTGTCCTGGCCAACTTTCCTGTCAGTTGGAAGAGACACCGTGTTTGCGGCAGCCGTGCCCTCCAGTGCCTACTTGTAAGTCTCGTTTTATCCATGAAATACTTTCTGTGCGGTGGGTTCGATTCCTGTGCCAGTACAGTATTTAAGTATTTACAATACTTGTTCTGTCTGGGTGTTGTGGGAGCATGGTCCTCGTAGTTCCTGGGTCGTTAGATACAGGGAATACTAGTTAGGATCTAGGGTTTATGTGTGAGATCGATGGGAGTCACCACGACCCGGAAGACGTAGCTTAGGCCGGCCCCCCAATGGGTGACCCGAGGATGGTGGAAACCGGGGGGAACCGATCAGCCGCTCTAAGTGGCGATCTGTGAGGGATTTCTATGTTCCGCAGTGGACGTCTTCTAACCGTTGATGATAATGATGATGATGTAAATATACATTGTCAAGGTACCTACGTTGAAAAGGTATAAGTGTATTTATTTATTCCCAAAACCATATATTACAATCATACTAAGCGAAGAGCAAACTAATATTAAACACTAGCTTTTGCCCGCGGCTTCGCACGCTTGTGTTATGTTATTTTTACGTTATAGTCTAATAATAGATAATACATTTCGTACCAAACCAAAAATCCACTAAATCTTTTCGAAGCTGAGCACAGTAACCTGTATGTGGAGTGGAAGCTATTTAAGCCATTACCTAAATTTAAATGTTTTGAGTCTAATATAGATTTATAACAGTAAAAGAAGTTTCAAACAAAAAACTACAACTTTATAAGTACCTCTTCATATTACAACAAAAAGAAATCATCATCACTTCACTCAGGTCTTTAACAGATGTTTCAGTAAATTTTGTTTAGGTAGTATAGTTACCTAAGCAGTCAGATACGGTTTAGAAAAATATGGAAGAATCACACACGATGATTCTTAAGTTTGGCTCCATACGAATTGAGTACCTACACTTAGCCAGTGTCCATAATAAGTTTATAAATTGCTGGAGATATGCATTTACCTGTACGATGCGTACATAATTAATTTTCTTAATACTAATTAGGAATTACTAATACTAAACCACCACTCCTTAAAGAATCGAAAGTTATAATTATTATTATATTCACTATTTTCCACGCTGTCTCATTCCCACTGCACATTCAACGTACCTACCTAGTGATGAAAGTGACGAAGTAGGTAAAATCGTCATTACAAAGATAGTTACTTACCTACAATAACCTTCTTGAAGTAACTGAGAAATAAATCATTTTTTGCTCCCGTGGTGTATTTAAAAGCCCAAGATCTAAAATATTTTAACTATTAAAAACTTATTTCAACATGCATCATGAAGAAGAAGAACAAATAAAAAAAACAGTCAAAAACGAACGTTACGTGCCATGTTGTTGTTAATTCGAGGATACAATTGCCATAACGAATACCTACATATTATTATATCTAAGCACCTACCCATAAACATTTTTCATAAAATATTTCGTATCATTGGCTAAATACAAATATCGCACTCCGGCTTACTTTAATGCCAAAATAAAAAAGGTTTTAAAATGCGTAGTATAAGTACTACAGGGGGTCTAGCTAAGATACCAACCACTAACGCTAACTCCAAAACTGTATTGAAATTACATTAGCTGTGGAAAAGTAAGCGATTTCCGAAATGTCATCGCAGTACTTTTTGGAGTTAGCGTTTGGCGTTAACGTTAGTGGTTGGTATCTTTGCTAGACCCTTGGTACCTTAAAACTTCCTTGGGGTCGATCAAGAATATAGCAGTGGCGAAATAATAATTTTATCTACCTAATTAGAATGGTAACGTGTAGTAAGTTTATGTAAATAATACATTTGACCAGATCGCTAATAATGAACATTGCTCCCGCCAAAACCTTTTAAATCGAAAACTTGAATAAAAATGTTAATTAAGTAAGCTTCAACATTGGCTAAGTATGATAATCGCGTGAAGCCTTATGAATGATTATAAAAAGTCCAAGAACCTACCCTTTTAAACAGTTTTCATAAAATACTTCCTATCATTGGCTAAATACAAATTTTGTCTAATGCCAAAATAAAAAAGGTTTTACAATGCGCAAAAGCTAGGGTCAATAAACGAATAGGGACAATACAATTTTAAATACTTATTTCGAATGGTAACGCGTAGTAGATTTTTGAAAACTAATACATAATACCAGATCGCCAATAAAGAATTTTGCCCTCGCCAGAACCCATTAAATCGAAAACTAAAAAATAATAATTTTAGTTATGTTTCATTATTGGCTAAAAATGATATCGCGTGAAGCCTTATTACTTATAATAAAAAGTCTAGTTTTTAAAGTTTTTAAAGTTCTAAAGTTTTTAGTTTTTGAAATTCCTTGTTCTCTATGTCGTGCTCATATTTAAAAAGGTTCTCATACCTATCCTCTTTTTTAGTTTGGACCACAGATTAACGAAAAAACTTATCTATATGCAATACATATGACTTCCTTGGGTATAGCAACTTACATAATGAACACATTGTTTTTCTCTAATCTGCATTACATCGAGCGCAGACGAAGTTATCGCGCGATGTATTTCGCCGTAGCCCGAAAAGTGTGATGCACTCATGATACACTGCCGGTGATGCAGGCGCGCCAATTGTTATTTACTGTTTTTTGTTTTTTATGTTATAAATACAAACATGCATTACATTACTTCCTTATTGCATAGTGCAGTGGGGATTGTTCACAATGAAATAAAAATGATTGGGGTTTCGTACTCAAAGGGTAAATCCTCCGCTTAACCTCCGCTGTCCGTCTGTCTGTCTGTCTGTCCATCAGACAGCAGGATGTACTCATGAATCGTGATAGTTAGACAGTTGAATTTTTCACAGATGATATATTTCTGTTGCCACTATAACAACCGTGATCGGTATTCAAAGGGACAGATAAACACACAAATAAAAAAAATGGGTTTACTTCATATTGATAAGGAATTATAAATTAAAACTATTAAAATATATTATTGTAAATAATATTCTCACAGTTAGTAAAACATATTTATTCGCCGACATGCAATATAACGCTACTGCTTCCTCCATTTGATTAAGCCCACGTCGGTCGCGCAGCAGGCAAACAAATTGACTGTGTGTCCGGGTTGGGGCGCTACAAAAACATCGAGGATAGTCAACAGAGATGTTTTTGCGCGCCAACTCAACAGCGAAGGTTCGGGCGTATATGAAGCCGCGCCATAATAGTAACAGAGTTTTGTTTCTTTAATCTGTGCATCCGGATAAACCCGAGATAAAATTACCGTCAGTAGCACAGAGCACATTTTTTTTCTCTCATCTATGATTAGTAGCTAAAATAAAACTTACCTTTTGACACTGGCTAAATACCTACACTATGTGTGGACCAAAATATAAGAAAAAAAAACTTACCTTGATGCCTTGAAGCGGCCATCTTGTTAAAATCCCGTTCCGTTTCATAATGAAATCTTAATCATTTTCACCAAAAAAAAATTTACATTATTTAAAATTCAATATATCCTATATTGTGCGCAGGGTTTTTCTAAGCTTATTAGTGAAAACCGCATGAAAATCCGTTCAGTATTTTCGGACTTGTGCCATAACAAACAAACAAACAAACAAACAAACAAACAGACAAAATGTCTAAAAAGTAGCTTAACGTGATCAGCGAAAAATTTCAAGCCAAACTGTGTCTTTTTTTTCGATATCTTGCATTTACAGATTTTTTCATCTCTACAGTTTTATTAAATGTATAGATAACATAATTATTTTGGGTAATGGGGCGTTTTACACCACAAGTGGTTCGCACCGCGGTGTGAATCGCCCAGGCGTTTGACTATGCTGACGCTTCTCTATATATGTAGCTAGCTAGACAGTTTAAATGCTGCAGCTCCCTACCACTACCGTAGAATTAAATGACGTTCAAGATCCCGCTCGTATTTGGCCTGGACAAGCAAGGGTGTTTGAGTTTCCGTTTGTAGGCACGTTCCTACAAATTTTATTTTTCGTTTTCGTATTATCTTTTTTGTAACTAAGTACTTACTATACTTACACCCAGTTGCAGCAACGATAATTAACTTTTAAAGCTGACTTTAAATCTTAATCTTCCATTAAACTGTTGTTCCCCCTACAGTTTAAGGTCTCCATTACCTTTAATGCCGCCATTAAGATTAATGATAGTTTCTGCAACTGGGTGCTAATAGTTGCCTTTTTTGCATTGACCTGTATGAGCGGGAATTTCCGCAGTGGATGTACTGGCAGTCGGAACCTTTGCTTGCAAGACATTGCATCGACGCGATGTACCATAAAATAACAATCAGTGATATTCATCAGCTAGTCTTTCGTTTGATTACTTACTTACAGTTCAATAAAACATCATCAAGCTTACGTTTGAAAGTAAGGTAAGGGGTGGTGTATCTATTTAGCATCCCAATCAAAAATGTGCAATTACTTTTAGCACGCAAACCCGGCCACCTTACTAGCAAATATAATTTCCAAGGTACCCCCCGGTACCGATTGGCGACAGCGCCGGAACACCGTAATCACGCTGGTAAATCTACACCATTAGCCAACATGCCATCCGTAAAGTAATTGTGGTATTTGTTGTATACGATCCAAATACCATGGCTACTACCTATGCCGTCATAAAATGCACCGTAAGATACTAGTGCCACACCTTCGTGATTAATTCGCCTTTGTGACTGGATATCGAAATCAAGATACAGCACTAATTTCTTCAAAGAAAATAAATGATATTTATATAGGTACGAACACATCATATCAATGTTTAATTCCAAACAGTGTAAAATTATGTTCTATTAAGTATTCTAATTATAATATATATTTTGTACATAACAAAAAGAGCAATAACAAAGGTAGTGGTGTCATCTTTCACTTATCCAAAGTGTTTAGATGGTCCTGGGAATGATTTGTGAGTTGGAGGGGGCGGCTTGAATCCCGCTGGTTGCTAAAATTTTAAGGACTATAATATCTTTGTTTAGATAGTGCTCTATAGTCAGCAACAGGAGCTCAGAAAGTATCCCCATCATCTTAAAATAATTGACCATCAACTTTCATTAATTTTAACGGCCAAGGTGCCATTATTCATACTAAATCCAGTTTCTGCAACTAGAACACCACCAACTACAGAAACATGTGGTCTATTTAGTGTTCAGTCAGGTACCAAAAAGAATTTGATCATCTTCACTAGCTGTTGAGATTTTGAAGTTCTAAATCCAAATGGTCTTCTAGTTTCTTCCCCTTAGTCTCCGGAAGGAAGCAACACGCCGCCACCCCAATAAGGGGGGTTATGGCGAATACTATCGGGGGTATCCAAGCAGCGTTAACGCGTAGACCTCCTAGGAAGGGAGCCAGCATCGACCCTATCCTGTTAGCCGTCGAAGATGACCCCATTCCCATGTTGCGGGCCACCGTAGGGAACAATTCCGTTGTGTAAACGTATCTGGAATAGGAAAATATACAATTGTTTTAATTTGTGGTAATTTTCTGAGAAACAAAAGAGCACGAGCGTCGGCGCTGACGTTACTCATCACAGATTATAAAAAAACAATTGACTGTTGCTAATCGTATTTCAATTTAAAGGACATTTACAGAGATGAGCAGTAATTTGACGCTCAACAATTTATAGTCTCGAGTGACGAGCGTAAGAAATTTTTTTTACAAGTTCTGTATCAAAACATTGACTAATGTAAGATTGTAACAGGGGCCGTACTGCGAGCTCTTAGCGCGATTCAAAACAGAGCGTATATTGGATCGCAATGTTTTTTTGTACGAAGATTTTGACAAGCGATCCAATATAGACTCTGTTTTGAATCGCGCTAAGAGCTCACAGTACGGCCCCAGGACACTGGCGTGACCTGCATGGAGCATCGTACTCCTGAATCGTGATCATATGATGTGGGAAAAGAAAGAGGTGTTATAACTATATAAATAAAAACATTACTTACATGAGAGAGAACACAGCGCCTCCACAGCTTAATCCAATGCTCCCCGCAGCCAGTTTCAAATAGTACCATTCATCGGACAGCACTAAGATTCCATTGCCAATACCACTGATGATAAACAGGCTGATCACTGCCACTCGTCTTCCTAAAGTATTGGATATGCACGCTCCTAATAAGAAACCAGGGACCTGAAACAAATGAAGATGCCTTGAACATGCCTTCATCAAAGTGCACTTTTTTTCTTTTTTTCTTATGTTTTGGCTCCACACATAGTGTATTTAGCCAGTGTCAAGTATTATATTTTCATCGTGTTATAAAATATTTCACGCAGTCATGTCCTAGTCGTAGTCATAGTCCAGTCTAAGTCATGCTCCAACAAAGTGGTGGCAACTTTACTAGAAGCTTCTATGGAGTTTTGGAAGCAACACGAAAAATCACGTTTCACCACATTATATCACTTATCCTCACTCATGCTCGTAATTCAGAACTTAATGCGTACGCCACTAATTTTAAACATTAACATTGGAAAAAGCATAAGTTTTCAAAAATAATACAATGGATCGACGTGAACTTTCCGCGTTCCCGCCAAAACTCCCAAGTGCACTTTGATGAAGGCATGTTTATAGTCTGGCCATGGTTTTATTGATTAAACTATTACGTGCAATTATATAGTGAGTTGTGTCACTTGTGTCATAAATCACAAACACACATTTTTGTGAAATATTCCGAAATGAATTTGCACCAGGGGCCGTACTGTGAGCTCTTAGCGCGATCCAAAACAGAGCGTATATTGGATAGCTTGTCAAAATCTTCATACAAAAAAAACAAAGCGATCCAAGATAGGCTTCGTTTTGAATCGCGTTAAGAGCTCACAGTACGGCCCCTGATCAGCTTTAACGTGTATCATCCATCATAGTTGACAACAATTGGCGGAGTCACGTTTTCAAAATAACGTTCTTTGGCTTTGGCTATGCTTTTGTGGGTGATTGTGTGATTGGTCATTGTGGATTTGTGTCATCCAAAAATGTTTCTGAATACTGACCTGAACCAAGCCTATCAGAAGAAACGACAGACAGATATTGGAACTAGTCTGTCCGAAGTACTGCGTGGCTCCATAAAAAGACAGGCCACATGTCAACCACACCAAGCAGGAGCATAGCGTCTTTATCCTCAAACTTGGTAATCTTATTAGGTCCAAGAGTGTCGCTTTTCTCTTACTGTTCTCGTCAGAAGCCCTTTCCTTGGCTATTTTTTCAACTATAGCGTTCATGTTCTTTGTTGGAAGTTTGTTCCTGAAACATAAAACGATTTTTCTTTATTTTTGTCGTCTGATTATAAATTCGCAGTATATGTTCCTATTCTTACTGTTCATATTAATTTATTTCTGTTGTTCATTAAGTTGCTTGTGTTTTTGTGGGTCCCCACCCACTTATCTTAGACGAAACTTTACTTTGAAGAAAGTATAATTACCATTTTGCTGCCGTCGTCATAACTTTGGCAGCTTCCTCCAATCTCCCAACAGAAATTAGCCATTTGGGCGATTCGGGCAAATAAAAAATGTACGTTAGGTAGATCAACGTAGGTATTGCCAAGCCTACGCTGAACCCTCTCCAAGTCCGGAAGTAGTACGCGATGGCTGACATCATTATTTGGCCAAGAGTTAGAGGCAACATGTAGATGCATCCAAGCAAATCCCGCTTCCTCTGGCCAAATATCTCCATTAGTAATACGAAGGTTGTGATCATGGTCCCCGCAGTAGCAGCCCCCAGGAAGAACCTTACGGTGAAAAACGACCAGTAGTCTGGGCAGAACGGCATCATGAAGCTCATGCATGATTCCAGCGTCCCAGCTGAGATCAGAGATAAACGGCGCCCGTATCTGAAAGCATAATGGAGCATAAGTTATGGTACTTGCATGGCGTACCTCCTTGAAAAGACCCTGCTTATTGCTTACTCTTAAGAGGATTGGCGTGAAGATTAATACTTACAACGAAGAAGGAAATATTTATAAAAGTTTTTCTTCGACCTGTCTTACCTGTCTATCAGCATTTATTATAATAAACAAAAGATTACTGTGGCAACAGCCGATTGAGAGTTGTCCATAAATGTTGCAATGTCCCACACATATTTATTTATTATTTATTTTATTAAGTAGGTAGGTACATGTTTTGACTTGTCCATATATACTTATGAACCGTGAACTAATTTTCTTATCAATTTATGAAGAAGAATATTTTCGCTCATTCTATAATCCAAGTACGTATGTGTATGACCAGGGTATCTACTATCAAAGGCATATACTATAGGAACTATATCAGGCGTGTGTGTGTGCAACGTGACTCTTGTGACTAATATACTTACCTAGTAAGTAATATTATTTAACGAACGTCTAATATGTAACATTTTATATACTAGTTTACGAGTTCTATAAGTATAGTAGAGTTACATCACAGATAATATTATACTAAGTAGGTATATACGTGACGTTAACACTCATGAAATTTTTATTGGTTGGTAAGGTATGCCGTATGGCTAAGTAGGTAGGCACTGATGTTCGTGTTGTATCTTGGACAAATTAACCCTTACTTGGACTAGTACCTATCCAAACTATTCATACTCCATTCATACCTAACTAGGTAGGTACTCCCACCCCAGTTTTAAATTTTAATAGTTTGCTACTACTCCAATACTCCATAACCTACTAGCCTAAAATTTGTATTATAACTTTCCGTCCATATTATGTCTGTGTGTTACGTTTGGATGGCCAAACGGATGAACATCTGTTGATGTTTCTTACAGCGATACTTTGCATCTTGAGAACGGATACAAAATGTTTCGATTGCGATAAACTGCATGCGAAGCCGCGGGCAACAGCTAGTAGTATTACAATTTTATTATGTCTGGTTTTGACAAGACTTTCGATGTTTGGTGCAAGTTTTGACTATAAAATATAACCCATTTATTGCACGTACAGTTTTAAAGAAATACTTAATGTGGCCAAACATTGTACACAATTCCTATAAATCACGGGTTAAAAACCTTACCTGTCAGAAATATATCCAAAGACTATACTGCCGACCAAGACGCCAAACATGCAAATGGTCTGCGCGAAGTCAGCAAGCCAGGCTCTATCACAAATCAAATCCCACTGCTCTATAATAGTGCTCTCAAACTCACTATTATACTCATATTTCTTACAATCACTATAACATGTCATGTTCACCAATTCCTCTGTTACATTTGCCCTTTCCAAGCATCGAAACGTTGTTTTCGGAGCCATGAATATGATTCCAAAATGAACACTAGGTAGCACCATCTTTATTGGAAAAGCTGTTACAAGGAATACGCATATTTGCCATCGTCCTAGCTCTCCAATTGCTTTCGTGTACTCGTCTTTGTTGTTTTCTTCATCCTTGCAACCTCTCGATTCGTTCATGGTAATACTGTTTAAAAATGTTTAGTTCGGCACTACGCGGACGCAAACGTGTTCAGAGCCGTACGTTTTTGTTTCGACTAAAGTAATTATCATTGCTTTTGCTACGTCTTTAGAAGAGATTTTTTACCTTGAATTGACATAATAGATGTTAACCTAGATCATCTTGATATTAGTAGTTTACCTTGAACGACATGCACTATGGCTACATAGTACCTAGTTGTTGACCAAAAATTGCAACACACTAGCGGGGCCCGCCGCAGATGGCCTAGTGTCATCAGGATGCGTCTGTTTGTCCTGTGTGGTGCAACTTACTTACAACCGTGAATGCATAATAATTTAATCAAAGTTAACTTATTTTTAAAACCTACCCAAAGGACTTAAGTACTTTCAAAATACTCTAACCTAAGTGTACACTTACTTACCTACCTAAATAAAAAATAAAAAAACAATAACAAGTCAACTTTCTAAACACAATGCAATTGAAAGAGACTTAAGTGACTCTAATTTATTTGGTAAAAGCCAAAAAAATATCAAATATTTAAAAGAAGTTTTGGTTGGTTTCGTCAATATTTTAAGTCTTACATGCCTGATACTGGTACTGAAACTACCTACATAGTAGATGCACCGCGAAATTTGTTTTTGATAAGATGATGTTTCCTAATGTGTAACAGATATTAAGATCAAATTACTCACTTACAGGCAAAAGAGGCCGAAGCCTGCAAAACATCTGCCCGGTCGGTGAACCTCTTCTTATCACGGAAACCACAAGGCCTTTCCTTTGCGGCACGGACCCTGGCAAACCCAACTGTCCGCCCTTGTACAGATGTCTGGTAGAATCAGGTAAAATATATCTTAGATATTTATATTATACCGGCCGCAGTATTGTAGCTCTGCATCCACATGAAGTTCATTATCTAGAGTCGTTTGCCTTCTTTTATTCTCGTACCTACACATATAAAAAATGGTGATGGTAATAATTGTGCTTACAAAATGCCTATACTTCAGGAAACGACTACGGAGTTTGCTGCCCAGCTTCCCTCGAGCTCCAAAAAGCTGGTACATGTCCAGTTCCGCCAACAAATGAGATCAACTGCGGCACACCTTGCGCCCACGATCTAGAATGTCCTTCCATGCAAAAGTGCTGTGACGGCGGAGAATGCGGAAGACATTGCATCCTGCCCAATAATGTGACCATGTGTACACAGCAAAAAATGCTGGCGGAACTATTGGTGGTCAGTGAAAGAGAAGGCAGAGGATATGTGCCCCAATGTGGCAATGATGGGTCGTTTGTTTCGAGGCAATGCTCTAGGAATGGACTGGTTTGCTGGTACGTCTTCATCAATAATTGTGTATTGATTCGATAATTATTATTACTGTTGATAAAATTACAGTCTTGTATTGTGATACGATATAGGTACCATTTCCTTTTGGATAATGTAACAGCTGTTGTGTTGGTTCTTAACGTTTGTTCAAATAGAATACCATTCATAATTCATATAGGTATTTACATTAACTCTACCTATTTCACCATTATAAGAATTGAATTTAACTTTCCAGGTGTGTAGATGCTGAAGGCAACAAGCTCAGAGGCTCCATGGGGCCGTCGGCATCAGTCCACTGCTCCCCAACCCCACTTCCTGCCAGAACTGGTGCCAGAAGCCTTTCATCTTGCTCCCGGGCCCTTTGCGCTGGAATCTGCGAGTATGGATACAAAAGTGGTGCTGACGGATGTCCCACTTGTGAATGTGATGACCCCTGTGCAGGGTATCCTTGCAAGGATAACGAAGAATGTATCAGGGTTAAGGATGCAGACTGTACTGGCGATTTCTGCACAGGATACCCTGTTTGTAAGTGACTTTCTAGACTTGTTTTAGGTGTAGCCGTAGTATTGCTATCGTCGGAAACCGAATGCAAAAGTTGATACATCAACTGGCACATTTTACACATCACTGCTGTAATTTAATCTTTAGTGAAGTACCTACTGTTTGCGACTAAAATTCCTCTCTTGTATTCTGATTTTTCTTTCCACCAGGCCGTCCAAAAGTGTCGTACGAAAACCCCTGCGAGTCCGGAGTCCCAGCGACAGACGACAGCGGTGCCGTGATAGCTTGCGGTGCTAATGGAGACTGTCCCTCGGAACACTACTGTACAAGGACCAGGCGGAGTGGTGCCGCTCTGTGCTGTCCCGATACCAGATATGACAATGCTACCGACTCCGAGTCTTTGGAGGTGAGCTATCTTAAGCTGAAGAACGTGACTGTTTACAGTGGTCTCATGTCCGAATTTTTCCTTCACCAACTTACGGGGTTTTCGGACATGAGACCACTTGTCACGGTAGCTTAAGTAAAGCATATCCCGGCTTGAGGGATGGATGGATGCGGGTTCAATCTACGCTCGTGATTCTAATTTTTCCTTTACAAGTTAATCTGTAGATTACGCTGAGCAAGCGATACTGCTTTAAAAATCATAAATACGTGACTGTTTGTAATTGAAGAGAGTGGTTTTCTTATAACTTGCAAAATCGTTTATTGTGTAAGTTGCGTTTGTTGGTACTTAAAGATCATATGAAATTTGAAAAAAAAAACGTTCGAATGTTTCGCTTAGCTATAATGAAAAAATTGAGGGATCTTGTAAGTGAGGCGAGTAGGTAGGTACCTAACTTGCTAGTTATTTTTAGCTAAAATGTTCACGACATACACAACAGCGTTAATTTTTGAGCTACTTAACGTGACTTTTAAACTACCTAGGTACATATATTTCTACAACCGTAGTTGATCCGACCTTTAACATGTTTCTAGATTAATTTGGAATCCTGCGGGACCGAGGCGGAGGCACTATGCGGACTGAACTCCACAATCAGTTGTCCAGAAGGCGAGTGTGACAATGACCTCGTTTGCTGTTCCGCAGCTACGTGTGGGCCTGTCTGCATCGATCCTGCAAAGATGCGCCTACAGACCGACAGGGTTGATGACACTCCTACAAGTAAGAAGGAGCCACAGTTATTATATTCATATTCATCATAAGAAGATCTGTCTACGTAAGCAGGTATTGACTGTTGAATGAAGCGAATCGAATCACTTGAGAACGTTTGGGCCGGTTTGACAATTGGCAAATATGCGATAATAATCTCGAACAGTGTATAATGCGTGACGGACGCATGAAAATATGTTTTGAAATAAGATATTTAATATTCTATAGGTGTCTACTTTATTACATTTATGGTTATCGACCGACTTTATTATCCAGTGTGCGAGTACCTCCGAGACTTCGACGAGAAAATGGAAGGCACAGTAGATGGCATGAAACTAGCTCTACCAGCTCCAACGTGCAACGCTGATGGGTCATACACCTCTCAGCAATGCGCGAATGGAACCTGCTGGTGTGTCGACTCTTTTGGAACGGAAATTCCGGAAACCAGCACCAGGAATGCGTCATCTCTTGACTGTGACAAGTTAGTATTTTTCTATCGTCCGACAATTTACGATCACAAAATTCCCTGTCAGAAATTTCAGAGACTCGTAGCACCCAGACATTTAACAAATATCTACTCTTTTTATATGCCTATTGGAGGTAGCAATTTCAATAGCTGAAATATTACAGTCCAAAACTACCTAAACTAGTATAAAAAAGGAAATGAACCAGTTCATCGCGCTGCACCCAAAATCCTTTTAACTATTGGAAATGAAATAAAACCATTTTCCAGGGTCCGTTCTCAATTATCCTGTCTAGACCTGACATGCCGCATGGGCTGCGACTATGGTTTTGAATTGGGAGCCGAACGCTGTCCCACTTGCCGCTGCCGTGACCCTTGCGCTGGCGTCACTTGCCCTGCTGGAAGGGCTTGCGCAACTGTGGACGTGGCTTGCGATGCTGATTACTGCCCTCCTGTCCCTGCTTGTAAGTTTCAATGTTTATTTTGGATAAGTGTCATGATATTATGCCAATCCATATAGTATTTTCATAAATAGTAAAAAATTAAGCTAGGAGAATTCACAAGTCAATAGTCAGCATAACAGGTAAAGAATTCACCATCGTAGACTGCGCCAATACTCTCAGCATCATAAGTGAGAAAGCCAAGTGCCTATACTATCTCTACTAATAATTAAACAAAATAATTAACTCAAGACACACTTTTATCCTGAGGAGTTCAAGAAACAAGAAAATTTCATCACCAGTTTCACCCGCAAACCGCGGAATGCCTCTATCCAATAATAACTCTTTATATCTCATACAATGTCTCAATATTTCCATGTCTAGGTCTACCGAAGAAGCCAGGCCAGTGTCCTTACCTGGTGCCGTCTCAAGGTGCATGTGAATGGGCGTGCCGAGCGGACGCGGAGTGCGGTGCTGGTGAGCGGTGCTGCGCTACCGGTTGTGGAACCGCTTGCACTCGAGCCACGCATCACTCCGCTTGTCAGCAGAGGAGGTAATTTTTAGTAAAACTAGTCACCATTTATTTATGTAAATTATGAAAAAAGAAGGTCCAAGTTTACTACCCTGAGGAACTCCATAAAAAGCCCCTTCTGAGCTAAAAAATATATTCAATTTCTGCGAAAGTTTACTGTCTGCTAGATTATTTAGTCTTAAAAAATATTCAATACACAAACAATAATTGCATTATATTCACCACTGTTTAGAGAAGAAGAAGAAGAAACGAAATAGTAGCAAACGCTATTGAAAGATCCATCCAAGAAAACTGTTAAACCAGAATGAAGGAATCGACGTCGATGTTTCTTTTGATTATAAATCAACTTTTTTATCCATTGCAGAGCATTAGCCCTTCACACTGCCGCTGAAAGTGGAAATCCGCCTGCTTGGGCTTGGGTACCAAAGTGCAAGGATGATGGAACATATGAGACTGTGCAATGTAGAGGATCTGACAAAAGCTGTTGGTGCGTCGACACTGTGGGGAATGAGGTATAAAATAATTATTTCTATAAGATACTAAGTTTTTAAAGGAAAGCTATCAATTGTTATTAAGCACTATGAGCCTGAAAACCAGTGACAACCAGCGTAGGTCACTACAATGAGTTTACCGGATCAATTCAAACTAAGAATTAAGAAAAAAAAAGCTATACTTAACTCCTGAGTTAGAAATCTTGAAAAATCATTTTAACTCACTTGTACTTATTATTATTCCGTATAATTATTATTCTGTCGTATATGGGTGGTAAAAACATTTCCATTCGGTGTTTAATTGTTTCTGTAGCTGTGCGCTGGAAAAGTAAACATTCTTATTTATGAATTTAATAATCAGGTTCCCGGGACCCGAGTAACCAACTCTACACCAAACTGCGAATCCCCCGCCAAATGTCCTGATTCAGGCTGCAACGCGGAAATAACCTGTCCTTACGGCAGGGAATTGGATGAAAATGGATGTCCGACTTGCGACTGCCTAGACCCCTGTGCTGATGCCAAGTGCAGAGACGACGAGACGTGCGAGCTGGTACCTTTGGATTGTGGGGTTTGTATTTAGTTACTCAGATAATCAATACCAATAGCAGTTCCTGTTGGTCTTAGTCCTGGATTCACTGCAGAAGATAGCTGTGTTAGCTTAAAAGTTAAATGTCAGTTTAATGGTAGCCTATCGATGATAACTAAATAAAAAAGAAGTAAAATTCATCCCGATAAAACTTGCAAACAAGATAGTAGGTAGAGTTGGCATGGCACCCCTACATTGTCAAAATGGGTGATTTTCAAAAATGGTTGCGTACAATTTAAGGATAAGTCGAACAGACAAGTACCATTCTTGTTTATTAACCCTGCGCGTCCCATTTTGCTTGTACACTCCATCAAGTTCATCACATCATTAATAGCCTGACGACGTCCACTGTTGAACATAGGCTTCCCCAAGAGAGTGCCACTTTGGGCTACTGCTCGCCTCCTGCATCCATCGGCTCCCCGCGATTTTCACTAGATAGTGGGAGACTGGCCTACGATGCACCAAGTTACTCCAATGTTAAGTGGTTATTTAGATTGGTTTTTTGATTATCTGTTTGTTATAGGATTCCCCCTGCCTTCCCCTGGCCCGATGCGCCCCCACCCCACAATGCCCGGAGGGCGGGGAGCCGCTGCAAGCCCCGGACGGCTCGGGCCCGCTGGTGTGCGGCCCGAGCGCCGCCGCCTGCCCCTCCACACACGCGTGCCGGTTCGCGCCGCACGACTCAAGGCCTTCGGTCTGCTGTGCTAAACCACGTGAGTTGCATTGTTGAGAAATTCTCTAGCTCTCTCCAGGCTGCAAAAGAAGTACACATAGTACTTATATGTACTACACTGTACAGTTCTGTACGACATCCGACTTTAAGCAGTGCAGGATCTTTGTCAAAGGCAGTAATATACCTAAAGTACCTAACTACAGTCGATACAGTAAAATCATGACTACACATTACGGCACAGAACAATTACCTACTGTACAGTACAGTACAATACAATTCAATATATGGCGTTAGTGTCGTATTGAATATTCTTCTTCTCGTGAAGGCAAGTGGTCAGCCCTGCCTGGTGCCAGAAGTTTTAGGCCGCTCAAAGGCTTCTTACTTGGCTTAACGACTATTGTCTTAAGACAACAGCCGGGGTGAACTGAAAAAATGAACAGGTCCTGGAACACGTGGTTTGTGATATGATCGTTTATAAGAGTCTGTCTTTGAGACTTAATTCTTTGCTTACCTACTAACTCCATTCAATTTTTACATCGGATGTCATAGAAAGATTGGTATCTAGGTGGTTTGATGTACGCTAAAATCTACTAGAGTCTGCTAAGCTAACTTTACTAATTTCCCCCAGGAACCGTCTGCTTCGAGAGTAAAGACGAAGGAAGGTGTACCTCCGGGGAGCTCCTCAACGTGACGCGTTGGCACTTCAACCACGAGAGAAACCGATGTGAGCGGTTCCGTTATCATGGCTGCTCTGGGAACCATAACAACTTCCGCACCAAGGAGGAATGTAATGCTGTTTGCCCTGGTCAGTACAATATTAACCCACTTTTACAATCCTTTAGTGCTACATAAAAAAAAGATTGCGTGCTCACCTACCTAGGTATTGTTGCCATGGGTTGTTGCTTGCATTGACAAGCATGGCACTATTAGCCATGTGACATTTTCAAAGAATCAAACCACAACTAATCTTTAATATACAATACAATTTTAAAGCAGCCGAAGGTGTAACATCAAAAGCCAAACTGGTGCACAGAAAGAAGTCAAGTCAATACGAGACATGGGATGGAGGAATGTCACAGTTTTGAGTATCAAGTCTTTGTGTTCGTCTCCGAAACGGGAGATGTTGAATAACATCACAGAATAATGTCTTGCACCTACATTGTCCTAATCGCATGGAATTTTTATGTTGGTTCATAATGGCTGGACTGGACATTAGCTGAATGCATGGGCATGTTTTTTTGTTGATGAATGACGTGAAGAGCTTGTCGATCGCCTGATGCTAAGTGTCATGGCTGCCCATACCTAACAGTTGCAATATCAGCCAGCACTCAAGTGGCACCAAACATAACTTTTTCTTTTGAATGAGTCGATGCCATACTAGGTTGGTAAAATTGCTGCGCAGAATTTGACCACATTAATGACATCGAGTTCTTAGAGGTAGGCAAGTCAAAACTATCTTAGAACTTAGTTTACTTTATAGTTGTAAAGTTTGAACTGCGCTGCGGGACGGGTTGTAAGTAATGCATTTTGGGTAACCTAGAAGCGGACTTCAAAATAATAATAAACCAGCGTCATAACAAAACTGTTCTACTCTGCAGTGCTGAGTCCATGCGAAAGACTACGTGAGAAGAACGAGCTAGCAGCACAGAAGTATGGCAAGGGTACCTTCATACCGGCGTGTGAAGCCGGCGGGGCTTGGGAGCCCGTGCAGTGCATGTCGCATATTGGTACGTTTTTAACTCTTTAGTTTGTGAATGTATGAAGTTTCCATGGACCTTAATTTGACAGGGTCTGCAGATTTTAATCATATTTGTATGCTTAATGAACGTAACATTAGTCTAACACCCACAGTATCTTCTGGATGAGCTGCTCTGTCGTTGATCCAAGTTGCCTTGTGGCCCCGGTGTAGGTAGGTCCACTTCATCTCTTCCTGTGGGTGCAGTAAGAGCGGGAATAACCAGGAAATAGGCAGCAGCATTGTCATCAGTACATTAAAATCTTTTTTTTACGATCACCTAGCCAAGCGTGGTGGCAGTGTGTTGCGGGGGAAACCTACGTTAAGCAGTGGACGTCTACCAAGCTAGTTGATAGCTCGTGAACATAATTTCTCCTACAAACACGACTCACTTGCGCGGTGCGCGGGCAGGGGCGCGAAATAACAAAACGAGACAAAATCACACGAATTACAAATAATAGAGCAGGATGGAACAAAAGACACATTGGGTGTCCCATTTCCTCGCATAGATTTAGTGGTTAAAATACACCACTATAGTTTTGGTATGAGGGGAAGTTGTATCATCGGTCAACTGGATTTATAGTCAGTGCTACCTAACCTAGAACTTCAGTAATACTTGATTTTTGCTTTGATTTCCAGATGTGTGCTGGTGCGTGAGCGCCCGAGGCGAGCCGCTGAAGGGGTCATTAGTGCGCGGCGCCAAGCCGACCTGCAACTTCAGGCAGGCCAGGAAGTGGCTCGCTCGGGACCCACTCGATGAACGGGCTAAAGCTGATGAAGGTATGTCTAGTAAGTGTACTTACCTCAGTCATTGCGACAAAAGTATTACATAATCTTTGGTGCCAAGTGTTAATCTCTTAATATCTACAAATACTATTAAATAGGGTAGGTAGTACTGTCATTTTCATGTTCGCGAATAAAAGACTAAATAGGAGCGGGATTAGCTATCATCCCGGGGTTTTGGTCTCGAACGAGAATGGATATTTTAACGTATTTTTAAGGCTCGAGACTCCTAAATCCAATGTCGGAAATAACGGTACTTGAGACTAGTCAAAAACGAGCAGTCTTGAAAGTCTCTATTTTAGCCGAGAATTTTGAGACTGGATCGAGTCTCAATATTATGCCGATCCAAAGTCGTGATCAGTCCACGCCTTTAGATCGCGCTTCCCTGTGGACCTTTATCTAATTTCAAAGAAGGAGGGGTTGCTAAAATCCTCGGTTTTTACTATTTAACAAAAATGTTTTTTTTTTTTTTCATTAACAGTATTAGAAGAACTAATCAGACAGATGACGGCATATAGGATAGACGAATTTGAAAGCGATGACGACGAGGACCTGGACCTAGAACCTCTTGAGGGCCGCGAGGACCCATTGGAGGAGACCCTTCGTGACGAGCCCCTGCTAGTCACAGAGGTGGTGGACCCCAAGGTACTTCACTACTTATTTCTTCCTTTCCACCATCATTAATGTTATATCCTTCCTTCTTCCTCTCGCATCATAGTCATTATGTAGTCCTAACTGGTTGATGGTCCTTCGAGCCAGATCTTTCTTCTCCAAACTCGTACTTCAGTAATCTTCATTATGTATGTTTTAGGTCGCCGAGTCAACGAGAAAGCTGGAAAAGCCTTTGGAAGTAATAAAGGTTGAGAAGATAGCATTTAAAACCAAATGCCAGCTGATGCAAGAAGAAATCGATAACGGTTCGTAACTTATTGCCTTCTATTTGTTTGCTTATTCTTTGTTTTTACATTTATTTAGTTATGTAACCTTGATCTCCGTGTGTAGGCGCAGAAGGGTCGCGGCCGCACTGCCTGCCGGACGGATCGTTCTCCCCGCGACAGTGCGCGCGCGCACGCTGCTGGTGCGTCGACGCCGCGGGACAACGCCGCGCTGCCTCCGGACCTGAGCCTTGCGGTTAGTAAAATACTAAGGCCCTCTTGCACGTTCTCGGTTTAAAATTATAACTGAATACCTAACCCAGATCTAGTAATTCGAGTTAAGTTGGTAAACAGAAATATCCAGACATTTTCTCTTGCACGTTCGGAATATTGACAGGGGTTAAGCCCGTCACACACGTAGCAATAATATATATTAATATACCGTACTATAATATATATTATAGCAAGCTACCACATACGGAGACGATGCTATAATATATATATTTTCCTTCATTTCATTGATGGTCGGCCTAGCGTTTACACGTGTTTTGTAATAAAGGTTGATTTCAAAACACAGTAGGTAATTATGAATTCAACAAGGAGTGCATTGTTATTGGATTTACTTGATAGTTCTTCAGACGACCATTCCGATTAATATCACACACTCCTAATAAGGTGGATATAGTTTTTATGAAAAGTAGTTTATTTATAATTTGGCTAATTTAAATGACTTGTACCTGAGGTAGTATAAAAAGTGACCAGTCGCCAATCAGATTTTTACATCGCCGATGCCTAGTCCCGGGTAGACTAAATGGCGATATATCGCCTAAATTGACCACACTGGTCAGGCGGAGGCGGCCCAGGGGGTCTAGCTAAGATTCCAAACGCTAACGCTATCGCCAAATTTTGCTTTTGGGATCGTTCGGGATCCCAAAAGCTTCGGGCTAACCCCAAAATGTACTGGAATGACATTTCGGAAATCAATAATGTCATTTCAATACATTTTTGGAGATAGCGTTAGCATTTGGGATCTTTGCTAGACCCCCAGACAAAGCGGCAGGAATGGTAAGAGGGGAGAAGCGTCCGAGGAGCGCGTCGGATTTGTTGAAACATGCTGTACATTCAAAATATGTCTCGCTATACCATAATATATATTAATATACAATAATATAAAAATATACCATAATATATATTACGGTATAGGTTGGTCACAGAAATATATATTATAGCTGCGTGTGCGGTCCCTCGAGAATTTGTATAGAAAACATAAGGTAATATGTCAAGCTATAAATATATTAATATATATTATAGCTACGTGTGTGACGGGCTTTAAGTTGGTAAACCTCCGGCTCAATGCACAGAGTAAAACAAAATTACACCTGACTTATGTATTTGAAGTTGAAAGGTACAAGGTATACATATTCTATACTAACTGGAATAAGCTCATAGCATCGTAAATTATACAAAACTAAACTTTAATTTTAATGCCGTAAAATTTACATTAGACTATCGTGTTTGGAGAGAAACGTGGTCTGAGGAAGATAGTACGTTGTGTACCCATGGAGTAGTCTGTCTTTTTCTTATGCCTTATTATCGGAGGTAGTTAACCTGTTTTCATGGGAATACATGTAGGATTAAAAATCTGATAAAGTTTATGAACGGACAATCTAAATGTAAAAAAGGTGTGAGAGTTTATGAACGAAGGAAGAAAGAGAGACCTGCAAGATGTGAATGGAAGACGTGAGAGTTTTTTTCTGCGGTGTTAATAATTAAAAATAGTTTTGTCGGAAAATATAGAAGACTTTGCTGCCTCAAGCCCCCCATCGTTTCATTTTCACGAGCACCAACCAGGTAAACTCAACTAAACAATGCATAATAAACTCAACTTCGTAAATTCTCGATGAATGTAAAATAATGAAATTAGGTAAAATTGACTTACCTACTTACTTTTACTAAAACTGTACTAAAAAACAATACAGTAGTCAATCGCACAGAAATCATACTTTCTATGGGATAGCATAATACCGTTACTTCGTAAATTAATCAACTAAATTTTATCAGATTTAGTAAAATTAGAAGCTGTAGCATGCATGTACTAAACTGGGGGCGATCCATGTGGGGGCAACTGGGAATATACCACCTACCGAAGGAAGAGCTAGGCATGCCTTTAGCAGTCTATGTATGTAATGTGCCTTTGTTGTTTGTATTCATAGCACATGCTGTTTAAGCATCCTATGCTACACACGGTTCTTATGTGATTGAAGAGATGAAACTGCGGGCCTACTACTTTATTTTAAACTCATTCACAGCTCGAGACACAAAAAAAAACTTCTCGAAAAACTTATCGTTTCTGTTCGAAGTGCTTGTTCCAGTTAGTATGGAATATAAGTACTATTATAGAACTTCTTGGAGAGGTATCAATAGAACATTTTCAGCCAGTGTCAATTTAAATCTTATAAAACGTACATACCTAAAGCCGCCTCTACATGCTTGATGTTTGCCACAAACACCTAGTACCCCAAACACCGACCACAAATTACTCAACACATACACTGCATCCACAGGATAGTCAAAAGTGCTAGGTATGGATGGGCAAAAATGGCAGGCGGCGAGCGTGTTAGGGCTGCCAACATTTTTTTTCGGTTTAATATAACACTTTTAATATAATAAAAAACAAAAGATAAACAAATATATTATTCATCAAATATTCATTTTTATAAACACTATCTAATGTCTTTTTTTAAATTAAAGGATCATAAAATATGCATTAAGTAAAATCAAAAGGGATATTTATTACTATCTGTTTCTTTGTTCTCCGCGATTTTAAATTCATATCGGAATTTCCTTCGTGTGAATATGGCGGGAATAGAAAGCAGGAACGACATTACTTTAAGGGTCTTACTTATAAATGCCGCTTAAAATTAGTCAGTGTTTTCCCGCGTGACATTTCAAATCAGTCAAAAGTTGACAGAAGGTTTTAAGCAATGGCTAACTTTAGCGTTTATAAGTGAGGCCCTAAATGAAGAAGGTTATATTGACATAGCTACTGACCGCATGTTGAAACTTGGCAACAGGCAACTTGAAAGTGACGATGCGATCGAAGGAGTAGCATGCTAGCTATAGCTTATATTTTATGCTGGATACTGGAACACATAGGATACTGATTACCTCTTTTATTTAAGCCGCAGCGAATAATCTCAATTATTCGCGGGCAGTATTCGAAGACATATATAGAACCTACTAGTTGCGCACAGCATTTAGCACACAGCCTTGAAATATAGTGCAGTTCTATATATTAATGTATGGTTAGCAACCCTACGCGCGTACTACTGTCAAACGTTTGAATACATCACAAATAGCTTTGTCGTTCGACAAACGTATTTGTCAAATCCTTAGAACTATGCACAATTCCGACACTGATACCGATCAATGGTGTTTGCCAGTGATACATGTGTGTTTGCAAACAGGCAAACACCAAAATAAAAATACACACACCCATCCTCAAGTTCGTGTTTGCTATTTGATGTTCGCTGTTTGCCAAGTATGTGAAAGCCGCTTAAGGATCAACATGTCAAATTACCCCCGGGTTAAATATATAACGGGATAAGTGGTCAATTTTCTAACGTGCAAGATAAAATACAGAAATAATCCGAGTTAGGCATTTATTCAGGTAACACGAGGTTAGAGTGAACGCGCAAGTCGGCCTAAGTGATGTACTACCTGCACGGGTAGCATGTAGAAATCGACATAATATCTCTTCTCTTGAGAAAGCGTTTGACGAACTATCACGGTTCACGTCATAAACCTTTTGTTGCGTTTTTATTGGTGAAACACTTTCTGAGAGAAGAAATTACGTTCTTGTGTCGATAGTCTTATTATTTTATCTATTGGTTATGCAGTGCGTCGCCGTTCCATTTGATGGGCACTTGAGCAGTAACCTATGCAATTAATTTTATAGTCTAGACCAAATCATACTCCCTACCTAGAGGGCTAGAGTCAAAATTACTCGCGTCAATTCTAAAATTGGATTTGACTGATGATTTGAACTTAGTACCTATATTTATAACCATACACTGTCATACGTAACAGCATCCCATCAGGTACAAGCGAAAAAATCTAAAATAGCCCGCGTTATTCCGTTGTATGGGATGAGGCATCTGTACTGTAAGTATTACATTATCTGAAAAAAAAAACAAGTACTTAAGATAGATTGCAAAAATGAATACATTATTTAGAATCCTCTTTTAATGTTCCAGAACCAACCCAAATAGAATCAGCGATACTAGAGCTAGAGCTAGTGAACGCGGACGCAGCAGACGCGGAGCGTGCACGCGGCGTGTTGGCGAGCATGTTGGCGGCGCTCGGCGCGCGCGTGCCGGTGGCCGCGAGTCGCGAGCGCGGCGCCCTCACGCTCCGCGCGGCGCTTTCCGGCTCGCGGGCTGTTGATGTCGTCTACCATGTCGAGAACTTGGTAAGTTTCGTGTTATGTATTAGCGATACTACAGGTTGAACTAGAGAACGCGGGTAGCGAGCGCGGCGCCCTCACCCTCCGCGCGGTGCTCTCCGGCTCGCGGGCTGTTGATGTCGTCTACCATGTCGAGAACTTGGTAAGTTTCGTGTTATGTATTAGCGATACTACAGGTTGAACTAGTGAACGCGGGTAGCGAGCGCGACGCCCTCACCCTCCGCGCGGTGCTCTCCGGCTCGCGGGCTGTTGATGTCGTCTACCATGTCGAGAACTTGGTAAGTTTCGTGTTATGTATTAGCGATACTACAGGTTGAACTAGTGAACGCGGGTAGCGAGCGCGGCGCCCTCACCCTCCGCGCGGTGCTCTCCGGCTCGCGGGCTGTTGATGTCGTCTACCATGTCGAGAACTTGGTAAGTTTCGTATTATGTACTAGCGATACTACAGGTAGAACTAGTGAACGCGGGTAGCAAGCGCGGCGCCCTCACGCTCCGCGCTGCGCTCTCCGGCTCGCGGGCTGTTGATGTCGTCTACCATGTCGAGAACTTGGTAAGTTTCGTATTATGTATTAGCGATACTACAGGTAGAACTAGTGAACGCGGGTAGCGAGCGCGGCGCCCTCACGCTCCGCGCGGCGCTCTCCAGCTCGCGGGCTGTTGATGTCGTCTACCATTTCGAGAACTTGGTAAGTTTCGTATTATGTATTAGCAATACTACAGGTAGAACTAGTGAACGCGGGTAGCGAGCGCGGCGCCCTCACCCTCCACGCGGCGCTCTCCGGCTCGCCGGCTGTTGATGTCGTCTACCATACTAAGAACTTGGTGAGTTTCGTGTTATGTATTAGCGATACTAGAAGTAGAGCTAATGAACGCGGCGCCCTCACTCTCCGCGCGGCGCTCTCCGGCTCCCGGGCTGTTGACGTCGTCTAGCATATTGAGAATTTGGTCAGTTCCATGATATCTCTACAAGTCTACAGATCACGTTGTCAAATATTGACAAATAATAATTGTACATGAATGCAAATAAATGAATAGTCTCGGGCCCGATTTTAGTGAAATATACCAAGACTCTATCGTACTAAAACGGTATTGACGTCTTTTATCTTCGTTTGAGCTCTTATTGGACAAGAGCCAAGTTAAAAACCTACCTATTCAATAATTTCTCATTCCAATCCCAGGTGAAGCAGGAGAAAATGGCAGGCGCACACAATACCGGTGCAGCTCCTATGCTTGGTGCTGACGTTATACGGAGCGAATACAGGCTCGCGCCGCCACCCTCGCCTGCTATGCAGAGGGAAATACTCAGTGAATCCACTGTAAGTTTTACGGTTCTACGTTGATACTATAGTCTATATTCAGGTCTCTACAGCTATTCTAAAAAATCATAAAACTGGTACTATGAGATTTCTAGCATCTTCTGAGAGAGACATGAAATTGAGAGTAACGAAAAACTGTAGGTCTGTGGTTCAAGCATGATTAAAAATAGGCTCATGTTTAAGTATGACCATAATAAACCTATGCTAATTATTTAATTATACTTCTCAGGTATCAGCAGCAACATCTTACCATACCGCTCTAATAGTCCTCGCGGCTACATCAGCCTTCATCATCAGCGTGCTCTGCGTCCTGGTGATGTTATACCGCGCGAGGTTACAACGTGAGCCTCAGAAGGCAGAGCGGTTCCTACCACCAGCTCCACCAGTGTACGTTCTCTCAGCTGTTGAGAAAGCGGAGCTAGCGAGGGTATTACATGCACCACCACCGCCTGTGCCACCGCAGGAAGATAATAGAGTCTGATTGGGAGGTTTAGGGTAAAAGGGTAGGGGATTGATTTGAGAGTGTTTAAAGCACTCCTTTGGTTTTGGGGTAGTCACAGATGAAGTCTGAGCAGGGCTTGAGAGTGTATGAAAATAGGGGGTTTCAAGAAAAGAGTTATGTCTTTGGTTTCAAGCAATAAAGATCGGTAAGGATTGAATGAAAAATGCAATAATTAAGTAGGTATTTGGCGATAGATGGAGGCAAATAAACGCCAATTAATTACAGGTTGGTCGTTAAAGTTAACGCCAAATAGGCTTAAGGCTTTAGGGCCAGGGACCTACTCTACAATATAAAACCCCAATATAATATGCTGGTGTCTAAATTGCGCGAATTATTTTTAGAAATGTGATCGTGAATAAGTATATTAAAATGAGGCAGATTTTTATTGGACACATCCTATTGTCCACTCTATTCTTCACATAAACTGTTAGATAAGACACGCTTCGTGGTGACGGTGAGATTAATAAAATCTAAACCACGAAGTAAACGATGGACAATTATTGCTCTAAAGGCTAATACAATTTTATATACTAAGTAAGTATATGGATATTTATTAATTTCTCAGGTATCTGTCTCGCTTGTCCATGACCAAAACATATTGAAATAATTCTCTATATAGCGATTCTTCTATGTAGCTATTCTAGGATTACTTTTGTACTTATCTGTAGATTATTTTTATTTCCATATTTAGTTTACGTTACTCGTTTGGATATTGTAAATTTAGTACATATACTAAAAGTAATTATAGGGTCCAAAGTAATATGGCTAGAGTAACGTAGATATTTTCTAATTTTACAACATAAGTTAGTACCGATCTACCATATAATTGGTCAACCTACTTAAAATACAAAAATATACAAGGTGACCTTAAATTGGTATGTTATCCCGAAATGGGGGGACTGGGACCATGATACCCTACTAGTTGTGAGGGCCTTACTTGAAACTGGCTGTTTCCAAACTTCCATAGTAACAAATAAATCCACTCGCAAAATTGCACGGGCGATCGCGAGAAATAACAAGAAAGGTACTATAAATTCATTTCTAAACACAGGTCGTTAAACTCATTTATGTGCACTCGGTCAAGCCAGCTGCGTCAAGGCTATTTTCGAATGTAAACTTTACATGGCATTTCTTCAATGAATAACTATTAATTTAGTAAAGTCGTAGAAGAAACATTGTCTACCTTGGGATGTAGATTTACCCCCTTTCGGGATAACATACTAAGTCAAGGTCAACTTGTATACAAATAAAAGGTTTTTGTCAAATTTGTTATCTTAGCGATATTGGACAGCGAGTGCGTGCAAAGTGGCAAAGGCCCGCCTAAATAAGGTGCAATGCGCACAAACTGTGTGAAATACGTAACTTTTAGCGCCGCCGCTTCTGAAATGTCGCGGCGTTTGCATCCGTCTGCTTAAATAATATAATACTCACCAGTAATGCCTTCAAGTTGTGCCCTATAAATCTTCCATTACCTATCTCTTGTATAGCTATGAATCTATGAGGCAAAATAACTTTAACTAAGTATAATGTATTGTTAAGTTATTTAGTAAATGTGAGTCTTAATCGGCGTTAGGGTGCGCGTGCGTCTAACGCGCGCCTTAACGCTCCTTTAGTTCCTTTCGTTGAGTCACGCTCTTGATGTTTTTGCGACTACCCTCACTTCACATTGATTGCAGATGATGCAGGTTTATTTTTCAAGAACTTGGCTCGACGTAGAACTAATCTAGTCTATTCTCATTCGTGCAAATATTCCGTCAATGTTATGTTTCAGTTGAAGAACTCATCACAAATTTTTATTTTACTGTTCACCGCATCTATGTTATAAATTGTAAATAAACGTTAAAATATTTTCCATGCCCCATCAAACTCACTGATATAATATCCGTGAGGGGAATATAAGCTTAAGCGTTTTATTAAAAGGATATCCTTTATAAAATTCAAATTTATTCACGTGTACGTATATTTTATTAAATAAAATATTAATGTAAACTACTTTGTTTCATTTCAGTAACTAAACTTTTAGATAAGACGTCCTAAGTAGGTAGATCTAGGTCATATTATTTTATGTGGCAAATTAGGCGACAATGCAAAAATAACAAACAATGATTTATTCTTATTTTGAGTTAAGCACCCACTCCTAATACCTAGAGTACCTAAACCAAAATTAGGTGTGAAAATCCTTGTAATAAAGATAATTTGCTGGCCGTGTCAGGACCACCCCACCCATCTCTTCCCGTGGGTGCCGTAGGTATAAGAACCGGCCAAATAAATATCTAGAGAATCGGCAGCAGTGCCTACCTAGCGTTTTCGGTTGAAAATCTACGTTCAGCAAGCCGCCTGCCGAGTGTGGTGAATGGCAAACCGATATAAGCGTCCAAAGTGACGTTCTACGAAGGGGGCCCTAGGCCTGGCTATTGATGTGGTGATTGTTTTTAGGTTTTTAGGGTTCCTTACCCAAATTGAAAGAGTATATAATACCTATCCGAAATTGTAAAGTGGTATACCTACCTACTTGAAACTTCCTTGAGCGAACCATATTATTAAGGCTCCGCTGTCCGTCTGTCACCTGGGGATCTAGCAATGATCCCAATCGCTAACGCTAACGCCTCACACTAACTCCAAAAATTTATTGATATGACATTCGCTACGGAAAAGTTAGCGATTTCCGAAATGTCATTTCAGTACATTTTGGAGTTAGCGTTAGGCGATAGCGTTAGCGTGAGGTATCTTTGCTAGACCCCCTGGGGATCTAGCAATGATTCCAATCGCTAACGCTAACGCCTCACGCTAACTCCAAAAATGTATTAAAATGACATTCGCTACGGAAAATTAACGATTTCCGAAATGTAATTTCAGTACATTTTGGAATTAGCGTTTGGCGATAGGGTTAGCGTGAGGTATCTTTGCTAGACCCCCTGGGGATCTAGCAATGATCCCAATCGCTAACGCTAACGCCTCACGCTAACTCCAAAAATGTATTGAAATGACATTCGCTACGGAAAAGTTAGCGATTTCCGAAATGTCATTTCAGTACATTTTGGAAATAGCGTGAGGCGTTGGCGTTAGTGGTTGGTATCTTTGCTAGACCCCCAGGCTATCTCATGCATCATGGCATGCACCGTGATAGTTAGACACTGAAACACAGATGATGTATTTCTGTATATCTGTGCCGCTATAACAACAAATACTTACTAGAAAACAGAATAAAATAAATATTTAAGGGGGGGCACAGCAAACGTGATTTTTTGCCTATAGATAATGGTATGGAACTTATGGAAGCCTTCGTTCGTGAGTCTGACTTGCACTTGGCCGGTTACTTTTCTCTAATCGGTGATCTGTACGTGGACCACAGACACTAGAAATATGAAACGCTGAACTCAATGACATTGTCAATGAATTTTATCTAATGGCAATACAGTAGTTCCCTTTCGCTGTCAAAAGCAAAACCTATTTCCGCTGAATATCCAAGTCGTTGTCAAACAGTTTATAGTAGTTAACCAACTTGGTTATTGAATTACAACCTGAAACTATGGAATTATATTAGTTACGAATAATTGAATACTGGCAATTCATCGTACTGGTTATTTTATGTATGTTTTGAATAAACAATACAATCATTTGTCCTAAAACTGACGATACGAAAAAACTATCAAACTGTCACGTCGACAATGACATTTCTCGCCTCAGTTACAGTTTTACAGTTGACATTAGTGATGACCGATACTTCATTTTGTATCGATACATCGTACTGCAAGATATCGTTATATTGCTTGTAGCCGATATTAACTTATGGCAAAATAAAAGCCAGCAATCTGGCCACCTGATGCCTCCTCCAAACGGACAATGCTGCCAGCATTCCGGGCACTTTCCCCTCCACCAACAGTTTATTTTAAGTATTACATTTTAGCTTTAATTTTTTAAGTATATAGATTAGATTGTAGGTCTAATTTAGTTTAGTAAATATTTTATGTTATTTAAACTTTTACAAGTAATAAACATAGTCAGTTTTGAACTTATGGCATTTTTTTTGCAAAGTTGTGACTTGGTATCGATGTTGTATTCATACCCAATTCGTGTTTTATTTTTTATTTGGACATGACTGTTAGTTGATGTATAATTGGAATAATAAAATTGTGTATCAAATAAACTTAAGTGGCAGTCTGCACCAATAACTATAATTTTAGTCCATAATTTTTAATTAAAATGATAAAGCTTAACAGATATTAATTTATGTTTTGAGTATTTGTTTCCCATCGTTAGTCATTCGATATATTTCACGCAATACGCACAAGAAGCGATAAAATATCTCACAAATGTCGTTTAGTCGCGTGTCGATATAAAATATTGATATTCGTAGTCTTATATCGATACACCAAAGTAACGATATCGGGCATCGCTATTGCTTCGCTAGCGCTAGTTGACAAATCGCAGAAGGGCCGGCCTAGGAGAAATTTATTTCAGAATGAATCAGGGTGGCGTACTCGCTTGCTGCGCGGTTTGCAGTGAAAAAACTCAACGAAGATGTGCGCGGTGCCTCTCTGTTTACTATTGTAATACAGAACATCAACGACAAGACTGGAAAAGACACAAAAGTGAATGCACACCCAAGGGTTCGAAACACACCAATTCTGGTGAAAATTCCACGGTTATCAGTGAAGCAACCAGAAAAGATAAAGAAGAAAACTCGTATAATATAGAGAATTCAAACAATAATCAAGGAAGTGTTAATGCAATAAGGCGACCAAAAAAAACGAAATCTAAGAAGACCAGCAAAGAGGGTAGTGCTGATGGTGTTAGTAAACATACGGCAGTGTTATCGGAGAACGTTCAACAATGTACGGACAACTCAGAGTGCAGTGAAAGTAGTGTAATATCTAGTGTTTTATGTACGAATAAGGATTCAAATACTAATAGTGCCATAACTTATGAGGGTTCATCAGAAAATGAGATATTGAACGAGACTGCTCAGCAGTTAAGCACGGTAGACTTTTATACGGCAGCGGGAGGTTCTAATGTGTTGCGAGCTGTTAACAGGAGTGAGGTGAAAATGCCTGTGTTGCCGGAACAGCCGGCCAGAGCCCGGGAGTACCCCGAGGCTTCGTTACAGGGGAGTGTGGCACCTTTCAGTCATAGTCCCAACAGCTATCACATGGACCCCAGTGACCCTTGCTATGAGGTCTGCCAACGAGTGATCAGAGACATGACCCAGTATGGAGTGTGTGTGTTGAACAATTTCCTTGGCAGGGAAAAAGGACTATCAGTGTTAAATGAAGTTCTACAAATGTATAATACAGGAATTTTCATGGTAAGTGTTGAATGATGTGCTCTTTGCATTTTCTACTGCTTGTGTTTTAGCTCTTTAACTCCCAAAATGAAACAAAGAATATCTTGTGTAATTCTGCAAAAATTTTAGCAGAATTACACTAGATATGCTTGATTCATTTTGTATTTAAGATGAACTTCCGCGAGGTAATGCCTGATTCAATCAATTATCTTTAACTCCCATCCGACCCGATATCGTACACATATGCATTGTTATTCAATTGTCTGGGATCCCAGAAGTTAAGCTGAAGTTGGATATACCTCTGCTTCAGCCTTTTATAACCATACAGCCACCTCACAACAATCTACAAGTGTGTGCTCATATTTTGCAAGAATTTAAATCTCGCACAACCTGGTTGAGGCATATAATTCTTACCACACACTTGCAACTTGTGGAATAACCTTCCCCTGAACTATTCCTGTGATGCTTCAATTGTTACGGCTTTCCATCAGATGGGTTGCATGCTTGTTTGTTCAATTAAGTTATAGTTGGGCACAACACAGTTGGCTTTGCCTAGTTTGGGGCCTGATATAAAATGTTTCTCTCTTTTACTATGTTAATGAAATATGTATAACATGTTATTCTGTACTGTAACTAA
Source organism: Ennomos erosarius (assembly GCA_963580505.1). Lineage (NCBI taxonomy): Eukaryota > Metazoa > Arthropoda > Insecta > Lepidoptera > Geometridae > Ennomos > Ennomos erosarius. The sequence goes on from OY756996.1 coordinate 10,022,214, forward strand.
CTGTTCTGGAAATAAACTTATTCGTAGTTTTACGTTTCATATAGAACTTAATTGTGCTAAAAACATTATATATTTACCTCGGCATTGAAACCAAGTTGCATTTTCTACTTGTCACCACAGCCAATGAAACTTAAAAGAATGTGTTCAAATCATGAGAATCTGAGATAAACTTATTTTTATAGTAAGCAACACGTATTTCTGTAATCGTAATTAGTAGTAATAAACAAAACAATACACACTCTTATTATTAAGCATCTACTATATACTTTGTTTATTTATGGTTTTTATTCTGCTTCAAATACATATTGGGAAAGCCCCAACAAAGCGAATTATTTGTTATACATGTTTAACAAACCCAAATAACCAGCCAAGTGTGAGGTGGACTCGTACACTAAGGGTTCCGTACCAATTTTTATATTCTATAAGAACAAGCAAAAAAATCACATTTGTTGTATGGGAGCCCCCTTAAATATGTTGTTATAGCAGCAATAGAATACAACATCTGTGAACATTTCCACTTTCTAACTATCATGGTTCATGAGATACAGCCTGGTGACAGACAGATCGACAGTGGAGGATAAAGTAATAGGGTTCTCTTTACCCTTTGGGTACAGGCGGACACCTAAAAAGATGGAACAATCTCTATTACATTTCTTTTTTCGGTTCTACTGGTGACAGACAGATCGACAGCGGAGGATAAAGTAATAGGGTTCTCTTTACCCTTTGGGTACAGGCGGACACCTAAAAAGATGGAACAATGAACAATCTCTATTACATTTCTTTTTTCGGTTCTACTTTCTAGTATTGAATTAAATGTCAATTTCTATTCAAATAAACTTTATAAATAGGTTTATTAGAAAGTCATAATGTTCTAATTGGAATTCCATGCATTCTATCCTACTTCCTTATTGTAATTATGTGAAAGTTTGTGTACTGTACATTTTTGTTAGTTTTGTGTGCTGATAATTAAGTTCCTGTTTTCAATTTTAGAATTATAAATTCATTTTCTATTTTTATTTTAAACAATTTTTTACAATGAAATACAAATACAAATATTTATTGTGTTCCATAAAATAACATTAGTGATGGTGCAGTTAAAAATTGGGTTCATTATGGACCCACAACAATGTTGGGCACAACTATAGTATTATAAGAGGAGAGGATGACAGTATTTAAATACCTGCTTAAAGAGCTATTCCATAAATGATCAATAATAATTATCATCAAAATAACATCTAATAAAATGAGCAAACAATCACGTTTGTTGTATGGGAGCCCCATTGATTATTTATTTTTCCTGTTTTTTAGTAATTGTTGTTATAGCGGCAACAGAAATAAATCATCTGTGTAAATTTCAAGTGTGCATAACTATCACACTCATGTGATTCTGCTTGGTGACGGACATACAGGCAGACGGACAGTGGAGCCTTAGTAATAGGGTGCGCTTTACCCTTTGGGTATGGAACTCTAAAAAGACCTGTAATCATCATCCACCTAGCCTTATCCTACTGGGTGATGGGGCGTTTCACACCACGAGTGGTTCGCACCGCGGTGTGAATCGCCCAAGAGCCCTAAATTAATAGGCTCTAAGTAATGTTGTAAAGTAATGGTTCTACCCTCAGGCAGGTCAGCTGGTGTCAAACCCTCGAAGCACGGAGGCGCAGACGATACGAAGCGACCTGATCACCTGGATTGATGGCAAAGAACAGCACTGTTACCACATCGGGCAGCTGATGGCGAAGGCAAGTACTTTATACTATAAAGCCGGAAATACACAGGGCAAGTAACTGACTCCAAACTTCGAAGATGTTGGTGCTGACCTGGCACTGACTTAGTGTAATTTATTTTCACTTGGTCAGCATTAACTTCCTTGAATTTTGGAATCAGTTACTTACGAAATCCTACCCCTAGTAATATAGGACATATAGACAGGTTTCATAGGGTTGTTCCTTTTCCCCCCCAACGGTTCTGCCCCACCAGTGGGGAGAAAAGGAAAGATAAAAATTAAATTCCTCTTCTCCCCACTGTGAACCATAAAATTTGCCAGTGGGGACAAAAGAAGAAGAAGAGAATAAAAAATGTTTTCCTTTTCTTCCCACTGTCGTAGTAATCGTAGTACTACTACGGCCTTAGAGCATTTAGAAATTTTAGAAAAAGATTTTCTAAATGCTTTAACCCCCGTATTCTAAAACATTTCACCAAAAATTCTTCACTGGACTTCCACTTAACTTTGAGGGAAACTCAAGGTACATCGCGATGTATCTTGAGATGACAGGTGCTTTGCTTCCCTCGTTTGAGAAAAATTGACTCAAAAATGTCAAGTTGATTATATATTTTCAATTAAAAATACCGAAACACAAAAATGAGGACAATTCAAGGTTAAGTCGAGTGGAGTAATCTCATGGTAACGACTTAGAATATGGGGGCCAGACTACGGCAGTGGGGAGTAAAAGAATAACCTAATAGTGTGATGTCCCACTTAAGGGTGTTATCGTCAACATTGTCACTTAACATCTAAAGAAATGTGATTAAACCCGAGACTATCTAATAAAAAATATCATCATCATCAACAGCCTGCAGACGTCCACTGCTGAACATAGGCCTCCCCATAGACCGCCAATTTGAGGGGCTGCTTGCCTCCTGCATCCATCGACTCTCCGTGGGTTTGACCAGGTCATCAGTGCACCAGATTACAGTAGGTACCTTTATGTTCCTCCTCCTTGATTCGTATTCCTCTGAGGGTCGTGACCTCCCCCTTCCATGACCTTCTTTATGATGTCACGCCATCTCCTCCTATCTTCAGCGACGTGTATGGCATCGTAAAGAGTGGTGTCCAGTGTGGTGCGAATTTGGTCGGACCAGCGCATCGAGCTGCGCCCACACGATCGCTTTCCTTCCACTTTGCCGGTCACTACTAGCTTTTCTAGACTGTCCCCGTCTTTCCTTGCGATGTGGCCAAAGTATTCTAGAATTCGTTTTAGGCAGATGGTAGAGAGCCTTGTAGTGACCTTAAGCTGCTTAAGTATGGATGCGTTAGTCCGATGGGCAGTCCAGAGTATTTGCAGCATTCGTCTCCAGCACTACATCTCGAAAGCGAGATGTTACCTTTATGTAACTGCAAGCTAAAAAAGTAAAGTTTTGAATCTCCCGCTCCCGATTGGCCCGACAGCCTGTCTGGTGTAAACATAAATCAAACAATGCAAGGGCACGCGTTATGTGTGTCATACATAAGGAAATACCTTTAGCAGTAGTATTTGTGTGCATGTATTTAATCACGTATGTAACTTGATCTGTCCCTTTGTCAATGGAAGTGCCGCGGCTCTTCATTCATGTTGACAGCCTCGCAGTGTTATCTTAGAAAGTTTCGTTTTCTATTCTACTTTGTAGACACGGTCGAATGATGGTCTGTTCCAAGTATTAGGTTAAAATTACAGATATATTTTGGATCTTAGAGGAATTACGATCTTTGGAATTTCTACCCATGTTAGAGCGCCGTCCGTGAAGTATTTTCCATAGGAATCTAAATGATTAAACTAATAGTATAGTTAGATTTTTATGATTTTTTTCTAAAATTCTTCACGTCATCAGCCGGTAAACGTCCACTGCTGAACAGGCCTCCCCCATAAAACGCTGTTTTGGACGCTTATCATATGGGGGATAAGCCATAATCAGCATGCTTGGCAGGCGGCTTGTGATGGTAGAAGATTTTAATGCACTTAGGAGAATGCTGGATGCCCGGATATATCTATAGCCAGTTCTTACGGCACCCATGGGAAGAGATGGGGTGGTCCTATTCGCACCACACGGACTAACATGCTTAGGTATATACAGGTATCTGAAATCTTCATGGCTCTGGACGCAGGGTATTTTTTCCTGCTCGGTTGTCATGACCATATTTTATACACTATAGGCATGACGTTAAATACTTTTTGCTCTCTATTTTCTTTTCAAACTTATTCCATCTGCAGTGGCACAATGATCTATTAATATTACTGCGTTATTTATATTTTATGCAGTCATTCTAAAATCGATACAGTAGGTAAATAAAATTATTGTATGCTCACATTATTCTGGATAACGATATTAGTGATAGGAACGTCGATAAGCGCATATCTATAATGCTGTTGTCGAATGATTAGGTACATACCGATATAATAATCGTCTTGGTGGCGCCACTGATTTCGTTTTCTTACCTATGCGAATAACGTCATAATCTGGGTTTGAAAATGCTGACTCTATCACAGACTACCTCTGACTGAAAACAGTAAAGGACAAATATCGATAACTTAGTTTAGGATTATCACTTTCTAGAATAAGAACCGCAACTGAATAATAGGTAATCCTATAAAAATGACTAAGTATACCGAATACCAACCCTCAGATGCTCTTGCCTTTCTCGTCTAAGTATCGATCAGGTCGTATTAACTATAACTGGCTGTCCACGCCCTCCACTGTCCCACATTATTAGTACTATATTTCCCGCCCTTTTCTACCCTTATTCTAATTCTACATGGGGGTGATATTATGTCTCGCATTGACGATGTGGTCCCGATTGGGGTGTAATGTCCACTTCTGCTAACGTATATCCGAGTCATCCCAACTCCTAAAAATAAAGGAGTGCGGCTGTGGGCTGCTGGAACAGATATCGGTAAACCCTTTTCTTCCTCTGGCGATGATGGACAATGAGTGGCTAGCGGCACCTGGATGAGAACAGCTGAAGATCGGGCTAACATCTCAATGGTGTAGCTAGGGGGCAGGCAGGGCGATAAGGTGATGATTTAAATATTGTAAAGAGTTTAGTCCTTACGAAGCACTTTCGTAGTCCCTCACCCGGGCTCGACTCTACCCTTTAGATTATAAAGGGATTTAATAAATCAAATAAACTAAGAATGTCTGTATGGTGCCTGCGCTTCTAATCAAACATAAATTAGTTAAGAGGCACGTGGATTTAAGATTCTTTAAATTTAAATCTGCTGCTTACTCCACATCGTAGTTTTCCATATTTTAATAGCCGGCATCATTAGATATTCATCTGTGAAATAATTAAAACACAATTAAAACGATTGCCCGTTTCAGGTTGATAACATCATACTGAGGGCGAATAAGATAGCCAACAACGGCAGGATGGGCGAATTCTTCATCAACGGCCGGACGAAGGTAAATAACACGACTACTGAGCCCAACCCATGCGTTGCGTAGCTTCGTGCGTTTTTTATGATTTGTGTTGAGATACTAGAGATATCAAAAAAAAAATCCATCTTCCTTTAATAATGGACAAAGAAAGAAGTAGGATAACCGAGTTTACAAACAAGAATGAAATAACCGGTCAAGTGCGATTCGGACTCGCACATGAAGCGTTCCGTACCATTATCTATAAAAACGAGCAAAATATCACGTTTGTTGTGTGGAAGCCCCCTTCAATATTTACTTTATTCTGTTTTTTAGTATTTGTCGTAATTTTCATAGATTGTTGAAAATTGCAACACCGTTAATGAAATTAGAGCCTGGTGACAGATAGACAAACAGAGAGACAGAGGGACAGTGGAGCCTTAGTAATAAGGTTCGCTTAACCTTTGGGTATAGCATCCAAAAAAACTGTCAAGTAATATCCGCGATTCGACAGTTAATATTGCCGGTGAAAGAATCTCGCACAAAATCAAGATAGATTTGAGATTTTATGAACGGTCAAACAATCTGAGAAGATTTGTCACGCAGGCTCTTAGTGCACACAATAGCCATTTTTGCGTGACTTCAAAGTTAAAATAATAAAGCGTAAACGCTAGTTTTAAAAACAAAACTTTTCTTTGGTTACGTAAAACTTTATTTCCGACTTGCCAGTAACAACATTATCAATGGATCATAGTAGTGCTGTAATTGCTGCAACATGTATTGCGATTTTTCATGTCCATCCGGGCTAGGATGCGCACCGCGACAAAATTTTCTCGACACTTTATGTCGTCAAAAATAGAGATATCACGTTATGTCTACCTGTGCTAACATGGCAGCGCAAGAAACTCATCTCGTGCTGTCAAATGAAGAGATAACGCGAATGTTTATCTATCTGTGGAACTTTTCTCGATTTTTGTCGACAAACGCTAACATGCACACGATCGTCTAAGCCCTATTTGACACTTCGGTGCGAGTATTTTCTCGTGGTAGTTTTTGAGGACGAGATACGTAGAGAAGGCAAATCTAAATTCAAAATGGCATTTACGTAAAAAATATAAAAATTTAAAAGATTATAAATATGGCGGCTACTACCGCCCACATAATTGTGTTTCATTTTATACTTACTTTATCTTGAATTATTGTTGAATATTTCATACTGTTACATAATTAAAATATGTATAATTTACATTAAAAAGAATCAAGCTCAAGCTAGATGCATGGGTTGAAATTTTCAGGATTTTCATTAATATATAGGTACCTACATAATATACCTACTTACATATGTTTTCTAGTATCGGACTGTAGTCTTGAACAGAAGGTTTGTAGTGTATCCAGCTAATTACAAGTATTCCTCATGCCTCATGCGATGATTACGGCAGAAAGGAATGTTCCGTGATTACAAAGGAAATAACTCAATATTCGAGTGCAGACACACAGACCTGTGACCTTACCGCGTAAGCCCGGTGGCAATCGTAATCGTGTGCTCTCTTGCTCGCACTCAAGGGCTTGTACATTGGCGCAAGCAGGATGGCAGGCGATGTTCATTACCAGAATGCTTACGCGGTAGGGCTGCTGCTGGTTTCAATATTAAGGCTAAATCGAACTTTACTCACGTTTATATGCTTGCATTGTATATAGGGCGAATTCTGAGTTTGCAACTTCCATTTTCAATGTAAATCCAAATTTTCGAGCAGGATTTGAAAATTTTTTCAATGTTTTCATTTTTCAACAGACGGTTTTTTGACTTTCTGCTATGAGAATTATATAACTCTTTGCTTTTTGACGAAAGACAGAAACAGCAATATATAACTGTTTCTGTCTTTTAAGGTCGCGTTCATGTAAAAAACTATGAAAATGAATGAACGAAACCGATGTTGCCATATTAAAATACAGTAAGAGTTATAAAAGGGCAATATTGGTTTGTCTACGCGAGATCAGGCGCTGTCAACTATTAAGGTTGGAGTTGAGAATGACACAGGGGCCACAGCTGTATGAGATAGAAATATCTTCTGTATCGGTCATATCCGTAGTAGAGAATATTGATACGATAAAAAAATAATGTGAAAAACTTTTTTATTTATTTTATAATAAAGTATATTTTTATTGAGTATATATTTTGTCTGAATGTAGAATTAATATTAACTTAGTTTATGACATGACGGTTCAACAAGAAAACTTGTGTTTGTGTGACGTTGATTGAAATTTTGTGATATGGTAACACAAGAAAAATGTCTGCCGTGACTAAACTTTGGATTTTTGGATATTTTCTGTTGCTTAATTATGTAGTTCTAGTTGAGCATCGTATTAGTGGTGGTTAGTGGTGAACAAAAGTTTGTGAAATAGTGATAAAACGAGATAGTGACCCTGAATTTGTTTTTCATCATGGAAGAAAACCATAGAAAGTGCCTAAAATGAGGAGTTCACTGGCTGTTTTTTACGTTGTTAGTTGATTCGATTTACAATAATTAAGTTTTTTTGAAAATAAATATCCTATGATAATTTATTTGTTCGTTTTTGTTACGAATAAATAGGTAGGTACGATAGGTAGGCACCTATAATATAGGTACCTATATGTATAGTAGGTACATTTTAAATTCCCGCCATATTAAAACTGGCCAAGCGGGGCCACGCAGAGATGGCACTCTCCTTTTTGATCTCATTTTTTTACTATGGAGTCGTTATTCTTCTCGGGAGAAGTAATAGTATTCTGTGCGCGAGATACAACGACAAACTTCTCTGTCGCGGTGTGCATGTTAGGGTAAACGAGAAACTTGTCTACATCGAGTAAATTTGTCATCTCGTGGGTGACGTATCTCACGGTGCGCATCCTAGCCCGGTATGTCATTTTGTTTCTTGCGGTGCGTGTAAAGATATCTTTGCAGAATGGTAAGCTTCTGTAACTAACCCTACTTATACTGAGAAGAAAGAAAGTAATGGTTAAATATCTGGAATGACGATGACCGTAACGCATTTTTCTTGGAGTAAGCCCATCACAGTTATGTAGGTTATCTTTTCTTTTGTAGAAAATTCTTTATTCACGCTTTATGGCCATTGAAGTAATGGTGAAAACGATTTGCCTATGCTATAATTAATAAAAAAACCGGCCAAGTGCGAGTCGAACTCGCGCACGGAGGGTTCCGTACCATTATTTATAAAAATGAGCAAAAAATCACGTTTGTTGTATGGGTTATTCTGATGTTTAGTATGTGTTATTGTTAGCGGCACTAAAAATCTGTGAAAATTTCAACTGTCTAATTATTACGGTTCATGAGATACAGCTTGGTGACAGACGGACACAGCTAGACGGACGGACAGCGGAACCTTAGTAATAGCCTAATAGAGTCCGTTTTACCCTTTGGGTACGTATAACAATTATAACAAACCTATCTGGAAAGCACATAGTTCCCTAGCTAAACTTTTGAACGACCTTATTATAATCGGTCACAAGGTTATGGTTACAATATTATGCGCACCCATTGACGGTCGCGGTCAAGGGATTAGGACTTGACACCCTTACCTGATTCGTCGAATTTTGGGCGCCCTGAAATTATGTCATATAAATGGTGTCGCGGACTAACGCCTGGTGTCGATAAACTGCAATTGTATAGAAACTGTCGAATGATTTAAATATAACATCGTCGATTGATTCCTGATTGCTCGATTCGATGGATGCAACAGCAGCCGCTCAAAGTGACGCTCTAGGGGGGAGACCTACATTCAGCAGTGGACGTGTTCAGACTGCTTTGATGATGATGGCGATAATGACATAGGTGAAAATAATTATTTCTGCATAAAATAAATTATTTTCATTTCATTTCATAGGTTGCCACTTACACACAGGTCGCACGATTACAGTATTTTTTTTCTTTTCTGTGACGGTCTAAGTAATGCTGTTGGCTGGTACCTACTGGGTCATTCTCACCCTCGACTCTCGATTGATTTCCGTCATCGCAAACCAATCATGTGATAATTCATTCATTCTAACTGTCAATTAACGTGACATCTGTCAGATCTAATGTTTAGTAATTAAACAGCAGTTATCAGCATATCAGCGCCGGTAATTAAGCTATCTGAGTAGTAGGTACGTAGTCCGCATTAGCAAGCTTCATTAGTAGCTTGTTTTAATTGATTGGGTGGTCTTTGCGATGTAACTATACTGGCTATTAAACATACTGTTATTGATCCAATGATCCAATCGTTTTGATGTTGTTCAGGTTTTAACACATTTTTAGGGTTCCGTACTCAAAGGGTAAAGCGAACTCTATTAAGGCTCCGCTGTTCGTATGTCTGTCTGTTCGTCTGTCACTATGCTGTGTCTAATGAACCGTGATAGTTAGACAGTTGAGCCCAGCTGATGTATTCCTTTTACCGCTATAACAACAAGTACTAAAAACAGAATAAAATAGTTATAATTCACATCATGGATCTTAAGTATTCTTATATTTGAATCCTCGCTGATCTGAATACCCCCCCGACTTCCCCTACGTCTGTCAAACTTAATTTATGAATGCTATACTCATTGTTTGCCAATGAGCGTATATTATTATTGAATGAGAAAAAACCCCTGTGTTATAAAACCGAAGGGATCGATGGTAAGAAAATTGATTTAAAATAATAAATCTTTTGTTTAAGAAATGTTATTTATTTATTAAAATTTATTTATCATAATGTTGCATACCGATATACTGATAGTTAGATCTTCATCTGAGGAGAGTGGGGTAAGCAGGTCTCTGACCCAATTTGGCTATCACATTTGCTACATAAAATAAAAATAAAATATTCAATTATGCAGATAAATATGTAGGTATATTATAAATAAGAAATTCCTTACTAATATTTGCTACGGTATTTCCATAATGTATAAAGCTTGTCAACCTTGCCAAATATACAACAAATTCGCACTCATTGTTTTTCTAAACAATACAATATTGACCTGGAATCCTGCGCTGTCGCCCCAAGCCCCGATACGCTACGATACGTTATCTATCGCGAATGCTTATCTCGAAATCGCTATCGTTTCTGCGATAAAAACCAAAATAAACGCGGGCGTAGTGTGGCGCATGCGCGGTGTTGGCCCTGCGTACGTGACTAGAAGCATGGCGCGGCAGAGGCGAGGCGTGCGGGGGAACACTGTAAACATTGAGACGTAACACCGCGTAGTCTGCGTACGATGTTACGAACACAACGTACCCAGTAGGTACCCGCCTTTTCTATACCTGCCCTACTCTATTTTCACCCATACGACTAAGACAAGACACACGCAACGCATTTACCAGGGCTCTGGATCCCACGCCGACCACCTCTATGTTTACAAACTACAGTTCCTCAAATTTACACTTCCATTTCACGCTGATCCCTCAGCTAGTTAACGTTTTGAGAAATAGCAGCTCTTGAGGATGTGGTCCTCATTATGTCAATTTGTCTTTGGGAAATACAACATAGCTCGGTAATTAGACGCTGCGATTCAAATTGGCGTGCACACGGATAAACATTTGCACGATGTGGGTAAATATTATTTCGGATATTATTATTATCATCGTTCCTGCAGCATGACCGTGAGAGTCATCGCGAAATCAGTCTTCAATCATTATAGAGATAAAAAGAGGTTTAGTTTAGACCAGAAGCTTAAATAATGTGGATACCTACATAATATCAATAAGAAGGACCTTGTATTACACACCTTTTTGGTTTCTTCGTTTCTCGGTTGCTTCATGTTTCGATCAGAATCTTTAAATTACCAAGTCAGTGTCCTGAAAGGTATTATTAGTCTTTTTAGAATCTGTTTGATGGTGGATTCTGTGAATGACGGGCGGTTTCATGCCAGAACGATTCCAAAACATTCAAGTTGGCTTATTGAATATGTTACTACGTAACCTACACTAATGAGGGAGATTAATACCCAATTAGAACAATAATGTATCTGCACCCCGATTCCTAAATCCCAACTCACCGAAAACGTTTCGATGCCATATCTACTTTCGGTCTCCTTCATCCTGAATGTAGATGAAAGAGTCTGAGATCGTAAATTTTGAATCGATCCAAAGTTTTTTGATGGGTTGGAATCGGGGTAACGGGGTTCTGGACAATATAAATTTATCATCTACCGAGAAAGATAGGTCTCACTCTACATATCAGACAATGGTACTAAAGAGAGTGCCCAAGCACCTCTACACCTTAACAAGGCAGGATTCTCTATCGATAAGAAGTAGTAAAGAACGTATCGTAAAGAACAGCTCTTTACTGTTGGCTTATGGATCGTAGGTGTATTTTCTGTAGGTACTTGTTAGTTCCTGTGAGATCTCTTATGAAGAGTTTCCCATTCTTCCACCCGTATTCTGTGCGTCAAAGGATATAAGACTGTTATTAGTATACTGGTGAAAATCTGCAGGTAATGCAATCCTGAAACGAGAAAGAAAATGGTGAGAAGGAATGAGAAGCAGCAAGGCAACCATAATTTATGTCAATGTTTAACTATCGCCAACCAGTGTGGTTCTTTAGCCTCGTGAACCTTCCGGGGAGGTAAATTAAAACCATCAAAACTATAAATTTTTAAATACCCCCCAGTTGATTCATTTATTATTTTATTACTCACAAACCTAGAAAATAGGTGATATCAGTCACGTATGTAAATGTAACTAATCCATGAAAATATTTATTCTTCAATTACTTACCTCTTGTTTAAACTTGCCGAATGCTGTTTGCTTGAATGTTGTTACGTCAGTAGGAAAATAATTGAATTTGAAACATTATAAATTAATAAATAAAAGTATAATGCTTAACGACTATTTTGGGGTAACTAATACTTACTGAAATCCAGGATTACAACAGAAATTAAAATAACTGCTGGTCTCCTGATACTTTTAGGGCGTCACCGGGTGGCTAGATAAAATGGTGCGTGATAAATTCATGATGATTAATGCCCTAACTATACATTAACTAGCACATGCGAAGTGTATCAGGAAGGTAAACCGAAAAACGCATCTGCTTCCAAATTATGCAAACTTAATTAATCACCTCTAATATGTAATCTACGACATTTAAAAATGACAAAAAAGCGCCAGTTCATACACCATTCAACAACATTGTCAAGACCTTATATTATACCTGAAGTGTGTTAATAAATGAACCACGAAAATGTCCCAAATAATTATCCTGACAAATACTTTCCCTTTCAAAAATGGTTGAGCTTGCAGTTTTTAGGGCAGGCTCACTGTCAATGGGGCCGTCGTCACGGGGCTCCTGACAAACACGTGTTCGGGCTCAATGGGACAGACAAATAAATACGTCCAGCAAAACAACAATCGTGTGTAAATGCTACAATAAAAGATGTTAGACTCTTAAACCAGCAACTGAGCAAACAGGCCCATGATAAAAATTGCCCAGCCAAATGGTTACTGCCCTTGGGGAAAATTAAATCTGCTCTCGTAACCTTGATCTTGGCCCTTGGGTGAATTAACCACCACCTTGACATTATTTGTTCAAGAGAGACTAATTCACCTTAGCAAAGCCACGATACTAACGACCGAAAGGGCCTGGTGATGATATCGCGTGCCGTCAATGAGTAAGGCAAGCACGTGCGCAAACGACATTGGGTTTCGTAACATGATTGATTTTACGTTGAGGTTTACAATGAGGTTACTCGATAAGGGTATTGCAGCTATGTCAATTATATTACTGCATATTAATAAACCTTATTGTTGTGGTATGAGAAGATGAATAAGCAAACCTTAAAACATCAATCTTAGATGATGCACGGCATGATGGCACCCCGTGGCGACCAAGACAATCCAAATATGTGACGGAGATCAAAGAGAAAAAGTTTCTCCTAATTGTGGAAGGTTACTGAGTATTTCAAGCACTGAACACTGAACACCTGTTTCTAGTGGCGAAAATGAAAGAGGAGAATATGCGGCCAAACTCCAGAGAACCCCAGTTGAATTCAAGTATGGTTAACAAGTGTACAAGCCAGGTATTGCTAGACTATATTTGTATTTCTAGAATGTCGCTACTAATCTTAAGCGCAATATAAAAGACCGTATAATTTCCTTAAGTTTTTATTCACCTTTGACTGGCTAGATTTATTTTCCTTGGCAAGATTTTTTTATAGGGAAACATTTAAAAGAAAAGATCAGGAAAACACCGACAGTTGAAACTACAAATACCACCAATTATTGTGGTTTGAAAGAAATAGCAAAAGAAACCCCATCGTAAAGGTAGGCGAGACCCTTCAAAGCGGTCAGTTATCTGGTGTCATTTATAACTTGATGAAAAATTGAGAACCGTTATGAAAATGATTCACAGGAGTCGTAACATTTTTAAACGATTCCTATTGTTCATCGCGGGATTCTTCTATCTAATTTTTGTGTGATCTATGATGGAGTTGGAGAACTTGGAATCCACTCTTCAAATAACTTTTTGATCCAAGTCTACTATCGCTGACGACCTCTTTCTTCTGAAGCCGTAGAAATATTAGAATTCCTGCATCCATCGGCTCCGGTTTTCACCAGATCGTTGGCCCACCTGTATGAATAAGTTGTACCTAAATGGATATATTCGAAATTCGACCCGTTCGTCACACTAGCAAAAAGAAAACACTTGTTTGTGAACCTTCAACTTGTATCCTCTACTTAGTTTGTGAGCCTTCATGTCTTGTTACGTTGTGTATAGAAATGAAAAACATTTATTTTACTTGATGTTTATTCTCGAGCATTGATTTTTTCGCTATTTTGGCAATACGTCATCAGCATCACCGGTGTTGTGAGCGATGGTGATTATTTACCATCAGGTAGGTAGGTAGGTATAAAAGAAACACATTAGTTCATCCTACTTTACCATTCAGTAAATATTGTAACATAACTGAAATATGTTACACGTTTTTAAATCTTCCACAGGCACATATTTAAGATTGGTATTTATCTATATTTAAAGAAATATTTATTCAATTCTTATCGCGAATACGTGATGATTATGCGTCTGCCTTGCTGTCTGAATGCTAAGCCATATTTACACTTGATTAGAACTGAATGGGGGGCATACATTTCTGTCTTTCTGAGAGAGGCTTTTGAGCAAAAGTTATGTTGAGTTGCTACGACGGTTTCCTCTTACTATGATCAGTCTAGCAGCTGCTACCTTCGCTATAAGCTAGTGTTGATTAGTGGGGTTACGTAATATTGTTATTAATTTCGTGGTAGGAGGGCGATCTACTCTCCGTATTCCTTTCTTAAGACGCCACACGTCTCATAGATGGAAGTTCTCTTTTCCCTAGCGTTTACAAAGAGGTTTATGTAAGTACGTGTAACATTGAAGTCTTTGAGTGTTTTTGGTTTTATGTTGTAGTTGTACCTACATACTTTAGTTCTATTCTCGATTCCGAGTTTATGATGAGCAAAGACTCGCAAGCGTAGCGTTCTCTATGGAGATGGGGTTTAGACCATTTAGTACCCCCTAACTTGAACATAATTTCTTGTTACCTACCTTATTTATTTTAAAACCCAACTTATCAAACACTGAGCAATTAAATTATAATGTTAGCGTTATTGCTTGAGTTTCATAAAAGGCTTAAACGATATTCAATGATTATCGAAGTCCAAAAATAAACACGGATATCGCAACTTACCGTTAATACCGCTAGTACTTAGATGATAATCTGATGTTTATTAATCCCTGTTATTATAACGGATTTTTTCGATGATGTAGGTAGGCTGTAAGGTGATCTATTTAAAAATTTAAATCATTATTTAATGTTTTAAATACTTAGATCATGTACCTACATCATCATCATGAACAGCCTGAAGGCGCCCACTTCTGAACTTAGGCCTCCTCCAGAGAGCGCCACTTTGAGTGGCTGCTCGCTTCCTGCATCTATTGGTTAACCAGATCGTCCAAACTTTCAGTCTATACTATCACCCATTATCTACCATTGACCCTAAGATCATGTTACATGCTGGAATGGAAGGCGCAATTTAAGGATGAACTTCTTTTGAATTTGAGTAAATGCTAATCATAACCATGATTTTTGTAATATTGTTTATTCTGAGCTCTCAAGGAAAAGTCTGTATAGAATAAAATATAGAAAAACGATTTTTGAGTAAGTATTTTGTTTGCTCAAAATATAGTTTTTATGTCTGTTCGAAAACTTATCAAAAATAATCCACTGCTTCAAGTTTGCTTAATATTATTTTTTTGAATTCTGAGCAGGTACTTACATTGGTTTCATCGACATTGGTTGATCCAAAAATAAGTTAGATACTTTTATAGACAAGGGCGTCCACACGCACCGTCCCGCCAGACGGACGACCGTGAATACCTTTCGCACAGCCGCGTAGCCACCAGATTGAATAATAGTTACAGGCTTCAATAATCAATAGTGAAAGTTTGTTTCATAAAGTTCTGAGACATAGATACATTTAAATAAAATTCGTCTAGTAAAAAAAAACACAAAAGAAAAATAATTATAACTATCATTATGGAAGTATAAATACAATAGGCATGATGACTAGTATTAAAAAATAAAAAGTAAATGTTACTTTCATAAAGAAGATTAAAAATTAATGCAATAATTGAAAAAATATGCAAAGTCAGTAAATAAATCACGGAGTAATAAGCTTTTAAAGTTTCTACAGGAGGCATCTCCTGTCCCTTTCTCGCCAAACAGAGCGCCCCCACAGTTACTATGAAAAATCTACTCGTGACGTCACATGCCAAAGAGTTTTTATGAAAAGCTACCACAGCTTAGTAATGAGGTACTATGACGACCTTCCTCTGAAGTCACTGGCCGTTTGAGCTATCTCTTTCTATTCCGGTTTTTAAAATGCTTGTAACTTGGTAATTTTTTGAGATATTTAATTTTTGTTTTCACAGATGTTTATCTTTTGAAGAATATAATTAATTTATACAAACATTTTTAAATGGTCATGAAGAGGTCTGCAGAACAAGTGTATTCTAGAAATCTATTTTCCAACTCAGAGGCTTTTTAAATAACTACTAAATATTAGAGCCAACGTCACTTCGCTAATAGGGACCACCCACGATTTAACTGTTCTTAAACATTGGCACAGATAAACATTTGAATATTTATCTTTTATCACAGCGGCATAAGGTTCATAGTAGTCAAGTATTTTTTGATCAGTTCAAGTCTACAATACGTGTTGAATTGTTGATGGGTAATGGGCATTTGTATTCCAAACATGTGAAGATTACAAATCATAGAATAGACCAGTTGTTGATACAGATTGGAATTTCGATGTGGTTTTCTTGCATATTAATATATTTCCGAATGAGATACCTACCTACTTTGTATTAGGAACTTGTTATACCTATTATAGTATAAATTATAGGAGATTTAAATCCGCTGCGGGTACTTCCCTCTATTAACAGTGGGAGGCCCGTTTCCACCCGAGATTTTTTAGTCACTGTTTGTCTCTCTGTGGTTCACTAAATTTTCGCTGTTTTTCTGCTGCGTCTGCGGTCCCGACAGTTTGAAACGTTTTTCCTTTTTGTTCCCAATATCATCAGCTTATACTGGGTCCACTGCTGGATATAACTGCTGCTAAGGCGAGCCACTGAACCTAATTTTTGGTTCTAGTTTTCTAGTTTTTGCCAGCTAATCTATCATAAATGTTATTACTCCATCTGATATAGCTCTTAGAATTAGCGTGTTGAAATGAAAATGGGCAGGCCACACCGCTCGTAGAACTGATAACTGATGGGGAAGAAAGGGTCTCGAGTGGCGACCAGGAACTGGAAGACGAAAGGTAGGCTAGCCCCCCACTAGGTGGACCGACGAACTGATGAAAGCCACGAGGGGTCGATGAATACAGGAGGCGAGCAACCGCTCAAAGTGGCGCTCTCTGAGGGAGGCCTATGTTCAGCAGTGGACGTCTCCAGGCTGTTAATGATGATGGTAATCGCGTTTGTGTTAAGAAGTCTACATGATCTAACCATAAAAACTGTCTCCAGGCCATGGTCGCGTGCTACCCAGGCTCGGGAGCGCACTACGTGAAGCACGTGGACAATCCGAACAAGGACGGCCGCTGTATCACAGCAATATACTACTTGAATCTCGACTGGGACGTGCAACGGTGTGGTGGTCTACTCAGGTATGTTCTAATTTTACTAGGCGCTGGAGAAAAATAATAGTTGAAGTACCGCTTCGCATTCGTAGTACGACTTGTTGGGATAAAAATCCGATGTCATTCCCAGGGGTCCAAGTTATATCCATTGCAAAAATTATTAAGATTGATTCAGCCGTTTGGCCGTAAAAAGGTTGAACAGTAGGCCTAGCACGAATATTTACGCGCGCGTAAGTGTAACTTTAACGTAAGGCAGTTGTATGGGGCGCTGATCAAATGCCGTACAATTGCTTTACGTTAACGTTACACTTACGCGCGCGTAAATATTCGTGCTAGGCCTACAGACAAACAGAAGTTGGTTTCGTTATGATACTAGTATAGAATTATTGATGTAGGCTATGAACATGAACTTTGAGTGTTTGACGAATGACTTAAACGTTGTAACTACCCTGTTTTAAAGTAGTGGACTGGTCAAGAACGACAACATCAGTTTCTGACGGATTACATTTGGTACAGATTTGTCGGTCACATTTGTTACGCCAACTTACGTTAAGTGTGAAGTTCTCACAGTTCTTCTTATTTTAATCGCATCGTGAGCAACGAAAATGGTGCTTTTTACAGTTGTCTTTATAAGTGCTACTGCGCAGCCATCTTCGCCAACTTCAGAATGGCATTTTTTCGTTGACATCGCTATCTCTCCGATTTCAGGGTATTTCCGGCGGGTAACGACAACAAAGTGGCGGACATAGAGCCGATATTCGACCGGATGCTGTTCTTCTGGTCCGACAGGCGGAACCCTCATGAAGTACAACCAGCGTACGCCACTAGGTAAACAATATAGCACCACCCCATCTGTTCCCGCGGATACCGTAAAACCTAAGGGAATATACAAGAAATCGGCAGCAGAATCCTCTCGGTACATTGATCTTCTGCGAACACCAAGGTGCCTGCTAAAATGCGTTCAAACTGTAGTTTTATAGGCGAGGCTTATGTTCAACAGTTGACGTCTTCCAGAGGCCTATTTGGGGAAAGTTATATTGTAGGTGTCCAAATAAATAAATATCGTCTACCATCACATACAATCGATTCTAACTAGAATTACCTGTGTCTAAGGACCCAGGAATTAACAGAACCATGCGACTACAGCACCCAGACGCAAAACAGCTACTTGCACCTTGGGCGTAAAAATGTACAACAAATGCGAGCGTAGCCGTGAACGGAGGCTTATATCACAATAAAACATAGCCTATGTTACTCGAGGGATGGTAAAGCTTTCTATTAGTGAAAGAATCATAAGAATCAGATCAGTACTTCCAGAAATTAGCGCGTTCATATAAACTCGATTCACATACAAGTGTTATCTTCAAAACGAAAATTAGTATAGGCTACCTAAAATATAAGTGTGTCTATCTCTTTCTTTTAGATACGCAATTACCTTATGGTATTTCGATGCACAGGAAAGAGCGGAGGCAATTAAAAATCACAGTAAGTATTTTAATTAATTGACTACTTATTAGAACTAGATCAGCTGCCTGCTTTGCTAATTTTTCTATAGATGCTATAATCTGCACCCTTTTTTTTTTTTTTTTTATTCATTTATTTCATACAAAGTTTTACATGGGATTACATACTAGGGCCGGTAAACCTCGCAAAGGTTTGTCTTGGCACTAGGGGTCCTCTAAAAGCTAGACAAAAATACAACCTATGACATTAATTTCTTACCATGCTACTATACACTCACTTGTGCAAGTAAGTGTACAATAACACAGTGGTAAACACAAGCTATTATCGTTAATCATTTAGATAAATATACAGGGTTACAGGAAAAATCGTGCTAGATCCGTTAAGAGCGTGGAGTACCCATCACTTCTGACTTATTTCACTATGAAACACCCTAGGCTAAACTTTACCCTTTTCGAGATATTCAATTTTTAATTTTTTCATTGAAATATTTTGTGTCTTCTTATTATTATTATTATTGCATTTTTACATGTGTAATAAGATGCTTTAGGACGTCAATCATTAAAATAGTACATAAGTTAATTGAATAGACCGTAGTAGACAAGTGAAAGTTAAGATATAAAAAAAATATTAGAAACTGTATTGTTTTCTAAGGGATATCTACAAAAATATTATTAGTTTAGGCTAGGGTGTTTCATAGTGAAATAAGTCAGAAATCATGGGTACTCCACGCTCTTAACGGATCTAGCACAATTTTTCCTGTAACCCTGTATACATAATCATAACCCGGCAAAATCGACGACAAAAACACCGACAGCGCAACACGCATCACTGCACTCAACGCGCAGTGTCTCCTCAACTACAAGGTGGCCAAACGTCAAAACAAAACAAGATCTGCGCGCGAGCGAGACAATACGCGCAGCATGCAGCACAGTGACAGGGTTACGCCGCGCCACAACTATAGGATGCTCCATATTATTATTGTGAGAGAATATTCAAAAAGTATAGTTTGAGAATACGTTTGATGTTAATTGTTGTTATTTTATTACGAGTGTCAATGGGAAGTGAATTAATTAGGTGAGGAATTAAGCCTTGTGACGCTGTAAAGGTCGGTAGAGTCTAACAAAATTAACCCGTTCATAAAAGCTGTAACCTGCTGAAAGACACCACCGTTATGGAAACAGCACTTGTACAGACAAACAGCTTGTGTTATATAGAAAAAACAATTTTGAAGCCCGCCTGATGGTGGTAGAGGTCTTCATAATGTTACATTACAATATAGGTCTTAATAAATCATTATGAACTTACTTACTACTTCAAGCGTAAGTAGTTCCATAATGTACAGCAAGTAGCTTTAGTGGTATTAGATATAATAGGCATGATGACTAACATTTTTTTCGAACGCCAGTGACATCAGCTGAAGAGGTCGTTCCTAGTACCTCATTATTAAGCTGTGGTAGCTTTACATACAATCTCTTTGGCATGTGACGTCACGAGTGGATTTTTCATAATAACTGCGGAGGCGCTCTGTTTCGCGAGAAAGGGGCAGGAGATGCCCCCTACAGAAACTTTAAAAGCTTATTACTCCGTGATTTATTTTCCGATTTTGCTTATTTTTTCAATTATTGCATTCATTTTTTTATCTTCATGAAAGAAATATTTACTTGTTCATTTTTAATAGTAGTCATCATGCCTATTGTAGTAGTTAGTGTAAAGACTTAAGGACCTAGCACAACAATAAAACTGTAAAATAGTTATTAAAACGTAAGTTTATTCTTACAGTAATAAAGTAAATGATATAATTACACCTTAATCTAACGAATAATGTTTTATTAAGTACACAGGTATATTTATAGCATCCGGGTCGTAAAACATATTACTCAGAGACAGAGACCGCGCGTTAGGTAGTTAGTAAAAACCACAATTTAATGACGTAATTAATATGAATGACTGATTGTAATAACACAATAACAAACTAATTATGTTTTGTTGACGCTAAAAATAGAATTGTGTCGTCACAAAATAATAGTAACGTTGGTTTTAGGGTTCCGTACCCAAAGGGTAAAACGGACCGTACTAAGGCTCCGCTGTCCGTCTGTCACTAGGCTGTATCTCATGAGCCGTGATAGTTAGACAGTTGAAATTTTCACAGATGATGTATTTCAGTTGCCAGTGTAACAGCAAATATTAAAAATCCAGAAATAAATAACTATTTAAGAGGGCTCCCATATAACAAACGTGCATTTTTGCTCGTTTTTATAGACAACGTTACGGAACCCTTCGTGCGCGAGTCCGACCTGGACTTGGCTGGCTTTTTATTTTTTTATTTTAACTCGCATTAAAGTTTGTCAACTTTTAAGTTCGCACTTATCTCTCTAGGAGACGTATATAAACAAATGCGTTGCGTTAAGTACGTCATAGAGGGATAAAGTGCTTAGGAGTTCCCAAAGCCTAGTGCAGATGGGCATTAATTATTCTATGCTACTGGTGCAAGCAATGCGGTAAAAAGACGGAGCACACCAAATGATTCGTCGAGGACATTCATTGCATTACTGCATTCTCGCTAGGGATTTACCCACGCTCTTGAAAGCAGGAAAACGGCTTATATATTATAAACTCTAGATAAAATATGTCTGTTTGATCATATTATCTTCTCCTTTTCTTATCTATTAGTAAATAGTGGTTGTAAGCGACGTCGGATAATGGCTCAGGGGATATCTTCTAAAGCGAGGAAATTAAAGAATCTGTAGCTGAAGGTCTTCAGAGGTGTATTTCACATGAAAATCAATGACAGAGTTGAATCACATAGTCACATCACATTTTTACTATTCTAATATATAGAAATACTTTATTTTTTATACAAGGTCGAAGGAGGTGCGTCGCCTATAGTGGTTTTAATTGAGGCACGTTATAATAACTACATGCCGATGGATGCAGGAGGCAAGCAGCCGCTCAAAGTTGCGCTCTGTGGGGAAGGCGTACGTTCAGCAGTGGACATCTTCAGGCTGTTCATGATGATGATGACAAATGTCAATATAGTTATGATTAGTTTGAAGAATAACAATAAATAATAAATAAATAAATATGTGTGGACATTTCACACAGCGCCATCTAGCCCCAAACTAAGCATAGCTTGTACTATGGGAACCAGATAACTGATATAATACTTAGATACATTTTTGTTTTGTAAATACATACATAGAATACAATATAACACCCAGACGCAGAACAAACATCTATGTTCATCACAAAAATATTTGTCCTGGGTAGGAATCGAACCCACAGCCCTCAGTTCAGAAGGCAGGGCTACTACCAACTGAGCTATCGGGCCCGTCAAATAAACGTATATTTAGAAATGCCGACTAAAGTGCACTGTAGCTAGTGCGATTAACTACACATGCTTTGTGCAATTCTGAGAAGCATGTCTCAATTGCGCATTGTATTATTGTACTGTGCAATTGTGCATAATATACTGGGTGTAATATTGAACAGGCATAATGACGACTATTAAAAATGAACAAGTAAATATTACTTTCATAAAGAAGATTAAAAATGAATGCAATAATTGAAAAAATAAACAAAATCGGTAAGTAAATCACGGAGTAATAAGCTTTTAAAGTTTCTACAGGAGGCATCTCCTGTCCCTTTCTCGCGAAACAAAGCGCCCCCACAGTTACTATGAAAAATCTACTCGTGACGTCACATGCCAAAGAGATTTTATGAAAAGCTGCCACAGCTTAGTAATGAGGTACTATAACGACCTTCCTCTGACGTCACTGGCCGTTTGAGATATCTGTTTCTATTCCGGTTTTTAAAATTCTTGTAACTTGGTAATTTTTTGAGATATTTAATATTTTTTTCACAATTGCTTATCTTTTGAGAAATATAATTAATTTATCCAAAAAAAATCTTAGTCATGATGCCTATTCATTAGCATTCTTTGAAACTAGGTACCTACTCCTGACACTGGTCACGTGGGGCCAAAATTTATGAAATGTAACGCATCGATTTGGTATTGATGATAACTCCAAAAATGCAATAATTTATTAAATTAACTGCTACAGTACCACATTAGTACTGTATTTAATTATTAACAAAATCTTTTATAAGTATCAATATCATTCGTGCCAGCTTTGTTAGGCACCGGCAAGAAAAACTACATTAATTATTATCGATAAAACATATTTTCATTTGCGATCTTTACTCTCTAATAATCATTAACAAATGATGTATTAATTATCGTACTTAATTTGTGTTAATGAATCCAATTGCATCCTGTAGATATAGCATAATGTATTATTGTCCCTTTATCTTAACGACTCGACAGGAAAAAACCAAACTCAATTAATTTGATAGTTCTAAAATGTTGCTGTCCCTTTTCATAACGCCCGGACTGACAAGGACCGGTTTTAGGATTGTCAAACAGAACTTAAATTAACACTTAACTCTGCGCCTATAATTGCGGTGACATTAACCAGGCTATTTTTAGATTTTAGTTAGTTCCATTAAAAATTAATTAATGTACATTGTGTTGGTGACCAATAAACAGATAAACACTATGTAGCGGCCAGCGGGAGAATAGTTAAGTGTCTTGTCTTTCTCTGTTGAGTTTGAAATGGGCAAAGATAAAAAAAAACACTAAGGCTGAGTTTCATCGTAATCACAGTTAAAGTTATGACGTCGTTTAACAAATTTTTTGCCTAACGTTGCACCATAATCACAGTAGGTGCAACCCACCGGGTTGGGTGAGGTGTCGGGGTTGCACCAGCTTACTTTAACAATTACAATCATGGGCATTTCAGTTAAAGTACCGGTTAGGCAAAAAAATTGTTAAAACGTGTTAACTTTAACTGGTACCTTTAACTGTGGTGTATGGTGCAACTCAGCCTTAGTAGCTATTCCACTGTTATGCAATGTTTTTTGGTAAAGTAGCTAATATTACGGTTAGGGTGCGTTTCCACCAGAGATGTGCGAGGATGTGTAGCGAGGGATGTGTTTGTTACGAACCAATAACAAAAAACAAACGAAAAACAATTCTTTTTTTTTTTTAGATTTTGCATCGATTTGTCTTTGGTAATAACTCAAAAAAATGGGATAACTTACTCAACTGCTACAGTACAAGATTAAATTCAAATAATGATTTTAATTATTATTGCATACAAGATAAACTTTTAACTGCGCTGCGTTAAGCGCCGGGGAAATTTTCATAATTTTCAATATTATTTACTATAATTATTTTATGAGAATGACTGACCTGGTCGTTCACCAGAATTTAAGTGACACGGCCAATCATAAAAAAAATTGACATTGTCATTTTTTGTCGTTTGTTGTTGCCACCTTATATAAAGCTATATTATAATCTACTTAAGAAATCATGTACCCAAACTTATAGCAAATAAATACATTATAATTTTAACATTTAATAATCAGTATTAAAAAAAAAGACTTACATACTTCGAGTAACGATGAGACTCATATTTGGTACATAGGAAAAATTAATTATAACAGTATAAAAATTACATTAAGACGAATTCATTAAAATAAATAATCGATTTATAAACAAAAATCATAAAATTGTAAAATAAACATCAAAATCATCAAAAACAAATAAATAAAAACCAGAATAATCAGAATACAAAAATTAACATAAAATTAAAATTTAAAATAATATTTTAGTTCTACTGGCGACATGTTTCTCGCAGCAGTGTTGCATGTACGGACAGTCGACCCTGTCCGCTATCATTAAATTTCTTCGTTTATACATATTTGATGTTTGAAATGTTTAATTCGAGCTTGTTAATTCCAGGAAAACGCGTCCCACCGTCTTCAACGTCCAGCAACTGACGACCACGGCTCCTGCCTTGTGATACTAGTGTGAACCAGAATAGGACTCTATTTCTAAGGTGCGAAGGACTTCAGTCGTGCCTCATGAACACAGGCGCATAGATAAAAAAACAAATGTCACTGAGAAATTGTTCGTTCTTTAACGAGTTTTTTGTCTAGGCTTTGTATATAATAAAATATCACCGAAATGTCAGTTTTAGTTACAGTTATTTAATGGATTTGACTATACTCACAGCTATTTCAGTTTGAACATGTTTTACCTTAATTTCGTTCATTTCATTCACTCGTGAATTGAGTACGATTCGATATTGCTTCTCTATTTTGACGTTTTTAAATACTGCAGTGATAATGAATTAATCCAAATTTATTTTGTATAAACACTGAGTGGTTTTCACCCGCGTGCCTGTGTGTAATATACTTATCTTGTTGTTTTTCTAGCTATTTTGTAATTTAGGCATTGAACAGTATTCCTTTTGCGGATGTGACATGGTTATAATTAAAGCACGTAATTATTACTCAGTACTGTAATTAAATTTTTGTGTCCAGTCCAGGCATTTTTTTTCACGAAGTTGTAACACTATCTATAACTTGTAACCTCACTTCTTCGTAGTTTTCTGCAGGTGTTATGTTTTCCGGTTACAGAAACTTTTTATACTTAAAAGAATAAAATAACGCCCAACGATCGCGTACATAGATCCTGGACCCTAACTAGGATTCCCTGTATTTAGGGGCCTAAGAACTTAGGACCATGGTTCCACAACAGATGGTTATGTTATGCAATTATAACCACGGCTAGGTTATAATAATTCGTGTTTTCATAATAATAATCTTCATGTCACACTTGGTAACTCATGAAATAAATCTTACTCACAATAACCAAACTAATGTCTATTAATATAATAATATAGTTATTAAATATTTTGTTACTTACCTGGGGCCGTACTGTGAGCTCTTAGCGCGATTCAAAAAGGAGCGTATATTGGATCGCTTTGTTTTTTTTCTGTATGAAGATTTTGACAAGTGATCCAATATAGGCTCTGTTTTGGATCGCGCTAAGAGCTCACAGTACGGCCCCTGTAGTCAATAGTCAATTGTTATATCCACCATGTATTATTATTATTTTAATAATAACATAATTATATCTACTTAATATATAATAGACGCACACTAAAGCAAGGGTACACACTAGGTCACAAAACATCTATTAAAATAAATATGAAATGCTGTTCATTCGTAAGCGCCAGCAACTTTTGAGGGGCTGGATCGATTTGGCTGTTTTAAATAAAAAAGATGTGAAAATTGTAAAAATAAATCATGTTTGGTCAAACCTCATCATCATCATCAAAATAATCGAATCATTTTTACTGTGGGATTTTACATCAATAGTTCCAAAATACTTAGTTGGGTTGCCATTGTAGAAAAAATCTCAATTTGGGGGAAATCTTGAATTGGTTGATTAATAGTATGATATGCCCATTTTCTTCTTAATTTTTAGTGTGTACCCATTTTTAGTATTCAGTGTAGTGAAAAT
This sequence comes from Ennomos erosarius, assembly GCA_963580505.1. Lineage (NCBI taxonomy): Eukaryota > Metazoa > Arthropoda > Insecta > Lepidoptera > Geometridae > Ennomos > Ennomos erosarius. The sequence goes on from OY756996.1 coordinate 10,048,290, forward strand.
GGTTCAAGACTGAATAAGAATATTCAAGAATGTAAAAGAGTGGCATATATTAAAATAATCATTATGCTTTTCACCTTTATTCGGCTTCTATTAAGATATCACTAAAAGTAGCTCCGATTGAGCGATTTGCACTCGTTGTGTCGTTGCGGGTCATATCGACTCTAGTCGAAAAAGGCAGTCATCATGCCTATTGTTAATTGTTTCCATCTTGTACCCTATAAACAAGGTAACTAAACTAAACATCTTCCTAAAAGTCTACGATTGATTTCAATTAACGATTTTAGGGTACAAGGCGGTGTTAGAGTTAAGTACTTTACACACGATTTAGTTTGCCACGCGATTTGTTGAATCAATCAGTCAAATTGCATCGTGCATCCAGCTAATTGTATCGTGCGGAGGCATGTTGGTTCCCATCCAGCAGATTGAGTCAACAAGTCGAGTGACTGATTGAATGGTATGTAGAGTACTTTAGGTACGACACGCTACGACACATCGCAACATGTACGACAAGACTTAGGCCCGTATAGAACGATGTCATCGATCGCTGCAGAAGTCTAGATTTCATTCCCTAATTGGTTATTTCGTGAATGAAATCTAGTCTTGAGAACCGATTCACAACTACAGCGTAGTTCTTTACGGGGCTTTTTTACGAAGCCGTCCACGCCACGACTTCAGTCGCAAGAGCGTTAAGTGTGGCTCTTTCACTTCTTGTCTTACATGTCACACAGCCTAACAAAACTTAAGAATACCCAAAAACGGCAATATGTACCTCATAGTTACGTGAGTTAAATGTAAATACAAATTAAATTAAGATACGTGTAAAAAGTATTGAATTTTATACAGAAATAGATTAATTTATCACTAAGATTATTTTTCCTATAATTTTAGTCAGTTATAAAAATGTTTAAGCATTAACTTGTGTGTATAAACTGGCTTCGACTAAAAGAACAGTGTAGATGGCGCGCTTTAAACGAGATGAGGAAGCCAAAAAATGCTATTCGAAATCGCAATTCAGGATTTGGGAGTAATGACCAAAGGCAATATCTAATACTCGCTTTCGATCAGAATCCAAAATTCTAATTTTCATTTATAGATTTAAATTAATCTGTTGAATTTTTAGTTCTTTTTTGCTTCACTCTCTATGTTGGGATGCACTGTCTATAATGTATTTCTAGTCGGAGTAAACTTTTGTTATATTAGTTAGAAATGTTAAAATACTATTTTTTATTGATGGTAGTGTTTGGTTTTGCGTGATTGAAATATGCCTCTCTGCCGATTGAGCGTGGTTCCAAAATATGACCCGGTTATAAATATAATTCATAGATTTATTGGTATCTTTGATATTTAATTATAAAAAAAAGGAACTTATTCCTAAAGCGTATGGCGTTTTCTGTTATCATAATTATATTCGCATCGGTGAACGTATTAACTAATGATTTTCCAAATTAATTTTTTTTTTAAGTTATGCCTCTGAATTTAGTTTAAACGATTCAATAGTTCAACTTAAAAAAATTCTATATGCTGATTAATCAGAATTATTAAGTACTTTCTAATAAGTACCCGATTTAATATATATCGCTATCTATCTATTTCACTTGCTGATGCGCTCTCTTTCCTGCGCGGTTCACAGTATTTTGAAATTGTTAAACTGTCGATCACATAGGAAAGAGAGAGAAGAGTTGAGGACTATCGACATAAATAATATCAAAAATACCGAAATTAGAATTCGGCATGAACCTGTATAAAGCCCGTAGCACTACGCAATTTATTCTACCTTTACCCATTATTTAACTAACCATTATTTATCTAAAGTGCTTATAATGTTCCGTCTCGTTTTCGCGCGTGACATTTCAAATCAGTCATAAGTTGACAGAAGATTTTAAGCATTGGTTACTGTAACAGCAAGGTCACAATCACAAAAACCAAACACTAAGCTGTATCGGTTTCTGTCCTTGTCTGATGAATATAGCAGCAAAATGTTTAAAACCAAAACGGCTTGAATTGTGAAGTCATAAATTATTTTGTGGACAAAGTCTGGTATTAAATTTTTACAATAGAAATCGGTCCTTTTATTTGTTCTAACCCTCGGGAATCAGGGTCCTCGGGGAGTAACCCGGAGTGCAGAGGCTAGTATATTAGATATTTGTGTGCAGAGGCTTTATATTAAAATATTCAAGGTTCATTATCTAATCTTTTTTCTAATTTTCCTACGTAATTATTTTGTATTCTAGTCCAAACAGTGTGATATGATTATGATGCTATTTTCATGTCGGTTGCAAAGAGTATATAACTTACTACGTAGGTCGGGTTCAGTTTCAATGTACTCTGTGGATATCTGTCATTATTATGTCCCTGTTTCGATGTTTTACACGAATTAGTAATGTTTTATTTTCGATTAATGTTTAGCATTTAATTTTATATTCTTTTACCTTATTTATACTTAAATGGCGACTACATCTAGTGCGCGACTGCTCGCAGTCATATCATCGGGTTGTTTGAACAAACGGACCCGTCTCACTGACCTAGCTGATAACGTCAGTATTCCGTCCAGGGCAAACCTAACGGTAATTAACTATCGTTCCTATATTATTTTCTTATCATACCTGTACCTGTCTTAGGCCGATATAATATGTCCCCACTAGGTGGACCGACGATCTGGTGAAAGCCGCGGGGAGCCGGTGGATGCAGGAGGCGAGCAGCCGCTCAAAGTAGGCGTTCTCTGAATGCCTATTATGTTCAGCAGTGGATGTATCCAGGCTGTTGATTTCGAACATAATTTAAAATGTTGTTTTAACATACAAATAATGCCTTTTAGGAACTAACAGAGCAAGATGAAAATCTCCTGAACATATTTAAGTGAGTACCTACCATTCCTTTATTAAACATAATTTTTCAATTCAGCCTCGACTTAAAGGTAATTTTTTGCAGATTGCCATTTTTATCTGCATCTTTATTTGCCACGGTCTTGGAAGACACCATAACGGAGATCCGAATTTTAGGTGGGCATACAGTAAGACATTTCTATATTTAGTTGGATTAAATAGACACCCTACACTTTATTCACATTTTTGATATTACGGGATAACAGTATTATCTTCTTTTTTTTATGAGGACGAGTTCGTCGTTCACCTGATGTTAAGCGACACGGCCGCCTATAACGGTTGCAGTGTCACTCGGAAATTTAAAATAATAAAGTATCGCGTGACACTGCACTGCGCACGTCATCCTGAGACATCACACAGTCTAGTAATCAGATTACTACACTGTGTAATCAGGTCATAAAGTCTCGTTTGCCCAGTAATTTCACTAGCTACAATGCCCTTCAAACCGGAACACGGTAGAGCTTGCACACTACTACTTGGCGGCAGAATAACTGGCAAAGCGGTGGTACCTACCTAGACGAACTTAGCAGAAAAGTCCTACCACCTAGTACAGACTGAAGACGTCTAAAGCTGTACATAGAGCCCCATAGAGCTCCACATTGAGGCGGCTTATCTCTTGCCATCCATCGGCTCCCATCGGTCATCGGCCTACCTAGTAGGCAGCCGGCCTGCGCTGCGTCTTCCGATTCGTGATCGCCACTCGAGAACCTTTCTTCCCTATCGGTTGTTAATTCTACGAGGGATGTAGCCTGCCCATTGCCAATTTCAAGTTGCTAATTTTTTTAATTTTTTTTTATTTGGGTTTAATACAAATCGTACGATACATAAACACTAGGGACGTATCATTAACACTGTTAACTATGTTATTAGTAAAAATAACACGTTGCATGCAAAATTAAACAATTCTAAGAGCTATATCGGTCACTTCAGTCCTCCAGCCGATTATGATAATGTTATACTTAAAACTGCCCAGACGAATGCAACAACATACTACGTCAAATGAAGACAATGGCTGACATCAGCGTGCTGCTCGCTCGGAAGTTCGACATCGCTCAACCGTGTGTCCCGGATGAGCTGGCAAGAATCGATCCCAAAAACCTGCGGAAAGAGGAATATAAGCTGGATAAACTTGCTGCCGACAGGTACCTACACAGAGCTATGAAACAAATGACTCTTCGAAACGTTTTTTTTTTTGCTCTGTGGGTACCTACCTATATTATACTTGTCTTTTAAATCTGCTACATAGGTACACGGAGTCACTATCACGCTCGCGCATTGTGACTGTTTTGAAGATATTAAATAACTGAATTTATTTACGAAAAATCTGGTAGAACATTACAACATAAAACAAAAAAAAAACAAAACAAATGCAAATGCTCAACAAAAATATCATGCTTAGGCCTTCGTTCTCTGTATTCGAGTAAAGTGCTGAGTAGCTGATCGAAACTGTTTTCGTTCGTGAAACTGGGAAGAACTACTCGACGCCTTTACGTCCCGATCAGTATTACTCACTGGCCAGCCAACTCGGAACTTTACTCGGATATAGAGAACGAAGGCATAAATCTTAATCCAAACAATATTTCAGAAATAAATTTTGTTTCGTTCCGGTTTTTATACCTGATAACATAGCTTTGCCGGAATTTTCGTTAATAAATTCTTTTAGTAATAAATTTTTCGTTAATAAATTTTTAAGTAGGTTACCTAGTTAATAATGATCTGTCTCGCTCTCGCCTGATGTGAAGCATTGGCTTGAGATGGGGCATGCTTGTAGAGCTACTTAATCACCTAAGGAAGTGTGGGATTTGTAATCCAGAAAGTGACGATTTTGCTTTTTATCTTTTCTTTGCATGTTTCCAGAAAGTTAATCTATGACACCCTTCTTGTAACGTACCTGGACCTGTCCCTGAACAAGAGCTTCGAAGGCCTGGCCCAGGAGATCAGTGACTTAGTAGAAGCTAACATACACCGCCAGAACTTGATCGAAGTGGACGCTAAAAACAGAGCGTAAACAACCTTTCCACATCACATTCAGAAGGAACTTTCTCATCATCATCATCAAAGACGTTGAAGACGACGTCCCCTGCTGAACATAATTATGCCTCCCCAATACTTTTGCGCCACTTTGAGCGCCATGCTTGCGTACTGCATCCATCGCCGATGACTACTATTAAAAATAAACAAGTAAATATTACTTTCATAAAGAAGATTAAAAATGAATGCAATAATAGAAAAAATAATTAAAATCGGTAAATATCACGGAGCAATAAGCTTTTACTAGGGGGCATCTCCTGTCCCTTTCTCGCGAAATAGAGCGCCTCTACAGGTACTATGAAAAATCCACTTGTGACATCGCATACCAAAGAGATTGTTTGTAAAGCTACCGCAGTTTACTAATAAGGTACTATGACCGACCCAGCTCTGACGTCACTGGCCGTTTGAACTATCTCTTTTTATTCAGGTTTTAAAATACTTGTAACTTTGTCATTTTTTGAGATATTTTATTTTTGTTAGTGCAAATATTTATCTTTCTAAGAAAATTATTAATTTATGCAAAAAAAATTTAGTCATCATGCATCATGCCTATTCTGAAAACAGCTAACATTTGCTGTCTCACTTCCACTCCGGAATCTCCGGTTCCGGCTTCCGGTTGTAAAGTTAGGCAAAAATAATGTCGTGTTAGAAAATTGTTTTAAATATACATACATTTAAGGGAATAGCCTCATAAGTTACAATCACAGTGCCAGTGACCGGTAGTTGAAGTTTCACAACACAATTCTTGTTATCATCATACGGAAGTGATCGAAAAATTGGATTGAATTTTCCGTCTTCATAATAGAGCATCGGTAAATATTCAAAATTGATCAATAACAGAAAAAATAACGAAGAACAATGTGAGTTAACTTTTGACATTTACTCTTAGCGCTCAGCTGATTGGATCAGCTGATTTCTGACAGCTACTGCTACCAACATTATAAAAAGTTGCGTTCATAAACCATTTCAAGAGATTATTTGATTGAAAAAACCATAGGAGCTGCCAACATTAAATGGTTATCTACCATTTTAGTAGAAACATTTTGGGTTGTACTTTACAAGTGTAATTCGATTACTGGCATATATTTCGGTGATTTTATACGTGTAATTGTACCATTAAAATGATGACACGCGGCAAACTAAAACGGATGCAGGAAAACTTAGTAATAGAAAATAACGGCGAGAATGACGAACCAAATGTGGAATTGTTGCTAGCCCGATATGAAAACTCGCTTGATGGTTTACAGAAAGATATTTCAAACAAAGAAAAAATGATAAAGGCACTTGCTGACGAGCACGAAGGCAATGCAAGAGAGTTTGAAATATTGTGTAGGGAAAACATTAGCTTGAAGAAAAAATTGTCTGTTAGTGAAAATAGTTTAGCTTTTTCGCGAGATGAAAACCTAGATTTGGAAGCAAAAATTTTGTTAATCTCAAAAGAGAAGGAAGATTTCAAGGAAGAATATGAAAAAGAAATCGCAAAGGGGGTTAGACCACTTCAACAAAAACTCCAGATAATGCAAGAAAACTACCATGCATTGCACATTAAATATAGTAACTTACAACTAAGCACTGCAGAGAACACACTAATGAATAAAAAGCGTAGAGGATTTTGGCGAAAACAAAAAAGCGCTGGTAAAAAGACCAAAATCAGATTTCTGAAGCAACACATTCTAAAGTTAAGCAATAAGTGCCTAAAAATAAGGCATGAATTAAGGACTCTACAAGAGAATAACTTCCAGACAAATAAGAAGTTAGAAGAGTTATTAAAAGTGCCAGATAGTGTTATGACATTGGATATTGAGCATGAAATAACTAATCAAATTGCAGATAGTTTAGTCCAGCAGAATACAATGCTACTAACAGAGTTAGAAAAAAGAAACAACGTTGTTAACTACCTACAGAATGAAAATGCAAAACTTTTGAACATTATTTATCAATATGAAAGTGAGAACAAGAAGAATGAAACGACAACATCAACATTGGAATTTGTGGAAAAACAGATAAAACAAATTAATAGATTACTTGGAAACGAAGTCGAAGACGCCAATATAGACAATAAGACAGCGGTGGGAAATTCTCAAACAGATACTGTTTTAGCAGTATCGGAAGTGAGCATGGATCAATCAAAAACTCACGCCATAGAGGGCCAAACCGTGCCATCAAGCCCGGAAGCAACGTTAATCAGTCGGAAATGCGACCAGTTGTACATCTATTCAGACAGGCAAGGAGCCGGCATAGGGAAGCGACTCAGTACACTGACCAACAAGAACGTTATCAATTTTTGTAACCCAGGATGTTCTTTTTTAAATCTTGCTTTACGATTGTATGAAAATGCTATAAAGTCACCAGATACACTCTATGTACTCATAATAGGTGAAAAAAACACTGTAACCTCGAATAATGCGTACAAATGCATGAAGATTTTGGAAGACATAAGTAGAATCGCAAAGATTATTATCTTTTCCTTACCTTACGGAAGTAACGAAATGTACAATAGATTTTTATATAAAATTAATACAGATTTGTACAACCTTGCATCCTGTAATAATAATCTTCATATAATTGATATCAATAAGATCAATAAATCTGACATTAGGAACTTTAATACAATTCATTGTAAAAATATATTGTGTAAATCTATATTATGGAATATTGACACGCCCACTGGCACGAAAAATACAGTTATAAACATTATAACATCGACTGACAATAGTAGCTCTTCTGAGGTAAGTCTACTTGAGAAGGATGTAAACTTGACTAAAAATGACATGATCGAGTCAACTTTGCATTTTTTAGAGCCAGTTCAAGTGAACAGAGCCTTACGATAGTGCACCAAAATATACAGGGCTTAAGAGGAAAAGAATTGGAAATTAGCTTGTTCTTGGAACGTTTTCATATTAATGTAATATGCCTTACAGAAAGCTGGACTAAAAAGAGTGAAACATCACTATTGAATATTGAGAACTATACGTTGGCTAGTGTATTTAGTAGAGAGTCTGCATTTAGAGGTGGTTCTTTAATACTGGTCGACAAAACACTCAAACTTAAAAAAAGAGATGACATTGTTCGCTTATCCGTAGAACGTAGTATTGAAATATCATGTGTAGAACTTGCAAATTATATCATAGTTAATATTTATAGACCCCCAAACGGTAATTTTAAAACCTTTGAAAAAACTATTGAAGAAATTCTTGGCAAGCTGAATAGTAAAAGCAAAGACCTAATAATTGTGGGTGACTTTAATGTTGACATACTGACAAACACAACTAATAAAACTGATTTAATTAATCTATTTCAATCTTTTAATTTATGCCATCAATTCAATGAACCAACAAGAATAACTTTGTCAACATCATCTTGTATAGATAATATTTTTTGTGATTGTAATGTATTGTCTAAGACTATCATAAACTGTTTAAGTTCTGACCACACCGGTCAATATATAGCAGTACCTCTTACCAAGCCAATTATGATTATGGAAGTCTCTAACCGCCAAGTATCTAGTGAAAAAATTGAAATTTTTAAATATAGTCTAGACTCTGACCTATCTTCTCAATCAGATATACATAGTAATCCTAATGAATTTTACAATACAACTATTGACATTATTAAACGAAATTTTGACATGTTGTTTCCTTTAATACGTAAAAAGATCAAAAGTAAATTGAATTTTAATGAATGGGCCACTAAAGGCATTAGAATTAGTCGGGAAAGGATGTATGAACTTTATAGTGAAAAGGCTGTATCTACTGATCCAAATTTTATTGAATATGTACGGCGCTACAGTAAACTATTTAAATCAGTCTGTAAAGAAGCCAAGTCGCATTATATCTTAAATAAAATTAAAACTTCAGCAAATGTGATCAAAACAGTGTGGTCAATCATAAAAACAGAAACGGGAAAGGGCACACCGCACTGCAGCAACTTTAAACTCATGCAAGGCACTGAGCTAATAAGTGATAATAAAGCAGTTGCTGATTTATTCGTGAACTTTTTTGCCGAAATTCCATATGAAGCTACTAAATCACTAGTAGTTGACCCGAATAAAGCTACAAGGTTGCTTACAGAAAATGTTGAAGAATGCCCATCCATATTTAGGTTCCATATGGTTAACAGTAGTACGATAGTAAAAACGTTTAAATCATTGAAATGCAAACCATCCGAAGATCTTTGGGGAATATCAACTAAATTTACAAATAATATTATCAATGTACTGGCGCCGTATTTAGCCCATTTGTTTAATGATTGTATAGCCAAGGGCGTATTCCCAGACACGATGAAGAATAGTAAAATACTACCATTATTCAAGAAGGGCAGCAAAAAAGACCCAAGCAACTTTAGACCAATTTCGATATTGCCGGCTTTAAGCAAAATTTTTGAGACAATAATGCTTAACCAACTGACAGCTTTCTTTAACTGCAACTCCATATTATTCAATGGTCAATATGGCTTTTCTAAGGGGTGCTCTACTACAGATGCTGCCGTGGATCTTGTAAAACACGTCTTTGAAGCCTGGGAGGGGTCGCAGGACACTCTAGCCGTTTTCTGCGACCTATCAAAGGCTTTTGATTGCGTTAATCATGAGATCCTTCTGAACAAACTTTTCCATTATGGTGTGAGACACCGGGCGTTTGAAATACTCAAGTCATACCTTACCAACAGAAATCAAACCGTGTGTATTAATGGTGTGCTTTCGAACTCTGTTAAGGTATCTATAGGAGTTCCTCAAGGATCTATTCTGGGCCCTTTTTTGTTTTTAGTGTACATTAATGACCTTCCTTTTCTTGCGAGTCAGTTCTGTAAAATTATTTTATTCGCAGATGACACGTCCTTACTGTGCGATCTTAATAGGAAATGTTTTGATCCCGCTAAGATCACACAGATACTGAATGTCATTCGGGAATGGTTTAGTGTCAATAATCTTATGCTCAATGCTAGCAAAACTAACTGTGTTAGATTCTCTTTAGCGAACAATGTGACCACTAATAATATTAACATAGATGATAAAAAACTCGACCTAACTAACACTACTAAATTTCTTGGATTGATCTTAGATTCTAAACTCTGCTGGGGAGCTCACATAGCCGAGCTCTCTGGTAAGCTCAGCTCTGCAGCATATGCTGTGCGTAAAATACGAGAGATATCCGACATCAAGACTGCAAGAATTGTTTACTTCAGCTATTTTCACTCGTTGATGTCGTATTGCATACTGCTATGGGGTAATGCCGCAACTGTGAATAGCATCTTCATATTGCAAAAGAGGGCCGTACGAGCCATTTATGGACTTGGGCCCAGAGTATCTCTGAGGGAACATTTTAAATTTATAGGAATCTTGACTATGCCGTGTTTGTATATTTTTATGAACATCATGTATGTACGTAAAAATTTGACTAAATATAGAACCTATAGTGACAGTCACAACTATGATACCAGGAACAAATTAGAACTTGTACTTCCAAAAACGAGGCTGTCTAAAGTTAGCAAATCATTTGTTTTAAATTGTGTACGTTTTTATAATATACTGCCCGATACCTTGCTTCGACTAAAGGAAAAACAATTTAAGACTATTTTAAAGAACATTTTAATGCAAAAAGCTTATTACAGCATTGGTGATTATCTAGCTGACAGAACCTCATGGCAGCGTATTGACTTGAAAATTATGACGATTTAATTGATAGATTTGTATGTTACAATATTAATATTTTAAAATTTAATTAATTTCTTTTATATTTTGTATTTTTCTTGACATTAATTTTATTTGGATTGTTTTTATAAATGTTATCTTAAAGTATAGACTAATATACTCTAAGGCCCTCTTGCACGTTCTCGGGTTAAAATTATAACTGAATACCTAACCCAGAGCTAGTAATTCGAGTTAAGTTGGTAAACAGAAATATCCAGACATTTTCTCTTGCACGTTCGGAATATTGACAGGGGTTAAGCCCGTCACACACGTAGCAATAATATATATTAATATACCGTACTATAATATATATTATAGCAAGCTACCACACACGGAGACGATGCTATAATATATATATTTTCCTTCATTTCATTGATGGTCGGCCTAGCGTTTACACGTGTTTTGTAATAAAGGTTGATTTCAAAACACAGTAGGTAATTATGAATTCAACAAGAAGTGCATTGTTATTGGATTTACTTGATAGTTCTTCAGACGACCATTCCGATTAATATCACACACTCCTAATAAGGTGGATATAGTTTTTATGAAAAGTAGTTTATTTATAATTTGGCTAATTTAAATGACTTGTACCTGTGGTAGTATAAAAAGTAACCAGTCGCCAATCAGATTTTTACATCGCCGATGCCTAGTCCCGAGTAGACTAAATGGCGATATATCGCCTAAATTGACCACACTGGTCGGGCGGAGGCGGCCCAGGGGGTCTAGCTAAGATTCCAAACGCTAACGCTATCGCCAAATTTTGCTTTTGGGATCGTTCGGGATCCCAAAAGCTTTGGGCTAACTCCAAAATGTACTGGAATGACATTTCGGAAATCGCTTACTTTTGTGGAAAAGTAAGCGATTAATGTCATTTCAATACATTTTTGGAGATAGCGTTAGCATTTGGGATCTTTGCTAGACCCCCAGGGAAAGCGGCAGGAATGGTAAGAGGAGAGAAACGTCCGAGGAGCGCGTCGGATATGTTGAAACATGCTGTACATTCAAAATATGTCTCGCTATACCATAATATATATTAATATACAATAATATAAAAATATACCATAATATATATTACGGTATAGGTTGGTCACAGAAATATATATTATAGCTGCGTGTGCGGTCCCTCGAGAATTTGTATAGAAAACATATTGGTAATATGTCTAGCTATAAATATATTAATATATATTATAGCTACGTGTGTGACGGGCTTTAAGTTGGTAAACCTCCGGCTCAATGCACAGAGTAAACAAAAATTACACCTGACTTATGTATTTGAAGTTGAAAGGTACAAGGTATATATATTCTATACTAACTGGAATAAACTCATAGCATCTTAATTATACAAAACTAAACTTTAATTTTAAGGCCGTAAAATTTACATTAGACTATCGTGTTTGGAGAGAGGTCTGAGGAAGATAATACGTTGTTTACCCAGGGAGTAGTCTGTCTTTTTCTTATGCCTTTTTATCGGAGGTAGTTAACCTGTTTTCATGGGAATGCATAATAAACTCAACTGACGAGGTGCTGGTGGAGAAGAAGCTGTATAGTCTTGATCATCGACGAAAGGTGGCATGTCTATCAATCTTCTACCGGTTGCATTTCGGGGAATGCGCACAAGAACTGCATGAGATGATTCCGTCATCTCCATTTCGACATAGAACAACAAGGCGCGGGGAGTCATTTCCCCCTACGTGGTGGATTTACCAACATGTCGAACCAAGCGTTTTGCTGACTCTTTTATCATGCGATCTGTTAGGGAATGGAGCTCGCTCCCGGCTTCTGTGTTTCCTGACAAATATAATTTGGGTCTCTTTAAGACTAGAGTGAATAGGCTCCTCATGGGCCAACGTGCTACACCTTCGACTGCATCGTCGCTTAACGCGGTGAATTGCAGTCAAATATTGGCCTATTTATAAATAAAAAGAAAAAAAAACTTCGTAAATTCTCGATGAATGTAAAATAATGAAATTAGGTCAAATTGACTTACCTACTTACTTGTACTAAAACTGTACTAAAAACAGGTAATAAAAACAATACAGTGGTTCATCGCATAGAAATGATACTTTCTATGGGATAGCATAATACCGTTATTTCGTAAATTATTCAAGTGAATTTTATCAGATTTAGTAAAATTAGAAGCTGTAGCATGCAATGCACCGAACTGGGGGCGATCCATGTGGGGGCAACTGGGAATATACCACCTACCGGAGGAAGAGCCACGCATGCCTTTAGCAGTCTGTAATGTAATGTAATGTATGTTATGTACCTTTGTTGTTTGTTAAGTACTTAAGAATCCTATTCATAGCATGTATAGGATTCATAGCATGCATACATAGACATATATATAAGGACAGGCCTAATGACAGATTAAACCGTCGCTTCAAAGAGGGAGTCAAGTTCACAGATTGACCTCCACTAGCGCCCAGTGAGAAGATATCGGTCGTGTGTCTCAAAGAAAATATGCCAAGTTGTGTTGTGAAGGGTTGCACAAACTACATTCTAAAGTGCAATAAAAAGAAATACAAAGTTTCTTACAACAAGTAAGTCAATATTTTCAATATTACACTCCGTTTTGTACGAAAATAATCTAATTTATATTTGGGAGAATCATTGTAAACAAACATTGACGGACATAATGGCAGCGATAGGGCCGTTCTCATCGTAGTTCCTGAGTAATCTAAGAGATAGCGCTGACTTTTCCCCACACCATTTTGAGTAAATAAAATGTTCCTTCGGGCATATCCTGATATATAGATCTATGCATGCATAGGATTCTTAAACACGGTTCTTATGAGATTGAAGAGATGTTACTGCGGGCCTACTATTTTATTTTAAACTCATTCACAACTCGAGACACAAAACAAACGTCTCGAAAAACTTATCGTTTCTGTTCGAAGTGCTTGTTCCAGTTAGTATGGAATATAAGTACTATTCATATATTATAGAACTTCTTGGAGAGGCATCAATAGAACATTTTCGGCCAGTGTCAATTTAAAACTGATAAAACGTACATACCTAAAGCCGCCTCTACATGCTTGATGTTTGCCACAAACACCCAGTACCCCAAACACCGACCACAAATTACTCAACACATACACTGCATTCACAGAATAGTCAAAAGTGCTAGGTATGGATGGGCAAAAATGGCAGGCTGCCAACATTTTTTCCGGAGAAATATATAGCATCTTTTTAATATAATAATAATATGGGCCTATGTTTATTTTATAAGCTTGCCTGAAATAAATTGTTTATTTGTTTATTATTATAATAAAAAACAAAAGATAAACAATTATATTATTTATCAAATATTCATTTTTATAAACACTAAACTTCTAATGTCTTTGTTTAAATTAAAAGTATCATAAAATATGCATTAAATAAAATCAAAAGGGCTATTTATTACTATCTGTTTCTTTGTTCTCCGCCATTTTAAATTCATATCGGTATTTCCTTCGTGCGAATATGGCGGGAATAGAAAGCAGGAACGACATTACTTTAAGGGTCTTACTTATAAACGCCGCTTAAAGTTAGTCAGTGTTTTCCCGCGTGACATTTCAAGTCAGTCAAAAGTTGACAGAAGGTTTTAAGCAATGGCTAACTTTAAGCGGCGTTTATAAGTATGGCCCTAAATGAAGAAGGTTATATCGGCATAGCTACTGACTGCTACCTTGTTTTTTTTTTAATTGCGAGCTCTCCTGATCGCATTGAAAATATCGTATTATTGCCCCTAATCATAAAAATATTCTACGAAGGTTTGCGTGTTTGTTACCTTTAATCTCCGCAACTACTGAAAAAGTCTTAATGACATTAAATTTTTGTTTTACTTTGGACTTATCTAACTTTTAACCATGCTCTCGCCTGATCGAAAGTGATGATGCGATCGAAGGTGTAGCATGCTAGCTATAGCTTATATTTTATGCTGGATACTGGAACACATACTGGAGCGCACAGCGTTTAGCACACAGCCTTGAAATATAGTGCAGTTCTATATATTAATGTATGGTTGGCAACCCTACGCGCGTACTACTGTCAAACGTTTGAATACATCACAAACAGCTTTGTCGTTCGACAAACGTATTTGTCAATTTGTGATACCGATCACTGGTGTTTGCCAGTGATACATGTGTGTTTGCAAACAGGCAAACACCAAAATAAAAATACACACACCCATCCTCAAGTTCGTGTTTGCTATTTGATGTTCGCTGTTTGCCAAGTATGTGAAAGCCGCTTAAGGATCAACATGTCAAATTACCCCCGGCTTAAATATATAACGGGATAAGTGGTCAATTTTCTAACGTGCAAGATAAAATACAGAAATAATCCGAGTTAGGCATTTATTCAGGTAACACGAGGTTAGAGAGAACGCGCAAGTCGGCCTAAGAATGTTATTAATTATAAACTGTTATACATATGTAATTATCATTATCAATGTAACTCTTGACATTCATAAGTGTACTTAGGTGCCAAATTGATGAATAAATGAAATGAAATGAAATGACTGCACTAAGACAAATGGTAGAAGCAGAAAAACAACGTATTTTAGTTTTAGTTAGAATCTTTTTTGATTTTTCAATCATAATTTGCGATACCTAAGTATACTTACCTTTATTTATGGAGTTATAGAAATAGTAGGAGTACCTACTTACTATTGTTTCTCTATGACCGATACATTTATGGTCGCAAAGCCCGCGACTTCATTTTTCAAAAATGTTAAGTATTGGCAATAATCAAAAAAAAAATTAATAAAGGGCATTGTGAAATTACTGGGCAAATGAGACTATGACCTGATTACACAGTATGGTAATCTGATTACTAGATTGTGATGTCTCAGGATGACATGCGCAGTGCAGTGTCACGCGAAACTTTATTATTTTAAAGTTCCGAAAGACACTGCAACTGCAGTATTGGGCGGCCGTATTGCTTAACATCAGGTGAACGACTAGCCCGTCCCGTCATTCATTCTCATAAAAAAATGTAAAATGTTAAACAGCACTCGTCGCGAACTAGCGAAGCAGCTGCGTGTGCAGCGCAATCACATGACATCCGCCAACTATGATGTGAACATCGTCATTGAAGGCCTCAGGAACCAGGTGGAGGTTCGTACACAACGACACTACTTCATAGCTGTGGTTGAGCAGGTCGGCTCATAACCTGAAAGCAGCGGGTTCGATTCCCGTGGCAGGACATGTATTTCTGTAAATTGGTTGACTATCAATTAGGTACCTTTAGTTAGCTCTAAGATCGCGCACCGAGGTATGGAGAGAGCTATGCTCGACGTTTTCCTGCGAGATAAGATCCGTAATGAATGAGATCAGCAGGAGAACTACTACTAGTGACTACTTACAGCTCTTAAAGTTAGCAAGTTGAAATGGCGATGGGCAGCCACCTCGCTTTTAGTATTGACAATCGATGAGGAAGAAAGGTTGTCGAGTGGCGACTACAAACCGGAAGACACAGCGTATTTTTTTAATGAAAGTCTAATGCTGTTGGTCTCTAACGACATTTACAGCGTCACCGGGCGGGAGGGCAGGCGCTTAAGGCACCCAGCCGACAAAAGTGGGGGGCAACTAGCTCAAGGGCACCTCTGGGGTGCAAGCCTCGGCTTGGGCTGCCGGGATAAGAGGATCGTGAAGGCTACGTCCGCTGGAGGAGTGGACACAGCGTACGCCAGCCCATTAAGTACTAGGTGGATTGACGTGAAAACCGCGGGCAGCCGACGGATGCAGGAGGTGAGCACCTGCCTTCCTATTACGAACGAGCTAGCAGCGCTGCTGACGCGCGTCTGCAGCGCTGCTAGCTCGTTCGTAATAAGGGGGCTGGTCAAAGAGGCGCTCTGTGGGACAGGCCTGTGTTCACCATAGGACGTCTCCAGGATGTTGATGAAGTCCTTACTTACCTAACTTTGTAAACAGAGGATAGTTTTGATAACGTCTTTTTATTTCTCATTCGCTCAATAAGAGACAGACGTTGGTCCCAGGACGCAAATCTGCAGGCCGAGACGCGCGGCCGTTACACCGCTGGCTGGGAGCTGGCCCGCACGGAACAGCACAACCAATGGATTCTGGATAGAGAAATGCCCACGCTCACGAGCATCATGAACACCAAGCAGAAGCTGGACACTGAACATAGAGCCCACTCTGAAGCCATGTTGCTGATCACTCTGATTATCAATGTAAGTTTTACATTCAGGAGTTTTCAGAACTACCTGCTCGGTGGGCAACTGGTTTTGCAACTGGTAGTACAACTTTTAGACCAACTGGTTTTGCAACTGGTAGTTAAGTGTACTACCACTGCTGTAAGTGTTCCGAGTGACGCTGCAGCTGTTATGGGCGACCGTGTCGCTGAACGTCTAGCTCATCACGTCATTCTCATAAAAAAAATCATACTGACTTAGGTTTGTGAGCAGTTTACACTTTGGTAAGGTACTGCTGGAATCTACGACATTCAACTTTTCAGCTCAGCTTATCACACCACAACGCTGTGACTGTGGCTGTGTGTGGCAATCCTACTAGATTCCAGTCTAAATAAATTTCTTTTCATTTAGGAAACCATGGAGGAGGTAGAAAACATGATGACCAAGTACGACGAAGATATTGAAGCGATTGATCTTAAGATACAGATCATGAAGAACAACTACCAGACTGAGCTTGATAGGAGGATTGAACTGGAAGAAATGGTGATTACCATATGATAAATTCTCTATATTTGTCCGATATACAGGGAATGGGTCTAAAGTGTAAACCACACTAACACTACCACACTAGTATAATAATATCTTTAGATACAGGGAATATACAGCTATTTAACTTAACGAAGCGACGACTGATCTGGTGGGGTCTAGCAAAGATCACTTTTAATTAGCGTTAAGGCCAAACGATAACTTAAAAATGCATATTACAATTCGGTAATCGCGTACTTTTCCGCATTATTGCAATACATTTTGGAGCAAATTTTGGTTGACAGTTGAGTCGTATATGTTTTAAGTTCCGTTCTCCCTTTTACTCCCCCTCTTAATAGTACCTAATTACTTTACCTATTTTTTCATTACTAAGCTCAGAGTCGCGCAACGAGCTATGGAGAGAGCAATGCTCGATGTTTCTCTGTGAGATAAGATCCGGAATGAGGAGATCCGCAGGAGAACTAAAGTGACCGATGTAGCTCTTAGGATTAGCAAGTTGAAATGGCAATAGGCAGGCCACATCGCTCGTAGAACTGACAACCGATGGGGAAGAAAGGTTCTCGAGTGGCGACCACGAACTGGAAGACGCAGCGTAGGCCGGTTCCCCACTAGGTGGACCGACGACCTGGTGAAAGCCGCGGGGAGCCGATGGATGCAGGAGGCGAGCAGCCGCTCTAAGTGGCGCAGTGGAGGCCTATGTTCAGCAGTGGAAGTCTTCAGGCTGTTAATGATGATGATGACTTTACCTAAATATAAATATTATATTTTTCTTTGCTAACTGGTATAACTATTTATTCCACAGTACGCCAAACATGAAAAGGAATGTGCAGAGTGGAAAAACTTCAAGATGGAGCGTGAGAAAGCGCGTCAGTACGCAGAGAATATGACGAAAGCGGCGATAGTAGCGCAAACCTGGTGGCGGGGGATCCTGGTGCGACTTCAACTTGGACCTTTCAAACCGAAGAGGAAGCCAGCAGCGCTTAAACCGAAGAAGTAGAACTTTGGCGCCGGAATATGTACATAAATTACTGCTGTTTATTGGCTGTGGTCGTGCCGCATCCGCATGAGTGCCTCGCGAAGTGGTTGTTTCCGATGACTGTGGCAGTCTATATGTACCTTACGGATAGGATAGGTCATGAAATATAGGGTATTATTTTGATGGTAGGTATAGATGTAGGTTATGTCAGCGTCCTGAGTCTGATACTCCTGAACGAGAAATCGGTGCGATGTAAAAAGATATTAAACTTTAATTTGCCAGAAAATACTTTTTTTATCTAGTTCTATAGGTGGGTAGGTGTTATAGGTAGGTTAGTTGGTCGCTCTTCAGCGGGCTTTATAAATCTTTGCCCTTCACCTTCACTAATTAATACGTTAGGTAGTATTCGTTTTATTATAAAGTTTACTACTTTGTTAGTTGTTGTTTTAATTTTGAATAAATTACTTAATAATACCGTGGCGATCACGAACTGGAAGACGCAGCGTAGGCCGGCCCCCCACTAGGTGGACCGAGACGACCTGGGTGGTTATTCTCTATGAAAACACAGATTCCACACGATACGAAGCCACGTCGTTATCGTGTCTTGTTCAAATCGTGTCACAGCGTCCGATATACCTTCACTTTACATTAAAGTTATCTTTATTTTGAATAAAATATATTGTCATAAGTGGTCATATCTTTTGATGTGTTGATGTTTCGGAACGCGTCTCGGTAAAACATACGATTTTTGACAGTGCAAATCGCGCCATTCCAAATTCATTTCGCGTGGTTTTATTTTCGTTTCATAGAGAATAGAGTTTCACAGATTTCTTATGTAAGACAAGGAATTCGCGTGGTTTAAAAGTAAGGAATAGATACGGAATAATGGCCCTGGTGAAAGCCGCGGGGAGCCGATAGATGTAGGAGGCGAGCAGCCGCTCCACAGAGACATTGGTAAAGACGCCGCTCTAAGTGGCGCTCCCGGGGGGAGGCCTATGTTCAGCAGTGGACGTCTTCAGGCTGTTAATGATGATGATGATGATGATGATGACTTAATAATAAAAGGGTGTTTTATTTTCGTTTCGTTATTATATATCTAGGTACATACTTATATGATTATGTAGGTATTGTATTCTCATCCATGATTTTCCCACGTGCCGAAACTGGCAGTTACCCATGGTTAATTGAACTACTTGAACTAGTGTGTATAAAAAATCTCAGTAGTTCAATTAATTGAACTACTGAGAATAGATCGGTCGTACCTACCCATCACCCATCAGTTACCTATGAACTATTATTATTATTACCTTACCTATGTGCTACTTTCAGCAGAGCAATTTGACCCAAAAGCATTATTTTTTATTGGTACTCTTTGTATAGGTATTTAAAACTACTTGGGTAGACTGCGGCCATATTTTCTCTTTTCTTGTCATCCTGTCATAGTAAAAAATTAATAAAAATATCGTTGTTGTCAATGTTGTTATACATTTTTTATTTACGCAAAAAACGTGGTTTGTGTGGTTTATAAGGGTTTTAATTAAGAATACCATTAGGTATATTTTAAGTTTAAGATGCCGCAATCAATAAGTGTTGTAGAGGGCACATGGGGCCGATCTATGGTTTACAACAATCCGGAGAAATCTGTAGAAAATCTTCCAGAGGTAAGTAAATAAGCATTGTAGGTTGTATAGAATGGAACCTATTTCATCATCATCATCCGGGTCGCCACCACTCTGTTAGCGCTTTCCTCCACCTATTATCACATTTGCCTGACCATGTCCTGTCCAGCCCCCCTATTACGAACGAGCTAGCAGCGCTGCTGACGAGCGTCTGCCGCTCAACTGCTGTCAATTTTCATACAATTTTGACAGCAGTTGAGCGGCAGACGCGCGTCAGTAGCGCTGCTAACTCCTTCGCTGCTCGTCGTTGACTTTAGTCGTGCTACTAGGGTCCCAAGAATCTTGGGCATTTTGTTCTTCTCCGGATCTTAGGCTAGTAGCACGTCAGCGGCAGTAGGTAGGCTATATAGTAATAAATATCAGTTGCTCCAATGCACGATTGCACGATGTGCGGTGCGGATTTGCGGGACACGAAAGGTCATTGGTCATAAATAGTCCATAAAGTCTCACTCGGCCTCTGTGGTGTGGTGGTTGAGCTGAAGGTCTAGCAAAGATCCAAAACGTTAACTCCAACGCCAAACGCTATCTCCAAAAATGTATTGAAATGACATTTCGAAAATCGCTAACTTTTCCGCAGCTATTGTCATTTCAATACATTTTGGAGTTAGCGTTTGGCGTTAACGTTAGCGTTTGTGATCTTTGTTAGACCTTCAGCTCAACCACCACACCACAGAGGGCGAGTGAGACTTTATGGACTATTTATGACCAATGACCTATCGTGTCCCGCAAATCCGCACCGCACATCGTGCAATCGTGCATTGGAGCAACTGATATTTATTACTATATAGCCTACCTACTGCCGCCCTCTGGGGGTCTAGCAAAGATCATGGAAAAGTTAGCGATTTCTGATGTCATTTCAGTACATTTTGGAGTTAGCGTGAGGCGTTAGCGTTAGTGGTTGGTATCTTTGCTAGACCCCCAGGGCGGCTCTATAACCCGGAGGCGACAGCGATTCCCGTGACAGGACAAGACAAGTAGGTAAGGTATTTCTGGCGAGAGTACAAATAGGTAGGTGCTTGTTCTGTGTCCTGGCTGTTGTGGGACCATGGTCCTCGTAGTTCCTGGTCTTGGATCCCTAGATACAGAGATTCCTGTTTAGGGTCCGGGACCAGGGTTATTATTAATATTACATACTAGCTGACCCGCCCCGGCTTCGCACGTTGTTATTAGTTTTAGACCTCATCTCAGTCTAAAGGAAAAAGGAAAAGGATGAATGGATGAATCTGCGAATGGAGGAAGGTGATGGCTGGTGCACCTGCCTCCTGTCACCTTCGTCCGTTCATCCAGCACCTTCCTCTATTCACCGATTCATTCATCGTTTTTCCTTATTTTTCCCCTCCCTTTTTTGTTTCCCATAGTACCAGCTTAGAACTTATCGTCTGACCCAGGAGGGCCAGGAGTAGCTTTGGACGTAATACTGAAGGTTGAAATTAGGATGCCTGTAATTTCAGAACCACAAAACCGACGACCTTTAAATATTTACGAAACAATGTTTATAAGTCGGTCTTTATAATCTTTGGTATTAGCGGTCTACCTCTGTGGGGGTAAATTAGCCATGGAGCCAATAAAAAAAGAATCTTTTTTATTTCATCCATACCTATACCACTTTTCTACCAAAAAAGAATGAATGAAATCGGACCATGCGTTAATCAATTATAACTATGTACCTACATCATTTTTACTTTAATCCTTTCTCCCGAGAGAAACGTGCTGAATTTCTGGATTAAAAGTATCAACAAAATCTTAATCATAAAATACTTCGTTCAATTTTGAATTTACCACACTACCACTGACTGTTGAGAGAAGGGATGTCTACAATGGAAAAGTAATCGATTTAAGTATTGTTCACAAAATCGATTAAAGGTGAAATTATAATCGACTACCTACATACTGAAATACTTAGCATTTAGAAAGAGCATTTCTAAATGCTCTAAGGGCAATCTATTATTTTGTTTTATGATTAGGAAAGAAACAACATTTACCTAATCATGAATCATGCATGATACCTAATAACACACCGCACACGGCGTTTTACGTAATAATCATGTGATAAACCTCAACTTTAATTTTAAAGTCCTAAAGCTGATGAGGTGAGGGGGTGGGGTCCTTGTGTATCCCAGGCAACTTTTCTCGATAAAAAGCATTTGAGATGAAAATATCATATAAAATGGTCCAGCAGTTTGGTGTGAAACCAACAAGACAATGTTTAATTTTATATTTAGGTAGGGCTATGATTATTTTCAATAATAAAATTATACTTATATTTATTAAAATTTAGGATCCTGAGCCGTTACAACTCTCTTTAACAAAAATTGAAGAAATAGATGAAGACAATATTGAAGATGATATTACTACGGAGGGAGAAGAGTCTGACAGAAGTAAATACTTAATGTAAGTACATAGATTACATACATAGGCAAGGCACCTACTCATGAACCGAACTTAGATTAGTCAATCAAAATAATTTTGATTAGATATTGCCTTCGTTTCGCGTTTATGTTCTTATAATTTACTGATTTAATTATAGAGCACTTTACCTAGATACAATTTATTCCCTATATTTATTAAGTACTTATTTAACATTTTTAACTTAATAGTTTACCCTACCTGCAGTCATCTCTTTTTGGAACCATATTAGAAGATACAGTAACTCAACTGCGTATTCTTGGTAAGTGATTGTATTCAATACAACGATGAAAATTATAGAGCTATTTACCTAGGTTACTTCATTCTTTTAGAGATTGTGATTAGGTAACTTTGTACCTATTCACAATGTCGCATAAAATGACGCACTGCCTAGGATTACTTAACTTTTTTTATAATTTATTTGACCACTGTCTAATAGTAAGTAAGTGATGTAGCAGCCTACGGTGGTGCGTGGTTCCCTACTAATTGCTTTACGTGTTTATTTTCTGTTTTATTTTTCTTAATGATTCAGTGGAATGCAACATTGAATTGAGAGTACTCAAGACAAAGGCAGACTGGGATCACTTGCTTCGCAACAAGTTTTCAGTTGAGCAGGTAGTCTGCGAAGACGAACTCGACGAAATCGACTTTAAAAACCTTGGCTGCAACGAGTACAAAATTGCCAAGTTGGATTCAGATAGGTCACTTGAATGTTTTATGATCATCGCTTCAATACTTATTCACTACAATAAAATGAACAATACGTTTTATATAATTCCCTTATTCATAGACCTGGCCCATGGATCTACTGAGATTGAATCATACGCACATTTTCTCATTGCAGAAATTTCATAACTGACGTAATGGTAAAAACATACGTGCAACTATGCCTGAACAAATCTTTCGGCCCTCTTCAGGATTCTATCACCAAGATAATGAACACAGAAAGTTATCGTAAAGCATTGGTTGAAGAAGAAGCTAAAAATAAATTGTTAGTAAACTAGTAAATTATACTTCAGTAAGTACTCGTAATATGTATATATTTCGTGTGTGTACACCTTATTATTATTATATGTAATATGTATGTGCCTGAAGCATGTTTGTAATCGCAAGCGTGTGATATGTTACTGGCTATTAAGTATACCTAATCTGTATTTTTGAGGTGCATCTCTTAGCTGGGCTTGAAAGATTAAATTTAAGAATTTTTAAGCTTAGTTACTTACTTATCTTTGTAGACTTCGTCGGGAACTCAATCGGCAGTTGAGACAGCAACGTAATCACATTAAATCGGCTATTTATGATACAGAGGTAAAGATTGATGAGCTGAAAACTGAAGTTGAGGTTAGCATAAACCGCTCTTACCTCTACTAAACCTCAAACGTGCTCCACCTTAGACAACCATTCATCATCATCATCAGCAGCCTGAAAATGTCCACTGCTGAACACAGGTCTGCCCCCAGAGAGAGACACTGAGCGGTTGCTTGCTCTGTATCCATCGGCTCCCCATAGCTTTCACTAAATCGACGGTTCACCCACACTTTCCATAGGGTCCAACTTTCCATAGGGTCCTTCTTTCCATAGGGTCCACTCCTCCAGCGGACGTAGCCTTCTCGATCCTCTTATCCCGGCAAAAGCCCAAGCCGAGGCTCGCACCCCAGGGGTGCCCTTGAGCTAGTTGCCCCCCACTTTTGTTGGCTGGGTGCCTTAAGCGCCTGCCCTCCCGCCCGGTGACGCTGTAAAGGTCGTTAGAGACCAACAACATTAGCCCGTTCAAAAAAAAGGCCGCGAGGCCGGCCTACGCTGCGTTTTCCGGTTTGTGGTCACCTTTCTTTCCCATCGGTGGTCACTAATTCTACGAGCAATGTGGCCTACCCATTGCCATTTCAACTTGCTAATTCCATGAGCTATATCGGTCACTTTAGTTCTCCTGTGGATTATCTAATTTCGGACCTTATCTCGCAGAGAAACACCTAGCATTGCTCTTTTGCTATAGCTTGTTGCACGAATTAGAGCTTTAGCCTACCACTTACTTCCCATTAAATAAAATAAAAATAAATAGGTAAAGGCTATGATAATAAGTGGAAATATGTAACAATGGTGTAAGAATTTAAATAAAAGCAATTTGAATATTCTAAGTAGATATAATTTACATTTCAGGACTCGGTTCTCGTGTCCGAGTGTAAGAACCGCTACGTTGACAATTGGCAGGTCGCCCGCACGGAGCAACACATTGCCACTATACATGACACAGAGACGGTTTACTCGGACTCTGTTGACTTTTACAAGCAAAGGACTGATAATGAACACAGAGTCCACATGGAGATTGACATGCTAACGAATATAGCTATTAGTGTTAGAATTTTATTTAAAACTAACGAAGTAATACAACAAGTTTAATTATTAGTTTCGTCTTACACAATCTTTTATTTAATTCCATGTTAAGTAGAGAGATTCCATATTAAGTATGATTTATACAACATGAAAGATATTGAGCGAGCATACTACTGCGCCAGTTTTTTATGAAGTTACACATAAGCTGACAATATAAAACTATACATATGGATGGTATAATATAACTAAGTACCTAGATACAATAATTATAATCTCAAATATGGTTTATTTATTGAATATCATGTGGGAATATACCTACTGTTGATACAACTAAATTAATCCAAACTAAAATAAACTACTTATCTAAATCTAAAGTAAAAAACTATATAATAAGTAAATTCAATCTAAAAAGCCACTACCAGTGGGTAACGTACCCAAAATGCTGGCGGCATTGCCCCGTTGTATGGCAATGCTTAACCTTTGCGACAAATATAGACCAGCATTTTGGTCACGTGTTGCCTCGATCAGACGTTCCGAGAGGTCTTTATAAATTTTGTGTGCACTTGGTCCCCACGGTCCCAGCGTCTCAACACCAAAAGGCGCAAATATGTACCCATGGTTAGAAGCATTTACTTACTTACTATTGCAAGACAGCAGGTTGAAATACTGGGTTCACCTAACTACTTGTCATAAATTGTTGTTCACTTCACAGGAAACATTACAAAAAATAGAAAAGCAAATGGAAAAATACGACAAGGATATGGAAGAAATTGATTTAAAGATTCAACATAAGAAAAATGATTACCAAAACATGCTTGAAAAACGCGTTAATTTGGAAGCCATGGTTATTATCTGTTTCAGTTGCCTTCCCTTTTCTATGTAAACAAATGACGTGACGAGCTAGTCGTTCACAGTTCACCCAGAACTTAAATAAAAGTTTTGCGTGACACTGCACTGCGCACGTACTGCTATTTTGTCTCAAGGGTCGAAGATTTGAGCCCTCAGACCAGATGCACACCATCCTGAGACATCAGTCTAGTAATAAGATTCCTAGACTGTGAGAGAAGGTCATAAGTCTCATTTGCCCAATAACTTCACTAGCTACAATGTCTTTCAAACACAGTGGTTCTTGTCGGCAGAATATCTAGCAAAGGGTGGTACCTCTCTAGATCAACTTTACAGAAAATTCCTACCACTTATTTAATTAAATTAACTATTCCATTTATTTACCGAGTAATAATGATAGCTCCGTGGAAGCTTCTTCGTCTAGATATACTTCCGTGAATTAGGGGCTATAATTATTCAAAAAATTCAATATTTTTCAGTTAGGTAGGTACCTACCTACTTAGTTAAGTAAGTTACATAGCCCTAATGTTTGTAATTCTTCAATAATAATTATTGCATTTACAGTTCGTTGAACATGAAAAACTGATGAAGGATTGGGTGGAGTTCAAAGATGAACGGGAGAAAGCTCGTCAGTACCAAGATAAAATGACTAAATCAGCCATTGTGGTGCAAGCTTGGTGGCGCGGGCTTATTGTGCGTCTTCAAATGGGACCATACCGGCCAAAAAAGAAACCACATGCAAAGAAGAAGTAGACACGTCATAAATTATTGCGATGAATAGATTGGTTAGAGTTATTGACAAAAATCTGATAAATATACGCCATATTACCTGTAGGTACATTTTTTATAATACCTAATTTATTAATACTTAAATGTTAAATGCTAATTTATTTATTTAGTGCATAGTGCATTTAATTTTAAAATAGGTTACTTATTTCAGAATAAAGGTTTTTCTTTCATGTCATTTGTTGAGTATTTCATTTCTATTACCTACACAAACTTATTATATATATTAGGTATGGAGGTACCTAACCCACTTACCTAGTTAGAGCTCATTGATCACCATGATAACAATTAACAAAAGTGAACGCTGTCTGGCAGCCTGGCACGTGATTCCGTGTAGATAGGTATGTTAAAAAATTAGTTCGTTCTTTTTTCTAGTTCTGCTTTACAAAATAATGAAATATTCTAGATCTGTGAATAGAATAATCTTTTTGGTCAAGATCTTGACTCAAGAATCTGTATTATTCAAGGAACTTATACGTATACTCATCGTATACTATTTGTATTTGTATTGTATTTATTTATTATAATAAGAACGGCAATATGCCAATTACACTTATCATTAAATTCATTACAGTCAAGCCAAGTCAAGCATGCATGATAAAAACATTTCATTTTTTCTATGTATTATTATACAATAGTACTTAGAGCATTAGTAAAGCAATAGTATAATAGAGGTCAGTGATTATTATACTTTATTCTTTATTAATTAATCCATAGTCCATGATGAGATAAACGATGATCTTTATAAAATAATAGAAAAAAAAGCTGTACTTTTATAAAGACCCGATAGATGGCGTTAAAATGGGGATTTTACGTTCTGTCATTGTTAAGATAATAACAAGGAACTTATAGGAGGTCTTTGAAGAAAATCCGACAATAGCGGTTGTGAATTTTGAATTTATTTTTTAAAACTAGTGTATCTTGAACTTTAATGTGTAATAAGGGTGGATTATTATCCCTTGAGTGTTCGTGAACGTGCACAAGTGTTGGCAAATGGTTTCAAGATCACAAAACCATGCATTGTCGTTTTTGCTTCAAAGGCCTTTTTAGAGCCTTCAGTAAAATATCCTCCATTTTACTGTTGGCGTTTTGACTGACAAAATATGACTTTGACTTGACATAACCGTACAAATTTTACCCACTTGACATTGGCAGAATTATTGCAAACAAGCGATAGAAAGCCATAAAGAAGAAGAAGAAGAAGAAGGAACTTATACGTATACTCATAGATTTATGTCTATGCGTATACTATATATAAGTTCCTTGGATAATAATGTATAGAGTTTAGTATTCTATCCTTATTTTATGGAAGGCATATAACTCTAATGGCTTTCTATCGACAAATCGACAACGTACTCTGTGATCCACTCAACTGAATTTGACTTTTCCTTGTACTCCGTGGTTTGAAACTACGACCATGTTTGAAATACCTCGTTACTACGCCATCTAGTAACAGATGCGGAACTAGTTTTTATTTTAAAATCGTCTCTATTTAATCGATAGGAACCCGATGTAGATTATTTTTTCTCTAATCTGTGGCCTTACCGCGTAAGCCCGGTGGCAATCGTAATCGTGTGCTCTCTTGCTCGCACTCAAGGGCTTGTACATTGGCGCAAGCAGGATGGCAGGCGATGTTCATTACCAGAATGCTTACGCGGTAGGGCTGCTGTGCCGATGCTCTATGCTCGATTCCCATCGATGTAAATAATAATCGACTAAATCGTCTATCAGGGCTCTCTTCCCTACAATACAACCAACATACTACTAATCTGTGAATACAACGCAACGTCAATGTAACACGTGACCAAACCACTTTTTCTTCTCTAATCTGTGGACCAAACTGACCAATCCGGCCACAGGGTTAATATCTTTTGACAGCAGTAAAAGATGACAACTGACTGTCAGTGATGCCAACGTAGCACAAATGAGCTAGTTCTGGCCATTTTCCTGGTCGTGTCGTTTAACTTTTAGCTGCAATTTGCACAATGTTTTTTGTAGGGCTGATTGTAATAAACATGATTTAGTTAAATTAAAAATAAATTAGTTCGCCTATTTTAGAAAAGTACGAGAAGGACATAAACTCACTGAAAACAATTGTTACCCTGTGAGTTCACTCAAGCGATTTTGACAGTTTCTGGTAGTTGGTTCTGCGCCATCTAGTAGCAAAATCGTATTTAAAAGCTTTCAACCACAGAGAACAAGGAAATGACAAATTCAGTTGAGTGTATCACATACATTGTCGATAGCATAGAGAGTATTTATTGGGGTCGATAGACAGCCATAAACGAAGAAAAAGAGTACATTGTAGTACGATATTCTAGAATCGCGAGCGAAAACAGTAAGAAAAAACAGTATTTCGTCAAAATAATCATTATCTATGACAAAGAGTATATAATTTACTGAAGATAAACTATATTCCTTCCATAAAATAAGGAAAGGATATTAAACTTAATACATCTTAAAAATGACAAAACGAAAACCCCCATTTTTACACCATCTATCGGGTTAGTATAAAATTGCAGCTTTTATTAAAAATAAAATACCATTGGCCAGAAACTGGCGTTGCAGGCATGAGTCACCTGGCAACACCTTTAATAAAATGTAAACTGTCGTTGCGAAAGTAATTAACAAAAACTTGTGTTTTTGTATTTATAATCTCTAAAGAAAGCTCTTGCTTCGGAAGAAAACAGTTCAGAAAGTTTTGTGTGAAACTCCACCAAAATAAGTTCAATTTAGAGACAGAAGGACGACTGTCGGCATTTCAATAAGTTTTAGCAAGCCATGTCAGTTCGTTTCGTGCGACGCGATTCTGCATAATTTACCTGTGCTAAATCACCGTGTAACCGTGTATTTGTGATACCAAACCGAAGGGGTTTACGGTGGTGACTGTGCTTTAGTGGAAGCCGTCGCGTCGTGTGCAGGGGGCTATGAAGACCAAAGTTGACACAAACAAAAACGGCGACACGGAAACTGAGGTAAGCGATTGTAACGTAATTTGCCACTCAAGATTTATCTCTCTATCTTTCCACGGTGTTGCGATAAGTTGCCGTTTAGCAGTGAGTATATAGGTGCTAAACTAAGTATCATTGTCCAGTATCAATTGTAGGTAGGTACTAACTTGCATTTTTGTTATAAAAATAAACATAAATAAACAAACAGTTACAGAGTATGGTACCTAGTTTGTAAGTAGTTGAGGTTGTGCATTTAGAATTTAAAATAAATATAAATAATTTTGCCTTTATTAGCTACGTTTGTATAAATACACTACTTCCAAACTATCTCCGTGATATGATAAGAAACAAATTGAATAACTATAATATCATAGGATTTAATTCAATCAAATGTTTAATATGAATTACGGCATCAAATCTGCCACCTTAAGCATCGACAAATATGAAAGAGTTTGTAACACCATACTCCCTAATACTGCAGTGCCACATGCTAGTGTAAGATAACTATAAGTATCTTCATGTAGCTTCACAAGAGGCCCTTCTAAATGACTGCTTACAACTTCTTTAAGTTTAGGTGATTATGTTAAATATTTACTGACATATTAGAAAAAACTAAACCAGCTGTGAAACATTACATAACTCCAGAACCTGTTTGCAATTCTAAATTATATATTAGATTTACTTATCCCTAGTTAGATCACTCATATTACTATACCATAATTGTTACAGAATGATAGGACTATTAGTTGAGGGTACACTTATCCGTCCTTATAATATTGCTTCTAACACTTGTTTGTAAACAGTTTGGGTGTCATGCTAATTTTTGCTTATCTGCAGATGGGTTGATGACCTGCGTTTTCTTATTTTAATGCCTTTATCCCTCAAATTAACTATTACAATAATAAAAACTTTACTATGTACTAAAAGCTACTAGCTACACTATCTACTATAAAGAACATTTGAACTATATAGAATAGAATAGAATTTTATTCAACTTCACAATAATGCTACAATATACTAGCCACGATGGCCTATAGACAGTACAAATGCTCCAGCATTCGTGCACATTCACAAACACTTAACGGATAATAATCCACCCTTATTACACATTAAAGTTCAAGATACACTAATTTTGAAAAATAAATTCAAAATTCACAACCGCCATCCACGGGGTTATTACGTAACTTTTGCAACAGGCGTAAATTTCGCAATCATTGATGTCATACACGACTTTGGCAGCGAAGTGACGTTTGACAGCAATCAACGTACTAAAAAGTTAATTCTTTTGTTTCCATCTATTGCCATTCTGTTTCTAGTGGCGCTAGTTTCTAAGGCCAAAGTGTATTCGAGCAACCAGCGGCCATCTTGCGACCGATTGCTATGTGTTCGCAGTGGCATCGCTAACTGCTGTTGCTTTGCTACTGCTGTTGCAATTTTTACGTAATACAATTGCCGGTATACAAACTATATTTTATTAATATCATCATCATCATCAGCCTAAAGACATCCAATGCTGTAAATAGGCCTCCTCCGAAGAGTGCCGCTTTGAGTGGCTGCTCACCTCTTGCATCAATCGGCTCCCCATGGTTCTGACCAGGTTGTTGGTCCACCTAGTGGGGGTGGTCTACGCTGCGTCTTCCAGTTTGTGGTCGCCACTCCAGAAACTTTCTTTCCTTTTCTTAGTTGTCAGTTCTACAAGCAATGTGGCCCGCCCACTGCCACTTCAACTTGCTAATTCTGAAAGCTATATTGGTGACCTTAGTTCTAATTATATTGATATGCTTAAAAGTAATTCTACTAACAAATAAATAAAAAATTGCTGTAGTGTGGTCATGCACTAAAAATACAATGTTTTACAACATGATACTGTTTATCATTGCTATGCAAATACCACACATTGAGTTTTATCAAGATTAGTTCGTACAACTCTCCAGTATTGAATTACCTGTGTTTGAGTGTGTAGTGAATAATTATGTTAATTTGACTTTTCATTGTACAATTTCAGGAGTAATGTTTAATTTGTTGATTCATCAGTTTGATTGACTCTGAGCATTTTTCATTGAGATTTTATGTTGAGCTCATTGTGGTGGTTTGTAGTAGATTTTATTGTTGAACATGAATTATAATTACTTTAGGTTGCTTTGCAAATAATATATATTGTCTTACTTTATTCTTTCAATTTTGTACCACATTAATGTATACATGAAATGTTATTCGGCTTTCAAAGAGTGAAAAACTGAACTTTTCGAAGTACCTATCAAGCAGAAGAAAATTAAACATTTTGTTTTGCATGTTTATCTGCATAATTAACATTGTACAAGGATAAGTCAATGTTTACTTTTCAAGTTTTTAATATTCTGCAGTTAGTATTGCAACCTTAAAAGACACTAACACAGAATATAATACTATTGTTATATTATAAATACCTATTAAATGTTTTTTCTGCATCTCAGTTTCTTCATATTAGTTGTAACATGACTTAACGATTCATTTGATGATGAAGACCTTGCTTTTACAGTTCCTGCTGGTTGCAATGGGTATCAGACTACAACAAGTTACAACCAACATTTGTGTCCCACTCATCATCATCAT
This sequence comes from Ennomos erosarius, assembly GCA_963580505.1. NCBI lineage: Eukaryota > Metazoa > Arthropoda > Insecta > Lepidoptera > Geometridae > Ennomos > Ennomos erosarius. Next base: position 10,080,135 of record OY756996.1, read on the forward strand.
CATCATCAGCCTGAAGATGTCCACTGCTGAACATAGGCCTCCCCCAAAGAGCGCCACTTTGAGTGGCTGCTTGCCTCCAGCATCCATCGGCTCCCTGCGGTGTCACACTGATAATCCACAAATATTACGGTTTTAGCCTTACATTTTTTTTTATTTTATTATAGCCTGTCTCAGATCTTATGATTTTGTTGTAATGTGTTTGTTAATTATTGGTATATTGATCTGTGAGTCCTTTGGCATAGGCCTCCTCCAACCCTTTCCATTGCGTCCTGCCGGTGCAGTTCTGGTCCAGGATTTCCCCGCAATTGCCACTATTTCATCCTGCCACCTTTTGAATTGTCAGCCTCTTTTTCTTTTTCCTTCCCTTGGGCATTAAGTATTTAGTTTGTGACAAATTTTTATCAAACTTGAGCAAGCTAACTAGAGCTTCAACTAGATAAAAATGACTGTGGTATCAATATTTATTTGATTTAAAATAACTGCAGAGCTCAAGATAAAAAATTGTGTAGTGGTCTCAGTAAATTTTTTATGAATAGTGTTGTGGAAATACTTAGTTTACCTGCTATATTGCGAGTCCGACTCACACGTGCTTGGTTTTAAATTTTTATTTTAGTATTTATTGTCACATACAAAAATTTTCAAGGATCTTTAACAATTATCATAAGAAACGTTCATTATTCATCATTATAAACCATGCACTTTGGAAATCCATAGAATGAAATGTTTAATATGTAAGCGAGAATGGTAGTCCGAGCTTATTTTCTTTGATTACAAGGAAGGGTGCCCTGAGGACGATGAGGGATCAGATCGTCCGAACATTGGCCCTGCATTGCACTTTACACCTACACATACCTATATCTTTGTAAAAGTGCTACATATCATAGTGCAGTCAGTCAGTAATATTCTACCATTGCGGTTACAGCATTAAAAAACAAACAAATCAACATGTCCGGCCACATCTCAAGGCGTAACATCTCCCAACACATCGGACAGTGAAAGTGGTTACGAATGACTAACGATAGATTGCATTGCGCTGCTCTCGCGTTCCATGGTAAACACCTATAGGTATGCATAGAATAAGTACCCTACAGAAGGCAATTTAACCGCCGCGCCGCGCGCCGTCCCAAAACGTAGCCTACTTTATTGGTATATTAGATGATTTAAGTTTAAGGAATAAAATTAATAGTTTACCATTAGAAAGACACACCAGAACCTCTAATGCTGCTTTTCTGATGGGCTGTGGCACGATTTTACCGCCGAATAAAAAAAAAATTCAGAATAATTATCTGGGAGCTCTTTACACATCATGACTACCCAAACTTTAGTTCGGCAAAAATTTCGCGATTGTATTGGGATTCTATAGGTGTACTTATTCTATGACCCATAGGTATGAACGAGTTGATTATCATGATTCGGTCGCATCGTGCATGGATCGGATACGATTGATTGACACTCTTGATGGCACACAATATGGACATGTTAGTTTTTGTGGCGGCATTCTTTTACGTCTGCGAATGGAGAAAAGCGGACTCAGTGCGTAGAGATAGAGAATAGGCCTACATAGTAGTGTTATTGCGAGGACAGGATTAGATTCAGTTTTTGGATTCAGATCAAGGTGTTCACACTTCTGTAGGCCTAGCACAAATATTTACGCGCGCGTAAGTGTAACGTTAACGTAAAACCCCCCTATTACGATTGCGTCTGCCGCTCAACTGCTGTCAAAGTTCATACAATTTTGACAGCAGTTGAACGGCAGACGCGCGTCAGCAACGCTGCTAGCTCAATCGTAATAGGGGGGCAGATCTAATGCCATACAACTGCCTTACGTTAACGTTACACTTACGCGCGCGTAAATATTCGTGCTAGGCCTACTGTTCTGTGTGCCTGTAAGGTTGTATCGTTGGTTGTCACTCGTCAAATACCCAAGTATCTTTTGAACATTACAATAAAATACAAAAATTCTTTATTGTAGGTATGAAAAAAAGATGAATGTTGATCGTTCATTTCATACCTGTAACTTTGAAGGCCTACCACACCTACTACACCCATGTTGATTTTACTAAGGTGAAATTATCAAAGGGTTCGGGTTGATAGAGGTAGAGCCTCTATCAATTTAGCCTTTAGGACTAAGAATATAAGCTATGATCTAAGCTTTTGCTTCCACTTAAATTATTCTAAAAAAACCTGAAAGGCTGTCGAATTAACTCATCTCTTGACATTAATGTTTTGCCAATAAAACTGCGCTGCATCCGGCACAAATTCTAATTTAATTTCATCTATCTAATAACGGCGTGTGTAGCATTAATTCGCCTACGAGAAATTAATTTATATTTATGTATTCAACGATCGTCCGGCGCAAATAGGTACGTTTCTAAAAAAACCTCTTGGGAAAAATTTAGCCTATAACGGCGAAGGAAATCATCCCGACGAAAATGGCATGTTCAAGAACCATCCACGTGTTATACACCAACCAGCACTAGGCCAGCTTCATGATCACCTACCATGATTACCTACCCCTACACTTTCCCTATCAGATAAGTCTCACGTCCCAGCTGGATTAACACGCACGGTAGCCAAAATTGTCTTTTTTTATGAGAATGAATACGTATCGAGCTAGTCGTTCACCTGATGTTAAGTGACACGGCCGCCCATAACAGTTGCAGAGTCCCACGGAACTTTAAAATACATAATAAGTTTCGTGACACTGCACTGCGCACTTCATCCTGAGACATCACACAGTCAGTAATCAGATTACTAGACTGTGTGATCAGATCATAAAGTCTCATTTGCCCAGTAATTTCACTAGCTACAACGCCCTTCAAACCGGAACACAGTAGTGCTTGCACACTACTGCTAAGCGGCAGAATAACTGGCAAAGCGGTGGAACCTAGACGAACTTTGCAGAAAAGTCCTACCACCTAGTAAAAAGTGGTTCCCCGTTTTATGTCACTTCATATTTGCTTACTTGTCAAATGGAGTAAAACAGAGGAAATACAATTTTGTATATCGTGTCTACTAACCCAGCAGCAGTGGGAATTTACAGGCTTATAATGCAATTTAAATCCTGGACATGGTCGTCACATCGTAATTTATACATTTTCCCACGGTCCAGAAATGCAGAACACGTACAATCCTCATCATTGAAGCGATATTGGTAAAATTAGCATAACTCTTTGCGTCTTCCGCATACTGGACGCTTTGCCGTCTGTTCTGAAGCTGCATAAAAGATTTCTTGTATTTACCGGTCAATTTAATTGAGATTTCGTGTTTGTCAACGTTTCTCAATTTGAATATTTGGAAAACATTTTTAAATTAACTCAACGTTCTTCCAATTTGGCATATATATGAGCCGATCTGTCCAGTTTTTCGACTGAACGTGCTTGAGGTCCACCGAAATCACAAGTATTTTTGCTCAAAATTAAAAAAAAAACTGATATTGCCTACTGTTAGAAAAAGCTGATCTTTGAGCTTATTATCTTCAATAGACTAGCCAGGTTTTCTTGAATAAAAACTCTCGATCAAGTCATATTCGAAACAGAAACACACAAACCAAAGTTGGTTTTAGAGTTACGATGCCACAGTCACGGTAAACTTATAACACCCCTCTTTCAATAGACATTAGCCATTTTGCAGCAAATTACCGAGAAAAACAAGTCTGAAAAGATAATAATAGATCCCCTAAACACGATCCCAAACAAAAAGGATCTAATCGAACACGTGTCATGAAATTAATGATGGTCAATTATTGCCACTAACGGTTTCCTGCTGGGAAGCCTCGACGTACGGGAAAAACAGAAAAAAAACCCTATTACCAGAGCTTTCCATGCTTCCACCAAATTAATTCCGTCTATTTTCGGCTCCGATCGGAGTTCGGACATGACGGGCGATTGATCAAATAACCCTGCCCGCGTAACAAGAGGCTTGGACGTCACGCCTCCCTAAATAAGTACATTGTCCTTTGTTCATCAAATGCTTTTACTTAGTTTGCTCATTAAACGTTATGCAAACTCAGTTAATCGTCTGTTAATTGTCAAATTCGTAACTTGGTGCTAATTGGCTGAGCCGGCTTACAACTGCAGATATACCTTGCCTATTTGCCACTTGAATTGATATTGGTAAAATATAGAAGTTACAAAACCAATACAATCTATAAATAGTAAATTAGCTTAAATATAATTTTATGTTTTACTTTTGTATGCATAAAATATAATTATAAGTTACTAATTATTTCCTATAAGCATGTATTTTCAGTTTTCAATGTTAAACATCTATTGTTAATAATTTCGTGTATCTCTAGTATCTTCGTAATAGACAAGCACTATGCCGCCTGTGACACAGGTTTATTCCTAGTACAGGCACCTCACTTTGTAAGACATAATATGTTTAGTTCCTAAGATTTATTTATTGTATTTCCGTCATTTATGTAATTTTGAATAAATATTTTATTTATTTATTTATTTATTTATTTATTTATTAATCTAATAACGTCAAAAATATAGAGGTAATGTGTCATACGTGTACCCTTCATTCAGCTACATGTTAAACACAAAATCATCGGTGGGCCAAATGCAAAAGTACCATAAAGTTATTGGGCCGCAAACCCCAACCATAAAGAAATAACCGACCAAGTGCGAGTCGGACTCGCGCATGAAGGGTTCAGTAACCATTATCTATAAAAATCAGCAAAAAATCACGTTTGTTGTATGTGAGTGTTAAATATTTATGTTATTCTCTTTTTTAGTAATTGTTTTTATAACGACGAAAAATCAGTGTGTGGACTGTAGAAATGAACACCACAGTAACAGGAGGGGCGAATACCAATAAGAAAAGCGCGAGCGCAGGGATCGCGAAAATTTTTGAAATACATATGTCCTGGAAGATTTAATAAAAATAAGTTTGTCATGGGTAGGTAGTAATTTCGATCAAGAAACACAAGAGTAGTACGTAAAATAACAGCGCGAGCGCTGCGAGTGCGAAAAATTACAGTGTTTGGACTATAGAAATGAACGCCACTGTAACAGAAGGGGTAAATACAAATAAGAAAAAGGCGAGCGAAGTGAGCGCGGATATTTTTGAAATATGTCCTGGCAGAATTAATAAAAAGTAGAAAATTGAGACACATTTATGGGCCGGTTGGGCCGCATCTGTGGGCTGTTCTAAAACTTGGATCGGGCCGCATGGAAATGGGTAGTGGGCCGCAGGCGGCCCGCGGGCCGCATGTTTGACATGCCCTGCTACACCGTAAACAAACAAAACTCATACCACATTATACACGACGTGTACAATTCCCTCGATATCGATTATGTGTTTGTAGCTCCTTTTCTCCAGTGTCGTCAATGGCATAGTCAATAGTCAAATCATGTATTATGGAGCGACGGACGCGCATAATACATTATTTGATCATGTAAAACTTGAATCTCTACTGAGGTAAAACTGAATCTTAATAGGAACGATCTTTTCTATCAGTCTTGAGCTGAAGACTCAATATTATCTGATTTGCAAGTATAGCTAAATCAAGTTTTGTTTCTTCATCAATCATCAAGCTTTTGTTTATTGCGTTCTATTTTTGAATTTGTTGAATTGTAGGTCTTGCTCTTACCATTATCCTAGATAATATAATAATACCTACAGTACAGATGCCTCATCCCATACAACGGAATAACGCGGGCTATTTTACGAATATTTTATTTCTGCATAATGCAATATTATCAAGCGACGTTTATTGCGTGTTGCCGAAGTATTGGGCCAAATAAATACATTGGACACTAACTAGTAACTCTCTAGACACGATTACTAAATTTTTTTCAAGTTCGGGCTATTTTTCGTGTTTACCTGATGGGACCCCATGCCATTATTCTCTTGCCTGGTTCCCATTTTATTTGGAGCCAGTGCAGTACGTCTTTTCTTCCACTCTTCTCTGAAAAATCTGACATGTTCTTGTGATGACAGCATTCGGAAACAGGCAGGAAAAGTTTATCTGGGCTATAAAATTGAAGACTTGCCGTTCTCCAAGCGTATGGTGCATGTGGAATTTTTGTTAATGCATTTCTTTTGCCGGCTTGATCGGAAACAACTTTCACTCTCTTACGTCGGGTCGGGTGACAACTTTTCAATGAAAGTATTTTTCAAAGCTCTCGATCTTTTGGAGCCCATGGTTTAGGACTGTTTTTCTTAAACCTATTTTAATAAGAATGTGATGCTTTCGGTACTCATTTCTGGAAAACTATTTATTCTTTTGTTTCTTCTTATGCGGCTTTATCGCTTTAAAAATCTGAGGCTATCATATTGCGACAGAGTTCTGAATTTTTTATTAATTTACAACTTTGTCGACCTCGTCTGTTTTTTCATCAGGCACATTTTTTGTAAATATTCTCAAGCTATTCATACATGGACTCATCATTGTTTGCTTTCCTAACCCAGCCGTGGGTGAGCAATTGAGCATGACTGACGTTTACTGCTTTTGCAACGTTCATCTGGCTAGTTTTAAGTCCAGGATTTTGGTTTTTATGTAGCGTGTAAAAGAACCATCCATTCCGGAATGTCTATAGTCTCTGCTAACAGCTGATAAATTAGGGTGGATTCATGGTGAATCAGCCTCAAATGAATAACAGGGCCCCGCTTTATAAATATACATGTCTTGTACTTGTTGTAAAAAATTAACCACAAAATCAAATTCAGTTGACGTTTTAAATAAAGCTATAAAATTACAAATGTTGCCTTTTGTAGCATTATAAAACAACGCATTCTCAATAAATGTGTGGTGCTTGCTGCCAGTTTTTATATTACAAGTATACGTAATAGACTTGTAGCTTTATAAAACGGAGCCCAGGTAGTTTTTCTAGCGTTAGGAGTACATCAAGAATCATTGAAGCCTGATAATAAAACTTATACTGTCAATCGCATGACATGACATTGTAGCAAAGCTTATTTCCTTATTGGTATTCATCAGATTAATTAATTATGTATCGTATTATTAGCAACCGCGCATAAATATCCAATACAACAAGGCCGCTGATTCTCTGTTATTGTATTGTTGCCGCAGTTTTCCGTTTAATTGTAGGAAATTGGATGTAATTTGATATTTAGAAATCTGATTCCTGCGTAGTCAGCAGTACATTTACTAAACTGAGTATAAACACACGTACGTACTGAAGTTGTAATTTCGGGTCTCCGATACATACTGTCCAATGTATATTGTGTCTGATTGTCGAGTGCCCCTTTTTATTCGTATGCAAGTATTAATATGTTTTTTAGACTACAGTCCACCGCTTAGGTTCTATAAGTGTGTACACTTGGATTATTATGTGCCACTATTTGTTCCTGAATTTATGGCTGATAACAACTACGCGTCGCTCAATCGGTACCCGTTGTTACCTGCAGAACTAACCAAATCTTAAGTGTCAAGAAATAATGACTTCACTATCTTTTACAACACAAGTGCTAATAGTCTTGTTGTTTTGTTACGGCAATGTTATCGCACATGCTGATTTATATTCCGACTAGTCTTGAAGCAAACATACGCAGTACACGCCGGTTATTTGGCTGCACATATTTTAATTTTAGCATGTTTTCACACCAGTGATGTCATTCGGGGTTTTAGCATCGGCGACGTGATTTACGTAAACGGTGTCACTAAAAGTTTAATAAATGTTTAGCTTGTTAAGTGGGTTAGGAGCTTTATTTATGCGGTGGATTGCTCTCTTGGGTGCTTTCCTGCTGGTGCTAAATAAGGTTTTTTTTATTGTTATTTCGAACTGGTGGGTTATTTGGAACACTTCTAGGTGGAATTTATATTATTCTAACTTTGTTTTCCTTTCGTGTTTGCGTGTCTTAACAGTACGCCATGTGATGAGTTATAAATACCTTGAACCTTTGTATTTTAATTTGATAAATTACCAAACCGATGGTTTAGTAAATTACCAAAAAATATGGTTATCACTTCACAAAATCATTCTCACCGCGCACAAAACGTATTCATTAGACAGTTCGCGTATTGTCCAATTTGGGGCGCGATGGTTTCACGCGACGTGAAACTTTTGATGTAGTGCCACAGTGGTAGAGGTAGTAGTGCAGTAAAAGTTTATTGTTTCGGACGCTCATTACGCGTTGCTCGTCTTTGCGCCGGTGTTTTGTGCTAAATACGTGGCTTTGAAGTGAATTTTTTTGGCAATGACCTCAGAGCAAATCTGGTCATTTTAAATCTGGCGGGACTGATGCTGGTAATGGTTTTGTGATGTGAAGTGATTGTGGTGGACCATGCTCGTGTCAGCGGCTGCCACGACGGCTAACATAGCCACCCACTCCATATCGTCTATGTTCAGGAGAAGAAGGAACCACTCGCCCGTCACTGCACCACCGGTAAGTATACTTTGACATCACTGAACCGTGGAACGATTTTGTAACGTTATTTAGGGCGGTAGAGCTTGAAGTTTGATCTCATTTAGATTGTACGATATCGCCGATCGATGTACCCTTATATTTCGCAATACTTTCAGAAATGTATTGCCAGATATATCGATAAATCTTAGAGTAAACAAAGCACAAAATCAGAACTGAAAAATGCGCAATCAAAGCTTGTTTTAGTGCACTCGTTGGATATACCTACGTGGTTAATATACTAAGATTTAAGCATTCGAACATCGCACGACAATGAATTAGCGTCTGTTCAAGTAAATGGTGGGAATTCCATTATTCAACGCCAATGGAAAACTTTGTTTACATACCTAACCTGTATTCTTGCTAAAAAATAAAGACGTCGTTTTTACTTTTTGTAAGTTTTTGTAAGTCGTCAGATGTTTAATTTACATGTGATAGGGAATCTAGTAATGTACTTAATGTCGAGCAAATAGACGGCAGTTAATTTGTTAATCAATTGATATGCAAACGTCAACTTTTGACTGGTTAATTAGCACCTTGAATTACCTGATTACGTCTTCATCTTTTCGTATAAACATTGAATAGATTTTTCTATTCGTGTTTTAATTGTAATGCTTACTGACGAAATGGCTGCTTATCCGATAACACGATTAATGCTATCCTCTATGGTAACACGTATCGTAGCTATTAGATAAAAGATCTTCATTGAACCGGTTCTATCATCTCTAGATTCTTTAGCTATAAGATTACGAACGCACGTTGAAGACATCGAGTCCGGAGTTAACGGTCCCAACATCATTCGAGCGGTGCCGATGCACCCACAGCTCAAGCAGCAGTTACTATGAAACACTAGACTGGAAACCACAGATTACACACCAGTTTCTACGCAAGTCTAGAGCGAGCTCATCACAGCTTAGTAATCAGTTTGTATGAAAGTCGTATCAATTTGCTTTACATACGCAACGGCACATTCGCTCCAGCATGTGTTATTATTTTTTATCGATGGATTCACGGAATGCGGTTGTTTTTGTTAGGTTACCATAAAAAGTTACTATTGTCTATTAGGCACCAAGTTAGGTCTTCTAAAAACGTTTTCCTGTACCCCAGATATAATGCATCTTCGGTAGCAGTTCAGGTTTAATGGACTAATGCTGTTCCACCTTTACAGCGTCAACATGAACTAAGCGGCGAGCCGGCAGAAATGGCAGCCACCTATCTCTGCATCTCTGGGTTGGGAGTCTCGGCTTGCTAGTTATAGGGAGAAGAGTATCGAGATAACTATTAACGTCTACTGAAACTGTGGAAATCTTGTGACACCCTATAGAAAATAGTGACTGTCTTAGCTAAGCTTCCAAGAGTACGATGAGGCAGTGTCTGATTTTCTAGCTGTTTACATTAAGTTCTTTTCTCAGCGACATACATACAAACCGCGATCGTTCGATCGATCTTCGGATAGGTCTGTCTGATTCTGTAGCTGTTTAGGCTCTTTTTTAAACTCGCATACTTCGTTGCATTGCAGAATTCTCCATTCAGTTTCAAATCATCAATGATCGTGAATACCACGTTTTTACAGCCAATAATCCTTATCACCAATTTTTAACGTACCTTTTAACAGAACTACTTTGTTGGCCACCCAGTTCTATAAATCTACACACACACGAGCATGTAACCTTCACGCGTTAGTCGAGCATATTCATTTATTTAATTATGTTTACATGCATTACTCGGAAACAAGAAATTATTTGACGTTAATGCGCCTGTTGGCGAGCGACAGGGATTGCATACGTCAATGGCAGCAGGGAGAAATTGAGTGGTGACGAGCCGGATAAAATTATATCAGCACATAATTACCTATTGCTAGGACGTGGGCCTTCTCACAGGAACCAATTGCCAAGCGTGACTCTGGCTCTTGACTCTTGAACTTGGTGGTTTCTTCGTGATGTTTTTCTTCATCATTGTAAGAGTTGTAAAAGCCGCTATATAGATAACCGCTATATAGCGTAATACGGTATTATGTTAATCCCGATAGTATTATGAATCTCATTCCACACAAAAACACAAAAGTTAATTCCAAATGGTTGAACTGTTTTGGCGTTCAACACGAACGGACAGGCAACGTTACACTTTTATATTAGTAGAGACACCCAAACACTCAAAAGCCTTTTCGGAATAAGAAACGTTGAGTTTCTATAAGCATCTGAAATGAAGCGATGACAGCATAACGAGACAGGGTACTGAAGCAGATATGAAGATATCTTCGCTTCATTGGTATTGGCACCGATGTCTTTATAGTAATATCTTTAGTGGCTTGTAAGGAACCGTTGCGTAACCGCCCTGAAGGTTACCTTGAATCGCTGTCAAACGTGCTGAGTACTAATTAGGGAGTTTTCAAAATGTTGTCTGGTGAGACAAAGGATCATAAATGATGCAATGCGGTCTTTGTTTCTTGAGATTTTATTAAGATTGATGCTTTGCGATGCAAGCTTGGACGAACTGTATGTGAGGCTGTAAGCAATGTCACTGCACAGTTACTAAATGCTTAGTCAGGTCACTTATACATGCGAGTGATTTCTGGGTAAGTATGACTTTTAGCGGTAGAGTAACGTAACTTTTATAATCCAAATAAAAACAGTCTTCGAAAATTAGAGGACATTTATACCTTGCCAACTGTTACTTAAATCTACATTATAATGTGTTTTTAAATACTCATGAAATGGCCAAAATGTTTCTACACTAAATGGTAAACTAGGAAATTGCTATATGCCAGGATTGCCCGGTTAGACTTGATTCATCATCCATCGCCTATATGAGTTATGTTTAGATGTAAGCTGTAAAGTTAAATCAATAGAAACGACGACCGTAACTTTTTGACATTGACCTTCGCTGGCATCGCTGGGTCACCCCGATCCGCTAAATAATGTATAGTTTACATACCCACACTGTCCACCTACGCAATTTGCTATTGTTGAAATAAAGCTGACCGAGTACTAATAGTAATTGAGAAATAAAGTATTGTATGGTCTTGTACAGAAGATGATTGCATTCTATGACAATTGACACGCAAAGTACAAGGGCATATAAATGAGTTTATTTCGCATTATCTACAAACCTTGGATTGGAGTACAACTGCCATAAATACCTAGTTGCTGGAGATTCCACAGTTCGTGAGACGCTTTTTATAAAATAAGCCGTTGCACCGCACAGTTCTATGAATTCAATTTAGTGTTCATCCCCCACGTAGTTCTTGGATATCGACAGATCTAGTAGATATACTTAGTAATTATGTATGTAACTATCTATACTCTCCCAAAGGGTAAAGTGGACCCTGTCTGTCCGTCTGTCACCAGGCTGTATCTCATGAACCGTGATAGACAGTTGAAATTTTCACTGATGTATTTCTGTTGCCGTTATAACAACAAATTCTAAATAAAAATTAAGGGGGCTCCTATGCAACAAACGTGATTTTTTTATGATATAACAATTCTTGCGCGAGTCCGACTCGCATTTGGCAAGTGGGTTCGAAGCTCCAGTATAGAAAGAAAGAAACAGAATACATTTGCATTTCCGCTAATTTACCACGAAGTAAAATGGGCTAGCAACACAAAAAGATGGCAATCTAACGGATGAACTGAAAATACAGCGAATATTTTACAAAAGTAAAACTAGCACACCCACAAACCTGCGTAGTTCGCAACCTAAATGCAACTCTGCAAAAATAGTGCTCCCCATTTCAAATAGTCTACGACTGACTTGCAATGTATAAAAATACTTAAAGAATCAATAAAAAGATGTTTTCTTGTTTTAATGTGGATCTTTATAAATATACTTTCTACATTTATTTTATAAATCAATAGTACACTACGTAGTTGTCTTCAAAATATTGTGGTCAGAATGGTGTGGTATAATACATAGCCCGTTCAAAAAATATATGTTAAAGCTCACTCGGTACTAGAATGTCGCTTTTTACTAATTATGAGTGTGTTTTAATTACATCTCACTTGATGGTAAGTGATGATAATGTCGAAGGTGAAGCATTTTTGCTACCCAGAAATAATCTATTTACTCTTGATTTCCATTTAATGTTCACTTAAATGTTAGGTAATACATTAAACATTCAAAATGTTATATATTTATAAATAGTTTTCATTCCGTTCACATTTTTCATTAAGCAAATCTTTCGTATTCTTTATTCATGTAAAATGATAACCCTGAAATAACTTTCCTTAATACCTTTTCCTAAGTAAACTCCATTCCAACCAACTAAGGTCCAGGGCGGTTATTCTCTATGGAAACACAGATTCCACACGATATGAAACCACGTCGTTATCGTGTCTTGTTCAAATCGTGTCACAGCGTCAGATATACCTTCACTTTACATTAAAGTTATCTTTATTTTGAATAAAATATATTGATATAATTGATCATATTTTTTGATATGTTGATGTTTCGGAACGCGTCTCGGTAAAACATACGATTTTTGACAGTTCAAATCGCGACAAATCCAAATTCATTTCGCGCGGTTTTGTTTTCGTTTCATAGAGAATACAGTTTTGCAGATTTCTTATGTAAGACAACGAATTCACGTGGTTTCGAAGTAAGGAATCGATACGGAATAATGGCCCTGTGTTGACGTGGGTGTGGCAATTACGTCCTTGCTCTTGTCAATGATGGGATTCCTTCCTAGCATTTAATAGTTCTAAAATACACTGGCACAATCACTAATTAACTGTATCTGCACCATTTACTCTATCTACTCCATTTACTACTCTACTAACATACAATTTCTGCAGGTATCCGTTATCCGCTATTTGTAAAGAACTGATTACTGTAAATTAGGAATTAGTGGGTTTTGGTTTTTGTTAATAAACATTTTGTAGCCGTGGAGGAAAGAACTCGGCGGGATTTCATATTTTGATATGAAATATAACGATTTTCTATTAGAACTTTAATTTAGATTTCAAAATTGTTACGACACACAGGTGTGACTACGTGACGGTCTCACAGGCCAGCACCCCTATAGCGTAACTGTTCTAAACATGAACTTCGTCTACCATCCTGCACGCGCCAATTAACAAGTCCGTGAGTGCGAGCAAAAGAGCACACGATCACCATCTCCACCAGACATAAGGGATAAGGCCTCTGGTCTATTCTTAGGGTCAGAAACAGAAAGAAGCATATTCCCAATGCCCCCTCGTGATACAAAATGTTCGGCTATTATCGCTTACCATCAGACAGGATTGCTAGTTTTACCACTCGCAAAAAATGTAAACAAATATTAGACCTTCATATTGTATCAAATATTAATTAACAAGCATTAAGAGAGACATAAGACTTTATTATGCATTCTCCAAGTCCTTGACATGGTTGTAAAGTAAAAAGAGTTTGTTTACCAAATCAGGTTTTCAGTGCGTGGTTTTGGTCGATAAAATCTTATATTTACTTTGCGGTTGTGGCCTTTAGTCTTTACTTATCGTTGGTACTCTTCGATTCTCAAAACTAAAGTGGTCTCCATTTCGCTCAATTATTGTCTGAAAAATTGCCTTGCATTGTATGGCTTTTTCGGAAAACATACCGGCATTGTGTTCATTTGCTGAATAACTAGTAACTAAGTAGGTACTTCTATTTTAGATTTATCATTTTCTTTCATAAAGTACTTCACCGATTTCATACTTATGTAGTACATACCTATACATCTTTAGCATTACCCTTGCTTGTTCTAAAATTCCATTATTTTCCCGGGTACTTCAACGGAAACAAACTGTCCTTAGTTCGCTGGTTCTTTCTACAGAATAATACCAACAGCAACAACATCCTCACTAACCCAGACAATCCTAATTTAACTTGGCCCAATTTTTGCGCCTGTCTGAATAAGAAACTTTTCTGTTAATAACGACCCAAGTTCCCCCTGTAATATGTGCTTTGTCTAATAACGCAAGTAGTGTGTAGTTTTTTGTTTCAGATCTAGGTCGCAATATATATTATATGTTCGTATTTCTGTCTGTCTGTCTTTACGATTCGATGATAGAGTATTTTGTAAAGCACGATATTGACTATGACAAAGAAATAGATTTAATAGGTTATCTGTTTTATGAGCTGATAAGGAAATATAATAACTATCTGCTGCATTATCAAACTTCATTAACATTAATTCTCGCAAATCCTTTCTATAATTTGGTTTAATGTGGCTAACCCTGATGTTAGATTTTTAAACAGTCTGCATGAAGTCTATTTATCTACATTAGTGCCTAGGTCTACTGTGACAAGTTTATTTATCGATGCTGTTTTAGATGGAATAACCTTCCAAGTGTATTACATTAGCCTAGTACTAACCTTCCCAAAAGGAGATTAGAACAGCGACTACAAGCCACACCGTATTAGTGTTGACTATTTTTTTGTCGAAATGTTTACGCCCTCACTTCTTGGCACCTTGCACTTTTCAAATTATGTGTGTGTGTAGTATTAAACTGGCGTTTCGTTTTAACTTTATTTTTAAGTTGTAATGGCAATAGGCAGGCCACATCAACCGTACAACTGACAACCGATGGGGAAGATAGGTTCTAGAGTGGCGACCACGAACCGGAAGACTGGGCTTCCCACTAGGTGGACCGGCGATCTGGTGAAAACCGTGGGGAGCCGAAGGATGCAGAAGGCGAGCAGCTGCTCAAAGTGGCGCTTTGTAGGGCGAGGCCTATGTTTAGCATTAAGTGGACGTCTTCAGAGGTTGATGATAACAATAATTTATTTTTAAGCTTCACCCTTTTTCATAAAAGCGATAGCGGATAGTCAGCTGCCCTGATAGTCACAGCTTGATGGTCGTTTATATTGGACACGGATACCTAGTTTATTTCACAATATTTCAAGCTCAATTCTCCATTGTCCATAGAGTCGTCCAGAGAAGCAGCACTCTGCATTGAGCACTGGTCCGCCGCCCCCCGCTGCGATCGTCCCGCGCACAGCCGATGGCCCGCGCCCTCCTGGATGGAACGGTCAGCCGCGAAGACATGGCTCCAGCCGGTTCAACGTCCAGAACCATAACCAGGAGCTTGTCAAACTTCCACCTATCAAAGGTAAGTTATATGCCTTAGTCAATGAGTTTACCTCGTGTTTCTTTTTGCGCCCGATAGCCGTCATTCGATCATTAGGCCACTATTTGTGTAGAATTCCAAAACCCAGGAATTACCGATGAAAGTCGGGTATCACAAATCCTTGAACTTTTGGCGTTTTCGACGTGATCTGCTTTCGGTGCCGGACCGGATTACGGTGGAATTCCAATTTTCATACATAAAGCGAATGCTAAATGTTTATAAACGCTCAGCAAGGAAGGTTGTAGAAAGGAAAATATTCGAAAAAAGTTCTTAGTTTGATTCGGGAACCACAACACACCTGTGTTTGGATTAGATCATTCATTCGCATACATGTTTCTGAACTGATACAAACATGGGATATTTATTCGATTTGGGCAAGTTGCTTTCGTTATAGTCCTGTTATTTACATCTTCCTTCTCTTGCTCTCGAACTAAAGATGAACTTTGTTTAGCTCAAATCTATTAATCTAGCTTGACTCCCACGTGTATACCGTTACTGTCCATTATTTCTCTACCGGTTGTAGGCTAACCTTTTGTATCAATTCGTTAACCTGCATGAGCTAGAATGATTAACTTCGCCGCTCTCCAACAGCATCTTTATTAGCTTATTGTCAATGCTACTTGACACCAATTTCAATTTCAAATCAGGCTCTTTTATATCTTCGAATGTAACATGATTTATATGTTGCGTCTTACGCAAACACAATGCCAACAATTAGGTAAGTACATTTGACAGTAATCTCGTACGAGTCTCGGCTAATGTTTTTTCGTTGTAGAACGGGTACAAAATAGACATCAAGTTATTGCTTCCTTTTCCGACGGTTGGAAAGCTTTCCTATGCTATAAAAAGAAGTATGTTTACATTGGGTTGGCCTTGCCCTTGCGTTGTGAGCAAGCAAACTCCCCATCCTACCCAGTTCTTTACGATCGATGGGCCACTAGCCGCGGGTTTCTCCTTATATTTATTTGCTACATAGAGAATCGTCTAGATTCTACATTACAAGCGCTGAGGTTAAGGGTTTACGTGACGGTCATCATTTGACACGTTGATCTCGTACGTAACAATACCACAGAGCTACAACTCGTATGAGCAATACTTTAACTAGCCTTTGCTGGTTAGACATGAGTTTAATGGGACTTCTTTTGATATGTTTTGAATTAAGTTCAGTTACGTAATGTTACTTTTCTAAAACTAAAATGTAAGTGATAGATAAAAATTCTTTCGATAAAGGTTTAGCAGAGCAATTTTAGCGCTCGATAGCTTCCCATCTTCTAAATCGGAAATAAGACTATTCTAGCAAGGATAGCATCGATAGACATACCGCATTATGTAGAGCAACGACATGACACGGAGACGCAATATTGCTATAGAATTCCTTGGACACGTTAGAGGCATGTTCTGTTTAATATTTATAGTTATGCAAAAGATCAGATGCATTACTTGAATATATTCTTTACCTCTTTAAATAAAGTGAAATCTGAACTGATGATCTAATTTATAAGATTGATTTTATAAACTCTAAACAAGGCTTCTTTCCTACTAAATACAATATTTCTAACTTTCAAAATTTAAAAACATTATAAATCAATGATTTTTGGATTTGAAAAACTGCATGAAATATGTCCAACATCGCCCTCAAACGTGATGAAAAAGAACAGTTCCTAGATTAGTAGGAGGTATCATAGAGAAAATTCTTTTTAGTCCGGGATTAAGCGAATTGCGGTTGTGTCAGTAATTTGTTGCGGGCTGTCAGCATTTTTTTCTCGTCGAATGCACGCTCTCTTAGGCCAGCGCATTTAGTCAAGTTCAGATTCAGTACCAAGCTGTTCGATTTCCGGAATAGAACAGAAATCATTTATTCAAATGGGTTTAAAATAACATAATAAATTGTACATAATTATTACGAGTCAGATCAGTGTTGCGTTTATGGAGTGCTTCGGAAACAAAACCACTGGCTTATGAATAGCGATTGGCGAGTTATAGATGTGCTACAAAGTTAATTTAGATCTTTCTAGATTGAGTTTTCTCTAGAAGACCTCTAAAAATATAGCAAGAAACTTTCAGCAATATAAAACGCTGTTACTCATGACTCTTATGAGTTAGAATTAGAACTTACTAATATTTTAACGCATATATTTTGCTTACCACTGCAGCGTTAGATAGATACCCCACGATCCCACAGATTCGTAACCATTTACAGTGTTTCCTCTTGGATGCGGAACCCTAGAATAAATGACTCACCATTTGATCTCCCCCTCTAATCCCTCTATGCACGGAACGAGACTGGAACGTGAATTTAATGAATGAACACTTGACACCGGTTGGTAAAATGCTTACCGGAATTCCATGAATATTGTAAAGAGGTTGGTGTTTTGGAGAGAAAGGTTGTGGCTGCGATAGCATGAAATAAAGAAATAGCCAGGACTCCCTTCCTTCAGGAATTCCATAAATATTTTTATGTGACGGGACGATTTAGACCTGAATGACCTGATTCACCTTCAAGCCGTCCAAGGATAGAAACGGAGAGATTTTTGGGGCTACTCTGAGTTATCTTTGATTAAAATATTCTTTGGTTATTATTGTGACGGCCGTAAGTAATGGTGTTTTACAATAAAAAATATTAACAAAACAGGCTGCTTTGTATACAATGTAGTTGGTGCGCAACAAAATCTCTAAAAATGCAAGTAGAGCGAAAACATGGTTTTCATTACAAACAACTATCAACCGATACAAAATCGATTTTACACATTTTTCTTTTTCTTAGAATCATCCGATGAATGAACCTTCATTTAAATCTAATATTCGATACACAGGATTCGTCCTATATTTAAATTTCTAGTATAATATAATGCTTTTATAGAAGCAAATGCTATTTATGTAATACATAGTAATTTTGGATATTTCATTTTTGAGATACATATAACCAAAAATCTGGCATTTTTCCAAACAATGGCGTTCCAAAGGTTAGGTTTGTTTTTTTGAGAAATTAATGCCGTAATTTGAATCAGCTCTGCAGGTGTAAATGTTTTTAGCTAGTAAACGTTTCAAATATGATTTAGTTATACCAACATCAAAATTAGCAATGCACAGTTCCAGCCCGCGTTCAATAGCCATAAAAGTATTTAACAAATTACCACTCCATCTAAAAGAAATAGAAGAAGAGAAAAAATTTACCGTAGCCCTAAAAAATGTACTACTGACTAAAAGTCACTATACGCTAGACGAATTCCTTTCGGACAACTTAAATATTTAATTATAGACTAAATCGATTCGCTCCGCACAATATTGCTATCCCAAGCTAGGTCATTATATAACATACTTAAATATGCTATTATTAACACCTGCATGTAACCAATAACGTTTGCAATAAATGATTGAGTATTGAGTATTGAGTATTGAGTAGCTGTTTTTTCTTGATATTTGTTTATTTTTGATCTTGAGTATTGAGTTTGACATTGGAATATCATCTCTGACGCTTGTTTAAAATCAAAAGACGTATAAGTACTACGTAGGTAACTACTATTTTATTATCTGTGGTGCTACTATAACTTCGAGTTCTTTTTCCAATGGCTATTTGTTATGATTCAGCGTCACTTCTATCGATGTTTAATTTTTCCTTGTCTATCTTCATATACCTATTTCTCATAGGTCTTGTCTTTTTGTTATTAGGAATGTTTTTTCAAAGCTACAGCTTTTGGAAAAATAATGCCAAAATATCATTTCATTATATCATCGGCCCCCCACTAGGTGGACCGACGACCTGGTGAAGGCCGCGGGGAGCCGATGGATGCAGGAGGCGAGCAGCCGCTCTAAGTGGCGCTCCCTGGGGGAGGCCTATGTTCAGCAGTGGACGTCTTCAGGCTGTTAATGATGATGATGATGATGATGATATCATCGAATGTTTTCTAGTTGATAAGTTTGAGAGTTCCCATTTCACCGTGATTTATCAAGCCTTTGACAAGCCGTGCAAATTCCGTGCGGTAAGGCCGTGGAAACTAGATTTTTCCGGTCCATACTTGCCGATGTTAGTTGGATTCCTTTTAAGATTACTATATACTTGCATACCTATTTCACATTATTTTTATTGAATGTGAATATGAAATAAATAAAGAAATTATATTTGAAGAACTGTAAAAAACATCGGCGGTACTTTGCAACATTTATAACAATAAGAATTACAATGAAACAGGTGTTAGTAGTTGGTACAACACACGTTAGAGACAAGGTGAACTATGATGATGTTTTTGTTTACCAACGTATTGTGTTCGGTGTTTACCTTTTATATTTTTCTCGAAGAAAAATGGTTATTCGATGTAAATGCTAAAACATTTCTGAAAGGAATTGCCTGAGATTGCTTAAAAATTGCCGAACTCCGGGAAAAATATACTTTTTTTTGCACTGAATAATAAGCTTACAACTTCGTTAAATTTATTTTTGGCATTAATTGAGGTGTTGCAATACTGCCTCCCACAATTTTCGGTGTATAATTGCCACGTGCTAGCTAATTTTCCGACAAAACCTCCTAATAAGTGACTATTCATAGTAGCTATTAGAGCCACTATGCTAATAACTTCAATACCATAATACTCTATCGGAATTATATATGACTCGCAGGTATTTTCTTCAGTACCAGGTATTTGGTTAAAACAGCTGGTACCGGAATGTAAGTAAAGTAATAGTTTGCTTAGTGGACTTCGACCTGGGCGGTTATTCTCTATCGATTCCTTACTTCGAAACCACGCGAATTCCTTGTCTTACATAAGAAATCTGGAAAAGCTTGAATATGCGGCGCCTGTATGGAACCCTTATTATAATTGTTACATTAAAGATATTGAGAGAGTTCAAAAGAAGTTCTTACGCTGTATGAATTATAAATGTAATCATAGTTTTATGTCATATGAAAATCTACTCAAAAAATATAAGCTAGTGGACCTAAAATCTAGAAGATTGCAACTTAGTGCAATGTTGTTGTATGACATCTGTCACAATCGTTATGACTGCCCCGAGCTGGTGAATAGGCTTGCTTACAAAGTTCCGTTTAGAATCCACTCACGAACTGAGCATAAAACTTTTTTTACGGCTACCCGACGCACCAACTCGGGCCAGCGTTCACCACTGTACCGCATGACCAAATGTTATAACGATCATTTTAATTGTATCGATATATTCCATGTACGCTTTGGCGATTTTCGGAAGTCTGTTTTGGAGGTCTTGAGTGGCGATTGCAGCAAGCACTCTGCTTGATTTTTCGTTTTAGACTTAGTAACCTGCCTTACCTACTCCGTTATGTGACTGTAATAAGTTTTATTCCGAGTATAACGCTAACTGTTAAAAGGACCCATATATCTTGATTGTATTCAAGGAAAGAGCTTCAAAATTGTTGGTATATTAATTGTTGGTATATTAGTTATATTCGTGTAACTGTCATTCTCGGAGCGTTATGCTTGGAGTGGCGTTGTCCTGCCTCGGTGAAATCGGGCCTAAGTATATAAATGGCTGCCTCATCACTACTCTGGGCCCACCGATTGGCAACTGGTTTTGTTGCCGTATGCCTACCTTGCGATTCTAATCTAACAAATAGTGGCGGTTAGATATGCCTGCCAACTGGATTTATATTTCTGTGTTCATTTGTCTATATTTGTAAATGTTAGACACTACAATAGTATACAGTATTACTTAAATTTACTCACTTTTAGGCGATAGTTAGTAATCAGCTACCAATATTTCAACATTTGTTCTGTTTTTCATATATATTATATATATATTATCAATCTGTGGTCAACGATGTTGGTGCATCAACCACTTACATTTTTGGCCCATATTGTTTTAAGATTATTTTTGTTGTGTACTGTTTGTTGACCCTAATAAACCTAAAAAAAAAAAAAAAGTCTATTCTCTATGAAACGAAAACAAAACCGCACGAAATGAATTAGGAATTGGCGCGATTTGAACTGTCAAAAATCATATGTTTTACCGAGACGCGTTCCGAAACATCAACACATCAAAGATAAATTTAATATAAAGTGAAGGTACAACTAACGTGACACAATTTGAACAATTCACGATAACGACGTGGTATCGTATCGTGTAGAATCTGTGTTTCCATAGAGAATAACCGCCCTGGTAGGTTCGTTCGTGGAATTTGCTATTGATCGTAACTCACAATCAATAGCAAATTCCGCGTTAGTTTTAAAATTGTTATTGCGCATAGTGTATGTATGTATAATATAGTCGAAATGACTTCAAAATTTTACTTGAGTGCGGAATCGCTTACAACACAATTCCACCAAGATTGCCCTTTACCTAGAATATCTTTATCGGTTAAAAGGTGGGCTTTTTAACGGATTAGCTTTTCATGAATGGTTCAAATAATCATTCAATGTTCGAAAATTCAGTGATGATGATGACTGATACTGTAATGTGCTTAGTCATCAATTACCCCATCACTTTTGTACAAGAGTTGCATCACATGCAAGACAACTATTTACACACATCTAAACATTCAACTTATAAAAACGCACGAAAATACCCAAATGTCATTCACCGAAAATACAACGGCATAAACAAAGTCGGATATGTTAAAAGGAATGGCTTTCCAAAGAAATATACAACTTCAGCGAGCAACAGTATTGATTACACCAACACATTTATATCATTTTCATTTAGGTCTAGAGCCTCATAGAGCCTAAGGCTGTGCGCTAAACGGTGTATAAAGTGGCATGTGTCCGCCCCCGCTTTTGCCTAGCGTCCTTATGTGCAAAGCCGTTTCCGTCCCTTTCAACGCTTCAAGCCATCTTGTGTGCTGACGCAGTGAAACAAACTTGTTGTGAGGGTTGCCGACCGAAGATGCTGAGTAATGATAATTGCAAGGAGACGTGAGCCTAATATGTATGTTTGACGTGACAACGTTCATTAGGGACGACGTATCTCATATAATAATAGACTTGGCCGACCTGTTTCTGTTCTACTAACTAAGATGTTGAAGCACTGTAAACTTGCTTTGCCATGTTTTCTATCAAAAATATTTGTAAAATGAAAAATTGTATCGAAGTGATTTGGAAACAACATTTGTTGAAATTCAAAACATACTATGTCCTTTAAAGTCAGCAAGGGATTTTTTCTACCTCTGGTCTCACCTACATAATCTATATAATATTCCGAGTTGAGATGGCTGTTGATTTCACGGATTTATATAGCGAGTAAGCTTTTCCATTGCACTGTAATTACTTCTGAAATGCGTAATACAAGGTATTATTGAAGTAAAGCCTACATTTGCGGGGCGTCCGCCTTGAAGTTATGTAAATGTTCCACTTATCCACAGCAATGTTTTCAAAAGCAACAAGAGGCTGCTTTATTTTAAATCTCACTTATCTCGTGGTTACCTCGGTAATTGATTGTGTGGATGACTCACATTTACGTCCTAAGAATTACGGTCATAAAGCTTAGAGATAGACATGAGGTCGTCCACCAGTTGCCAACAAAATAGGTTACATTATTAAGTACTGCCTACATCCACTATGCATGTTATTCAAAGAATCCTTTAATCATATGAAGGTGGTAATAGAATTTCTTCTTTCGACTCCTACATTGCTGACGACGCCTACATCGTAATGATCATAAGCCCGTTACGGGTCATTACTAAACATCTTACCTTTTTTTTATTATGTATGCTGCACCATCTGATTTCTTGCCAGCTTTTCCTCTATCTGTTTTAATATGTCAACGGTTCATCATTTATTTATACATATTTGTGTGTAGCCCATCCCCGATCAGCCATTAAGTATATTTTTCAACCAAATCTGGAATGGATTTCGCTGATTTCTATAAAAGTTAGCCTTCTGCATCTATTTGTGGCATCCTGCCGTGAATGCTCGTCCTAATTCTTTCGCTAGCTGCTCGTTTCTTATTCATAGTCTGCGATACACATGCCCTATTTCTCAAGACGCTTCAGTACTTGTGTTGCTTGCGTTCCTATTGTGCGTTCCCATTATATTACAAGTGCGAATATAGGAACTTTACTGTTTCCACACTGTTCTTCTTTTGGTTGAAGGGTTTAGTCTCCTTTCTTTCTATATATCCATTATCCGCCTAATCCTGGGGTTACAGTAGAATTTTTTTCACATACTTCTTACTTCATCTTCTCTCGAAATACAAATAACAATTAGGAAGTATTTGATTATTTTTACAAATCTTCTGGTTTCGTCTAAAAAAAGGCCGTTTCAGGAGCCTTATATTTCTCGCACTATTTTATCAACTAATTTATGTGTAGCCGTAATAGCCCTTTTGAATGATAATATCCATAAAGCATTTGATAGTTTCGTATTTTTCACAAAAACGTCTTCCGAATTGAAGACTACTTCAGCATATTTTATT
This sequence comes from Ennomos erosarius, assembly GCA_963580505.1. NCBI lineage: Eukaryota > Metazoa > Arthropoda > Insecta > Lepidoptera > Geometridae > Ennomos > Ennomos erosarius. The sequence continues at coordinate 10,103,969 of OY756996.1, forward strand.
TCGATGACTTCAGCAGTGATCCGTCAGACTAATAAAATGAACAGACTGAATTTGCATCACAAAAATGACGTGCGGAACGAGGGTTAACGAGTAGGGCTGCCACAAACACCCACACTCCCTATTACCGGGGAGATATGAGTTATGGATGTGGGGAGCTCGCGAGTTACGACTTCAAATGTTCTTATTTTAGACTCTTTATTAAACTTATTCAACCGTATACCTTTCAGGAGCGGAAAATGGAGGTTTCGTTGTTGGTTGTGGTTTATGTTAAGTTTCAAAAACTGCTCGTGTACGTAATTGATGATATCGCTGGTGCCTTCACTGCTTACTAAGGTTGGGTAATTAGTGTACGGAGAAACTAAACTAGAAAGCTATTCAATGGTGTCTTGTCTATTTTGATGATTAATCTTAAACTAAACTTGACACACTGTCTGTCAATGACAGTTCTATCTAACTAACCATTGCAGTTCTTGTCATTTTGATCTTGATGAGATGGACAATAAATTATTTAGGGCTGTCATATTAAAATTTGCTTAGGATATTGCATAATTTAGCAGAATCGACACCAATGTCCTAAACACTAAACGGATCATATACCTTCTTACAGGTTCCGTCGTCATAAAATTATACTATCAGGAATCTCCCTTTGAACACAGATGCCATTATCCAACGTTTTAGAAATGGTAAACAAAATATCACCGTTAGACAGTTCCCTTGCTTTTACCAGACTAAACTTGTGATATTACATGGATCAACGACAGTCAGGTGGTAAGGGGTCCCAAATAATAATAAAAAATTGGAAAATAAATGTAGGTCGATAAATATTAAAGTGCTCCACCCACCCCCCGGCATACGTTGATCTATTTATCAATTGACCTATAGATACGTGCAGTTTTTGACGCCCTAACAACTCGTTGTTTGCTTTACGTTTCCATGAAACCTTGTGTCCACTCATCCAACGTATTGCATAAATATAAATGGAACATTCCACAGTCCACACGCTGATGGATGTAGGTCAATATGAGACGAGTATAAATCGCGAGGCTCGTCCGACCCAAAAGCCCCCACTTACTGAGCTTATTCGATTCAATAAAACGCGTTTTACTGTGGGTGTGCCCGATGACGTACGCGACGTCATTTTATGCTTGTGGAATGTGGGACCTTGCAAAAACGTGGAACCAATGGTAAAAGTCACTAGATTTTTCAAAGCGCGATGAAAAAGTAGCGCTAGAAGTCCTGGGGTCTAGCAAAGATCCCTTTCCATTAGCTTTAATGCCAAACGATAACTCTAATCGTATGGGAATGACATTACCTGTGGAAAAGAAAGCGATTTCGGTAATGTAATTTTCATACATTTTGCATTAACGCTAATGGAAAGGGATGTTTGCTAACTAGACCCTCAGGGCATAAGCAACACGGACACTTTCATGTAAATAAAATGTTGAATTGATGATAACTGTGGGATGAGCGATGACAATGAGTCAATGACGTCAAGGTAGCACGTCGCAGTCAAGGGAAAGGCTGGTTAAAATCAATATGTATAAGACGAACATATTAAAATGTGTAATACTCTGCGACTGTACATATTATTATAAGAACCATAATATAACTCAATGCCGCTGTCTTTTAGCTCCGTCTTCCCTACTCCTACCTAATTAGGTTTCAAAATAATTAGGACTAAACTAAATTAATCTTGCCTGGAACTTGTAGAAGCCAACTGGCCAATTTACAAAACAAATTATGTAAAGAACACCTTTTCTTATACCTGAGAAATGGGAGCCTGTTTCCAGCACCGGTCAAGTTGGAAGCTTTCTCTTATTTCCATTTCATACATTTCAACACCATCATTTTGATGCTTTGTATGCTTTTGTTCTACACTATCTTCCGAAATTATCTAGTAACCCTTTCCTTTCTTACTGGTCTAGTGATATCACCTAAATTGCCTATTTTATCTGGTCTTTTGCTATTGGGCCACATACATCTGAGGACTGGGCAATGATTTACGACTGTGTTGACTATGACCGAGATTAGCTTATAAATCTGGGGAATCAGATCTTCTGTAAATATAGAACAGCAGTGTAATTCACGCGTAATTCTGTTTTGTGTACTTGAGTGTTCAATTTTTCTCACCTACCTCGTGGCTCTATATTTACAGAAGACAAAATTCCTTTGGTTTAGAAGCTAATCTTGGTCAAAGTCACTGCGGGATCGTATTCGTTGTGATGTCCGCGTAGTTATCATAATGTTGGACGACATCAAAGAGATGTGAAGGGAAGCGTCACGTGAGAAAGGCTTGCCTCTGAGAGCTTGGGTTTGAGATTACTTGGCTGTAAGTGAACACGTCTCTTTCACTCTTGGCCTTAATCTACATGGAAATTAGGGAGAACAAATATACTACAATGTAGTACGAAAATTCTGTCCGGAAGATTTGATATGAAGATTCAACTAGAATTTGTTTTTTGTGTATTATGGCAATTTACGACTTCCTGATATATTTTTGACAGTTGGCTATTATAGTCTTGGATCTTTTTACTTTTTGTTATAAACCTAAACCGTGGAGCTTGGCTCTACCTACGCCTGCCTACTGATAAAATTGTGTACTTTGCTCTGGGATCATAAGCTTTTAATCTCAACTAATAAAAATAACATCTTACGTCATAAACTGCTCAAAAAATAGCCTTGACTCAAAAACCAGTACCATCTCGTTCTAAAAGTGCTCATTATCACTTTAAACGAGCACAGGTCATTCCCACTCAGCTAATCAGCTAATTTCATCGGCGTTGCACTAATCCGGCCTCTTATCTTAATTAGAAGCCGTCCTTGGCTTGTTAACAGCATCTTAATTCTGAGGGCCGAAAAACCTAAGTATATAAATCAAGGATTTTTCTAAACGAGCACATAAGAAGCGGGATCAATTAGGTCAAAAAGCTCTACGGGTATTTTAATGAGGCACATAATACTCGTATTATTAATTGTTATGGATATGGATGAACAGGAAGTCCTTAACTTTGAAGTAAAGTGGTTTAAGTGCCGTCTGTATCAGGTATACTATGGCACCGCTAATTTTCAGGTTCAGTCCTTTATATATGTCCACTCCACACAATGATCACCGCTAAACGGGGATTTAGGCACGAATGCGGTCTTGACATTAAGTAATGAGTTTATCAGAGTTTATCATTTCGAGATTTGTAAATCCGGTTTATACCAGTACAAGCCAATGAATAATAAAATATTTATGAACCAAGGGAATATGTATAACCAATCACGTAGATTATGGATGTTAAAAAACATAGTTCTCGTTGGGTTATTTAAGATTATTTTCTATCTTCTATTCAGTTTTGGAATGATCCGATCCCTAACCCCTAAAAGTTCATCATTATCACCATTAACAGCCTGAGGACATCCACTGCTGAACATAGGCCTCCCCCAGAGAGTGCCGCTTTGAGAGGCTGCTCGCCTCCTGCATCTCTTTATTTTAAATAAAATGTTCTGTTTGTCGTATGTTTTCATTACTGATGCTTAATAATAATGCAATTAGCTGGTCATGTCGGGTTGCGTGTATCCACTCACCGTGTATCTGATAAAATTGACACGATATCCGAGAATAGTAACAGTTATATCTGTGATTATATTTACCCAACGATTACCAATATGCTATAATCTAAAATCTAAAACAATCGTGAATCAGTTCAGAATAACCGGTAGTTACTTCTGTCTCGTTATTAGTACTGCTAAGTATCGATAAGTTATAATAAAACCAATAAATATTGACCTCACACCCCATGCTTTAAAATAGTCGACATAGGACGTCGTCGTCGCGTCGATAATCCATAAACATAAAACCTACAGCACCTTTAGCTTCAGACCTAAGAACTCTTAGGATTTCTCTACTTTAGCAGTTAAGTCTGCTAATTACATATAGCGTTAGCTAGATTGTCATTTTAATGAAGCACTAATTAAAGTGGGTAAGTACTTCTACTTATCTACACCAAAGAAAACCTTTAGCGTCAAGAAAATTCTTGATGCCGAATTGCCGGTATGTTTGACTGTCATGCAAGTCGCTCTTGCATCATCGTTTTTATTTCAATACATAAAAACCTGATTAGAGAAATGGAAAATGAAAACACAAACCGAATAAGTATTACCTACCGCTTTTCATCAGGCCTTCAATTCCAGGAAGTGAGTCAGACAATTTAAAGTCAATTAACCGATCGATGGTGCAGGGGGAATGGAATGCGTCTGGCACATACAGTAGCGGCGGTCTCGTGAGGGTGGAACTTACCCTATGGCTCACCCAAACAAACTACCCTTACCCACCCGTCCCGCATTGTCCCCTTTTGTTTTCCCAGAAAATTGCCCCCGTTTCGGTACTTTTGGTACCCTTTTGCGGTGCGATTTACGACTACACGTCTGGCTTTCTTCACGACAATTGGGTTAACACATGGCCAACAACGCATGGAGTGTTTATCTTTGCGGATATGACTAACATCTCATATTTGAGTGCAAAGAGCTAAAAGGAAACCGTATTAAAAACAGCTGATCGATGTTTACTAGCGGCAGTTTCATAACGTTACGAACTTGTTTGCTTATCTCGCAATAGGCCGCGCCGGTTGTTTGGCACTTTGGGCCGAGTGACGCGCGCCGACCCCTGACCCTGCCAAATTGCGAAACAGTCGCCTATCGTACGAGTTCACCAGTTCAGAGCTCACGTCTCATTAATAGTGCAAAGTATTCCTTGACATCCGGAAAGGCTAGCAATTTCATGAAGCTGTTTCCACCTCCGATGGAAATCGCAATTGCCAGCTTTAGAGTATATAAAAGCAGAGTGGCGTAGTATGTGATGTTATGTAAATGCCGCGAAGGCATGATTTTGTAACCCTAGCGGAGGTTGTGGGGTGCGCGGGCGGAAAGCGTGCGCGCGCACGTGTCGCGCCGCAAGTGTCGGTCGGGGCGCGTGGCAGTCCGGCCGCCCCCGCAGCTCACACCGGTCCCGGCCCGCCGCCGCCGGGCTCTGCTCGGATGCCGCTGCCGGCCGCCGCCTGCGATGGTCCACGCCGGGCCGGCCGCGCGCGCGCCCTCTCGCGCGATGTTCACCGCTGCTGAGACGAAGCCTCGCCGTGCCGTCTCGCCGCTCGGGATACCCAAGTCCCCCTCGTTCCACTCGGGCCTCGATCTCGTCGCGAACCAGGCGACCACCAAGCGCTCCGAGAGCGTGTCGGACGTCGCGCGCGCGTTCCGGTTCGCGCTGTTCGCCGGCACCGGCATGGAGGGCCAGGGTCCGCCGCAGAAGGCGCCGTCGCCGCCGGACGCGCGCAGCCCGCCGCCCCCCGCCGCCGCGCCCACCGTCTCGCCCGACCGCCCGATCCCCAATGCTGATAAGGAGAGCTTGATGGTGCAGCTCCCCCTACTCAAAGGTTCGTCGGTACATACAACAACGCGCCATCGCGCAACCACGATGCCGATGCCGGTGAAGTCACAAACTGCACTGTTTACAAGCCGGCCCCACTATTTGGATTACTTTCGATATACGCATGCGAATTAGCCGCATCTATTTCGGGACTATCGGTGTTGAAAGAATTCGCAGGTTTCGACGTTAGCTTTTGAAGGAAATTACTCCGGTGTTGTTATCTCGCATGACGTACACGATAATCGGTGCGGCATAATGTAAGTCGCCCACACTCCTAGCGTCTGCCAACCTTGAAGAGGCACGGCCATCTATACATGTAAAAGCCGAAACAATGCCTTTGGAGCACTGAAACTAATGGGCATAGGCATCATCGCTATTATATGTAGTGAAAAGGGTAAGCGAATAGCGAAAACGCCGCAGAAATGTATCGACCCATCGGCATCGACGGCCAATGGTCGGCCTCTACTAGCATTGGAAGTGGAATGCGACGTCCTTGCGGCTTGCAGTAAATTTACCATTGACATCATTCATGCAATGCGATATTTAGCTTCAGGAATCTAACAAATTTCTCGTTCGGGTCGTACTGTTTTAATAAGCTATATATAGGTGAGGTCGTTCGCCCGCTCCCTTCGTTTGTTTATACTAATGATCATCATCTGGCTGTCAGTTCGCATTGCTTACATTTCTATTTTGCGCGAAAACGTTACCCTGGTTATATTGTTTCCATTCTAGTTTACAACATAGAGCTGTGTTTGTTTTCTCTGTCGAGGTGCGGCTTTTTGACTATTGCTAGTATCTTGATTTTCCACAAACCGCTTTGTAAATATTTTTACAGAAGATTCAATACATGCCGACAGAGTGTTTGGTGATTGGTATAATCTGTTTCAGATTATAAGTAGAATAGTAAACAAATCGATAAAGTTTTCGATGGTTGACGCTTGATAATAAACGGTGAATGATAAGTTCTCCGATTAAATTACTCAACAACTTATTACTTTCGAAACCATCACCGGATGGTCACTGGATGATTCAGTGACTAGGCCTTCAATAGCCGAACTTTGCTTTCGAGTTGGTAAGCAGCGATTGTGACATGACTTCGATATGAGTCAGGTTAATCTGACTACGGGTAAGACTACGCATAGTCATAAAGTAGAGCCTTGCTTTGTTATCATTAATTATGCAGTAAAATTAAAATGTCACGATAATGTCAAACAGAAAAGAATTTATTGATGTCACTGGCGTTAACTAAACTTCTTCTTATAATTACAGGCGTCCGCGGTTTCATCTGTTATTTCCCTGATAAAATCACGCGGATATTCTTTGTTTTCCGGAATAAGAGTAGTATTCTCAAAAAGTACTGGTAGTGTTCTAGGTAGAGTTATCAATCCGTGTGCAAAGTTTTGTCCAAACGGTTACAGTTTTTACATTAGTATAGATGGAGATTTCAAAGCCATTTCTAATATTAACGATGAAGGCAATACTAATCTAAAATGGATTACTTACCTAGAAATACTTTATCTATAACCAAACCAAGTAGGTACCTATTTATGGAAAACCTCACCAAAACTGTGTATCTTGAAGCTCATTTACGAGATATGCAAATCTCTTTCATTCCAAACACCGAAAAAATGAGAAACCACCATAATGAAGCCAATTAACGCTAATTTCTCGCTTGAAAATACCCAGACTTCATTCAGAGATTCGTATGAAACTAATTAGTAACAATAATCGTTTGTATGGTCACATTGTGGTCCTATTACTACCGATACCATTGAGCTGGTCACAAGAATTTAGTTCTAGTTGATGCGTCAGTGCACGGATGAATTGTACAGCACAAACATTCAGCACGTGCCCATACATGTATGAATGCTTTTCGTACAATCGGAAGCCAATACCCATAGATTTATATATCAGGATATGCCCGAAGGAACATTTTATTTTGTCAAAATGGCGTGGGAAAAGTCAGCGCCATCTATTAGATTTCGCGTGAACTACGACAAGTTGAGAAAATTAGGTGCCTATCGCTGCCATTATGTCCGTCAATGTTTATGTTTACAATGATTACTCCAAATATAAATTCGATTATTTTGTTACAAAACAGAGTGTAATATTGAAAATATTGAATTACTTGAGGTAAGAAACTTGGTCTTTCTTTTTACTGCACTTTTGAGTATAGGTTGTGCAACCCTTCACAATACAACTTGGCATATTATGTTTGTGACATTCGACCGATGCCTTCTAACTTCCATCACAGACTGAGCGCTAGTGGATGCCAATCTGTGAAATTGGCTCCCACTTTGAAGCGACCTATAACCAGTCATTAGGCCTGTCCTTAATATATATGTCTATGCCAATACCGTAATAATGAGACTAGTGGATTGACGATTTGTTCAAGCCGGGGGAGCCGTAACGTAGCCATCGAAAGTCGTGTTTCTTTGGGTGAAGCATTTATGTTCTGCGGAGATGTCTTGCGGCTGATGATGATAATGATTAATGATTATGATGTCCGTAATAATAGCATTAAAATGAACAACGCAATGAAACGTTTGTAGGCACTTTTTGTAGGCAACGCACCGGCAATGCCTTTGGTGTTGCAGATGTTCATAGGCGGCGGTGACTACTTACCATCAGGTGGGCCGTCTGCTTGCTTGTCACTCATTACATAAAAAAAAAAATTTAAAACTGGTTGTTTGTACAAAACATTAAATTCTTTATGTAAGTAAGTTTTAAATTTTTATTTTAACGTCACAAATGACTCTCATTGTTTTAACACGTCTCACATTTTTCGTTTATACATCCCGACTCTGGAACACGTACTGCTTAATTACGTTACACATGCTTGCTAAAGTTTAATTTAATAATCCTTCCCCGTCTCTGTAGGGCATGTCGTGTTGGGATAATTTACGAACTCTGTAACTCGCGAGTAGGATACTCGAAAACAGGATAATGTGATTCAAAGATGAGTGACACTACGATCCTTTGATTTTATGAAAGTCACAAGTGTAACAGCCGTAGCGCTAGTCATTAACTTCCAACTTGCCTTATCTATTGCAATATCGTTCACATAAACCTGAAATCAGATTATCAAACCATAGAAAATGGTAGCTCTATTCACCACGTTCGAATTTTCAATGGCTTTGTTTCTCCGAAGCACGTATTTGGGACGAGTAGTCGGCGTCGTCGCCTTCACCCCAATCGGAGGGTGTCCCCAAGCTTCAGATTTATTGCGTACGGATTTTAACTGGAGCATTTACTTGCTTATTTAGTAAATAACTGGAGGACAGCGCTTTTACTTATTTCTCGATGGGAGGGGACCAATTTCGGCAGGCTTTTGTTGGATTACCTACTGGAAGTTGTTGATTATAATGGGGATTCTGCTGGACAGGAACAGGCCTTAAAATTAACTTGTAATGTATTTAATCAATATCTGTTAGTACCTGATGACCTTTTATACGAACGCTTGTAAATTTTTCCCCTGGACTTTAACTTCTGTGGATCAAATTTAATTTAATTAAAAAGTGTTCAGTTGCAATTAAGGAAAGCTCTATCATTACTCTTTGTTGGCTTAGAGGCTGTCTTACTTTTGACTACGGTAAGCCATTCGGAGCGATAAAATTACTTTAGAACCCTCTAACTTCAGATTTATTGTGTGCAATGCAGGTTTCTCTTCTGTACCTAGTCTTTATTATACCTACAGAACTTCAGATGTAGCTTCCAAGTCACGTAGACTTTAGGACCATTGCCGGAGTTACATCATTCGTCTCCAACGGTTATGTTGGAATTGTAAGACGTTGGATCAGCAAGAAAGTGATACATGATTTAATATTGTCCTTTTGTTCCTTGAATTCCAAGAAGGTCGGGAATTAGGTTTTTGGGTTCTCTTATAAGTATTTTTTTGTATGTTTAAGATTTTTCATTAGGAATCAGGAATGCACCCTATATTGGCTGTACTATGACATGTTCTGTGGCTGTTTTATTCATCATCCAATTTCAATTATCAATCTAAGCTAAGTTGCATTTAATGGCATTCACTATACGATACTTATGATGAATAATATTACGAATACTCAAAGAAATTTAGTTTTATTGCTTGCTAGCAATCGGTCCGAACTCAAGTGCTGCTTTTCCCAACTGAACGACTGGCTCGTCAAGTCATTCATTTTATTTTTTTTAAGTTTCAGTGGTATCGCGCGCGATTACTTTTACAGTGAAGAACGCAAAAAACCTCCGAAGCTACTCGTGAATTCATATACATAAGTAGTCGCGATCTGTCTAACTTAGATACAACTCTTAACTTTTAAGTATCCAATTTTCACATAAAAGCCACTAGCTGTGCTAAAATTTCTTTTCAGCTCCGGCTAATCTAGAGTTCCTTTGTGTGCAATGCAGAATGTTTTCTAAGCTCCAGAGAATACGCTAGATAATTTCATCAGCACGTAGTAGACAGAACTCGTGTCGCCGTTTGTACAGACAGGGACGAGATAAAGTCAAACGTTATCGGATCACCGGAAAATTCTAGATGTAGAAATAAAAGCGCTTTTGAGGGAGATTCCTGCTTGGTTGTCAGGTGCTTACATCTTCTAAGCAATTATTCATAGCGAACCTTACCTACTTATCTGAAGGGTGTGAACTGTGAAGTAGAGTCATCATCGTTAGCCTGAAGACGTCCACTGCTGAACATAGGCCTCACCCATAGAACGCCATTCTGAGCTGATGCTTGCCTCCCGCATCCATCGGCTCTCCGTGGTACTGACCAGCTCGTCGGCCCACCTAGTGGGAAGCCGGCTAACACCGCGTCTTCTGGTTCGTGTTCGCCACTCGAGAACCTTTTTTCCCCATCGGTTGTCATTATTTTAGTATAGTCTCATTATTATGGATGGTCTCCATAATAATTGGCCAGATATGACTTCCCAGTTTCAACGCACGTGAATTTGACTTTGCTTTTATTAACCATTAAATAATAATCATAAATAATAAAATCATTGATTTCAGGCAATAGACCCATCAAAACTTAAAAGTTTAAAAAGATGACAATTACAAGATTACACAATACAATACTTAATAATAAAACGCAAATAACATCATCATCATCATCATTAACAGCCTGAAGACGTCCACTGCTGAACATAGGCCTCCCCCCGGGAGCGCCACTCAGAGCGGCTGCTCGCCTCTTGCATCCATCGGCTCCCCGCGGCTTTCACCAGGTCTTCGGTCCACCTAGTGGGGGGCCGGCCTACGCTGCGACTTCCAGTTCGTGGTTGCCACTCGAGAACCTTTCTTCCCCATCGGTTGTCAGTTCTACGAGCGATGTGGCCTGCCCATTGCCATTTGAGCATAGGATTATTTAGATTATTCTCAGTTTGGGTACCTAATTGTAAACCGTGCCGTGACGACACCGAAACGGCCCCAACGGAAGACCAGCGCTGGTTGTATGACCAGCAATATGATGAGTTGGGACCGATTCGTGGCAACGGGCAAACAACACTTTTTCTTTGTATTATTGTTAATTTTTGCGATTGTTATTGTTTTTTGTGTGCCTTTTTGTCATGAATAAACGTTTATTCTATTCTATTCTATTCTATTTCAACTTGCTAATCCTAAGAGCTACATCGGTCACTTTAGTTCTCCTGCGGATCTCCTCATTACGGATCCTATCTCGCAGGAAAACACCGAGCATTGCTCTCTCCATAGCTCGTTGCGCGACTCTGAGCTTAGTAATGACATAACATATAAAAAACATGTCCTCAAACTATTCCGATTACACGATCATACACGACAACGGCTACACACTGTCGTGCTGCGTCATTTTTTGTTTTCGTTCACATGCACAGTAGGCCTAGCACGAATATTTACGCGCGCGTAAGTGTAACGTTAAGGTAAGGCAGTTGTATGGCATTTGATGTGGCCCCCTATTACGATTAAGCTAGCAGCGCTGCTAACGCGCGTCTGCCGCTCAACTGGTGTCAAAATTGTATGAACTTTGACAGCAGTTGAGCGGCAGACGCAATCGTAATAGGGGAGCTTTACGTTAACGTTACACTTACGCGCGCGTAAATATTCGTGCTAGGCTTACACATATCCAATGTGTTATTACTGGACTCTGGACATTGTCAGAGACAGGCTCGAGTATTTTGTTTTGTATTAAAGTTAAATCTTGAACGCATTTTAAATATTGTAGATTGTTCAAATATTGTTTACCGAGCGACCACCAAACCGCCGAAGTGCTGTTTTATGGGGGAGGCTTATGTTCAGAAGTAGGCGTCTTCTGGCTGTTTAGGTGTGATGAGTAGATACTCACATCTGCTTATCCATCAGGCAACCCTAGAGTTCCAGAGCTCTTCGTTACGTAGAAAATACAAAAAGTGCCAGCAAAAAAAACTTAGCCCATTCAGTCTGCTAAGTTTGTGTCCATTTCTGTTTTCACATGTGCATGTCGTTTGTACCTACTACCAGTTGAACTAATCAGTAGTACTACTACATATCCAAAACAAACATATGCCATTTTTTCATTTAAGTTTGATTTTACAGTCTGCTATCATTTCATCTACTTCATGATCACTGTTCTTCAACAGATGCACCAGCCGCGGAGCGCGAACAGCTCTTCGTCCAGAAGCTTCGGCAGTGCTGCCTGCTTTTCGACTTTGCCGACGAGCCGCTATCCGACCTGAAATGGAAGGAGGTGAAGCGGGCAGCACTGCTGGAGATGGTGGAGTATGTGACGTCACAACGCGGCGTCATCACCGAGCCGATATACCCGGAGGCCGTCAATATGGTAAGTGACAATAATATTATTTTCAATCAGCATAAAAATAAGAATGACTAAACTTGTAAATAGATTACATTATAGTCGCGGTAATCCGACAAACGTTTAGCAAGGCAGTCATGAATGATCTAATTTGTTGGATTATAGAGTAGTAGGGAGGTACCACCGAGCTCTTGTAATCTGATAATTGATATAATGCTACTTATAAAATTGGTACTTCTTCATCATCATCAGCCTGGAGACGTCCACCGCTGAACCTAGCTAGGCCTCGCTCATAGAGCGCCATTTTGGGCTTCTTGCCTCCTGCATCAATCGGCTCGACGTGGTTCTGACTAGCGGCCTTAACGCGTAAGTCTGGTGGCAATGGTAATTGTGTGCTCTCTTGCTTACACTCATGGTCTAGTAAATTGGCGCGTGCGGGATGGCAGGCGATGTCTATTACCAGTTACGCGGTAGGGGTGCCGGTCGTCGGTCCGTTCTGTAAAAGGAAACCCAAAATTTCTAACCACACTGAACACCTGACGCGCCCGCTCTTTTACGAGTTGGATCTGGTTAACCGTTCGATCAGTTATATACCTTATCGAAGGGTTAACCAGTCTTTTACCTCTTTGTCCTCAGTTCGCGATAAACCTGTTCCGGACGTTACCGCCATCTTCAAACCCGAACGGTGCCGAGTTTGACCCGGAGGAAGACGAGCCCACGTTAGAAGCTGCTTGGCCACACCTTCAGCTGGTGTACGAGCTGTTCCTCAGGTTACTGGAGTCGCCTGACTTCCAGCCCAACGTGGCCAAGAAGTACATTGACCAGAAGTTCGTGTTACAGGTGAGTTTCTTTTAAGGTCCACCCCAAAAAGACGGACATTCCTCCTGAAAATACGCGTCTATTTGAATGCTGCTTGACTATTCTGTGAGCAGCTACTGTTTGCGGCTTCCACGCCAAAACAGCTGAACCGATTTGCATGCAATTTTGCCGAAGGCTTACTTTAATATTAAGTAAGATATAATAGAATAGAATAGAAGAAAACGTTATTGCACACCAAAATACACACATAAGATACATAGCAACATAAGAATAACAACAACATAAAAAACCTTTTATCCCGGAAAATTTTGTTCTCCTGGATAGTTGTGGGTGAAACCGCCGGGTGCCATTAGTCTTTTTTATAAAGTAAAGTCTTTCCTTTTCCAAAAAGTATTCAAGCGCATAAGTTGATATTATAATGTTAATATCAAATGTTTTGGACCTAGATAATATTGACACGCCAACCTTCACAGCAAATTGACCTCTAACACCATTAAGTCTCGACATAGTCCCCTCTTCGGATACCTCTATGGACTCGTCTATTGAGGTACCCTAAGAGGGGACTAAGTAATTTTATTGCCAAAGAAAGGCCAAAGCGGTACAAATGTCGTTTAGGGTCCCTAATGATGACATGGCGTCGGAAAGGCCGCAGTTTCGTAATAGCTTTACATATTTGGAAATACAATCTAAGTGTATTAGAAATGCAGTGAAATGAGTTTTTGGGTTTTGTATCTTAATTAAATAGATACGTGTATTTGATTGTACTTCGATAGTTCGATCCTACTAATAAACCGCAACAAAATTTGAACAATATTCATAAACAATAGCGTTGGTGTCATTACTTATACATAGGTTCGTTCAAAAAGTATTTCTTTCAAAAATAACAACTAAACAAGGTTATCGAGTGGTTCAGCATTGGCCGGCCCCCCACTAGATGGACCGATTAAACCGCAGGGAGTCGATAGACGTAGGAGGCAAGCAGCCGCTCAAGAACTGTAGCGCTGTGCCCCTATAAGTTGTTCAGGAGTGAACGTCTTCAGGTTTTTGATGATGATGATGATGATGATGTTGATGATGATCAACAATAAAATAAAACGACCGAAGTAAAGCTAAAAGTCGATAAAAATATTTGGGTCCAGTACTGCTTTTAATGACAATCAATTATGTAATACGGATAATAATTACGTTCAACTAACACACATTACGGTACGGGCTATAAAACTAGTGAAATGACCGTCGCAATGCGCGCCCTTGACCGCTCAACCTGAATAATTGAACAAACAACGGAACGTCCTCGCCGCCCCATCACACAATTCGTAGCACTATGGCACCTTTGATTGGAATGGAACTAGTTGTTATAGGTCGAACTTGGACCGTCCTAGGCGGTTCCGCAACCCCCCCCCCCCGTATTATGTAAAAGACAGCAGGAGCAAAGCGACAGCAAACACTTAGCAATCGGTCGGAAGATGTCGTTCGGAAATCGTAAGTCGCCCGCCTGTAATATTGTTCACCTATCGCTGAATGCATTTCGGTCTTTGATACTAGCGCCACTAGCAACAGCACAGTAATGGAAACAATAATGTTCCTTTTAGTTCATCGATTGTCCGACCGACGGTATATAGCGTTCTGCCTAAGTGATGTTTGACAGCGATTTGTAAACTTGTTGCGAGTCACGTAATTAGCCGGCTGAACATTATTACGCAAGGTTTTAAACAAATATTTATTTTAAATACAAACTGATACAGAAACGAATCTAATGTTATCCCGATAAAAAAATATCAAAACTTATACATAACTGTACCACAAAGTATATTTTTTTTTGCTTTTTTTTTGTAGTTTTTTTTTTTTTTTTTATTTATTTATTTTTATTTAAACTAGAACATCGAAATTACTTTTCGATCAGTTATGTAGGGAAAAAAATAATGAATAAAAATTGTTTAGCTTAAAATGTTTAACGGACAAAGTACCTAACCACGAGATTACTTCGTCATCATTATCATCATCATTAACAGCCTGAAGACGTCCACTGCTGAACATAGGCCTTCCCCAGGGAGCGCCACTTAGAGCGGCTGCTCGCCTCCTGCATCCATCGGCTCCCCGCGGCTTTGACCAGGTCGTTGGCCCACCTAGTGGAGGGCCGGCCTACGCTGCGTCTTCCAGTTCGTGGTCGCCACTCGAGAACCTTTCTTCCCCATCGGTTGTCAGTTCTACGAGCGATGTGGCTTGCCCATTGCCTGAACTTTCTAATCCTAAGAGCTACTTAAAATATTTTTTTAAAAATATAGGAAAACTTCGTAATGCAACCAGATTGAGGACCTAAATAATCAAAGAAGCTTTTTTTTTAAACTATTGTTCTTCGTATGATAAAACGATTGGTGGACAGTCCTCTAGTTGCGGCTAGCCTATCAAATGAGATAAACCGAAGGACGTGGAATTTGTACCATTATATTACAGGTTACAAATGGTTCTGCCACCTTGATGTATCGCGGAAGCAAATCGCTTCCGAAGCCGAAAGATTTATTGGGTCGTTGATTGTAGTATATTTAAACTTTTGTGAAAAACGTGAAAAACTTGTGATGCACCATTTCACCGTGGTCTAAATAAATCTCAACGATCACATAAACAAAGACTAGCTCCTAACTAGGATGCGCTGTATCTAGACCGAGGAACTACGAGGACCATGGTTCCACAATACCCAGACTCAGAACGCACAAATTTTCCTGTGTACAAATACTTGTACTGTCGCGGGAATCGAGCCCGCTGCCTCCGGGCTACGAGCCGACCTGCTCAACCACTACACCACACAGGCGATCCGAACCTAAACTTTAACCATGTAAAAATAGCCGAAGCTATTGCAATGGTATATCTCCACAATAAAAGAAAACGCCATAGTTTGTAATGTAACTTGCTAGTAAAGATCATCAGTCTACTAACATTTTCCTTGTTTTTCCTCACTAATGGCTTCTTGATAGTACGACTACCACCCCCTTCTCTCGTTAATTACCCGCGTTGATGACGTTGGTAGTTAATAAATTAAGGATCCACACCTAAGTGGGAGGTAGCGACTTATCGAGTCATTTCTAAGGAATAGACAAGTGGCCCGTGTGGCAAACCCACCGAAGGGGTCTAGCAAAGACTCTTTTCCATTAGCGTTAACGCTAATGGAAAGGGATCTTTACTAGACCCGCAGGTTCGAATCCTGATCGGCCCTTCACCGATGATTTCAAGTTATGTGCGAAATTTGCACTAGCTTTTACAGAGGTGAAGGAAACCATCGCAAAGAAGCTGGCTTGTTCAAGACTCACAAAATTCGTAATAATGAATTTTATCTACCAACCCGCACATGCCCATAGGCCATAATCCACGTCTATACGGGCAAGTGGGCCTATGAGCCTCTATAGAGGAAGACCCGATATTGCTTTTAAATGGCACTGGACAGGTCAAATCGCTCGTAGAACTGACAACCGATGGGGAAGAAAGGTTATCGAGTGGTGACAACGAACCGGGAGGCCGTAGGCCGGCTCTCTACTAGGTGGACTGACGATCTAGTGAAAACCGCGGAGAGCCAATGGCCAGCAGCCCCTCAATGTGGCTCTCTCTGGCGGAGGGTTATGTTCAGCAGTGGACGTCTCCAGGCTGTTGATGATGATGAGTTATAGCGATCGATATAACTTTTGTTCTTTTAATTATTTATCAATCGTTATTACTTCAGTAGCCACTTATGTAAAATGTAACGTGTACCTATTCCTTGTTCCAGTTACTGGAGCTGTTCGATTCGGAGGACCCTCGGGAGCGTGACTTCCTGAAAACAACTCTCCACAGGATATACGGAAAATTCCTGGTGCTCCGCGCCTACATCAGGAAACAGATCAACAATGTTTTTTATAAGTGAGTAACGGGTTTTCTATTTTGTATTTAAGGCCCGTATTACAGAACAACGCTCAGTGGTGAATCGGTGCTCAAGACGAGAACATCCATAAAAATCTTCGTTTCGACTGAAAAATTGTAATAACTAAAAACGCCCCAAACTATAACACGGAATTAAAGCCTGGTTGATTCGGGTGTCCCAGAGGCTGGTCTAACCGTGGACTTTGCTTCATACTATTTACTAGGACATTCGGTATATCGGGGAGTCATTCATTTACGAAGTCAAAAATTATCGCGTACATACGTCATGGACCGTAGGATTGAGACTTGACTATACTACCTATGGTATAAGTATATTATACTAACTAATCATAGTAACTAATCAAAAATTTTTAATACGAGTTAAACTATTCCCCGAAGGCATGTTTTGAATCGGGCACCGAAGTGAATAATTTAGATAATGGACGAAATAAGAAGAGGACGAATCAGGAAGGATTTAGAAATGGTAAATTTTTAGTAAGTGATCCTAATCGACCGGAGGGGTGTGTGTGGCTCACCTCGCTGCTACACTAATTACCACCCCCTCTGGGTCTAGGCTGAAAACCAGCACATACTCAGCCGACGCCCATTCAATACTTGTTTTGTGTTTGTTTCTTATTCTTAGTTCATGTTATGTAACATTAATATAACATGTTCTGTACCATAGTTTAAGCAAGTATTGAATAAATGTTATTCTATTCTATTCTAATACTAAAACTACCCTCGGTTTCTCGTACATTTCGCTCGTTTCAACTCAAGTACTGAATGCTCATTAGTTGCCTGTTAATCATCGGCTGTCTTCAACCAATCACCGTACAGTATATTTTGCTGACATGACTGACAAACAAAACAAGAAACAGTGTATAAAAAAAAATTAAAACAACGCCATGACAAAACTATGAGAAACCGGGGCATAAAAAATTAATATTAAACCAATGTATTAAATAATTGTTCACCTATAAACGTTTACAATAATAAATTATCCCCATTGCTTATGGTAGCCGCGGATTAGAGCATAAAATACAGATTAGTGTTTCCGTTATTTATGTTTAGCAAGTCCATAAATAAAACTGTAGGTACCGTACATTTATTATCCTGGCTATATTTATAGCGGTTAATTAATGTTCCTCGGAGTAATATTAGAATGATGCTGATATATATTATCAGTTGTGTATGTAGTATCGGTAATAATGTAAATAATATGACGTGATGAGCTAGCCGTTTGCCTGACGTAAGCGTGACGGTCGCCCATAACAGCTGCCATATGCAAGGGTATTTAAATTATTTATTTATCTAGAGTGGAGTTTCTGCGAGTGCTCGCGGAAACTTGATTTTCGAAATAACATCCTGTGTTGGTCTTGGTAGTGTAACCAATTTGTGGGCAATGTTTTATCGAAATCGGCTCGTCCGTTATTAGAGTAAACACGAGAAACATGGCTTGGTGATTAACTCTTTAACTCCCATCGACCCGATATCGTATACATATGCATTGTTATTCAATTGTCATCTCAATGCTGGGATTCAAGAAGTTAAAAAGAGTTTAGATTGTGGTTATATAAAGACTCCCCACCTAAGGCTTCATTTGCACTTATCATCATGTGAGATGTGGCCAAACGCAACCTCATTAACAATAAAAAAATGTGTTGACATAAAGGTACCGAAATCGCCCTTCAGGTGGAAATGTGATCAAACGCAAATTGACATGACAATTATTTATTTATTTAATTAAAATAACATTGAATTCTTATTTCCTATTGGAATTTAATTTGATATTTAAGTAATGAGAGAGTATACGTAAGTTTACTTTTTAGCAGATTTACACTAGATTTTCTGTAAAATTTTGTAAGTATGTAATTCTTGAAATTCTTGATATTTTTTGGAAAGCTGGAAAAAAAAGTTAAAATATACTTGTTTTCCAGGTTTATATACGAGACGGAGCATCACAACGGCATCGCGGAACTGCTGGAGATCCTCGGCTCCATCATCAACGGGTTCGCGTTGCCGCTCAAGGAAGAACACAAGATGTTCCTTTTGAGGGTAGGTTGTAAGAATTAACCACTAGTTACTTTAGACGACGCACTGTAGAACTTGTTTTAAAGTTGTCGACGAGTCATATAATCACAAATAGGCAAATTTTAGCAGTATTTCATGTTATTATTAGAATATTAATGTAATGCTCATCTGTACTAAAATCTAATAACTTCTAAGTTTGCACTTATTTCTGTGTTACAACCCAAATGCATTGCAGTACGTATGTCATACCTAGAGGGACAAGTGCGACTTCAAAGATTATAAAGCCCGTTGATAGCTGTTGAACATGACTTCTCGTACAAACACGACTCACCTAAGGGGGCAGGCGGTGAAGTAACAAAACGAGACTGAGTTATACGAAATTACATAGGACAGAGCAGGATGCAACAAACACATTTGGTGTCCCGCTTCCTCCCGTAGGATTAGGAGTTGAAACACACTACTAATTTTCGTCGTATTTGTATCGTTGGTCAACTGGGTTTATAGTCAATCGCGACATAGGAGGGGGAAGAGGGACTTATTATAAGCTGTCTGACTTTAGTACAGACGGGTATGATAACCAGTTTTTCTCGGTAAATAAAAATTTGCGATCACCAAACCCCTTTCCACCAGAGATGTACGAGGATGTGTAGCGAGGGATGTGTTTGAAGATAGAACTTCACTAAAAAAAGAATCGCTTTTCGTTTGTTTTTTTTTTGCGCGATTGTATTGGTTCTTGAAACACATCCCTTTCTACCGCATCCTCGCACATCTCTGGTGGAAACGCACCCTAAGCGCCCGAACTGTCGCCTGTATTTAACAATACACGTATTACACCGGTTTATAATATACAAAGAGTATATTAAAACCCCAGTGTATGCTTTAATTTCAGGTACTACTGCCGCTGCACAAAGCAAAGTCGCTGTCGGTCTACCATCCGCAGTTAGCGTATTGCGTTGTACAGTTCTTGGAAAAGGACCCTTCTTTGACGCAACCTGTAGTTAGGTAAAGTATTCTGTAAAATATATTGTTTATCATATTTGCATGTCATGTCATTGAAGCCGCATTTAGCGAACATCTCTCAACTGTCGCCCACCCGAAATGAGATTGCCAAAGTCAAAATATTTGTTGCAAATATGTACCCGAAGTATTTTTAGCACTTTCATACTTGTCAAAATTAGAATAGGTAATGTGTATTATCTTTAAAAATAGGGTAAAACTGACTTCAATCGCCCTAATTTTATTATTGATACTTACTATGAGGTTTTTGATAAATATTGCAGAAAAGAATATTTCCCGTAATTACAGTTGTTAAGGCTCATTATTATCTTTTTTTATTTTGGTTTTATATTTAAATATCGTCAGAAAAGCGCATAATCCATGATAGCAATTTTATGACGTCATTTGTAAGTAAACATGAAGCTTTCAACTGATCTAGCCAAGAGATGATTTTGAGCCTGCATAAATTCTACTGTTATACTGGCGAAAGTAGGTCATAATTTGATTACGGTATAAGACCCTATCGTGCCCAAGCTATATCCTGCTATATTCCTTACAGGGCATTACTAAAATACTGGCCGAAGACCCACTCACCAAAGGAAGTGATGTTCCTGAACGAAATGGAAGAGATACTCGACGTGATCGAGCCGGCAGAGTTCTCGAAGGTCATGGATCCGCTGTTCAAGCAGCTCGCCAAGTGTGTCTCCAGTCCGCACTTTCAGGTGAGAACTGTGGAGAGAGAGAGAGAGAGAGAGAGAGAGAGAGAGAGAGAGAGAGAGAGAGAGAGAGAGAGAGAGAGAGAGAGAGAGAGAGAGAGAGAGAGCGAGAGAGAGAGAGCGAGAGAGAGAGAGAAAGAGTTAAAAGTGAAAGAGGAGTTGAGGGAGATAGGAGTATTTTTACGGATAGATTTGTAAGTAAATTCTACTATTCGATAAATTCAAAAATGTTGGAATGCGCGATCGAGATAGAGGATGCACGAATATATTGGCCTTAAGCCCCCAGCACACTGATTCACACTCTGAATAAGAAGGATCTTCGAAATCGACCCTCCTTTTTTCCATTTTCGTCCCGAATGATGAGTGACAGAGAAAGTAATTTGAACAATAGGAAATAACCGGCCATGTGCGAGTCGGACGACGAAGGATTCTGTACCATTTATTATAAAATATTTATTTTATTCTGTTTTTTAGTATTTGTTGTAATAGCGGCATCTGAAATACATCATCTGTGAAAATTTCAACTGTCTAGCTGTCACGCCTTATTGAGATACAGCCTGGTGACAGACGGATGGACAGCGGAGCTTTAGTAATAGAGTTCGCTTTACCCTTTGGATACGGAACTCTAAAAAACACAAATTCACCTTTTTTGTTTTTAGGTGGCAGAACGAGCTCTATACTATTGGAACAACGAGTACATAATGTCGCTAATATCTGACAATGCGACCCACATCCTGCCTATAATGTTTCCGTCGCTATACCGAAACACCAAGAGCCATTGGAACAAAACCATACACGGATTGGTTTACAATGCCTTGAAACTTTTTATGGAAATGAACCAGAAACTGTTTGACGAATGCACGCAGCAGTATAAGCAGGAGAAGCAGAAGTAAGTCTTGTTTTTGGGGGGTTCTCGTCGCTGTGTGTTTATTTTTATTTAGTTTTAGTAATAGGGTCGGTTTTACCCTTTGAGTACGGAACCCTAAAAACAGTACATAAGTGTGAGAACGAAAAAGTTCAACTACCAATTATATCGCTCAAATTCGTCTCGTAATAAAATAACTTTACAGATTAATTTGTAAATAAAAACTGTTTTAATAACACAGATTAAGTAGTAAAGGAAAAATTAGAATCACGAGTGGGAAATCCGCATCCATCTATCCCTCAAGCCCCCTCCCTCTAGCCTTTACTACTTAATCTGTAGATTACGCTGAGCAGGTGATACTGCTATAAAAATCATAAATGTTGCTATGAAAATCGTATATATTATAGTACATTACTGCAGCGGCCTGCAACAGAGACATTGATGGACGAACGTGTAAATGTGGGCCGAGGCGAAACCGAGGCACACATACGTGAGTCCATCAATGCCTAGTTGTGGCCAAGGCTTGTATAGTACTTTTATTTATTTATTTATTTTATTCACAAAATCCACAGATCTTAAAATAGTGTACAGTTTCTCAAATAATGCGCGGAAATTAAAACTGTAGGTGCGGTACCTATACAGAACTCGTTTAAAAATATTTTTTCCGCGATGTATGAATATACGACTAGTCCTTAAAATTTTAGTTATCGGCGGGTTTGAACCCGCGCCCTCCTACTCACAGGATTGGATGCTCTATCAACTGGGTTAATGTCTGGGGCGACACAGTCCTAAAGATTTTCGGCGTTAGCGCTCGTGTGACCGTAGCCTAGTTGATAGAGCGTCCAATCCTGTGAGTAGGGGGGCGCAGGTTCAAATCCCAATGGTTGATAATATTTAAAGTAACAACATTGTGGTTTTTGTACATTAAAAATCAATTCCATGAGCTTTTATTTGAAAACCAGCACGACAGATATGAGTTAACTATGTAATTTTTCTGGCCGGCTAAACCACGGCAGATATGGATTTTCATACAAACTTTGCCGGCCGCTGCTCGCCAGTACAGCAATTGCGGTTGATCTCAAAGAAGGTTGTCAAAATAATCCTCAAATTTCCAAGAATGTTTGAGAAAACTAATTCTTCGGGGCTCATTCGTGACACCACGCAGCATTGCACTGCTTGGCACTGCTTCTGTTTGTGTGTATATTGTTTTGTAAAATTATATAAATACCTTAAAGACTAGTTTTATTTATTATTTAAGTTGTTGAGTAAATAAACATTACTTTGGAAATTAATATTAAATTAAACTACATTAAAAACTACAGTAACTCACACAACATTGCACTACATAAAAGACAGTTTTGTAATGTCTTTTATGTAGTGCAATGTTGTGTGAGTTACTGTCACGAATAAATAATAATAATAATAACGCCCAACGATCACATACATAGATCCTGGACCCTAACTAGGATTCCCTGTATCTAGGGACCCAGGCACTACGAGGACCATTGTCCCACAACACCCAGACACAACAAACATTTGCGCTTTTTTTTTCTGTGCACAAATACTTGTCCTGTCGCGGGAATCGAACCCGCCGCCTCCGGGTTACGAGCCGACCTGCTCAACCACACCGCGGAGGCTGTCAATAAATGTATTTTCTTTTTTTCTTTCTTTCTTAATTTTTTTTTTATATATTTTGGCTCCACACATAGTGTATTTAGCCAGTGTCAAGCATAGTTATTTTTCATCGTTAAAGAATATATCACGTAAAGTCAAGTCTTAGTCAGTCATAGTCCAGCCTAAGTCAGGTAGTCGTAGTTCAGACTAAGTTATGCTCCAGTAAACTGGTGGCAACGTTACTAGAATTTTCTATGGAATTTTGGAAGCAACACGAAAACTCACGTTTCACCACATTATATCACTTGCCCACACTCATGCTCATAAGTCAGCACTTAATGCGTAAAACGCCACCAATTTTAAACATTAACACTAGAAAAAGCACAAGTTTTGACAAATGATACAATGCAACGACGTGAAAAAAAAAATTTAAAAAAAATGTGTGGACATTTCACACAGCGCCATCTAGCCCCAAACTAAGCATAGCTTGTACTATGGGAACCAGATAACGGATACAATACTTATATACTTTTTTTGTTTGTAAATACATACATAGAATACAATGTAACACCCAGACGCAGAACAAACATCAATGTTCATCACACAAATGTTTGTCCCGGGTAGGAATCGAACCCACAGCCCCCAGTTCAGAAGGCAGGGATACTACCAACTGAGCTATCGGGCCCGTCGAAATTTTCCGCGTTCTAAAACTCAAAACTTGTTGTATTGTATCGTGTGGAACTTTCGTCGGTAGGGAGCGCGAGCGCTTGCTCCAGCGGGAAGAGATCTGGCAACGTCTGGAGGCGGTCGCGGCCGCCAGCCCCGCGCACCGCGCCCCCCCGCGCGACCCGCGCCCCGCCCCGCCCGCGCACGGGGGTGCGCCGGCGCCGGACTTGTCGTATCACAAGATCGAGATGGAGGCACATGAGGTAAATATATCCCTAAATTGATTGATTGGGGATTGAGGTTTCATTGAAAAAGGGCTATTTTTAGCACTTTTACAAGTCAAAAGTAAGTACATGTGCTGCCATCTAGTGTGAGCAGAAGATTGAAATGGAGGTGCATGAGGTAAACATGTTTCTAAATTGTCAAAGGTTTCACTGAAAAAGGGCTATTTTTAGCACTTTTACCAGTCAAATGTAAGTACTAGTGCTGCCATCTGGTGTGATAAGATCGTGATGGAGGCACATGAGGTAAATTTGTTACTTGTGATGCCATCTAGTGTGAGCAGAAGATCCAGATAGAGGTACATGAGGTAAGTTGGTTAAAAGTCAAAGAAATTTATTACAAATGGGCTGTTTTTAGCACATTTACAAGCCAAAATGAGATTAGGTAAGTACTAGTGCTGCCATCTAGTGAGGTCAGAAGATCGAGGTGGAGGCACATGAGGTAAGTTTGTAACTATTGCTGGCATCTAGTGACGCGATTGATCAGAAGATTGAGATGGAAGCACATGAGGTAAGTTAGTTACTAGTGCTACCATTTAGTATGATCAGAAGATCGATATGGATGCAAAAGAGGTAACTTGGCTGCCATCTATTATACACACGTACACTTTGTAAAAAAAACAAGTAGATACTATTATCAAACCAAGAGTCGTCTCAGGACGTTTTTTTTTATGAGAATAAATGACGTGGACGAGCTGGTCGTTCACCTGATGTTAAGCAATATGGCCTCTCATAACAGTTTCAGTGATGTATGTTTGTAGTGCTATATGTATATATTTTGCGAAACAAAGTTTGTACAAATGGTCAAACGTGTGTTGGACAAATGATTGAATTATTTGTAAATTGTATAAGTAAATGAATAAAATAAAAGCTATCCTTATTCTGTTATAGCCGTAGCCGTAATATAACCAAATCTTGCTTGAGCAACGTTAGTTCATCAACAAAATCATTTTTTACGTTATATAGGTTTGCTACATCGCTTACCGTAACCCTCTATTTATACAAGGTGACCTTGAATTGATATGTTGCCCCGAAAGGGGGTAAATCTACACCCCAAGGTAGACAATGTTTCTTCTACAACTTTACCAAATTAATAGATTTTCATTGAAGACATGCCATATAAAGTTTACGTTCAAAAATAGCCTTAGCGCAGCTGGGTGGTTGAACTTCGTCCTTGACCGCGTGCACATAAATGAGTTTAACGACCTGTGTTTAGAAATGAATTTATAGTATCTTGTAACTATCGTAGCGGTCGCACGTGCAATTTAGCGAGCGGATTTTTTTTATGATGGAAGTTTGGAAACACTTAGTTTCAAGTAAGGCTCTCACAACTTGTAGGGTATCATGGTCCCAGTCCCCCCATTTCGGGATAACATACTAATTCAAGGTCACCTTGTATAGGGAGCGTTTGCCATAATCACTACGCGTGGCAGGCGTCTTGGTCGTAATAAATAATAATACAAACCGAGGATATTGCTGCTGCCGGTTCCCTGGATATTCCCTTATTCGGTCTCTTACGGCACCCACGGGAAAAATGGGGCGGTCCTATTCTTACGCCGAGACTAAATGCCAGAAAATAGCTAATATTTGCGAAGTCATCCATTGTCAACTTGTCCCCAGGTCCGGAAGCAGGGCTACAACGCAAACAAGCCACTCCTGCGCAAGAAATCCGACCTACCCGCCGATTCTAGCACTGTGAAGGCGCTTATCGAACACAAGCGCGCAGATCCTTACCTACCCACACCGCCTGACGTTAACCAGTGCTAGCGTTCACACATACACTGACGCGCGACTATCGCACACTGACAGACTGACAGGAACTAAACCCGACTTGTATAAAACTCCGAAAAACGATGGAAATATACGCCAAAAAGAAATCAAGGCCGATTTATATGGTCACAGATTGGAAACAAAAGACGGTGACGTGAAAGAAAAAAGATGCGTATGCGTTTGGATTTCGAGCGTTTAAAGCGCGGAGTTTTGATGAAAAAAGGTCGGATGTGAAATGATCAGTTGTCTATGTCGTGACGTCATCGATAGTGATGGTTGGTGCAAGCCGTGACGTCGTCTCGCGGCTTTTACACTGTGAAAGGTTATAGGCGATTTGTGACACTGAACGCGTGGCGACAGGTGACTATGATTTAGAAATCGCTTTACGAACGTCTTTGCGATCCGATTCTCATGTTACGACTTGGCTGTTTTTTATATCTGTAATTTATTTCTAACGCCTTTGTAAAATCACAGTTACCTCGCTGTTTATAAATGAAAAATCGGAAAGCCAAATCGTAACCCAAATCGATCTATAGAAGTGTCGATGAGATAAAAAATATGCAATTTATGAAAGTGCAAGCGAGAGGACGCTATACGGTTCGCGAAACCCATATTAAAATAGCTATATTATTATAATTAATTTGTAAACTTAAATTAAAATTGTAGTGTATTTTGTTCATGTTTACTGGTGACTGTGATCATGGCGTTAAATGACCACATGTTTGCGCAATATTGTCTAAATAGGCTCAATATCTCAGCGCATGCTGTATAATCAAAAAGTTCTTTATATACGTCAAATACAATTTATTATTTATTTATATTTATTTACAACTACTAATAAAACTAAACTACTAGCAAACTAAAACTAGAAATATTATTACTATTACTTTTCACATTTCTTTTCTATTTAACTTTTTATAAATCCTGTATTAAATTATATTCAAATGTGCCTAAATAAGAAGAAAAAATAATATGAAAAAAAAGCTTAGATATGATTTAATGGTACAAAAAAATTGAAATTTGAACATTTTTTTATTTAAGGCCATGTTCACACTCACCTCCATAAAATAAAGATCAATAAAGAAGTGAAACTTTAACGCATTTTAGGATCAACCCTCGTGAAATGTCAAGATATAAATACAATAAAAACAGTTTTCATTTGCGATTGACTGGCCTGATAGCTCAGTTCGTAGTAAGCCCAGCCTTCTGAACTGTAGGTTGTGGGTTTGATTCACACCTGGGACAAACATTTCTGTGATTAACATGGTGTTTGTTCTGTGTTTGGGTGTTATTGTATTCTATTTGACTATGTATTAAAAAGTATCTAAGTATTCAAACAGTCATCTGGTCCCCATAGTACAACATTGCTTAGTTTGGGACTAGATGGCGCTGTGTGAAATGTCCACAAATATTGATTGCCTTGACATATTTCTGAGAATCGGGCTCCTGCAGCTCGTATAGGAATCAGCAGCCCTACCGCGTAAGCATTCTGGTAATGAACATCGCCTGCCATCCTGCTTGCGCCAATGTACAAGCCCTTGAGTGCGAGCAAGAGAGCACACGATTACGATTGCCACCGGGCTTACGCGGTAAGGCCACAGGATACATCAGAATGACTGTCCCTCTCATCTACATTGAAGATAAAAGAGACGGAGAAAACAATTCCACATCTTTATGGATTTTTATTTTAAGTCCATACATATAATATCTACTCCACCCACAGTTGTAACGTAAGCCTGTTTCAAATCGCAATAAATATAATTTTGTATAAGCTGGACTTACATTTTAACGTTCATAGGATAATTGAACTCTGCCTTTTAAAATTAACTGTTAAATATTGGCGAAAATAAGATAAGTGTATAAATTAAAAATGTATTAACTCGGTTTTTGTTATATCACATCAATAAAAATTAATTAAAACTACATTTTGTTATAAAACAGCAAATAAAACCGCTATAATTTAGCAAAATGAATGCGAGACAAGAAAGGCCGTGTGACAGAGAACGCTCTACAAAACCGAAGCTACCTTAGGTCTTACTTAAAAACGCTAGTTATATTTAATAAATGCTTATAAATACCGTCTTTTTTTTCATATGCGATATTTCACGCGAGCAAGAAGGTTTAAGCATTGGTTAAAAACATTGCTGTTATATTCCGATGTGTATTAACAAATCCCGAGGGCTATTGTTATAAAATCCTTATTCATCAAAGAAGATTAAAAACTCGTATACCCCACATTTTAAGTTAAAGGGCTTTGTATATTTTGGTATCCGTCAGCCATCTTGTTTTTTCTTCAAAATGGCGGCTACTCATAGCTTATCTAAATCAGTAGTGAACTTTATACTAATAAGGTTTGTATGAATAAAACGATACTTTTTTCACCTTTTAGTACAAGTTAACATGCCGGTGGCGCCACCAGTGTCACTTTGAAAGCATATAATATATTGACGAGACGACGAAGAACATTTTGTCCGATTATAAACCTTGTTAACTATCGATTCATTAGGTTTTATTATAGCCGCTTGAAAAAAAATCAAGTTGGCGGTTCAATCCGTTTTACTCTTAACATGTGGGTATACCAGACGTCATACTAAAATGTTCAATGCCCTTTATTTTTTGTTATTAGTTTCTTTGATGAACGCAGGGTATATAATCATTGTAATGTACAAGTTGTTGCAACTTTAGGGTTAACCATTAAACTTCGAACCGTGTTATCAAATATTGTGACAACGTCCCTGGGCGTCTAGCTAAGATTCCTTTCAATTAGCGTTAACGCCAAACGATCATAAAATGTATGTGAATGACATTACCTATGACATTTCCATACATTTTGAGTTATTCTCAATCCACCGACAACGTTTCGATTCGAAACTTACGCTATCCGTCTCCGTCATCTACATTCGGAATGAAAGAGATGGAGAGTGTAGAAACGTTTTCGATGCGTTCAGTATGGGGGCGCTCGTTTGAAAACTGATTTCATACATCTCCGATTTAATCTATCGGGGACGGCATTTATGCTAACTTTATTTAAAGATTTCCTAAATTCCCTTTGTTGTTGTTTTTTTTTTGTTAATAAAAATTGAAACGTCATCCCGATACATTGAAACGTATTTGTCTCGTTTTGACTCGTCAACTTTACGTAAGCGAGACAGGGTGGTCAAATCAAATACACGAATGTCAGAAATTTTACATTAATAAGGTGATACGCATTTCAATAAAATAGTAGTAGAATATTAAAATAAAGTTTGTACGGGCTTTTTTAAATTTACATCGGAGTATTGTACTGTGAAGTCTGAATGGAGGTATTAAGGTGGAACGTTTCACTCACCACGACAAATTCAAATTTTCCGTGTTTCACTAATATTAGCATATTTCCTCAATGTGAGTTCACGAAAATGAATTTTGCGCAAATAAATGGAAAGTATCAACAAATGGGCACGATGACTAACATTTTTATTTGGATAAATTAATTATATTCCTCAAAAGAACCGAAAAGTATCTCGTTATTAAGCTGTGGTAGCTTTCCATACAATCTCTTTGGCATGTGACGTCATGAGTAGATTTTTCATAGTAACTGTGGGGGCGCTCTGTTTTGCAAGAAAGGGATAGGAGATGCCTGCTGTAGAAACTTTAAATGGTTATTACTCTGTGATTTATTTAAAGTAATATTTACATGTTCATTTTTAATAGTAGTCATCATGGCTATTACGATTAATAAAATCACCTAGAATATCATTGGTTTACCAACAAATGGCAAAAAACAAATTTGGCTTTTCCAGTCTATCGCCATTTGTGGCTAAGCGAATGATATCTAGGTGATACTCTTAATCCTAATTTGTTGATACATTCTGTTTATTTGCGCAAAATCAGTTTTCATGTAATCTAACAACCCATCAACATAGTCCATGTAACAACCTAACCTGCTTGTACCTTGAGTAATTAGTTTTAGAGATGATTGGAAAAAAACCCACGAATATTTTTGATTTTGCCGCGCAGAGTAAATCGTTCCACCTTAATGGGATTTTCTATATTTTAACGAGTTATATTATATAATTATTATATTTCCAGAATGTAATAAAACGCACACAGTTCAATTCGTGATAAACAATAAATCTTATTACTTTTTGTGTCATGGCTGTTCCTAGTAATCTTATGCCCATCTGCGCCAAATTATGCCGCTCCTAAGTTAGCACTTATGTTTCTATAACATACTACAACGCATTTGTGTACATTGTACGACCTAGCTAGAGAGATAAGTGCGAATCTGTCAATCTTTAGTTCAGATGGGCAATGCTGATAGAACCACTGAATTTCCACTAATCAACACCTTACTGGTAAGACACTTGGTAATAGTCCATATTTATATGAAATTTGACCATGTATATTTATTTGACCATTCAAGTAGATGCAAACAAGACTCGAAAGAAACTTTACCATAACTAACGAAACTAAAGATAGCAAAACCCCTGACAAAAACAAGAATATATTGTTTTCCCATTTTCACCATTCAAGTCTAAGTGCAGTGCGAATGAGACAGCAACAGGAACTGCTCTTTGTTTGTTTGGTTTAAAGGGCAAAGGCGAGTCTCAATTCCTTGATTTATTTCGATTCAAGCACTTCTATAAATTACTAAATCAAAACATATTTGTTATATTTTTAAACATTATTTCTCCTAATTTTTATATCTGTATTATTCACAACAATATTTGTACAAAGCAAATAATAAATTAACGTAATTTTGTACGCGTATGTAATATAAAACTAAATCATGGTAAATATAATATATTATTATATCACAAACACACGCAGATAGAATTCGCTCCACTACAACAAATAGTTTGGTTAACATAAGAAATAGGTTTCACGCGCCATTCCACTGAAAAAACCTAATAAAGGGAATAACACAATAGTTTTATTTTACTAAATCACTCGTAATAATTACATAATCTTAATATTAATTACAATTAAGATTATAAAAATCATGTTTACACAAGAGCCATAACATTAAATAAATTAGTTATTGTTTATTTATTTGTATGTATAGAAACCAAATATGCATTGAAGTAGCGTCGGCACGTATTAGTTCGTCGTAAGTTTTCGTATGTTTACACGTCTACGTTATGTTAGTTTTAATCGATTTATGTCAAATTAGTTGTTATATAATGGCAACATTCGTGTGGGAGGTGGCAGAAGTAAGGTCAGAACAAATGTGCTGGAAAAATCACGAACGCACCGAGCTGGGTTGATTTTTCCAGGCTGTGTTATTTCATAGGTTCAATATAACAATAGACTAGTGTTCTGCTATTTTTTTATGCCAATAATTAATCATATTTTTGAAATAATTAGCCGTGAAATCAATATCTCAAAAATTACAAATTAACAAGCATTTGAAATCTAGGAATAGAGTAAACATACAGTGACGTCAGTGTTTTCTCCTTCGTAGTACTTCATTACTAAGTTGTGGTAGCTTTACATGCAATCACTTTGGCATGTGACGTCACAACGTGCATTTTCAGTTACTGTACGGAAGCTCTGTTTTGCGAGAAAGGGACGGGCGATGCCCCTCCACAAACCTTAAAATCACAGATGATTCATTTACCGATTATTTCAATTATTGCTCTCATGTTTCCTACTTTATGAAAATAATACCAACTTGTTAATTTTTAAAAGCAGGCAACTAGCTTATTACAAACTGCACTATTTTGCTTTTCTGGGAAAGGTCAATCTAAGAAAGAGAAAGATCTCACCTTACCCCATATTGTGCCACCGATCTATGCTTATGTTGTCCTAGATAGGCATATATTTGTTAAACGTGGTTTGTGGGATATTTCCATCGTCTCTGTACTTACTTACTTTCCATATTATAATTTAAAAAAAACTTTATTTTTCTTGTCTATATAATTTCATATTTCTAAGTTTTATTTGCAAAGTATGGCATTTGTTGTTGCCTTTATTATTTTATAAATTACGGTGCCAAAAGGACGCCATATCTCTAAAAAGACTCGATGTCTCATATTTACGGTTCAAGTCTTATTTTAGCGACTGAACGCTGACTGTATTTTTTACTTGATAGATACTACCACATTATGGCAATTCTAACTCGTATAACATTAGTTTTTGGTCCTTTTTAGGTTCTTTATATTTTGGTCTTAACTTGCACCAAGTGACTGTACAAGATGAAAATAACTGTAGTTACGTAACACCAAAAATATATTTTGCAATAAGCTTTTGGCTAGAGAGTGAAGAAACTATATATAATAGATATACAATTCGTCTTGGACAGTCATTTGCTTATTTATTTTGATAGATCTCCTAGTGTGAATGGATAAGAACTTAGCGAATTATTTGCAATGAGCTGATTTAAAAATAATTTTGTATAAATATTTTAACGATAATGTAATAATTGTTGATAAACAAAAATAATTGTAACAGATGACATATTATAAGGTGCTTATGATTATCGTTATAATACAAAGTTGTGCATATACTGTTGTTTTATTTGCGTGCCCATCAGTTCGCCGTTGTCATATTACCATTGATGGAACAAGCAATGCTGCCAATTCCGGGGAAAATCTCTGATTTGCGGGGATTTGAGGGTTACAGCGGGGAGATCGCGGGGAATGACGAAAATCGGGGAATTTTGGGGAATTCAGAACAATAATTGTTTTTGGTGGGGAAAAACATTTTTTCGTCGGGTTATCCGAAGGCTAAATGTTTTTCGCTCTCGCTTCGCTCGCGCTATTAATGTTTCTATACATTATTTTAATCTGAAACCAGCGTGCTGTTATAATAATTCGCAATAATGTTTATAACAATGATTTGGTGCTCGCAGCAGCAGCAGCAGCAGCAGCAGCACTGTTCAGCCTAACTAAATACTAGTGTAAATTAAATTCCATAACTATATTTAATTCTATATTATTCGAGAATTGGTGATAGGTATTGATTTACGGAAAAAATATGCACAAATTACTTAAGGTGATTTATTGCACATACACAGTGTGGAATCAATTACTCAAATGGCCATACTTATTTACTGGATTATAAAATGTGGCAAATACAGATAATTTTTTGCTATCGCTTCGCTCCCACTTTCATCTTTAGTTTGTGCATTATTTTAGTTTATGATCAGTGCGCTTGTACTGACATGGTAAGAGATAAAATCTACTCCAGCATCACGTTTCCAAGATACGCTTTCAAAACACCGGTGGGGGCAGCGGGCGGGGCCGCCATCGCGCCATCGAAAAGATGTCTTGAAGTTAGGAATTGGCTCGAAGTTACTTCGTGTAGTGGTCGGGTAAAATAATCAGGGGGACCCAGCATGAGAAATTCCGGATTTGATCCAGGGTAGTATGTAGTACCAAAGAGTATGCAAACTATAATGCAGAGGGGGGCAATTCGCAAGACTACGGATTTAGTCTAGATGTAAGTTGTAGTAGTATGAAACAGTGTTTTTATTGCAAAATTATCGTTTCGGTAAATTAATCATAAAGAAGCGGGGAATTTCGGGGAATTGGTGACACTGACGCGGGGAATGGATAAATTTTTATTGGCAGCACTGGGAACAAGTGAATTTTATCATCAGTACCATTGAAGAAAAGCATGGATAATTCGCCGTAACTATAGTGGAACTAGCGATACTACTCTGTATTTATATGTCCACTGCTGAACATAGGCCTGGGGACCGCTTTGGGCGGTTGCTTGCCTCTCCTCGCGGTTCTGACAGGTCGGTCGGTCCACCTAGTGGAGGACCGGCGTACTTATTAGGATAATATTGTGCAGAATGTAATCAAAATCGATTAAGCCGAACAAATGACTCACTACATTTGTTAGTAGGGTTTCAAATAAAAAAGTCATACGAAAAAAAAACCTGTTTAAAAACTATCAATAGTTTATTATTTTCTTAAATTTACACATAAATATACTGTATACCAAACTCATTTTACACATAATCGTTAAAATCATAAATACACAATTCAATTTTAATTCCTAAGGAAAATCATCACTTACATAGTCAGTGTCGTAATTATTCTATTTGACTATGTAGTAATAGTATATTAGGTGTTAAAATATAAACCTATAAAAATAGAGATCGTAAAATGATGACAATAATATGCTGAAGCAATTTTAACATGATCCTTTAAACGGAAATTCATATCTATAAGTTTATGTATAATAAAAAAAAACTACAATGTATAAGCACGTGAGATGCCCTATCGTAAGGTTGTTCCTTCTTTCCCCACCAGCTCCGTCCCACCAGTGGGGAGAAAAGGAAAAACAAGATCGGGCTGTGATGAAAAAAATAATATATACACCATTAATTTAATCATGTACAATGTGTTCTCAATCAGTTAATCGAGATTCAACTCGAAAATTAATGATTGTGTTCTGCAAAGCCAGCAAACCTATAGCACCATAAAAAAGTTGCGCTCTTGAAGCTGGAAGTTAGCAAGTTTAGCAACGTTCGCTGTGGTTACCGATGGGTGACTGACATATACAGGGTTACAGGAAAAATTGTGCTAGATCCGCTAAGGGCGTGGAGTTCCCACCATTTCTAATTTATTTCACTATGAAACACCCTAGCCTAAACTTATAATATTATTTTTAGATATCCGTTAGAAAAAAATACAGATTCAAATATTTTTTTATTTCTTAACTTTCACTTGTCTACTATAGTCTATTAAATATTATATTATGTACTATTTTATTGATTGACGTCCCAAAGCATCTTATTACACATGTAAAAATGCAATAATAATAATAATAAGACACACAAAATATTAAAAAAAAAAAAATTAAAAGTCGAATATTTCGAAAAGGGTTAAGTTTAGGCTAGGGTGTTTCATAGTGAAATAAGTCAGAAGTG